>OZ035824.1:22034376-22634376 GCA_964034765.1 Knipowitschia caucasica
GCTTTCCGCTGCTCTGATGATCAGCTCTGATTGGTCAGAGCGCGGCCGAGCCCCTCTGTGCGCGTGCATGAAAGCCACACACGCACGTTTGGCGCGACGCATCTCCCATAATGCGTTGCGCTAATCCACTGCACAGAACCGGGAGGACCAGACGATGCCCAAATATAGGCGAGTTCAGCTAATCTCCCGGTCTCCATAAAGTCCCATGCGCTACTGAGCACTGTCACTCCCGTATTCGTCCGGGAAACCGGATTCGTCCGGAAGTTCAGTTTGATCCGATGAGCATACGCAGCAGTAGATTACGTCACGGAATCTGGAAGGAAGCTAAAGTAAATATAAAAAACTACCTATTCATGCCTAACCCTAACCAGCCATTCCCATAAAATAACCCCAACCCAGCCTTAACCCTAAACTTAACCATCTTAATCAGACGCCTAAACTTAACCAGTCACCACTTAAGGACATATTAAACTTTTTGACATGCGCAAACTGAACTTCCGGACGAATCCGGTTTCCGGGACGAATACGGGAGTGACAAGCACAAGCCATTCATTTGAATAGGGCGCCATCTTGGATCGCCGGGGCTTGGGAGGACCAGACGTCTGAAGAATTACGGACATTGTGTTTTAACAATTTAATAACTTTTTAAAGCAAGCGTTTATATTACAATCAATTTAAACTTTACAATTAGTACAATAATCTTAATGTGAAAAAACTGACCAGATAGTTAGTTACCAACATTTAACTTAAAATTATACAGCTATCTCTAATTAAAAACAACTAATATACATGTATTTTAACGTGTGTGAAGCAATTCATTTTGTTTCCCAAAGGGTCAGACAAAATTACCTCAAATCCACTTTTTTTTGCTGATAAACGATTTAAATGAGTGTCCAATAGTGTTGTCTACATATCCTGGTCATAATTTTGTCACTTTGGTGCAAATTAGTTGAAAGTTAGACTTTCTGTCTAAAACCGTCTGTGAAGCGCCATCTGCTGGCGACCTGTATTACTACATTTGAATTTTGAATCTGGCGCCAACACTGGCGCGGCAGCAAGACCTGACGTCTGAAGCAAGACCTGACGTCAGCAGCCCCCCGCCCAGAGCGATGTAAACAGCCCAGTCTCGTTCACGCTCCCTTTAGTCCTCCGGGCTACGCCCATTTAGAGGAAGATTTGAACAGGAAATGTGAGTGACGTAAGCTCAGAGGAGCGGGGGTGAGAACCACTTTAATGTTTATAAAGTTTAGGTCTGAAAATGACCATCTCTTGACAGTCGATGACGTAACCTGCACTCGGTGTGCACTGTCCCAATTCCGCCTTTTTTGCACACTTGTAACTTGCGCACTCCAACCCTGGTGTGCACTTCGAACAAATGCACACTTCGTAGAGGTGTGTTGGGTGCAGTGTGGGTATTGGGACTGGGCCATAGTTCTGTAGCCTGACTCTCGCCAGACCCATGTAGTTCGCTGCACTTCACACATGAGTCTGGTACTGAGCCATAGTGGTTGGATTTCAGAAGGCAGGGCCTTGTAAAAAAAAAAATCCTTGTATGTGATTGGATACACCACTTGTCCGTTATCTTGAATGAATTCTGCTTTCAACCACTCACATCGACGCACACGGCTCCCATAGGTTGCCAAATCCCAACAAGATTTTCCAACCCAAAATCCGCGAGAATACCCACACAAAAAACTCAGTATGATTTTTTTGGCTAAAAACGTAATATAATCAACTTGGGCTATCATGATTCTGTTTATTATTTTTCTGTTTATTTAATACGTACAAGTCTCTTGGAAAAAAATATGCGGGAACCACCAAACCTGGCAACCCTGCTGCATAGTGTGTAAACATAGGCGTGACTCTGTCCATTAATATATACAGTCTATCTCCGCCGTTCTAACTAATTGGCCAAAAAATGTGCTCTACTGGAGCAATCCAAAATGGCCGCGAGTGGTCCCGCCCACAAGAAAATTGTAAAAAAACGCATCAGCGCATGCATCAGCCGGCGCAACTCCATTCATTTGAACGAGAGACTTCAAAAATTCACAGCAAGTAAACTAGAGTGGACCAAAAAAATCCACCCCCCTCAGCATTGACACAGATGTGGAACGGAGCTTTGGGTCAAGAGCCAACTTTTGGACCATCCTGTAAAGACGTTTTTGAGAGGTCTGCCAATGCTATATGTTAGCATTGGCTAATTCTACTTCTGGGTCCATCCCAAGCCCCGGCGATCCAAGATGGCGCCCAATTCAAATGAATGGTTGTGCTCAGTGGCGCTTTGTGACGGCATGGGGGCTGAAAGATTAGCGGAAGTCGCTTGAAACTCGCAAAGATCTATGGGAAACTCGCCTGTATTTGGGCATCGTCTGGTCCTCCCGGTTCTGCGCAGTGGATGATCTCCCATAATCGCGTTGCGCCAAACACGCGTGTGTGGGTCTCACACCGGGTCTCACGCACGTGCACAGAGGGGCTCAGCCGCGCTCTGACCAATCAGAGCAGTTCATCAAAGCGGGAGTTAGAGCGAGAGCCAGACGAGCAGAGTTTGTGGCACTAAAGTGTGGATTTAAACAAAACCGAAGGATTTAAGAAGAAAAAAAGTTCAGGATGACAAGGGACACTAAAATCCCCACAAAATCCGTCCTTTATGAAAGCTGTAGGTTCTCTGTCAGCTGAGGTTGAGCTGTTTTAATATGCATTGAGTTCTATGGGGAAAATGTCTGGGTAGCCCACGTGAATTTAGTCTGGTTCAGTCTGCAGTACCTCGAGAATCCCCTGAGCACATGGGTTATTCAGCTACAAGCTAGCTGAATAACCCTATCCAGTTAATATAATACATCCATGGTCCACCCCCATCGGCCCGGGGTGGTATTGCAAGCATGTCAGCGCACGTCATTTTGGCCACTTTTGAGCTGGGACCCTCCCCCACTGTGTGTAAACAGGAACACTGAACCAGTGCTTCAACCAAACTTTACAGGAACATTTGACTCTTAAAACACACATATATCAACATAGAACCATCAACATCTCGCCTCAAATTGCATTAAAAGTGACATCCGTGTCTTA
This sequence comes from Knipowitschia caucasica, assembly GCA_964034765.1. Lineage (NCBI taxonomy): Eukaryota > Metazoa > Chordata > Actinopteri > Gobiiformes > Gobiidae > Knipowitschia > Knipowitschia caucasica. Next base: position 22,037,443 of record OZ035824.1, read on the forward strand.
ATTCGATCGTATTTACTCTTTTAAAAAGATTCGCGGACTTTACGTCCGCCATCTTGGATTCCTCTCGCTGCTGCATGAGAGAAGCTTGAGAAGGCAGTGCAAACAGTGAATTAAAAGTAAAAAAGCAAAGAGAACCAAGGTTCAGGACAGCTGACAAGCTAACGAAGACACGGTCAACGCCATTCTCCAGGGCATACAGGCGCTTACCCAGAAGTTGGACGACCAAACCCAACGTTTCATACGATTTGAAAAGAAGATGGAAGAAAACACTGCAGCTATTGAGATTAATAAGAGGGGTATTATGGAACTCCAGTCCAAAGTAAAACTTTTACAGAAAGAAAATTCAGCCCTGAAGACAGCCTGCGACGAGCATGGCCGGTACAAGAGAATGTGGAAGCTGTGTTTAGCAGCTTACCCGAAAAGGACGACGAGAACGTAAGAGATTGTCATCGGGATCCTAACGCGCATCCTCCCAGTGTCGGCAGATCGTCTTCGGGACACCGTTCATCGGCTTGGCAAAAGAGAATCAGCTGCCACCTTGAACGGCGTTCCCAGAGCTGTCGGGATGAGAACAGTCCGAGACGAAGTCTGGAAGAAGTCTGGAAGAAGTCTAAGGATGCCAGGGTGTGTAATGTTGGAATATTAACTCTTGCACCAGTTAAAACTAAAAACAGTTTAGTATTGTTTCTATTGCCAAATTAGCACTTGTTTGTGTAAATCTCAAAGAGCAGTGAGTTCAAGGTTAGTCTGTGTGAGAATGGGAGGGGGACAAGAGAAAAACAACTGTGGTTATCAGAGCAGGTGCAGGCTTTGGCAGCTGGCCAGAAGAAGTCATAGAGTCCACGAATCTGTGATGTCAGTGACCTTGGGTGTACAGTATAAAAGATGTACAGGAGGAGGCACGGGGGCTTTTTCTTTTTCTTCTGACCAGGAGGGTGAAAGACGTCCCCGGGGCCACTCCTTATCTGAACGCGAAGCGAGACTTGTGTTCGCAGACCGTTATCTTGTAATATTGCTTGCAAAATCTTCAATATAACCTTTTGAAATCAGGTTTGGTATCTGTCATTTCTATTACTGTTTTAACATTGGTTTTTGTCTCTTGTTGAACTAAAAGGACCTGCAGAACGAAGGGCTGTGTTTGCAGCCTCTCTGCTGCTTCTGGGGCGGGGGAATTCTGACAAATTACTGCAGAACTTGGCGTCGCTCGAACAGGATTTCGACAGGAGACACTAGGACCGGTCAGAGAAAAGATTAATTTGGCGCCAAAGTAAAACGGTAAGATTGTTACCAACTAATTAATCTTTCCTTTCACCTGACCTGAGACCTAAAAATAAAAAAAATAAAAAAACAAACAAACACCAAGTAGGGTAAATATTGAAGGATTTGCAAGTATTTTATATTTATTGGGATAATAGTATTCAAGTCTAAGTGACGAAAAGAAAAAACTGTGTGTTTTTATCTTAGTGATTGATAGTCAACCTAAAAGGAGGAGAGCTGTGTGAAGATCTAAGTGATTTATGAGTTAAAGGAGTCAACTGTGTGTTATCTCAGTGATTTAATAGTTGAAGGAGAAAACTGTGTGTTTTAATTAATTGACGAGAGGGAGAGGACAGGGACAGTGTCTAACTTTTCTCACTTTTTAATTTTTCTCTTGGTGTGAATGAGTGATTGATGTTTTCTGTTGAAAGTGACCATTGCACAAACGGTCACAGTGAACGCAGTAATTTGGGTCGCGTAGGATGGGGTCACGATTCGTGCGTACATTTCCCCACCACTTGTGGTTGAACGGGGAGATACCACGATCTGACGCTCTAAGATTACGCACCCAATTGCTGATTCTTTACATTGATATTGATAACACAAGGCTTGTAATCTAGACGGTAGAAAACATGGCATCTGTAACATTAGATGAGTGGATAAAGGGGATTATACAGTATTTAGAGGGGACAACAGAGATTAAAAATACAACAACAAGGAGCGTTAGAACATGGTTAAAATCAAAAAAGAATGATGGTATTTTAGCTAAGTCAAATTCACCTCCAAGTGAAGGGTTAATGAAACAACTAAGAGAATTAGTTTTGGAGAAACGTTCTCAAATGCAAAGAGAGAAGCCGTTAGAAAATAAGAAAATTCAAAAGTTGACAGATGAGGTTACTCTGATTTCAATGATGATCAAACTAAATGAGAAATGGATGACTGCTGCCAAATTGCAAAGTACAGCTCCTGATTCTTCCCCTCCACCGTATGCTCCATTGTATCCAGATTTAACAGAATTAGTGAAAAGTAAAGATTCTGCAACAATGGCTCCATTGATTACATTTGAAGAGCCAATCAAATGTACCGTGACTAGCATAGGAGAGGAGAGTCTGGATCAAAAATACTCCCAAGAGGCGCTCAGGCAGGTACGGGAGGTTACAGCTCAGACTACCCAGCTTCAGAAACACATTGATCAGGTTGGAGAAATTGTGGCACAAGTGGCTGAAAGACAATTTAATGACACATTGACAAGACTGGAAAATGAGCTTAAAAATCACACGATTCAGGGAGGCCCATCTCACTTGCAGCATACCCCAGGGACTAGGGGAAATTCATTTGCAAATGGTTTTAATGGAAAAAACTTTATTAGTCATTCTAGTCCCAAATTTGACGAGATTACTTCCCAGGCAGAGAAAGGAGCAGAGCTGAGAGAGCAGGGGGCGGGAGGAGTGACAGCTCAGAGGTGCGAGGGGGGCGCAGACAGAGAGGCCCAGAAGGGAGTGGACCAACACTCAGAGGCTAGGAAGAAGACAGATTTAAGAATCAGCTTTCAGAAGCCGATTACAATTAGAAAAGAAAGACAGCATCGTTATTTTACTCGATCTAATCAGACTATAGATGCAGAATCAAGCTCGTCAGACGAAGATTTATTGATGACCGGCTCAGATGCGTTTGTAACAGCTGAACACTCAGAAGACGACGGTACGAGTGGGGAAATTTATTATCAACAGGAAAGGCGACAGAACAAGAGGAAAGCTAGGCGCAGACAAGGAGAAGATGTGTCGATGTGTCCAATTGTGGTATCGACGTCTAGGTCCGGCAGAGAGATCAGGACATGTAAACCGCTCACTATAACTGAAATTGACTCTATAAAAATGAGAATGAAAGACCCAAGGCAGTATGGGGGCAGAGCATGTTTGTTGTCAATCCTGGAACACTATCCTGCTCAAAATTTAACCCTAAATGATCTCACTACCGTTCTCGGTGTCCATCTTCCAATCATGTCCACAGGATTTGAAAATGTTGCAGTTCGAGCCACAAACAGCTGTTCAGTGGAAGCATGGTATTCAGCTGTGATGGAAAAAATGGAAACGTTATTTCCTGTGCCCATGAATGCTATGGAAACCATAAATCTAGAAGTGCAAGATGGAGAGACAGCCGAGGCCATGAAGCATAGAATAAATAAGGAGTTTGATGCATTGTATCCAAGAGAGTCCACCCCAACCTATGATTTGATCAAAAAAATGTTCTATCAGCGAATGCTCAGGGAACTACCGACAGCTGAGAAGGAAAAACACATTCTGAATTTGGATACTGACTCGCCAGCTTTTGTTAGGTCATATTGTACTATTAAAAAGCTACTTAGGAAGAAAAAACAGCCCCAAAACTGATGATAGTTTGTCACTGATTAAGGAATTAGTTAAAGAGATTAAAATATCTGAACCAAAGCCAGAAAAAGTGGAGAAAGCAGAAATGTTGTTTAGTGGTAATCCAAGTCCACTGCAGCCTCAGACGCAGACACAGGTGATGCAACCACAGCAGATTATACAGACTGGACAGATACAGCAGCAACCAGAGTATGAATGGCAAATGAATGGATACATGCCCTATGGAAATCAAGGACAGAGGTTCCAGACATTCCCCAGGAATAGCAGAGGTAGAGGTGGTGGACAATTTAGACAGGACAGAGATTTATCAAACATGAAGTGTTACAGGTGTGGACGGTACGGACATATAGCAAGAAATTGCAGAACGGGAGGAATGCAACACATGCAGGGTCAAGGAGGTCAGCAGCAGTTTCCATTTCAAACATACCAACAACCACAAGTGTACCAGGCACAACCACAACAGCCATACCAACAACCACAAGTGCACCAGGCACAACCGCAACAGCCATACCAGCAACCACAAATACACCAGATGTATCAGGCACCTCAACAGGTACAACCACAACAGCCAATGGTCTTGGGCCAACCACAGCCACAGTATATGACCACTCACCAGATGACAGAGTCAAGACCAGAGGTCGCTGCTCATCAACTCAGTTTATTACCGAAATGAAGATGCCGTGGTCCAGATAGAGAGGGATGCATTAACGTGGCTCCAAAATTTATCACAATAACAATTGAGGGACAGCCTCAGAAACTGTTGGTAGACACTGGAGCAACATTTAGTTCATTAAAATGCAGTCTAGAGCCCTCTCAAAAGTGGAAAATCGTATCTGGATTTAATGGTTTGGCTACAAGAGTTTTTTACTCAAAACCTCTAGACTGCACAGTTACCTATAAATCAGGAGTAAAGCAGACTTTCCAACATGAATTTCTAATAGCCCCAAACTGTCCCCACAACCTAATGGGAAGGGATTTGATAAAACTTTTGAAATTGGATATTTCTTTCCAGAATGAAATTGAAGTGTCAAATGAGTTGGGCATGTTAATACAGGATTGTGGTCTCGAAACTGAACTGTTGCTCCAGCAGGAACAAAATCTTAAAACACCAAAAATTGACGATAACATAGCCACAGTTTTTTGGCTAGAGGGTAGTGAAGAATCCAATGACACATTGCATGAACTAGTTAAGCCATTTTTGCCATGGATTACTGAGAGATGCAAGGACTTGCGGTCTCCAGTAGATGTCGTACACTGTACACAGGCATATTTTAGGCATCCAGAAGATCAACAATCATATGACAACTATTTGATTGAGTGGGAAATGTACAAGACTAGTGCATGCCAGACACAGGGAGTAGGAGATCCTAAAGTGACACAAAAGCTGAATTGCGTAGTGGTGGGAGAACATGGGGTGGCGTTTGCTAACACAAATTCAAACACAGACACACTCCCAATATTTAGGGTTGACAAATCCACACCACATGTAACAATGAAGATTGAGTCCAAAGCAGAGGCCAAGAATTTAGGTCCAATGTGTGCACTGATATTGGCCAGTGATTTAAAACCAATGTGTGTGCAACAGGGACAATTACAATACATTGTACTGCATAGTGAAACCACAGGAGGTTATGTGATCAAATTCAATGACCCAATTGAATATAAAGCCACTATGCAGGAAGTACAGAGAACAAGGACACATGGCAGGGAAAATACCAATTCAAACCTATTTGAAGAGCAGAAACACACTTTACCTGAGAGGCTATGGACAAAACATGCATTTGACATCGGGAAAGCAGAGGGAATCCTGCCAATAAAACTACTGTTTGATGACCAAGTGTGTTATCAGAAGCAGTATCCCATTAAAGCAGGACTCCAGGACAAATTGAAGTACACAGTCTCAGAATTGGTGAAGGCAGGAATCATTGTCGAAGCGTCAGAGTATACGCCATATAATATTCCAATGTTGGCAGTAGACAAGGCAGGAAAACCATACTGCAGACTAGTGAATGACTTCAGGAAATTAAATGAGAGATCACAAGACAAACTATTGGACACACCTGACCCACACAGAGCAATGGCATTCTTACCAGCGTCTCATAAATGGTTTACCACCATTGATTTATGTAACGCATACTTCTGCATCCCATTGCACCCTGAGTGCTGGAAGTATCTGGCATTCACAGTTGAGGGGAAGAAGTATGTGTATACGCGTTTACCACAGGGTCACTGCGCTGCACCTGGGATCTTTAACAAATTGATCCAGGACGTGCTCTCTGAGATTGACATTGACCCAGACAAAAACTTTGTTCTGGCCTTATGTAGATGATATTCTAATCTCAGGAGTATCTGAAGAGGCATGTACAGAAATCACTATGAAAGTCCTTAGAGTAGTGGCAGAAAAGGGATTCAAAATTGATTATGACAAGTGTGCATTTGTAAGACAGAGAGTATCTTTTCTAAAGACTTATCTCACTTCAGAAGGAGTCATGTGTGACCAGTCAAGACTGATCAAACTATCAGAGTTTCCCAAACCAAAAACAGTGAGAGAAATGATGTCCTTCATAAATACGGCAAGCTATATCAGGAAATATATTTTCAACTTCTCCTACATGATGAAGCCCTTGCAGAAAATGTTGATTGATGTAGGCTACACAGATTATGATGGGATCTTGACATGGACTGAGGAGCAAGCACAGGCATTTCAATCAATCAAAGAAAAACTATCAATGGTGCAGACTTTACACTGCGTTGATAGGAAATACCCAATTATGATGGAAATCACAATGACTGGAGATTATTATTGTGCAGTGTTGTTTCAGAAAATAGCAGATGCACCCAAAATATTGTACATATTCAGCTCCAATCTCAGAGGATCAGAAGCACACCACTTCTCATGTGCACGTTATGTAATGGCCCTTAAGAACTCACTGGTTTCCACATCACACATAATCTTGGACTCAGAGGTGATAGTGAGGACGCCACATAACATGTATGCAGCTTTGAAGGGGAACACATTTGCATTGACAAATTCAATGTCTCAAAAGATTCATCTGTTACTCGTAAATATGCAAGTTACATTTGAACCAACAGACTCTCCAATATTACCATTTACTATCTCAGGCCCAGTTCACCAGTGTGGGGTCCAACATAGTGAAGAAACAAACTTGATCAAAAAGTTGGGCAGGTCAGAGATTGAGGGGTCACATGCTATTTTTATAGATGGACACTCGCATAGAGACAAAACTGGAGCATTGGTTGCAAGCGCAGCAGCAGTGATCCATGACAGGGAAACATCACCTGTTTACCAATCCTGATTTTAACATACTGAAGGCAGAGGCGCTGGCAGGGAAGTCAGCTCAGTATGCAGAATTAGAAGCATTTAGCCTGGCTTTGGAGAACAGGCCAGAAGGACCTATCACAATATATACTGACTCTGAGTATGTGCATTCTACAGTGCATTTGCACTTGCCAATCTGGGTATTGCATGACAATTTCATCACAACAAAAAATTTGAGACCTACACATTTGGAATTGTGGCAGAAGGTGGCAGATCAAATCAAGAATGTACGTCACAAAACTGCATTGGTCAAGTGCAGAGCACATACTCGAGCCAGAGACTTTGTGGCAAAGGGCAATGAGTTTGCTGATAGAGTTGCTAAAATGACAGCTGGGTATGACAGGATAGGTACGGCTCTGCAGGCAGTTATTGAAGACAATCCTGAGGGAACAGAGGAACCAGTGGAAGAAAGGGAAGAGTACAGTCCACACATATTGCAAGAAAATCCCTCACTGTATGATGTGACAGCATGGAAAACTGCAGGGGCCATTAAAAACAGTGAAGGAGTATTCTATGATACATTTGGTAAACCGTGCGTGACTACTAAAAAACTACTACAGATCATTCAAAGTAAGCATGAGGAAACACACATAAAGTGCTCAAAACTTTTTTCAGAACTAAGACGGCACATGTTCCATCCTTTTATGCTACCAACCATCCAGCATCTATGTGACTCATGTGACATATGTCAAGGGCTCTCTAAGGCAAGGGCTGTGAAGGCAGGCATAGGAGCATACCCAGTGCCTCCATGGCCCATGGCAGAAATCGTAATTGATTTCATCGACATGACTGCTGATAAGAAAGCGGATGGGTGTAGATACGTGCTCACAATGATTGACCCACTCACACGATGGCCTGAAGCTTTTCCTTTGGCAAAAGCAAATGCAGAATCAGTAGCCAAAGTATTCTTGACAGAGATCTTTCCAAGGTACGGCCCAGCGAGAGTTATCAGATCTGATAACGGCTCGCATTTTAAGAACCAGACAATGACCCAACTATGTGAGAGGCTGAATATAAAACAGCATTTTGGAGCAGTGTTACACCCGCAATCACAAGGGGTGATTGAAAGGTTCAACCAGACACTGAAAAACAGATTGGCACACATGTGTAGGGCTGGAAAAATGAATTGGAAACAGGCACTGCCTATAGCCTTGATGGCAATAAGAGGAGAACCAAGCAGGCCAATTTTTATGTCACCATTTCAACTAATGTATGGGAGACACATGCCCAGTAACTTATCTCGTTCACTGGAGCTCCCACCTCCAGCAGCCACTGATGATGCTAGGGAAACTTATATGAAAACATTGGTCACTACAGTGAAGTTTCTGCAAGATAACATTGTCACGCTGACCCAGAAATCTCCAGAGCCCCCTTTGCAGGCTGTAAAAGACAAACTTACAGTTGGAGGCTACATTTATGTGAAAAACCAGAAACATTGTTGGGATCAGCTAACTTGGAAAGGCCCATTTAAAATCTCCAAACTATACGAGTATACTTTGAAATATTACTTAGACGACTCACAAACTACAGAGTCATCATTTGTGCACATATCACACACTAGGCCCACTAGTGCACCAGAAAGATCCCTGCTTGATGTAATGAGAGATATCACTACATCATCAGAAAAGGAGGCCGACAGGGGGACAGAGAGGGAAGTGTCTGACTCTATTAGTTAGAACATGGGGAGTTCTAGGGAGGGCGGAACAACCCTATAATGCACCTATAGAGTCCCTCCAGATAGCCCTGTGATGCAAGTGTCTGATGGCATAGGGACTAGTAATGACAATAGTATGAGAGACCTTCTGGAACTGTTGGGAGTTGAGGATTTTGGACTTTGGGGCTCTGGACTTCCAGACTTTGGAGATTGGGATGTTGAGTTCTGGCCCCTGAGGTTCAGGAGTCTGGATATCAGGATTTTGACATTGGAGATGGTGGAGGACAGGTTTTTGAGGTCCTGGACATTGGAGATTGGGTTGTTGAAGGTCAGGGCGATGAGGTTCAGGATGTTGAATATCAGGATATTGCCATTTTAGATTTTGGGATTCAGGGGTTTGAAATTATGGTCGATGGACTTCAGGTTATTGAAGAATTTGGCAATTTCTCTGACTTTATGGATTGGGCTGATCAAGGGGACTGTGCATTTAACTGACGTGGTTTGGATCCGACATAAGTGATAATGGTGGGGGTGACAAATTGGCCTATAAGGGATGTTTAATTTATCACAGGATTGTGATAAAACAGGGGGAAGATTGATTATTGATTATTTTTATTGATTGATTATTAATATTATTTTTATAATTATTGATTGATTATAGATTATTTTTATTGATTGATTATTAATATTATTTTTATAATTATTGATTGATTATAAAAAAAAAAAAAAAAAAAAAAAAAATATTCATGATCCAGAATCAACTATTTAGATGAGCAATTGAGCAAATCAAAGCTGAAAACACTAATCTGGTATGCATGGGATAGACTTTAAGACTGAGGTGTTCACCATGCAGGTACTCTCAACATGATAGGACCATGGACATTCTTAGGGTTGAGGACACGAGAGTGGGTGAGTATGGTGGTAGGTATAGGGATTATAGCTGGATTTTTTATGTGGGCCTGGGAAACAGAGTTAGGCCAGGGGTATGCAAAACCAACAACTGTCTATGGTAAGGAGAAAACTCTTGGTGTCAATTCCTCAATTTCTGATTATTCAGACATTTTACCCGGCAAACAAATGAGAGAACGCAAAATTCAACCTACAAAGGGGACAGGGATAAAAATAAGACCAAAAAGGGAATTGGATAAACTGGGAGCATGTGCAAAAAAGCGACAATACCTATTTGGGGTGCAATTGTGTTTAGCAAAGGGAGAACATATGGCATTCCAGGTACCTTTTATAGCATTAGTAAACAAAGGGAAAAAAGTGGGAGCAGAAAATTCAGATTATGAATGGTACATGACAAATGACATGAGAGATAAATCATGGGGGACAATGGTGGCATATACTGGATTAGATTGGACACCAACACCAACTACAGAGTTTGCAAGACACCATTCTAAAATAATTTCCATGACAAAGGGGATTATGCAGGGAAGTGTACCATGTCTTACAATTACAGTGGACTTGAGAGGTGAGTCATTGGACCTAAGAGACAGATCAGGGAAGAAACCTCTATGGTTTTGTTGGGGATTTCTGGTAGTATTCCGTGCATACGATCCTTATGTAACAGAGTGATAACAGCCGCTGTGGAAGGGAAGGTGGCAGAAAGACAACTGCTACTAACCCAGGACCTACAGTGGGAACCAGAAGAATTGATGACCATAGCCTAAGCCATAAAGGACAATCATCAGAAGAACGGGTGAGTATGGCCTGTGATATTGTCAGAGTATCACCAGAGGAGTTGTGAGTATGCTTTATGATATTATCAAAATATTTTAATCAAAAATGTATGACTGCTTGCATGTAAATAACGCACATAACCTTGCAAAATTGTAAGAGGGACTTGGGAAAATCGGGGATGCGATAAAAAATTATAAAAATTAAAATAAAAAATTACATAATTCAAATTGATGCACGACACAAACATATTCTTTCTCCACAGCTCTTGCAACTATTGTTTTTGTTACACAGAATAGACACCGCAGCACACCCACATATAGAATATTTTATAGGATCACTTCAATGTATGTAGTTTAGGGTGAGTTGGATGCTCAGTCCGCCCAGAGGCCTTTGGGGCGGGTCTGAAGTAAGGGCTGAGTGGAAGACCACCACATTTTTCATAATGTCACATGGGGTGGTTTAGGAGTTCACAGATCGTCGTGAAGACTGGGATTAGACTGAGTATAGGATGTAATGCTGGATCAACTGATGAAGATGGGCCATCTGAGACGAGAGTGATGGATGTCCGAAGAGTTCCTCTCCGGCCAACAGGGGGACTGTTGGAATATTAACTCTTGCACCAGTTAAAACTAAAAACAGTTTAGTATTGTTTCTATTGCCAAATTAGCACTTGTTTGTGTAAATCTCAAAGAGCAGTGAGTTCAAGGTTAGTCTGTGTGAGAATGGGAGGGGGACAAGAGAAAAACAACTGTGGTTATCAGAGCAGGTGCAGGCTTTGGCAGCTGGCCAGAAGAAGTCATAGAGTCCACGAATCTGTGATGTCAGTGACCTTGGGTGTACAGTATAAAAGATGTACAGGAGGAGGCACGGGGGCTTTTTCTTTTTCTTCTGACCAGGAGGGTGAAAGACGTCCCCGGGGCCACTCCTTATCTGAACGCGAAGCGAGACTTGTGTTCGCAGACCGTTATCTTGTAATATTGCTTGCAAAATCTTCAATATAACCTTTTGAAATCAGGTTTGGTATCTGTCATTTCTATTACTGTTTTAACATTGGTTTTTGTCTCTTGTTGAACTAAAAGGACCTGCAGAACGAAGGGCTGTGTTTGCGGCCTCTCTGCAGCTTCTGGGCAGGGGAATTCTGACAAATTACTGCAGTAAGGAGCTTCACATCAGCTTCAAAGATTTCTCCAAAGAAGACCTCGCTGCCCGTGCCAAGCTGTGGCTGCTGGTGCATGAGGCCCGGAGACAAGGGAAGCGAGCGTACCTGAAGGAGGGCTTTGCGCTGATCGACAACAAATGAGTAGATGTGGACTAGCATAAATCTCCTCATTGATTCAAAGGTTTGTTTTCACATTGGTTCATATAGGGCTATTGTATTACACACAAGATGTGGCAAGTATAGTTTCTCACTCCTGCGTATCTTCCCTGTTTTATTTGCGCATTTAAACTCAATTGACTGACTGTTCATGTATGTTATCGTTATTATCGTTAAATGCTAGGGGACTGAAAGATATCACTTAACGTAAGGCAACTTTTCTTTTCTATAAGGAGCACAACAATACTCTTTATTTATTAAATGACCTTTTTTGCAAAGAAGAACATCTTATTGCTGAAATAAACTTCCTTGAACAAGTGGGAATGGTTTAAATTAAAGTGTATTAAACCCCCTGTGGTCAGTTTCACTTGGACTGCTCCACGGCCCCCCTTATGGGACATTCCATTCTACCCGTGCATGTCTCAACTTGTTCAGTCCAGTGTTGCCGATGTCGTTGCTCAGAGCATGTGCCGTGCTTGTGTGCGTCAATTACGAGTAAGAATTACTGCAATTAGAATGTTATAAGCTATATTCCTCATGCCTGGTATTGTATTTATGTGTATTGCCCATATAAATGTTAAGTTCTGTTAAGATTAGTTTCAGCCACAGGCACCTTACTGACACGTGGTCAGCTTAAAAGGACATTTCCAGTGTTAAACGTGTCAATATTGTTTACATATTATTTGTGTGCCTTAAAATGCATATCCTGATGTTCACTTTGCACATTTGCCTAGTTTGGCGTCGATTAAAGTTTTCCCTTTGTTCCTAAGTGCAAATACCTTTCCGTGCGCTAGAGGCGCTGTTTGGCGCTGTAACTTGTTGTATTTACTGTATGCCTGAGCCTAATTGTTTGTTCTGTTGTGTTTTACAGAAAACCACACACACATCCCCCATGTACGATAAATAAAGTGTTCAGTTTGCAGTAAACTTGGAAATACATAAAGGCTTGGACATTCCCTTCATCACCAGTCTCTGAATTCCTTCTGACAGAGGAGAGGACGAGCTGCCACCCACCAGTATTTTAAGCACGCACATGTCCTGAATACAAAGTAAAAGAAATTGCAATTAAGACTGGAAAAAGACTGGTCAACAAAAAAGAGCCAAACAAACTGAAATTATCACCGCAATTAATTTCCTGTTTGCTAAAGAAATGTTATCAAATGAAGAAAAAGAACTAGTGACTCTAAAAAAACAACTTTATACGTTTTTCTTAGAGAAGGCTAAAGGTGCTTTTGTTCGGTCTAGAGCTCGCTGGATTGAGGAAGGTGAAAAAAATACATATTTTTTTAGTCTTGAGAAACAGATAATCCAAAAAGAGAATTTCTAAATTAAATATAAATGGTGTCATTACTGAGGAGTCAGAGAAAAAACAATCTATAATTTTTATTCTAAACTGTACTAAAGTGATATGGAAGATAATTTAATTATTGAAGAACTTGATACAGCAATCCATCAAATGGCCAAAGGGAAGTCAGCTGGCCTAGACGGCCTGACAGTTGAATTTTTTCTTTTCTTTTGGGTTGACATTTGACATTAGTTTTCAAAGCCCTTTGTGAGTGCATTACAAGCCATAATCTTTCACCCACTATGAAACGTGGCCTTATTACCCTGATCCCCAAAGCCACGGAAGACCCTCTTTTAATTGATAATTGGCGACCAATCACACTTTTGTGTACTGATTATAAATTATTGGGCCTAGTTTATGCCAACCAGAACCTAGTTTATGCCAACCAGAACAGTGCTCTAGCTGATATTGTTAGTGAATGTCAATCTGCGTTTTTCAAGAGAAGGAATATACACTTTCACACAAGACTGATCTTGGACATGATAGACTATCGGCAATTTATATAACACGAAAGTTTATTCTTTAGTTTTCTATAAAGCGTTTGACTCACTTGAACATTGCTTTATTGAAACACTGAAATGTTTAGGTTTTGGGGATAATTTGTGCCAAGTGACTCCTAGCTTTAAAATGTCAAGGGGAATCCGCCAAGGCTATCCAATTTCTCAAATTGTTCATATTAACACATTTTCTTACTTTAGCAATAATGAATACAAATTTGCAAGGAATCCAAATATTTAAAAAAGAATTAAACAGCCAGTTTGCAGACGATACAGCTGTTCCTTAAAGACAAGACCATGGTGAGTGTTGCTCTAAATCTGATTCGTGCCTCGTCAGGTTTGTCTGTTTGTTTGGCGGCACGGTGGCTGAGTGGATAGCACTCTCGCCTCTCAGCAAGAAGGTCCTGGGTTCGAATCCCGGCCGGACCAGGGCCTTTCTGAGTGGAGTTTGCATGTTCTCCCTGTGTCTGCGTAGGTTTCCTCCGGTTTCCCCTACCACTAAAAACATGCACAATAGGTTTGGCGTGCGCCTCGTGTACTGGCGACCCCACTCCCATCTCTGTGGAGTGAGAGACAAATGCCCAAAAATAACAATTGTAAACTGCTTTGTGACTCTGGTCTGTGAAAGGCGGTATATAAATAAAGATGACTCTCAACCTTTAAAAGTGTAAACTGTTTCCAATTCATGCTTGTCATGAGAGCTCTATTAATTTCATAAATGTTAAATCTGAAATCAAATGTAACGAGTCAAGGCAAAGAACCCAAGAGCAGACTCAGAAAATGAATTTTATTTGAGCAGGTGTGGAGCTAGAAGGGGTAGAGTCAGTGCAGGGCGGAGCAGAGCCAGGGCAGGACCAGGGAGGGACGGAGCGAAACCAGGGCAGGGCAGGATGGTGGCTGGAGAACTAGAAAAAAAGGCACACAAAAAAACCTGGTTTGATTGTTATACTATGAGCTAGTCAAAAATAGCCTTCAAATCCCTAAGGCTATTGAGAAATTCGGGGGTCTAGATTTTTTGCTGAGATGTGATTTAGAGTTGAATAAAATCCCATTTGCTCTATCAAAATTCCACAGCCAATTATTACATTATTGGAAAAAGGTCTTCAAGCACAATTTCACTCCACATGGATCTGTTCTGTGGAATAACAGGTCTATTCTTATTAGTAGAAAATCTATTTTTAAGGCAGAGTGGTTTAATAAAGGGGCCGTTTTTGTAACTGATGTCTCAGTAATGGAGAGCTATTGGAGCACAGCATTTTTGTCAACCGGTTTAATTTGTACTGTACACATCGAGAGTATCAAAGTTTGCAAAGCTATCCCTGCAGCCTTGATTCATCTTATCCGTAATGTTCAAATTCACTCCAACATTGCAGAGTTTGCTGTTAAATAATCTGAATTTGGTTGATAAGAAATGTCATAACAAATGTGGTGATACAGAGCGAAAATGTAGCCAGCAACGCCAGGGCATATGATACCCAAAAATATTCCTAATTACTTCTCTGATCTAAGGCACACAGGTAAGTTTAAATTGACTGGACAGAGGCAGAAGTTAAACGATACTCGTTTGGTTTTTAATAGAGCAGCTTTGGTTCAGATAAATAGGATCTGTACATCAGTCCTTGTTCTCTTGATCTTGAGTCTGCGCACTGACCAGTCTCTCGGTCATTGTCCATTGTTAAGCAGCATCACAGTTCTTAAAAGCAGATACGTTGACTCGTCTGCAGTTTTGTCCAAACGAGAAGGGGAGGCGGGCATGCCGACAGCACCCTACAACAGTAAAACATTGATACTGAAATAAAAACATTTACTACATTGAGACATAAGACAAGATTAAGACATAACATACCGGCAAACAAAGTGTGGCGCTCCCTGCACCATACCGAGACCCTGAGCCTCTGACCATGCTCAGCTATGCGGTAGCCGGGCCAACGCGCACAATGTTAAAAACAATATTTATGTAAAGCCTGGTTCACACGAGACGATTTTAAAATTGTCGGCCGATTTTTCTCCGTGTTAGACCCCACACGGGGAGATTAAAAATCCTGCGTCTAACCACTTTGGTCGTGCAGTGTGTGGTGCGTAGCCACACGGCAAGATCACGCAAGCCACAAACATCACACACGAACCGACACCCCCCCCCCGAGCATTCCCAGGTCAGACGGAAATCTCACAAAATCTCTCGAGATCAAGCGTGACTTCAGAGTAAACAGTCATGGCGGACGAAGAGGATGCAGTGGCGATAGTGTGCAGTTTGTTGTTAACAGAGAAGACACGTAATCCAAAGAAAAGGCAATGGTCAAAGCCATGCTGCTGTGTTTTGGTTTTTTTCCGGTGTTTCCTCACCGGCTTGTCACCTCGTCTTCTTATTGTCTACACGCCGTAGTCATGGCAACGCGCTCGCTTATCCTCGGAGGACACCACACACGACAAGAAATCGGGCCAAAACAATCCAACATGTTGGATATCCCCGATTTGAGATCGGGAGCAGTCCCGATGTCCTTCCGAGCGACGAGTGCAGTCTTAACACACCACACACGGCAGGATAATCTGTAAGATTTTGTTACGGAAATCGGAGCGTTTCTTAAGATTGTCGTAAGGGGTAAATCGGGTCTAAATCGGCCTAAATATCCTGCCGTGTGAACCAGGCTTTAGTGACGCAGCCGACCAGCGGCGCAATTAAAAGCTATGAGTGGAGCTTAACAGCAACGCAGTAAAGTTGGGCACCACCCAGTTGCTGGCCTTAAGCCTCAGCCGCCGGCTTGACGCCCCAACACGACCCATAGCAACTTCCCACTAGGCTGCCTCGCTCCGAGCCCCGTGCAGCAGGTGTGACGTTGGATAGAGGAGAGGCAAGGTACCGCAATTGACATGCTTTTATACTGCGCCCCCTACTTTCAATGGGGAGCTCACGCCAGCTCACTACACAGTTTCTGTTTTGCTGAATGAGGCCTTCTCCAAGTACATTAAATGGCCAATTCCACCAAAAGTCAAAGAAACTCACTTTAAGATTTGCCACAACATTTATCCAGTGTCCAATTTTCTTCACAAACGGTTTAAGTATGAAAGCTCAGGCTGTACTTTTTGTGACTGTCCTGAGGAGTCTTTAGAGCATTTGTTTTTCACCTGTTCTCTCTTTTGTACATTTTGGAGTGACATCATAGAGTGGGCGGCACGGTGGCTGAGTGGATAGCACTCTCGCCTCTCAGCAAGAAGGTCCTTGGTTCGAATCCCGGCCGGACAAGGGCCTTTCTGAGTGGAGTTTGCATGTTCTCCCCGTGTCTGCGTAGGTTTCCTCCGGGTACTCCGGTTTCCCCTACCACTAAAAATATGTACAATAGGTCTGGCATGCGCCTCCTGTTCGGCGACCCCGCTCCCATCTCTGTGTGGAGTGAGAGGACAAGTGCCCAAAAAATAACAATTGTAAACCGCTTTGTGACTCTGGTCTGTGAAAGGCGGTATATAAATAAAGCTTACTTACTTACTAAATAAAGCTTACTTACTTACATATAAATAAAGCTTACTTACTTACTTACTACTTACTAAACATTCTAGATATTCCTGATTTTGAATTGTGTCATGTATTCTATTTTGTCAATAATTTAGATAGGGAAGTTTCAGATCTGTCAATATTGTTTTTCTATTAGCCAAATACCACATTCATTGTATGGAGGACCAAAAATGACTAAAGTATAAATAAATAAATACAGGAATATATTAATAAATACATTCATTTTGGACAATAAAAACTAAATATTTACATTGATGTGTTAAATATTACTATGAAATCAAATAAATATACTTTTATTTAGGTTATTTATCAATATCTACATTTCTTCATTTATTTATTTATGTATTTCTACATTTCTTCATTTATTTATTTATGTATTTCTACATTTCTTCATTTATTTATTTATGTATTTCTGTGTTGCCGTATGCTAATTAGGTGGGCGGTGCTGAACTCAATGATTGGTGGGCAGTAGGGCAACCAGACAGAAGCAAAGTTAAGCCTAGCGTACATCGACAGAGAAACTGGAGACAAGTTGCAAGGCGGCTTTTGGCAACTGAGAGTAGATGATGGAGATGATCAGTTGCCAAAATCGGTCGATGTGCGCTCTCTTACAACTGGAGATGAACAGTCGGTCTCCAGTTTCAGTCAGTTGCCCGTGTTCTACTTTTCGGCAACTAGTTGTCCTCAGTTTCGGAGATATGACCCGATGTCCGACAACGTGTGTGTATTGCGTGTATTGCGAGCCCGCAACAGTTTATGTCAGAAAACACACTGTAGTTGAGGCCAGTTGCTGTCGATGTACGCGCTGTTATTCCCGAGACTGGTCTGCTACTGGGAGTTGCCCGTTTTCGTCAGATTGTCGATGTGTGCGGGGCAGCAACTCATATGCGACGGATATAATCAGTTGCCAGTCCGATGTACGCTAGGCTTTAGCCTTCTCGGTTTGTGAGAGGATGTGAAGCTGCTTGTTGAAGAGCGTCCAGCACAGTTGCATCAAAGTCTACCTCTGGGTCAGCACTGTGATGAACTAAAACATCTAATAGTCTTTCCAGCCGAAAGAGTAGATAGTCCTCAGGTGCATTATGCTCAACATCATTAACATCATTTGCTAATGCTCTTAATTGATGAACAATGGCTCCTAAAAAACTTACATTCGAAACTGCCATCATACCACACAAAAGTGCACAGAGGATCTCTAGCTAGCTAACAGAGTACCGTAATGTGAGGCAGTAATGATCGAGACCAGAGTTCACGCAATCCTAACCAATCCTGTTCTAGATTGAGTTCAGCACCGCCCACCTAATTAGCATACAGGAACACAGAAATACATAAATAAATAAATGAAGAAATGTAGAAATACATAAATAAATAAATGAAGAAATGTAGAAATACATAAATAAATAAATGAAGAAATGTAGAAATACATAAATAATTAAATGAAGAAATGTAGAAATACATAAATAAATATATGCAATAAATGGATAAATAAATAAAGGAAAAAATGTAGATATTGATAAATAACCTAAATAAAAGTATATTTATTTGATTTCAGAGTAATATTTAGCATATCAATGTAAATATTTAGTTTTTATTGTCCAAAATGAATGTATTTATTAATATATTCCTGTTTTTATTTATTTATTTATTTATTTATACTTTAGTCATTTTTGGTCCTCCATATCATTGTAGCAAATGGAGAAAGTCAAGCCCTTGTTTCAATCCTTTTTTGAAGGTTTTCAGAATCTACTATTCCTCGTGAAAATTGCTTAAATCTGCCATTGCAAAAGAAATTTGTGCCTCTATGTCTAAATTCCTTATGTTGTAGAAATGTCTGCATCCTATTCTTATGTGTCTGCTTAACCTGATATGCCTCAATGGTACTTTCCCCAAGTTAATGCACACATGTCACCTCTGCAAGAGTTTGATTCAATAAAGATTTTTTTTTTTAATTTTTATTACATGTTATTATTTGGTAGGCATCAAGAAAATCTCCCCTCAAATAAACTTTATTTTAAACTTTAATACTAATGATGTCCAAGTTTCATAAACACAGCTGTAAGTTCCTCGACCAAAAACCAAAACTTGTTGTCTTTGAATCACTAATGTCCTCTCATGTAACTTCCTTGAATGATTGTACAAATGCAAAAGCCCTAAAGACCAAAGTCATAATAAATATGCACTGTAAATCTATGTTTTTGAATACTTATTGAAAATTGGTGCCTTGCATACTTGAACCTCGAGCCATGTTTATGTGCATTTTGTATATTTCTCAAAAAAATAAAATAAAAAGCTCGTGCTCCATGAAAAACTTCCGGGATTTCTCGGCTCACCCCCCGAAGCAGCACAACTATGGGCACGACCCATCACTAGTTTGTACACTCCCACAGAGACAGATGTAAGTACAAGACTTTAAACTCTGTATTCACCACTGACAGACTGTGGCGTTGAGCAGCGTGGGCCTCGGGGATTCCAGCTTTAACTTTGTTTGTGCCAAGATCTGAGTGATGCCCGTGTCGGGGGCTAATGCTAATGCTAATGCTAGTCGTTAGCCTCGCTGTTTCCGTGTAAACTCTTCTTCCTTAGTCACAAACAGCTCTAGCTCACGGAGCCAGTGGCTCTGGATGGATGTAAATGTATTTATTTGACTGGAACAATGCAGTCAGACATAGTTACAAACCAAATCTGATGCAGACAGAGGTTACAGCAGATGCTCATTTACCACGTCCTGTCCCTGGTTGTGATTTTAGTCACGTCATTGATCTTCTTCTTCTTTTGTTTTATTGGCGATTGGCATCCAACTACCAAGGTGCATTTACCGCCACTTACTGTATTCGGACTGAATGAACAGGAGATGCACTAATCCAATTCAGGCTATAATCTTCCCATTAGTCCTGTAGTCTGTAGATATTTAAAAATAGCACTGAGCACCTTTTTAGACGGATTCTGAAGTAAATTCCTTAGCGTAATTTTTTCTTCATTTTCTTGAATTAACTCAGCTCTTTCTTGCTCATAATGCGCACAATGGATTAGCACATGTTCAACATTCTCTGGCTCTTGATAGTAGTCGCAAAGTCCAGTCGAGTGTTTTCCTATCCTAAATAACAAACTGTTCAGACTTGTGTGACCTATTCTCAAACTCTCTCTTCCTTTGTGCTCCTGCTCCGGGATTTATATGGACCCACATTCCGCTGTATATCATATAGATGCCTCCCAGTATCACAGATGTCCCAATACTCCTGCTAGACCTTCTACACATGCTCTTTTATTATAGGTTTTACTTCTGATTTACTCAATGCCACATCTATATTAACTGAAGGGGATTTCAAAGCATCTTTAGCCAGCATATCGACCACTTCATTACCCTCTACTCCAACATGGGCAGGGACCCAAAGAAATGACACTCCAACATTCCTAGTATACAAGGAGAGCATCATAGAGAATATACTATGGAGGATATCTGGTCTACAGTCAGATTTCCCAGATTTAATGCTTTGAAGAGCAGACAAACTATCCGAAGCTATAACAATAATTGAGCGCTGCAAAGTCGTTTCAGCCCATTCCAAAGCTAGCTTTATTGCGACAAGTTCTGTAGTAAACACAGAGAGATTATTAGTTAATCTTCTCTTCACTGCTATGTCAAGCTCTGGTACAAAGAAGGCAGAACCAGTACGCCCACTCATAGGAGCTTTGGATCCATCAGTAAAAACAAACAAATGCTCAGAATGTTCATCAATCAGTTCTTGTACAAGAAATTGCGGCGGCCTTTGCGTTTTCTCTTTGAGTTTATGCTGGAGACTAATAACTATAGCTCTCTTTTCATGTTCCCAACATTCTTTAAGGACATCTTTTCCTGGGTGCGACCCAGTTTGCCCTTCTAAATTCACCCAATATGCTAACATGAGTTTCAATCTCCTAATTCTCAATGGCATTTCTCCCAACTCAACCTGCATTGCAGAAATAGGAGATGTTTTAAAAGCTCTGCAGCAGACCCGTAGGGCTTTAGCTTGTTCCACATCCAGTTTTTTGAAAGTTGTCTCAGGAGCAGACAAAAAGGCTAAACACCCATAGTCGAGAGTAGGACGCATCACAGCCCAATATATATTTAACAGCGATTTCCTACTGCCTCCCCAGTCCTGGCCAGATAAACAACGTAACAAATTATTAACTTTTTTACATTTATTTTGAACTTTTTCAATAGGACGCCATGTGAGTTTTTTATCAAAAATTACACCTAAAAACTTAGTTTCCTTCACTTGTTCAAGCGCTTATCCATATAGTTTCTGCTTTGTGACGGCTACAGAAACACATCACTTGGGACTTTGGCATAGACAATTTAAATCCCCAGTCTAGTGTCCACTTCTCCACCTGTTGTATTGCTCTTTGTAGCTTTTTTTACAATAAATTCAAGGTTTCTCCCCCTTACCCACAATCATCCGCATACAAACTTCGCCCAACAGAACGATCGACACCCTCAAAAATATCATTAATCATAATATTAAATAGGATTGGGCTATACACCCTGAGGAATACCATTTTCAACATCATAAACATCGGAAAGCGTGGCTCCAACCCTGACTTGAATCTTCCTATCAAACAGGAAACTTTTTAACCCAATTTAGTAACTTACCCCAATACCAACTTTGCGCAACTTAATGAGCAGGCCTTCTTTCCACACCATGTCATACGCCTTCTCAACATCAAAAAACACAGCGATAAACTTTTCTTTATTTGTCTTTGCTTTTTAAATTTCTGATTCCAGGCACAATACAGAGTCCATGGTATTCCTACCTTTACGAAAGCCGCTTTGGTGAGTGGAAAGCAAATTCTGGGTTTCTAAAACGAAGTTTAATCTTTCTGTTACCATGCTCCATGGTCTTTCGCAGCTGTGATGTTAATGCAATAGGCCTGTAGCTTGACGGGTCAAAAGGTGATTTTCCCGGTTTCAACACTGGGAGTATAACAGACTGTTTCCAAGACATAGGAATGCTCCCAGTATCCCAAACAAGATTTAACAAACTCAGTACTAATTCAAGTGTCTCATCAGTCAATTGATGTTATAACATGCATCATCTTTACCAGGGGATGTTTGTCTCGCCTTAGACAGAGCTCTCTTCAACTCAAAAAGATTAAATGGAAGCTCGAGATCATCCTGAGCTGTAGGTTGTGATTGAATCAAATTGCCAAACTGGGCCAAAGTGCTGTCCCTACATTCTCGTGCTGCAGGCGTCAGATTCAGATTCAGATTCATTTATTGCCATTTGCAGTAACACTACATTGGAATACGTTTGTAAAAGTTCCCAGTGTGCACAGGACAAGTACAGACACAAAACAACATTAAAAGACAAAAATAAAACAAATTTTAAAAACAGTAAACAAATGTCACCGTGAAGTG
This sequence comes from Knipowitschia caucasica, assembly GCA_964034765.1. NCBI lineage: Eukaryota > Metazoa > Chordata > Actinopteri > Gobiiformes > Gobiidae > Knipowitschia > Knipowitschia caucasica. The sequence goes on from OZ035824.1 coordinate 22,059,821, forward strand.
AAGTTGACCAACTTAAAACAGATCTATACAAGTGCAAAAAACATTAAAGTGCCCTATTCAAACTGTTAACAGCTCGTGGAAAAAAACTATTAGCATAACGAGATGTCCTGCATCTCAGAGAACAGTATCTTCTGCCAGAGGGAAGAAGCTGGAACAAGGCTTTTCCTGGGTGGCCAGAAGAGTCATTGATAATTCTCAGGGCACTGTTAAAAAGTCTGGATTGATAAAGAGCCTCCAGGACAGGAAGTTCACAGCCTACAGTCCTCTTTGCAGAGCGGAGCACCTTGTTTAGAGCTCTCTTTTCTTTATCTGTGATGTTACCGAACCACACAGACACAGAACCAACAAGTAAACTCTCAATGGTGCAGCGATAAAAGTTAAGCAGAATCTCAGAGCTAGTGGTAAATTCTCTAAGTTTCCGCAGGAAGTAGAGACGCTGACGAGCTTTCTTTACGACCCGGTCAGTGTTTTTAACCCATTTCAGGTCATTAGACAGAGTTAGACCCAGAAACTTACACTCCTCTACTGCACTTGGGAGTTATCGATTGCGACAGGCAAGTGAGAACTATTGCGACTGAAATCAAAGACCAGTTCACATGTTTTGGATGCGTTCAGCTGGAGGTTGTTAGCCTTACTCCACTGAACCACGTTTTGGATCTCGGCTCTATAAGACGATTCATCGTTATTACTGATGAGACCGATGATGGTGGTGTCATCAGCATATTTGATGATCAGGTTAGAGTCAGAGGAAGACACACAATCATGAGTGTACAGTGTAAAAAGTAAAGGACTCAAAATACATCCCTGAGGAGATCCAGTGCTCACAGAAACATCTGAAAAACAGTCATTGATTTTCACTCTCTGAGATCTGTCTGTTAAAAAGCTATAGATCCATTTACACATGGCAACACTTAAGCCGAGAGACATGAGCTTTTCAATCAGTATACCTGGGACAAGACAATTAAAAGCAGAGCTATAATCAATGAACAGCATTCTTGCAACAGATTTCCTATTGTCCAAGTGACTGTAGACAGAGTTCAGAGCAAAGGAGATGGCATCCTCCACACTCCTGTTCTGTCTGTAAGCAAACTGGAGCGGGTCAACACTCACAGGGATCTGGCTCTTAATGAAGTCCAGCACAAGCCGCTCAAAAGTCTTCATTAGGACAGAAGTGAGGGCCACAGGGCGATAGTCATTAAGGCATGTCACAGGAGTTTTCTTAGGAACTGGGATAATGGTCGACTCTTTGAAGCAGTTCGGCACAGTACAGTTCCTTAGCGACAGGTTAAAAATGTCTGTTAAAACAGGGGCAAGTTGCTCAGAGCACAGTTTCAGGACACGGGGTGGGATGCCGTCCGGGCCAGGGGCTTTCCGGACAATCGTGCTGGACAGGACCCGCTGGACTGCCTCCTGAGTCACGGTGAACGCACCTTGATTGAGGCAATCAGGAAAGACAGTAGGACAGGCATCAGCAGATTCGAAGCGGCAGTAGAACGTGTTCAGCTCATTAGGCAGAGCTGGGCCAACAGATCCGATTTTCCCAGCACTAGGTTTCCAGGACGTAATGGCTTTAATACCGCTCCACATGCGCCGAGGGTCATCTTCCTTAAAATAACCCTTTAACCTGTCCCTGTAACTGCGCTTTGCAGATTTAATAGAACGTTTCAATGCATAACAGGATAGCTTATAGGCAACTGCATCGTTAGATTGAAACGCCAGAGCACGCTCATGAAGTTTTTGTTTCACTTCCGCGTTCATCCAAGGGTTTTGACTGAGATGTACTTTAATGACCTTCTGTGGGACACAGCCGTCAATACAGAAGCGTATGTATCCAGACACAGCGTCACAGAATTCATTGACGTCCTCTGACTGAAACACAGACCAGTCCGTAGCATCAAAACACCCTTGTAGCTTCATGCTAGCCTCCTCAGACCAACACTGCACAGTGCGTGAGGTTGGTTTATGTTCCCTGTTCCTCTGAGAGTATGAGGGAAGAAGGAGAACAGAGGAGTGGTCGGACTTTCCAAATGGAGGTCTGAGACTGGACCTGTAAGCTCCCTTCACATTGCTGTAGCAGTGATCCAGGATCTGTGCTCCTCTTGTAGCTCGAGTCACATGTTGGTAGAAATTTGGGAGTACAGTCTTTAAATTACATTTGTTAAAATCCCCAGCGACAATAATCACTGCATTAGGATGAGCAGTCTCGTATTTATGAAGGATCTCGCTCAGATCCTGTAGTGCTACAGTATAGTCCGCTCGTGGGTGGATGTAAACAGCGCACAAAAATATCACAGCAAACTCCCGCGGAGGGCGACAGCTCAAGACCAGGCATTCCAGATTGGCAGTACATGTATGGTTCACGATGCGAGTATCCGTGCACCAGCGCTGATTAATTAAAAAGCACACACCTCCACCTCTGGATTTCCCCGTGGTCTCCTTATCTCTGTCCGCACGGTGAATCCCGGGGGCTGAACAGCAGAGTCCGGGACGTTCGTGTGGAGCCACGTCTCGCTGAGACAGAACACAGCGCAGTCTCGGGTTGTCAGTAGGGATGTAAAAAACTATGAATTTTCATGACCGACCACCGAGCCTCATTAACCGGTTGAAACCGGTTAACCGCGTAGTTTAAAATAGTCCACGTTCTTTGAAATAACAGCCATTTCGAGCCGCGTACTTTTCATAAGTGCAGCTCTGCGTTCTACTGGATCAGAGTTGAGACAGCGGCGCCCAAACCCGCAACAGCTCCGGCACCTTTGCGCACAGAGAACTGCTTTTTTAATCTTCCCATTCTGCTGTGCTGCGGGTTAATACCAAACCTTTCTAGCAGCAAACGACGGCTCGTTCACATGGTCAGAGCAGCGAGTGACGAGCCGCGTCTCACAGGTCTTCACAAAAGTTTAAATACAAGTGATGTGTGTGGAGCTGATCCCGAGGACCATAAACATGTTCCATGTGGTTTGACTGGAGCTGTGTATTTGCGCGAATCCTTTGGGCTCCGTGACACAGAGGAGCGCGACAGACCGGTATGTGTGTGTGTGTGTGTGTGTGTGTGTAAATGTAAGCTCCAATGTAGTTCTGACCCGCGCCAGTGTGCAACTTTGACGGTAGCAGAGGAGAGATGATGCGTGTGGATGTTGCGTATGGAGAGGGGGAAAGTGTGTGTGTGTGTGTGTGTGTGTGTGTGTGTGTGTGTGCATATGTGGCTCGTGCGGCGTGAGAGTCGTCCCGGAGTTTATAATACATGGGCGCACACAGCTAGATACAGACCCGCTCGTCACACCGTGCAAATAGGGCTTAAAATAGCGTTATTAAGAGACTTCCCCTCTCCCCTTTTTCTCTTTTTTAACCGACAGCTTTGACCGGTTAACGCTGTGACGGTCAACCACCGGTTAACCGGTCGCCGATTTACATCCCTAGTTGTCAGAGCTGTGGACAGATACAAAAGTTTCAGCCAACATTTTAGCTTTGTTGTAATTGTTGTTTACCTCTGTGCCATTCTTAATTAAAACTGGCATATTATAGTTTCTCCTCACCCCATTCATATGCTTAATCATACCCAATCTCTCTCTCCCAATTCTCGTTGTGTACTGTCTCCAGTAAGTTCTTTTAGCTACTTTAATAGTTTTCCGCACAACAGCTTGAGCCTTCCTAAAATCTACAAGAGCTTCCATGGAGTGTACACGTTTTACCTTTTTAAAAAGTCTAATCTCGGGCCCTAATAGCTTCATCGCACATCTCATTCCACCAAGGCACACATTTCTCATGGTAGTTACCTTTACTTTTAGTGATAGAATCCTCTGCTGCCTGGATTATCAGTGAAACTATACTGTTATTTAATACATCTACATCAGTAGACATTTCTTGGAGCAAAGCCATTCCATACGAGTCAGTTTTTACTCTGAATTCATTCCAATCTGCATTTCCTTGCTTCCATCGGTGTATCTTTGCCTCTCTGTCTAAACACATTTCCATACCAATTTTAATACTTATTAAATAATGGTCACTTCCAAACGACAGATTATCAGAAACATCCCAAGTACTGATACCTGCAATTTCACTTGACAGGAGTGAGATCTATTGCACTCTGTGTGTTGTTAGTGACATTATATCGAGTACCTCTTCCATCATTTAGACAAACCAGTCTCTCAATATCAATAAAGTTTTCCACTACAAGGCCATTTTTATCAGTTGTCCTACAACCCCATAAAGTGCCATGTACATTAAAATCACCACACCAGTTTTCCCAAGACGATTCCCACACACAGAATTCAAAATATCCCCAGTTAGATCGTTACATGGATTCATTTAAATTAATTTCAGTGATATAGTCATTGCCACACCAAATCTTAATAACAATGGACTCTTGTACATCATTTATTTGTAACACACAACGATTTAAGCCGTTTTTAATAAACGTAGCTACCCCTCCACCCTTACCTCGTTCCCTGTCATTCCTTATGCCTTGCGAAAGTGGGACACAATCGTGAAGTGGAACAAAATTTATTGGATAATTTAAACTTTAACAAAGAAAAAACTGAAAAGTGGGGTGTGCAATATTATTCGGCCCCCTTGCGCTAATACTTTGTAGCGCCACCTTTTGCTGCAATTACAGCTGCAAGTCGCTTGGGGTATGTCTCTATCAGTTTTGCACATCGAGAGACTGGAATTCTTTCCCATTCTTCCTTGCAAAACAGCTCGAGCTCAGTGAGGTTGGATGGAGAGCGTTTGAACAGCAGTCTTCAGCTCTTTCCACAGATTCTCGATTGGATTCAGGTCTGGACTTTGACTTGGCCATTCTAACACCTGGATACGTCTATTTGTGAACCATTCCATTGTAGATTTGGCTTTATGTTTTGGATCATTGTCCTGTTGGAAGATAAATCTCCGTCCCAGTCTCAGGTCTTTTGCAGACTCCAACAGGTTTTCTTCCAGAATGGTCCTGTATTTGGCTCCATCCATCTTCCCATCAATTTTAGCCATCTTCCCTGTCCCTGCTGAAGAAAAGCAGGCCCAAACCATGATGCTGCCACCACCATGTTTGACAGTGGGGATGGTGTGTTCAGGGTGATAAGCTGTGTTGCTTTTACGCCAAACATATCGTTTTGCATTGTGGCCGAAAAGTTCGATTTTGGTTTCATCTGACCAGAGCACCTTCTTCCACATGTTTGGTGTGTCTCCCAGGTGGCTTGTGGCAAACTTTAAACAAGACTTTTTATGGATATCTTTGAGAAATGGCTTTCTTCTTGCCACTCTTCCATAAAGGCCAGATTTGTGCAGTGCACAACTGAGTGCTGTCCTATGGACAGACTCTTCCACCTCAGCTGTAGTTATCTGCAGTTCATCCAGAGTGATCATGGGCCTCTTGGCTGCATCTCTGATCAGTCTTCTCCTTGTTTGAGATGAAAGTTTGGAGGGATGGCCGGGTCTTGGTTGATTTGCAGTGGTCTGATACTCCTTCCATTTCAATATAATTGCTTGCACAGTGCTCCTTGAGATGTTTAAAGCTTGGGAAATCTTTTTGTATCCAAATCCGGCTTTAAACTTCTCCAACAGTATTTCGGACCTGCCTGGTGTGTTCCTTTGTCTTCATGGTTCTCTCTGTGCTTTAAACAGAACCCTGAGACTATCAAAGAGCAGGTGCATTTATACGGAGACTTGATTACACACAGGTGCATTCTATTTATCATCATCAGTCATTTAGGACAACATTGGATCATTCAAAGATTCTCACTGAACTTCTGGAGTGAGTTTGCTGCACTGAAAGTAAAGGGGCCGAATAATATTGCACGCCCCACTTTTCAGTTTTTTATTTGTTAAAAAAGTTTAAATTATCCAATACATTTCGTTCCACTTCACGATTATGTCCCACTTGTTGTTGATTCATGACAAAAAATTAAAATGTTATATGTTTATGTTTGAAGCCTGAAATGTGGCGAAATGTTGAAGGGGGCCGAATACTGTATATCCTTGAATGATAAAATCCAATTGGGGTTGTAGCCAAGTCTCTTGAACACATATGACTTGAGGTTTGTCCTGCAGGGCAGAAATATGATGTTTAAATTCTTGATCATTAGCAAGAAGGCTCCTGGCTTTCCACTGCAGTACCGTCACCACCATTAGGAACCACCAGAACATGGCTGTAGGTTTGAGGGTTCTCTATTTTGGTTCTTGTTTAACAGCTCTTCAATTTCCATCCTACTGAGACCTTTAATACCCAGATATCTTTCTGCAGCCTTAACAATTATCACTATTCTTTCAGTTTTCTTTTCTGTCTGGGCAGCACAATTTATGACATCCACCATAAAGAGAATAAAGTCTTTCTTATTCACACATAAAGTGTCTTTATTAAATCTGGGACTACTGGGAGGGTTCAAAACACTATCACTACTCTCTACATTCGCGGCAGGATTTACCCTCACTTCCCTGAAAGTGCTGCCTCTTCACCCTCACTGCCTCTGCGTTAGACACTCCTTGTGTGACAACTTTTTGCACCTCGGCAGCCCTCTTGCTAGCCTCACACCCTCGGTAAGCCGATCCATGCTCCCCCCCACAGTTACAACACTTAAACTTTGCCCCTTCTTCGCATATCCCATACTCATGTTCTCCAGAGCATTTTCCACACCTGTTTCCCTTTGCAGGTTGCCGCTACATGTCCAAAGCGTTGACACTTGAAGCAATGCAGGGGAGGAGGCATGTATGGGAGACGCAGATGAGCTGGGACAGTTCCAGCAGTCTCCTTTTTATGACCGGGGAGAGGGAAAGCCGAAAGGTGGCGTTGTAAATAAATGAGCTATTGCTGACTATTGGTGCTATTGTATATTGTTACTATATTATACCGTCTGTTCATAAATGTGTATAAAATATTCAATTATTTTGTAACTATATACTATATTGATTATACCTAATTATATAATTTCATTTGTAAAGTCTGCATCTAGAGTTCTGTATAGTCAGCTCTCAGCCGGTCAGTCACCACGGCTCACTCACACACAATACTAGTTAGAAGATAAGATGCATGTTGTTGTTTTCTTCTAAGTGTATTTTCTTAAAACTTGTAAGTATCTCTTTTTTCAATTGTTCAAAATAAATATATTATTATGTCATACATTTTGAAGTCTTTCTTTTTATTGATCATATTTCAGGGCAAAACAGTGTGTATTTGTCAAAACAATCTGTATAGAAAATAGAGTTTCAGTTCAGTGTCAGTGGGTCAAAGCAGCTATTGTTGAAACTTTGTGCAGGTCAAAAGATTTCATGGACTTTGCTGTTACAGATTACTGACATTCACTGATCATTTCAAGTTTTTACATTTAAAGAGTTCTAATAGTTACTTTATGTACTAGAAAGTAACTGTGGCTGTTAAGGTCAAAATGAGTACTCCAGTTATTAACTTTAAACTTTTAAAAAAGTTTGATTTAGTTGGGGTGGGGGGTTTCGAAACTTGTTGACGCAAATATCCTGATTTGATTGGGTGGACTTCATCACAAAGGCACATGGCTGAAGGCTCATTTCTGTATTGGCTGGACGATTGCCCACTTATACGCGGCTGGCCCCGGCGGCCCGACCTTGCCTAGCTTCCGAGTTCAGGACGAGATCGGACATTTTATTTTTTAAAAAAATTTTTAACACATATATTTTTAAAATAAAATAATTTTCAAAAACAAAAAAACATTGTAAAAAAAAATTTTAACGAAAAAAAAAAATTTTTTTTTTTTTTAATAACTCAAGGTGGTATGGCTGTAAGACGGGGGTATGGGCAGCGTGCCTCCTGACCCTGCTGCTGCGGTCCCTCTCTTCCCAGCATACAGTACAGAACCAACAGTTTGGACACACCTTCTTATTCAATGATTCCTTTTTTGTTTTCATGACTATGAAAATTGTTAGATCAGATCAAATAGCCCTTACCAGTCTGGGTGAGAATCTACAGCATTAGTCATGAAAAGAAATCTCACTCATGAAAGAGAAGTGTGTCCAAACTTTTGGTCTGTACAGTATTTTACTTTATATTATGGCTGTAAAGCGATCAACATTTTTAATCGCGTTAATTACAGCTAAAAGCTTAGATTATCTGACTTAATCTCACAACAGGAGAACCATTGCAAGGCTAGACCACTCAGAATTGAGCAAAAAGTAAGAAATGTGCAAACATGTTAATGCAGGAAATATAAGAAATATATTTACCAATAGTGGCAATTAGAAAGAGGCCAGTCAGAAGTGTCAATATTAGTGGCAATAGTAGTGGAGTTTTAAAAAATATATAACCATTAATTGTACATAATCGCATTTCAACTATCGGCAAAATAAATAAATGACCACATAGTGTACATTCCACTGTATTTGTTTATATATTAACAATAACTCCATATAAATGGCACCTAACATTAATAACATTCTGTCTTTCTGTTTAGGATGAGACCAACACTATCTTTCTAATAGATGTGGGGACATTCAAAAACTGTCTGAGGCGAATTGTCATTAAATCGTTGATCTGATCGCAAAAATTATACCCCAGCTAGAATTTGCAGCGTTAGTTGCGTTTCAGAAGGAGACACAGGGGGGACATGGTCCAGCTTCAGCGGGTGTTTGCGTGCACATGTTACTCACAGGTAAGACTCGCACACAAATTGAAGAGAATAGTTTATGGGTGCATGGTCTTTTCTTAGGATATTGATCACGTTACAGCGGGCCGTTTGCTGTGTTTTATTGTTAGCAGCTCGCAGCTCGCCCCCTGGGTCAAAAACCTGCAGGAGATGCGCTCCTGTTCAATTTCATAGCAACCGCAGAAGTAACCTCGCGGCACGCGTGTATTCTTTTTTAACTTCCCAGGACCTGCTCTGATCTGTTGCCATCTCACACACACACATGTCCACTAGCATTCTGAGTGATATTATGGGCTGTCTGAGGCATCGGTACATGCGGTTCATTGCGGTCTTTTTTTCGCAATTAATGCAGTATCACATATGTAAATATAATATAATGAAAACGTTTGTAGGGCCCATCGAGTCTGTTTGTACCCGGGCCCAGAATTTGGTGCTACCCCCCGTGTGTTGTCCGTGACCGGGTTATTAATAGGTACCTAATGTTAAATAAGTTCTACGAATAGGGTGCGTGTCCCTTAGGACACTCGAGACCCCAAGTCACGCGCAGAGTCAGAGATCAGAAATAATTTGCTCAATCACCAGCCCCCTCCTCTATAAAGGGGCCTGCACAAGGCGGCACCCCTCTTGAACTCTGCCCAAACCGATGCTGGCCTGATGGGCTTGTAGCTAATGGGCGACTACGCACCTAATTCGTAGAATTAAGTTACATTAGGTAATATTAATTCTACGTCATGGTGCTACGGTCCCTTAGCGACTTCGCTAGTGGGGACAAACGCGGAGGCCGTTAGGAACATGTTCTCCGGCAGGCCAGCGAGGGTGTTTGGCGCTACGGCCCGGAGCAATACCTCACCAGTGAGAGACCTCAGGGCAGAAGAAAGCAAAGGCGTGTTACAGGCCACTCTACCAAGGATACCCCACGTAACACAGACCGTAGGTACCCGTAGTCCAGGACGCCTCTCCAAGAGCTCCTGACGTGGGACTACTGACCGACCAAAAACACACATATAAGTACCGCAACTTGTAGGACGTCTCTCCCAAGAGCTCCTGAAACCAGGGCGGAAAGTCAACCGAAGGCCCCTCAGAGGAGGGGACCTAACGGTCTACTCAGTCCGCTGCACTCAGCACGAATGGGCCACCGACCGGTCCGACACATCAAAAGATAAGACCGGAACGAAAGAAGAGGACGCCGCCCAAGAAGCCGCACGGCGGACGTCCCGCATCGGACCGCGCCCCCCTGAGAAGGGCCGTAGGGGCCGCCTCCACGCGTGGAATGCGACCTGAAGCCCACCGGCGGGGCAAGACCTGCGTCCTGATACGCCGCCGCACAGCCGTGGGCCGACCACAGTGCGCCAGCCGCCAACGACGACAGCGGGAGCCCCTGTTCTTGGGGCCCAGGACACACTAACAGCTGAGACCCACCCAACTGAATGACGACGTCATGGCAGTAATGCCCAGCATTCTGACAGCGACACAGAAGGTGCCGCCGCTCTCCTCGGGGGAGGCATGCGGTGGCGGATAGAAGCCCTAATCCTGATGTCTCTTCGACCCTAAAGGCGACGTGAGACCTTGGGGAGAAAAGCCGGATTCCGGGCCCCAATTCCCATGCCGTCGCCTTCTCCATAGGACAGGCAAGACGCATGGACAGAGAGCGCACCCAAGTCGCCCGCCCTCTTAGCAGACGCAACGCAGCAAGGAGTGGCCGTCTTAAAGCGACACCCTCGGGACTTGCCTCCGCCGCCGGTTCAAAAGGCGGACCCGACATCCCCTAGGACCAACCCTGAGGTCCCAAACCGGTGCGTTTCTCTGGAGCGGGGGCCTCCATTCCTGCGCGCCCCCCACAGAAAACGTTTAACCTTTTAAGGATCACCTCCCTGTACAGGGAGCGATTCACGTACTTTTTCATTTAACAGCATCGTATTAGAACTTACTTGTGTCAATATCGTCAAGCTATATCTCGTTAAGCTTATTCCCACCTCCTAAACCGCGTGCTACGTCCCTTAGGACTTCGCTAGTGGGACACAACGCTCGGAGGCCGTAGGAACATGTACTCCCAGCAGGCCAGCGAAGGGTGATTGGAGCTCCGCCCGAGCAAGACCCTCACACAGTGAGAGGACTCAGGGCAGAAGAAACAATGCGTGTTACAGGGCCACTCCTACCAAGGATACCCCCACGTAACACAGACCGTAGGTCATCCGTAGTCACAGGACGCCTCTCCCAAGAGCTCCTGACGTGGACTACCTGACCGACCAAACACACATATATGTACCGCACCCACGCGTGGAATGCAACCTGAAGCCCACCGGGGGGGCCAGACCCTGCGTCTGATACGCCCGCCGCACAGCCGTGGCGACCCAGTGCGCCAGCCGCTGAGCCGACAGCGGGGCGCCCCTGTTCTTGGGGCCCAGACACACAAACAGCTGACCACCCAACCTGAATGACGACGTCATGGCCAGGTAATGCCTCAGCATTCTGACAGGACACAGAAGGTGCCGCCGCTCCTCCTCGGGGGAGGCATGCGGTGGCGGATAGAAAGCCCTAATCCTGATGACTCTCGACCTAAAGGCCGACGTGATGACCTTGGGGAGAAAAGCCGGATTGGGCCACAATTCCACCATGCCGTCGCCCTCTCCAAAGGACAGGCAAGACGCATGGACAGAGAGCACACACAAGTCGCCCGCCCTCTTAGCAGACGCCAACGCCAACAAGAGGGCCATCTTAAAAGCGACACACTCGGGACTCGCCTCCGCCGCCGGTTCAAAAGGCGGACCCGACAGCCCCCTAAGGACCACCCTGAGGTCCCAAACCGGGGGCCTTCTCTGGAGCGGGGGCCTCCTCCTGCGCGCCCCCCCCAGAGAACGTTTAACCAACGGATGAGAGCGGGCTGTGAACCCCCCGAATCCGTCGTGACCCGAAGTAATGGCTGCCGCGAACACCGCCAAGGTGGCGACAGCCCTCCCCTTGTCAAAGAGCTCCTGTAGGAATCCCAGGACCCCCTCCAGCGGGCAACGCCTGGGATCCCAGGAACGGGAACCGCACCAGACGCTGAAGAGCCTCCACCTCGTGGCGTAGGCCCTCACAGTGGACGGCGCCCTCGCCCCCTGAATGGTCTCCACCACCGCAGGGGGAAGACCCAGGTCTACGAGGTTCCGCTTCTCAGCCTCCAAACCCAGAGCCTGCGGCCGATTATCGGGCGTGAAAACAGGGCTCCTCCCCCCTGGACTAGAGCCCCCGGCTCGTCCGGGAGGGCCCAGGGCTCCATCACCGCCATGCCCCTCAGGAAGGGGAACCACCGGGCATGCGGACTGTCCGGAGCCACCAGGATCACCGACCTCCTCTCCTGTTCGATCCTCCGCAGCAGGACCGGCAGGAGACGCACTGGTGGGAAAGCGTACAGCAGGCCCCCTGGCCAGGGGTAATGAGCCAGGGCGTCCACGCCTAAGGGCGGCTCGTCCGCGGCCCTTAAGGCGAACCAGGACGGGCACTGTGCGTTCTCTGCACTGGCGAAAAGGTCGACCACTGGACGGCCGAACCTCCGCCAGATCTCCGCAGCTACCTGTGGGGCCAGGCCCCACTCGTCCTGGAGTGGGCCCCCCCTGGACATCCTGTCGGCCCCCACGTTCCGGACCCCCGGGACGTGGCGCGCCCTGAGAGACAGGAGGTGAAGCGCCGCCCACAGCAGCGTCACCGTCGCCATGCGATGGAGAGCGGGGGACCTGGTGCCCCCCTGCCTGTTCAGATAGGAGACCACTGTGGTGTTGTCTGAGCGCACCATCACGTGTCTCCCCTGCAGCTGAGGAGCAAAGTGCAGCAGCACCCTGTGTACTGCCTCCATCTCCAGAAGGTTGATGTGACGGGCTGAGTCCGACCAGCAGCCTCCTACAGAGCTCTGGCCGAGGACCCCGCCCCATCCTTCGAGCGACGCGTCCGTGAACACCTCCACGTGAGACACGGCGCAGGCCAGAGTCACTCCGTCCCGCAATAGACCCGGAGTGAGCCAGAACCTGATGTCCGATGCTGCCACTTGGGGAACCCAGATCAGCCTCCCCCCGTCCCGGGAGGGGTGAAAAGCCTGAGGCGCGAGAACCACCTCTGAAAATTCCTCATGTGGAGAAGGCCTAGCCGCACCACAGCATGAGCCGCCGCCATCATTCCCAGCAGGGACCTGAGGCGCCGAGCGGGGACTCTGGGGCCCGCCAGAACCTCCCGGGCCAGACGGGTAATGATCCGTCTGTCCACGGAAAATGCAGCACGGAATGTCACCGAGTCTAACTGCAGACCGAGATAAATCATGCTTTGGGCTGGCTGCAGCTTGCTCTTATCCCTGTTCACCACAAAGCCCAGACGCTGTATGTGGGACAGGACCCAGTGCGTGTGGCTCACGGCCACTTCCCTGGATGAGGCCAGAATTAACCAGTCGTCTATGTAGGTTAAAATTCTTACCCCTGCACGTCTGAGCGGCTTCAGTGCTGCCTCCACGCATTTGGAAAAAGTCCGAGGCGCGAGTGCGTAGCCGAAGGGGAGACGGCAGTACTCGTAATTCCTCTCTCCTACTGCGAAGCGCAGAAACCTCCTGTGTTCCGGCACTATGGGCACGTGGAAGTACGCATCTGTCAGGTCTATGGAGGACATCCAATCTCCCTGCCTGACACACTCGAGGAGCTGCTTTGTGGACAGCATCCGAAACTGCCGTTTGGAAATGCACTCGTTCAACACGCGCAGATCCAGAATGGGACGCACCCCGCCTGACTTCTTTGGCACTAAGAAGTAAGGGGAGTACAGCCCCCTGGTGGCGTCCTGCGGGTCTACCTCCACTGCCGCGCCTCGACTCAGCAGAGAGGAGACCTCCGCTTGCAGTGCCTCTAATGATCCCCGTACCTGAGAGCGTGCTGCCCGTACGCCTCGGAATGGTGGTGGCTTTCTGGAGAATTGCAGTGCGTTACCCCTGCGCAACGTCTTCTCCAGCCATGGATTCGTCAGCAAACCCTGCTCCCTCCAGATGCTGTAGAAGTCTGTGAGGGGCGGAACGGGAGCTGGAACACGAGACGTCACTGCCCCGCCCTCTCCTGGTGTTCCTAGCAGGGAGGGGGGTGGACGAAAGGGCCGGGGGGCCCCCTGCGTCACACCGAGAGCGCCGGGGGCGGTCACGTGTCCTGCAGGCCCGACGTCATAAGTACGGGACTGCTCATTCCACGTGACTCGGCTGCTGTGCCCCCCCCTGGCTCTAGCCTCATGGAGGGGGGGCGAGCCCCTGGAGTGGGAGACCCCGTGTTAGCCTTGTAGCTCAGAGATGCTAACACGCGTTCGGCCGAAGCACACACATCACTACTCACCAGATCCCTCCGCCTGACCTCTCTCTCTGAGGGCATAGCATGAACCAGAGAACCGGAGCTCGTAGCTCGCGTAGTGCACTGCACACCCTGCTCTGGGGGCTGCAGGCCTAGCGAAGCAACGTTATGTGCTCGAGAAGTAACACAATCAGAATTCACATTATGTGACATGTTACATACCCCCAAATGAGACTCAGACAGCGAGTAATGCAAAATGCCGGTGGGCCTTTATTGAAAGAATTCTTCCCACCCCGACCTCTGCCATAGGGAGGTCGGCGGTGGGTGCGTTGGTCCCGCGAGCTTCCCCTGGGCCTGTCTGGACCCGGGGGCCTCGTCGAGGGGGGACAATAGGCCTCAGAGCGTGGATATGGGCCAGGGCGCCACCCGGGCGAACGCTCCCTGCCTCTGTCCCGGCTCCGCGCTGGTGGGCGGGCCTCGCGCCTCAGCGCTAGGTGCTGGGCTAGGCTAGCCGAGTCCTTGGCTGCGGTCTCCAGTCTAGCCACCAGGGCCTGCATGTCCGGGCCGAAGAGGTACGTCTGGGAGACGGGCAGGTCCAGCAGCTGCCTCTTCTCTGCCTCCCTGATGTTAGCTAGCCCAAGCCAAAGGTGCCTGGCCCCGACTTGAGCTGCTGCCATGGAGCGGCCGCCATCCACAGCTAGCGCCTGGCACATGCGCAGGATCGCCGCTGAGGTGGTCCTCGCCTGTGATAAGGTGTCTCCACTGAGCGCCTGGCCAGAAGAGTGCGACCTATCCAGGGCCCCCGTGATGAAGGCCATGTTGTTCGCCACAGCGACGACCTGTGCCGCATTGGCGTAACATCTGTCCAGCATAGCCAAAGACGTCCTGTCCCGCTCGGAGGGAAGGAGAGGTCTGGTGCCGGGCCACACGGATGCGGAGGGGTGCAGGGCCATGCGGACCGAATCCTCGATGTCCGGGACCCCGCCGTTCCAGGACCAGTCCTGCACGCTGCAGTACATGCCGTAGCCCAAAGCGGGCCTCTTGGCCGCTAGGGGCTTTGGCCACTCACGTGTCGCGTAATGGACGATCGGGTCCACGTCGAGCAACGACGACGTCCGACGCCGGATGGCGAAGGGGAACTCGGACGAGCATCAGAAGACATCTTTTTTCTCTGGAAGTGAGTACTGTGGTAGATCTCAATCGGCGCCAGAGTGAAAGAGGGGGTGCGGCCTTGTGCAGGGGCATTTATAGAGGACGGTGGCTGGTGATTGGAGCAAATTATTTTGATCTCTCTGGCGTGTGACCTGGGGGTCACGAGTGATATCCCACTAGCGAAGTCCTAAGGGACGTAGCACCATGACGTAGAATCTTACCTTACCTTAGACAAGTTGATATGTACCTGTCTGGTCTTTGTCCGTGCGCTCTGTCATCCAAACGGAGCACAAATGGAGCCTCTTCCACATATTTTATAGTAACGAAATTAGCTCCCGTTAGAAGCTACCAAACTCTTCCACGTTTACCCTATTTAACCTTTTAAGGATCACCCTCCCTGTACAGGGAGGATTCAGATATTTTTCATTTAACAGCATCAGTATTAGAATTCACTTGTGTCAATATAGTCAAGCTATACCTCTTTTGAAAGCTTATTCCCACCTCTAAACGCGTATTATGTTTAAATAAACATTAAATATAACTAAAAATAAGAAAAAGTAGTCAAACTGTATATGTATATAAAATATATATCGTCTTTTCTTACCTTTTCATGTTTATATTCTGGGGCAAATCACGTCTAATCCACACATGTGTGCATTCGTTTTGTTCTTGAGGGTTCATAGAATAATTATATCCAGTTGTTTTTTCTACAAAGTCATCCTTATAGTAGATATCCAGTTGTAACGACACATTTGAGTATTGAAAGTTGCACAAACGAAAATAAAACCTGTTCTTTGCGCACTGTATGAAGTAGGCATGTTACTATTTACTTAGCGTCACTGGGTATGTTCGTCTTCCCCTAAGCCTCCCCTTCAAAACAAGCCCATTCCCGAACTTTTCAGTGCTATGGTTTGGGAGGTAGAACAAGTTGACTAAAACAAGCGCACCTAACTTTACCGCTCCAGTCATATAGATATCTGTGCGTCACGACAGCATTGTCTTGACTACCATTGGCCGATTTGGATGTCAATCAAACCATCTTGTAGCCAATAATCTCAGGTTTCAGGCGATGTGTCGGACTTCAAGGTTCCTCCCACTGTTCGAGTCTTATTTGAATGCGTAAGAGAGGAAGGCGGAGCATTTTCACGGAGAACACGCGCTATAGCGAACTATCTAAATGACGTCACTAAGACACGCCCCCGCCGCCTGTCAACTCCCGCCCACATGTTTCGGACAAACACTGCCGAAATGAATCAAATACCACTTGTCACTTTAGACGAAAATGATATACCAAGGGCAAAATTCCACCATCAAACCATCAGGGATCATAGTGTAGACCAATTATAACGTTGGCTTGAATGTCGTGGTCTTCCAGTAACTGGTAGACGGTTTGAATTGATAAAAAGATAATGGTGAGGATTATGCTAACATTATCTAGTCATTTAAATTGCAATGCTAGCGCCTTCTTTGTTTGTTTTGCTGTGATTAACTTCCATTTATCAAGTTGTTTTTGCACTATCCACTTTGTAATTAGTTTGATCATTAGTTAGCTACAGTCAGCTGATATTATAATAAATCCATGATCACAACGGGTTACGCCACTGTCTCTGAGAGAAACTATCAGAGCTAGCCACACTCAGTAAACGCAAATGACAATCAATCAACACATTTAAATGTTAATGGGAGAATACATTATACACATTCATAACACAAGTGCACGGAGGTTTTCAGAATTAACTGTTCAGGTTTTCATGACAAAAATACTTTTTTAATGCGACTAAAGCGATCGCTTTTAGGTTAACTATCCTCACTGTTACTCGCCTGCCACGGGAAAACCTTTGGGAACTATTTTCTTTGCACTCATTAAATAAACCTTTCGGCATGAGTAGTGAATGACGTTTATTTTGTGTGTTCAATTGGTACAAAGCCGTATAATAAGCAGACACAAAGTTGAAAAAAATCCCTCTCATCTTTCTTCAGGTGTGAGAATTGTATACTTTCTGGATTAGGACAAACAATACTAATATGGATTGATGGGGGTAAATGGTGTAAAGAGAAAGTTTGTGCTAACTACATTCAGAAGAGCTCAGACGGACCTGATACAGCGGTCCAGATCCAGTCCCAGCTAAACGTAGCTAGGACTGGATCTGGATGCTCCACAGTTGGTCCAGCGAAGTGTTTTGAAAAAACATGTGCCCTTTTTAACCTTTTCATGAGAGAAATTCTGCCGACCACAAGCACCCACCTGGTCTGATCTGGTCCTGGTCTGGTCCTGGTCTGGTCCGATGTTGTGGTTTAACGAACGGGTTGAATGTTACTTTCATATAGTCCTTTTCAGAGTATCTGAAATCGCTCCGACAAGCACCATAACTGCAGTGTTTTGTTGTCACCATGATTCAATGATTTAGCCCAAATAAATACACACGCGTATGAGGAGAACACAGTAGAACTCAACGAGTCGTACACAATGTTTGTCCGAAACATGCGCGCATGCGCAGTCATCTGAGCTATTTTTAGCACATTTCGGAAACCGGACAGTGCCCTATTGAGAATGAGGAGTTGACGTCACGGCACAGAGTCCCCCCTCCCCATCCCCCCTTTGCCGACATATTGGCTGCGCACCGGTGGCGGCAGTACAGTTTGTTTACGTGTGTTGTGAACGCGGTAGTAGCGGAGGTTCTTGCTATTCCGCACTGTTTTATCATGCCTGGAAATAACTGCTGCGTTAAAAACTGCTCCAATACCTCCCACGATGGATATGGAAAACCTAGTAACAACGGGATACAGTTTTTTAGGTTACCGAAATGGAAAAAGCATCAAGGGGAGCAATTCTCTGACCTGACAAGGAGACGTCGGATTGCTTGGTTGGCTGCAATTAGAAGAAAGGACCTTACTTTCGATCACACACCCCTGTCGACGAGAGTGTGTTCTCTACATTTTCACTCTGGTACGTTCTCTAAAAATGTATTTATGTAGTTGTCTCTTAAAGCTAGGAAGTGTAGGTTAGCATATGTTATTATGGTTTCTGTAGTGCCTTTGTCTCTGTGTCTTTGTTACCCTCTCAGGCTGTTTCTTACTTAGCACGTGTTCTGCGAGGTCTTTGCCAGTGTAAAGCATAGATTACATAGATTGTACACATAATCTAATTATTCTGTTGTACATAAACCTTCATATGACATTATGAGGTGACCTAAAAAGTACTTGAGATGCTGTTCATGACATAGTTGCCAGTTTAAAGCATTGATTACATAGATTGTGCAAATTATTATATTAATTATATGTTGTTATTATTCTCGTGTAGGTAAACCAGCATATGAGATGTTGGAGAACCACCCTGACTGGACACCATCCCTGTTGTTAGGCCACAATGATGTACAAAAAACAGATGAAGCGAGATATCAGCGGCAAGTAAGGCGCAGGTCCCTGCCACTGGAGCGGCAGCCACCTCCAGCCCAACACCAGCCGCAGGCGCCGCCGCCTCCAGCCCTAGACCAGCTGCAGCCGCCACCAGCCCTAGACCAGCTGCAGCCGCCACCAGCCCTAGACCAGCCGCAGGCGCCGCCGCCACCAGCCCTAGACCAGCCGCAGGCGCCGCCGCCACCAGCCCTAGACCAGCCGCAGGCGCCGCCGCCGCCAGCCCTAGACCAGCCGCCAGCTGACCCGGACATGGAATGTGGACTCTGCACATCTAGACGAGATGTTATCAACAATATTCTTGAAGAAAACAGACAGCTGAAGCGTGAGCTTGATACGTACCGGATGAATGAGAACTTTCTGAGTGGTGATGATAACACAGTGAAGTATTACACGGGGCTTCCAAACTTTGCATTGTTCCAGACACTTCTACTCTACCTAACTCCAGATCTGCCTCAAGGTAGAATGAAGAAGCTCTCACCCTTCCAGCTTGTCCTATTGACTTTAATGCGCCTCAGACTGGACCTTCCAATACAGCACCTCAGCCATCTGTTTAGAGTACATAGGACAACAGTCGCCGATGCCTTTCACCATACCCTTGGTGTGATGTACGCACAGCTGTGTCCATTGGTGCACTGGCCAAGTAGGGAATGCTTATTGACCAGTATGCCACACCAGTTTGTGGAGTCATTTGGGAACAATGTGGCTGCCATTGTGGACTGCTTCGAGGTGTTCATCGAGAAACCTTCCAATGTACTAGCAAGGGCACAGACTTTTTCTCAATACAAACACGCATACACTATGAAATACCTAATCGTGATCACGCCCCAGGGTGTAATTTCCTTCATATCGAACGGGTGGGGTGGGCGCACAAGCGACAAGCATATAACCGAGCAAAGTGGTTTCCTGAACAAGCTGTTACCAGGTGACATTGTGCTGGCAGATAGAGGCTTTAATATAAGAGAACATGTGGGCATGATGTGTGCTGAAGTGAAAATACCTACATTCACCAGGGGTCGTGCTCAGCTTGAGGCGAAAGATGTGGAGGAGACTAGGGCCATAGCACATCTCAGAATTCACGTGGAGAGGGTGATCGGTGTTGTGCGCAACAAATTCAAATTCTTACACTCAACTGTACCTGTGCACATGCTTGTCAAATGTGAGGGTGAAAACCTAATGCCTTTGGATAAGATTGTCATTGTTTGCTGTGCCTTAACGAACATGTGCAAAAGTGTTGTTTGAGTACCTTATTCTTTACTGTATCTTTTATTTTTAAATAAATGCATGAAACAACTTGATATGGTTTACCAATATTTATTGAGAAATGAATATTTTTTTTGTTACAAACGTGTGCAGTCAAAGTACTGTTTCCAGCATGTAAACATGCCCAACATAGGTAAAAATGATAATAAGAGTCATACTTTTCTTAGTGCAAAGGGACACAAAACACTGCAAAACAACGTGTGCATTCAAAGTACTGTTTCCAGCATGTAAACATGCACAACATAATAAAATAAATTATAACATAAATAATAATAACAAATAAGACTGTTATTAGTGCAAATGTACAAAAAAACACTGCAAAGGCACACAGCAATAACAATAATACAATTTTAAGAAATAGGAAAAACCTATTCTGCACAACAAGGGCAAAACCATGGCGTGTCACCAGAGGGTTTATTAACAAGCCCCACACAACTGAAGTGAAACCACTGGACTGGGCAGTTCTGGTTGTCACAGGCCACCATGTCACCCTCCTCTGGTCCAGAACAGAGACACCACACTTCCTTGGCTTTTTTGGCTGGCTGCCTTCGCGGCCTCTTCCCACCTACTTGTCTCGCCGAAAACGTAAATGCAATATCAGGAGCGCGTGAAATTCTGGGGGCGTGCCCCCGTTGCGCAGCCAATATGTCCGACAGGCTCAGAGCCCCCCCCAAATCACCCCAACTCGGCACGTGACTCCTCATTCTCAATATCTATATAAATAATAGCTTTTCTGCAAACATTTCAATATCTGGAAAAAATCCTATTTATAGCAAGAGTAATAGCCAAAAAATGATATAATTTGATTTTTGGTGTAAAAACATTGATAATTTGCATGTAAAACACTTTGGCACAATTGGCACAAAAATGGACCACTTGTGCCGAATGTGCCCATTAGTCACAAAAAAGCCCCCAGCATCAAAATGGTTCCACCTAAAGGTCTAAAATGTCCTACACTTGTTGCCAACACCACAGACATCTGCTCTGGTGAGTTTGAACAACATACCATAAAGTATGTTTTCAGGAGATTATTTTGAAATTGCCTTTTTTTTTCGAGACAAATTTGACACATTTGACTCATGTTTGAGAAGGTGTAGTGCAGACTGGGTCCTTCCTAACAAACGGTAACATACATTTCCAGAAACTAGAAGGTGTTACCTTTCAAATGAGGCATCATAACACAAAATCAGACACAAGATGTCCACACAATAAGCATTTCCATTTGAGTATCATAATTCAAGAAGGAGCAGGCGAAATTAGGTGATCCTTAAAGGGTTAAATACAGTTACGTGACGTGTTACACTACCTAGTATAGTAACACAGAAATGTAACATGTCGATTTTCTCAGGGGATAAAAAGGGGTACTATATTGCGAGGCGTAATAATATGAGGAGCACTTCGTCCGCCCACTAACTCCTAAAAACTTCTCTCTCGCTCACGCTGCTTCTATTGACGGAAGTGGAAAACGTGGAAGAGTTTGGTAGCTTCAAATGGGAGCTGATTTTTTTACTATACAGAATGTGGAAGAGGCTGCGTTTGTGCTCCGTTTGGATGACAGAGCGCACGGACAAAGATCACACAGGTACATATCAACTAGTCTAAGGTAAGAACATATGTCAGTATGTAAAAACGGTGGCCTATTACTTTAAGGAGGACTGTCATAATTATTAAACATCTATAATTAAGCTGTAAGTGTGAATCAATCATTGACGAAAACAAAAATCACGTAACTAATGTTTTTTCATTAATATCAATAAGTTCAGGAATTCTCTAACCGAGTA
This sequence comes from Knipowitschia caucasica, assembly GCA_964034765.1. Lineage (NCBI taxonomy): Eukaryota > Metazoa > Chordata > Actinopteri > Gobiiformes > Gobiidae > Knipowitschia > Knipowitschia caucasica. Next base: position 22,081,316 of record OZ035824.1, read on the forward strand.
CAATTACAGCCGAAGATGCTTCTCCTTCATTCACTTTTGGTGAATGTAGCCTTGGCCAGGAAGAGCTGATGTCGTCAGGTGGTATCCAACGATTAATGAGTGTTTCAACCCTGAACCACTACACCCTCAACGTTGGTGGGTCAGCAGTGGTGGCCAAGTCACTGCTCATCAGCTCCCCCTGGCTTCCAGCTAAACTCTCTCCTGCTCCATAACCAGCAAGAGGCTCTCTCTGCTGCCTCCCCCATCCTGCGAATTGTTGTCTTTCTCTCCCTCCCCGTCACCCCAATGGCTGTGAGCATTCTCCACACTGACTGGGCAGGGAACCCTCTACAGCCGACCTCGACAGGGAAGAGCCATGCCTGCCAGCCTTTCCCCCTGGAGTCATGCAACAGATCCTGATATTTGGCGCTCTTTCTCTCAAACGCTTGATCAAAAGCCTCGTCCCATGGGACAGTAAGTTCAATGAGGATGATCTTTTTTGCCTCTTCAGACCACAGTACTGCGTCTGGTTATCTGGACGACAGGGGGGAATTTCAGTCTTCCCCCCAGGTCTACCTTCATTTCCCATGATTGGGCCTTTTGCAGCAGGTTGGTTCTTGTTGTTGCTGTGGTTTGTGGCTTTTGACCTGCTCTTACGAACTTGATGGATGGTATTGCTTTCGCAAGCGCTGTTTTACACCCTGAGAGGATGTATGCCATGGTACCCCTCTCCCCGCAAAGCTTACACAATGGGTCTTCCCTCAGTCCCCATTTGTGCAAGTTTGTTGGAGTTGGGAGTGTATCATACACTGATCTAAGCATGAATGAAATGCGGAAGAGCTCCAATCTCCAGAGATCTCCCCATGTGATCTTCTTCTTGGGTAGGTCCCACTTAGTCCATGCTCTCTGGGATGCCAGCTCCACTGCCCTTGCCTTTCGTTGTTCCTCCTCCAGGTTCCGTAGCTCCTCCTGGATCATTGTCCTTCTGTCCTTTGTGTGTTCCTTTTTAAATATTTCATTAATGATTTTGATCATTGGGTTTAGTATCCCCTATACCCTTAATTCCAACGGTTATCTATAGAATGTCCATCCAGTACACAGTAAAATCTATGGCCAAAATTTCGTGAGGCCTGGATGCTTTGACTGATCCCATAAAGGTCTTTACTTTGGGTTGCAGAGCTTTAGACATTACACATCGCTCACAACATTCACACCAGTTCACTGCACATGTTTGGCCAGTAGTACCTGGAGCAGACCAGCTGTAACGTGCGCTCTACACCTTGATGACCGTGCTCATCGTGCAGAGAACGGAGGACACGCTCCTTTAAGCACTGTGGCAGTACTAGCTGCTTAACTTCTCCCTCTCCATCAGGTTTGTGGAAACACCGGTAAAAGCACAGACTCCTCTCTCCTTATACGGCCCCACTGACGCACCAACTCCCTTGCACCCTTACTGAGCTCCTGTCTGTCTTTGGCCCCAGGCATCCTCCCCTCAACCCAATACTTTAGGAAGCTGCCAATAGTCGGGTCTTGAGATTGTAACAAGGAAATATCTGATACATTGAGACCTGAGAGTGCACTTATTTCTACCTGAACCCCAAAAACCTCCACTCTCTCCTCAGATGGTAGGTGAAGGCGGGAGAGAGCATCCACATTTGCATTTTGGGAACCAGGGCGATGTCTAATATTCAGATCAAACGAGGCTAGCTCGGAGGCCCATCTCTGCTCTACAGCGCCCAGTTTTGCAGTGGCCAAATGGCTAAGAGGATTGTTATCTGTAAAAACTGTATCTTGTGGCTGAACAGTTGATGAACTACTTGGAGGAACATAGTCTACTAAACCCTAAACAATTTGGATTTCGACCAAAGCACTCCACTGAGATGGCTGTATGTCACTTTACAGAAACCATCAAAACTAGTTTGGATAAAGGTAAATGTGTGGGAGCAGTATTTCTCGATTTAAAAAAAGCTTTTGATACTGTAAACCACCAAGTACTCTTGAGAAAACTGAAACAACTAAACTTTTCCAAACAAGCTTTAAATTGGTTTAAATCATACCTTGCATCAAGACAACAGTGTGTAAAAATAAATGGTGTTAAATCTACCATCCAAAAATGTAATTTAGGTGTACCACAAGGGTCGATATTGGGCCCCTTGTTGTTCTGTCTATACATAAATGATTTACCGGAAATCTGCAAAAATACTAGCTGCCAATTGTATGCAGATGCCACAATCATTTATGTAGCTGCAGATTCCCCTAAACAGGCTTCAGACTTGTTGAACAGACAGCTTGTCAGCACATCTCAGTGGCTGCGGGACAACTGTCTGACCTTAAATTATACTAAAACTGTTGCCATGTGTTTCTCTCTAAAGAGAAATTCACCAAATGATCTAAACATTAATATTGACAAAAATAAAATCGAGCAGGTTGATGAGTTTAAGTATTTGGGGGTTATTATAGATTCTAAACTGAAGTTTGATGCCCATGTCAGAAAAATGTCTAAGACCATCAAGACAAATTTAAATTGTTTCCGTATAATTAGGTCTTGTGTATCAACTCAGGCTGCACGAGTATATCTACATGCTATGATTTTATCTCATATGTCGTATTGTTCAATCGTTTGGGGCCAGGCCTCACAATCTGTCCTAAAGCCTTTAACATCACTCTACAAGCAAACTCTTAAAGTGTTTGATCAAAAACCAATGAAGTGGCATCACTGCACTATCATTCAAAAATATAAAATGATGACATTCGATAGCTTCGTCAGTTTCTCTTTTATAAAAAATATATTCAAGTGTCTTAATGGTCTTGCTCCGTCTGTAATGTGTCAGTTAGTACAAAAATACACTAATCAAGGAGTGAGCACCAGAGCTGGAGTCAGCGGGAACTGCAGAGTGAAGTTTTGTAAAACTGCTCTGGGTCAGTCTGCGTTCTCAGTAAAAGGGACACAGTTATGGAACTCTTTACCACTGGAGCTAAAGCCCCAAATGGACCTGAGACTTTTCTCACAAAAGCTGAAGCTGTGGCTAAAGAACAAACAAAAGTGTGAGCACTGAACAGTTTGGCTGGACTTGGGATGGGAAGTGGTCAGATATGTCTTCTCCTCTTTCTTTTTATTGTTGTATTGTTTGATGCCTTCTACTGATTTTTCATCTTTCTGTTCTGTTTTAAACCCCTTTGAAAAGCCTAACCAGGGACGGGGGCTGCAAATTAGCCTATGGCTAGACGCCTTATGTACATAACATCGGCCACTGAGCTGGCAATGTTTTCTTGTACTGTCCCTGTCAAATAAACAAATAAATAAATAAAATAAAACTGTACACTGATTTCCAATTAGCTACTCTCTAAATTTTTCTGTAACAGCCCATTTAAGAGCAACCAGCTCCAGCTTCATGGAACTATACTTACTCATGTTACGTTCTGTGGGCTTCAGGCTTAAACTGGGAAAAGCAATGGGCTTCAACTTACCCCCATGTTCTTGGGTTAATACGGCACCAAAACCCCTATGGCTTGCGTCAACCTCCAAAACAAAGGGCCTCTGAAAGTCTGCGTAAGTGTTACGGCCACTGACGGGCCGTATATCCTCCTCTCTCAGGTGGAAGCTGTGCTCATTGGTGCGCGTGCGTGACACGCGGAGCCGCGGAGCCGCGCCTTTAAAGCTCGTGCACATGCCAGAGATGGTTGTTGGCTCATCCTGCTCCCATCTTGACACCTGCGTGTCCCGCCGCCTTTTGTATGGTTTTGGTTTGGTTTGGTTGCTTGGTTCGTTTTGGTTCGTTCGTCTTGGTTCGTTTTGGTTTATTTTCTACACACCATTCAACACTGCAGACATACGTCCATAGCACATACACTGACACGCACTCATTACAGACTTCCACACCTCATTAAAATATTAACTTTGCTTATTAATAAACATTATTTCAATTGGCAACTGTTGTTTGGCGTGTTTCTGTCATTTCTATTGAGCCGGGTTATGACAGAATGGGGGCTCGTCCGGGATCTGAGCAGCAACTCAGATTGTTAGAGTTACAATTTGAAATAGAGCGTGTGAAGTTAGAGCAGATTAAAAGGCGGCAGGAGGAGCCTCACTCCTCCACTCTGCAGTCTGTTGGCTCTGACGCTGCGTTTGATGTAGTTGGGAATTTGCGTCTGCTACCAAAATTTTCGGAAAATGATCCGGATTCGTTTTTCCATATTTTTGAGCGCTTGGCTATAGCGCGGGGTTGGAACAATTCGGAGCGCACAATGCTTTTACAGTGTGTTTTGGTGGGCCGCGCTCAAGAGGCCTTGTCTGTGTTGTCTGTGTCAGACAGTCAGGATTATGATTTGGTGAAGGCCGCAGTTCTGAAGGCGTACGAGTTGGTGCCAGAAGCCTACAGGCAGCGCTTTCGATCTAGTAAAAAACCCGGGGGTCAGAGTTATTTGGAGTTCACGCGGGATTTGAAGACTCATTTTTCTCGCTGGTGTGCAGCATCCAAAGTCACCGATTTTAAGAGGTTGAGTGAGTTAATTGTTTTGGAGCAATTGAAAAATTCTATGCCAAAACCTGTGGCGACTTATATTTGTGAGCAGAAGGCTGAAACTGCAAGTTCAGCAGCTGCGCTTGCAGATGATTATGTTTTAATTCACAGAGGACTGGTCGATGATGTCACGCGTGATCCTGATTACATGCGGGTGTCTGTCAATCAGCGAGATGGGAGTGAAATGTGTAATTATTGTCACGAGGAGGGCCATTGGAAGGCTGCATGTCCGGTGTTGAGGTCCAGGAGTAACATATCCAGTTCATATGTTAAGCCTGCTGCGTTCGCGGCTCCAGTTCATTGTGGGTCTTGGGTGTTTGCATCTTAATCACCGTTCATTCGTGAGGGCTTTGTATCTCTGCCTGGGAGAGATAAAGTCCCAGTTAAAATCCTGCGGGATACAGGGGCGTATGACTCGTTCGTGGTCGGTTCAGTGTTGCCTTTCTCCGCAGAGACCGCTACGGGAGACTTCGTATTGAGCCGTGGCATGGGCATGGCCGTGTTGCCCATTCCGTTGCACAGGATGTGTCTGGAGTGTGAGCTGCTGCGAGGGGAGGTCGCTGTCGGTGTGCGTCCAGCGTTGCCCATAGATGGGATTCATATTATTTTGGGAAATGGGTTGGTTGGTGGTCGTGTCTGGGCTGACACAGACTCTGGTGGTGGGGAGACTGTGGATGCTGTCGTTGGGGAGGTGCCAGCTAACCCACTTGTGGGTACATTGGGTCCTACTGTTCCTACGTGCACTGTGTCGTTGCAGCCAGACTTGTTCCATGCCTGCGCGGTGACGCGGGCCAGTCATGGTGCAGAGTTAGATGTGGCTGACGCAGGGTTAGTTCAAGCGTGTGAGGATGCTGACACTGTGGTGAGGTCCTTTGATGTGTCTGTGTCGGAGGCACACATAGAGAGTTGGCCAAAGGAGTATTTTATTAAGGATTATGTGCGCCCTGTTCGGGCTGTTGTCGCTCTTTCTGTGCAGGAACCTGAGGATGGAGTGCTGGGGGCTCAGTGCAAGTCTTCCTCTTCTTCCCCTTTGGGCTCCGGAGCTGTGAAGCCTGGTGGAGGCTGCGAAGTGGGCGCGGTCTTCTGGGTGGTGTTCGTTTTGCACTCGTTATTGTGCGCTAGTTTGAACAAAAATTCTTTGGGGAGAATTCTTGTGTTTATGGGGGGGGGGGTGTTACGGCCACTGACGGGCCGTATATCCTCCTCTCTCAGGTGGAAGCTGTGCTCATTGGTGCGCGTGCGTGACACGCGGAGCCGCGGAGCCGCGGAGCCGCGCCTTTAAAGCTCGTGCACATGCCAGAGATGGTTGTTGGCTCATCCTGCTCCCATCTTGACACCTGCGTGTCCCGCCTCCTTTTGTATGGTTTTGGTTTGGTTTGGTTGCTTGGTTCGTTTTGGTTCGTTCGTCTTGGTTCGTTTTGGTTTATTTTCTACACACCATTCAACATTGCAGACATACGTCCATAGCACATACACTAACACGCACTCATTACAGACTTCCACACCTCATTAAAATATTAACTTTGCTTATTAATAAACATTATTTCAATTGGCAACTGTTGTTTGGCGTGTTTCTGTCATTTCTATTGAGCCGGGTTATGACAGTAAGCAAGAACATGGGTGGTTATTAGGGCAGTTTTAAGCCTTTGAAAACTCTTCTCACATTCATCATCCCAAAAATCTGCAACAGGCTTCTTTGGGGTTTTCCCTTGTCTACCTGGGGGGAGCAGTTTTGCTACTAAGCGATTTAAAGGGCCAGCCACATTTGAAAATCCCGCAATAAAACGTCTATAATATGAGTGTGGTAAAACGGCTCTGAGGCCAGTGTTGAGGATGCGCCTGCATCCCCACGGGCCGCCCCGGTGGGCTTTATAAGCGCTCCTCCTCTCATTTGCCTCTCTTTGCCCTCACGCCTCTGCAGCTGTGTGTTTGTCACAGCTCCACGCATCCAGTGCCGCTGTCTGGTTCCCCAAAGTATCTAAAACCTCTGCGCGTCAGGTAAACTACTGCTTCCATCCATCACAGTATTAAAACGCACATTTACAAAGCCAATGATCTTTTCCCAGCTCAGTGTCTGCACTCCTCTGGGCCTACACCCTCATGCTCCATAGGCTCTCGTAGCGTGCTATCGACTGCAGCGACAGGTACAACCATGCAGGCTTTAATGTCATTCATAAAGTCGCCCGGGCACAGTTTGTAATGTGATCCACCCTCTGTAGTCACGCTGCTTGACCCAAGCCTAGGAGCTGCGCAGTCCCATGCGCTGTGGCGTGTATAAAAAAGGTAATTAATTTAATAGAAACTTCATTCATGCCCAGTTCAAATTCTAACTTTATATTTAGCTGGTTGTGGTCAGCATTACGCACCACTAGTGGCGCGGGTCGGTCCGCCCATTCATGGTGGCTGCTCTGAGCGCAGCCTCCTCCTCTGGCCTAAAGCTGTGGACCGCGCGTGTTTGTGACTTCGAATTAGTAGGATTTATGTATTAAGATTTACTTTTGTCCTCCTTTTTGTTATTTAGTTAGGGTTGGTTTCAGTAACTTTCTAAATTAATCTTTTTTTTAGGTGCGTTCAGGCGGCACTGGCACACGCCCCCCTGCTGCTTTGCCTTTGCTCAGCTTCAGCTGCTTCGCTTCAGCTTGGCTTCAGCTGCTTTGCCTCCGCTCTTTCTAACCTGCTGCTTGGCTCCGCAGCTTTGCATCGCTGCTTTGATTGCACTCACGCACTTTAGCAAGTGCTGCATCCCGGCTCTGGAGCGCAGGCTACGTGTGGGAATGTGCAATAGGCAGTGGATGTGAATTTGTGTGAGAACGAGAGAGTATGAATGTAGCACTTGAGTTTATTCTATTTCATTAAATACATAACTGTCATTGATTACACTGTAAAATAAACTTGTTAACCCTGTTAAACTTGGAACCTGGTGCATTTTAATCTTTTAATACTTACCTGTGTGTCTTTATTTTATACAGTACTCTTCCGGTGAAATTCCGGTCGTGGCGTTGCTTGGTCGATTTCATTACTTACATATTTTAACCTGTTATAATTCCACTTATTTTCTCCATTATATCCCACTACCCCTAGGCTGCCACATGAGGCAAAACCCAAAAATGACCTTAGTTCGGCCAGAATGTTTGGTCTCTTCCACTCCCTTACTACTGCCACTTTTTCAGGATCCGTGGAAACACCTTCCGGCGAGACCACATGACCCAAATACTTAACGCGTCTCTGAAAAAAGTTACACTTAAGGCGCGTTCAGACCAAAAGCTTCAAAAAGCTTTTGACGCGCTTCAACTGACGCCGGGATAGTTTTGTCATTTTGGTGCTTGAAGCTTTTGACGCGAGTGACGCGCCTGACGCCGGTGGGAGGAGCTTCTCTGTTGCCTGTAGTCAGGACAGCGGTGGATTTTTCAATGAGCAGCGAGCCTTTATTTGTTATATAAAGCAAAATAACGTTGTTGTAGGGCTTCAACAAAACATGTTCTGGGTTCACCACAGACTTGAGAGGCTGCAGTGTTTGCAGAGTTCCGTCATTTACTCCAGGAGCTGCGTACGGAGGAGTTTCGCTTTCAGCGGTACTTCCGCATGTCACTTGCCCAGTCTGAGTTCTCAAACCCGGCTCTCGCCTCTCCCTGCCTCTCCCTGCCTCTCCCTGCCTCTCCCTGCCTCTCCTGCCTCTCCTCGGTTCTCGCTCACCTCTCCCTGCCTCTCCCTGCCTCTCCCTGCCTCTCCTCGGTTCTCGCTCGCCTCTCCCCGCCTCTCCCTGCCTCTCCCTGCCTCTCCCCGGCTCTCGCCCGCCCGGAGCTGCCTTGCTCTGAGCCAGACTCATCGTCAGCCTGTTCTTATTTTAAATAAACTACGTTTACTACACAGCATGTGTACAATGATTTTGTTACTCAGAACGTTACTACTCATACAAATAATATTACTAATAACAATAATGACAATAAAACAGCAGCAGCAGCATGACTTCTCTTCATGACAGAGACAGACCCTCTGCTGCTGCTGCTCCTCGTCTCCTGATTGGTTGAAGCCCGCGTCAAAGCTTCAAAAGCTCAGCTTTGCTCAGCTTCGGCGTCAGAGGGATTGTTGTGATACGCGAGCGTTTCGCGCGTCAAAAGCTTCAAGTGAGCGCGTATTACGCGCGACTCTTGAAGCTTTTGACGCGCGTCAAGTGACGCCGGGGCTCTCGGCTTCACCTGACGCGCTTCACCATTCACTTTCAATGGAAACCTGACGCTTTTGACGCCGAAGTTAAGTCCGGTGTGAACGCCCCTTTAGAGAGCTTTACCTCTAACCCCTCATTTCCTAATTGTGAAAAAATCTGCTCCAACCGTTCAAGGTGCTGTTGTACTGATGATGAAAACACAATCAAGTCATCGAGGTACAACAGGACAGACCGATGACGGTAATCTCCAAAAATGCGTTCCATAAGCCGCTGAAAAGTGCTTGGTGCATTACATAAACCAAAAGGCATACGATTGAACTCTAATAATCCAAAAGGGGTGCAGAATGCAGTTTGTTCCCTGTCTTTTTCAGCCATCTCCACTTGACTATCACCACTAGCCACATCTAATGTGGAGAACCACTGGGCCCAGGGCTGGACTGGCCATCGGGCGTACCGGGCAATGCCAGAAGGGCCGATGCCCATATTTGGGCCGGTCTGTTTGCCTCATACAAAAAAGATGTTTGTGAAAAGTGTAAATCCGTTGAGAACTGTTCGAGGGGAGCGCGCGTGTCCGCGGGGCACCTGCTGTATGTACTCGAACGGGATTCTACCACCTCAGCGGCCGCAGTGTTCCCGCATCCAGCGGCTCTGAGCTGGACGCGGGAACCGCTCACCGGGAGCCGCTCACAACACAACACGGTGAGCGCGTAGCCGCAACGTGACCATATACCCAAGACCATAAACGTGCACAGGACCATGCGTGTCTTTGCGTAATTTGTGCACCCAATAAATACACCGCTGCAGGAAACAGTCCGCGTCTCCCCTCTCCTCTCGAAGTGCGACTAAATTAAAGCTCGGGTGCCTAAATTTTCCATTGCATTAAAAGTTCATGTTTGAGCCCAAAAGTAAAATGTTGTGAAAAAATTAAACAGATTTAGAGCCAGCCAATGGCTGACATTATGCATTTCAGACTTTTTTGACCAATTCTCATCCCTGTAACAAACAACAGTGTTGTCTGTGTCCACCTCCCTCACTCTGAGACATGTTTATTACTCTCTTGTAATGTAGACTATTGCACTTTATTTTTTTGTTGAAACTGTAGACATCCTGATCCTCTACAGTATGCTTCCACATACTGTATAAACCAGGGGTCGGCAACCTTTAGTGCTCCTCCAGTGGCTCCTGGAGCCTTTTCAAAAATGTCTGAAAATGGAGTGGGAGGGCTATATTTTATTCCTAGTTTGAATGTGGTTTCTGTAGGAGGAAAAACATTCCTAACGTATTTCAATGCTGTAAAAATGTGTATAAGTAATATTCAATTTCAACATTTCTGTCAACGTAGTGAGTCATATCCTGTGGCGCGGCCCCGCGGCAGACGGCCGCTGCTGTAAACAAACCGGCGTGTGCGCACGGATCCCAAAGATAAAAAGAGAACGAGTCGATAATAAGACTGGACTAAGAACAAGACTGAACATTTGCTTTCAGTCAATGAGGAAGGACTGCTTCATGTTTGCGATGTAATAGGAAGTTTTGTTGCAACACGAGGAACAATGAAGCACTAAATACCGTTCACAGGGATTACGTGAAGGATTCTTTCATACAAAATCCGGAGCACCTTTTTCAGACTTCAAAAACCTCCGCAAAGACTGTGAAAGAAAAGGCCATTAAGGACATTCAGCTCCAGCAAACTTCAGCCTGTGACGTAATCGATATGAGCGGACAGTGCAGGTGTGTGACCTTTGAGCCAAAAAGCAGATTTATTTACTGTATTTCTACAGTTGCATGAAGGCAAAAAAATGGAAGTCAAAGTTAAAGCAGAGTCATCACGTGGTGCGTCATTCTCTCCAGGACACGCTGCAGTGAAAACACACATTTGACAATCATGAATGCTAATCATGTATTTGTAGCCTTTACTTGGTCATTTAGATAATAGGCTAATGTAGCTAATGTAGCTACATTGTGTAACCTTCATATAAGCTTTATACAAGGCTGTTATTTTTTTGCGGCTCCAGACAGATGTTTTTAGTATTTTTTGTCAAATATGGCTCTTTGAACCTTTTGAGTTGCCGATCCCTGGTATAAACAAACTGTAAAAAACGTGACAAAAACATGCCTGGGCCGGTAAGAAGGAAAAAATGCCCGGGCCGTTTTTTTGTCCCAGTCCAGCCCTGACTGGGCCCCAGCCAAAGCAACCAAAGACTCATCTATCCAGGGGAGAGGGAACGCATCTTTTCTAGTTTTTGCAGTTAATAGCCTATAGTCTACGCACATTCGCAGCGTACCATTCTTTTTTAACACCAAAACTATTGGTGAGGATTTATAATATAATGTATTATCTGGCTTTGTAACAATTGTTGGATGTGATTACGAGCAAGCTCATACTGTGAAGGAGGAATTTGTCTATGAGGCTGCCAGGGGTTTCATCGAGTAAGGGAATTTCATGCTGTATCAGGTCAGTACACCCTACGTCCAGATCATTTAGTGCAAACACACAACTATATTTTGATAAAAGGGCTTTCGCTTGTTTACGCTCAAATTCCTCCAGATTTCCAAACTGGTAACACAAGCTCAGATTCATTATAAGTCTCTTTATTATCAATAAAAGCTGTACTACTCTGCAAATCCACAACAACTTGAATCTCTGACTGTTCTCCAAATATAACTTCTGCAGTCTAAACTGTGGCAATTATTCTGCGTGGTGTTAACCATACATCGGTTGCACCTACATTTGTGACTGGGACAAATGCCCTCCCTTGTTCTGCTTTAACTAAGGAAGGTGAAACCAAAAGCCCTTCGGGCAGAGCAGAGTGCTCAGGTGCAAGAGGCTCAACCATAAACTCTATGGACTTATTCTATGATGCCTGTGGGCAGGTTACAAGGACATATTTAAGACTTCCTGCTGGGATGCATAGCGGTTTCTTACCCTGCACTCTCACTGGATGCGGAGCTGGAGAACCAGCCATAGCCTCCATCATCTGGCAGTACTTTCGTTTTCCTCAGCCCAGGAGTCGCAGACTGGATTATTGGCGCCTCCCACAGGTCAGAGCCAAATTGCTTAAACAGTTCAAAGTAGAGACAGTTGAATATATTCATACCTAAAACCCCTGGTACAGCTGCTTTCTTCTCTCGCATGTAACTGTCAGAAGAGTCCTTTACAATTAGCACCCCACAACAGGGCAAGGACACACCCAAAATATGCATCTCTAACTCAATGTAACCCAGATGTGGGATTTTCAGCCCATTAGCTGCTTTTAATCCCAGCCAACTACAATCTTTCAGATCCGCTTCAGACAGGTGAGAAAGTGTGTGTTAAAGTAACTCAGTTAGTGTAGTGACCATAGACCCACTGTCTAATAAACATGGAGCACAAACTCCAGCGAAGTCAACCTCAGCTTCCAAGCACTGTCCAACGAGGTTAGGTATATCAGAGATAATATTAGAGCCCATTTGTCCCCCCACCAATGTTTGACTCTGCACACTGGTGGGATCTAGTTTTCCGGAGACTTTGAATAGACAAATTTTCACTTTGAGAATTAGTTGGACAATTCCTTGCTATGTGCCCGCTCTGCTCGCACCGAAAACGAATGGGCCTCCCATCTGTGGATCGCCTGGGCCCGTTATAGCGTGCTCTCGCTGGAGGGAAACTTTGAGGGGTCAGTGCTTTAACAACCAAATCCAACTGAGTTTGTTGCGCTTTCAATAATGACATTAATTCACTATATTGAGAAGAACCAGTAACACTTTCACAAGACACACCCATTTCTTGAGACACTGTGCTATAATCACATCTCGGTTTATTTTGAACCCCACATTGAGCCATCCATTTGGTAGCTTCAACTCTTGCTTCACGGGTAGTCCAGTCAGGATGAGTATTCACCGAGTCCCTCAGTCTTATTTTTAAACTTTGATCTCTGACTCCGTCGATAAACTGATCGCGCAGATCTTTAGACGATGCCTCGAGACGCAACTTGCGCGTCACTTTTGACAATCGAGTCCATTAATTCCATCAGCGAGTGAGAGTATGCAATTAATGACTCACCATCATGTTGTTTGCTATTATAAAACCGTCGCTGTAATAGAATGTGGGAGTGCATATGTAACGTGGTTGACTCTGCGTTGTGTTGTGAGTAGAGTAACTGCCAGGAGACAGGGTAGTATAACAAGTTCTTTATCTGTGCACACAAAATAGCTGGTCAGCCTTGGACCTGGGACACCGCAAGCGAGCAGCAGCTCGGCTTGCTTATAGTGAAAATGGCCAAATATAATATACAATAAAATAAATGTACCTGTGCAACACACAAAATGGCTGGTACGCCATGGACCTGGGACACCGCAAGCGAGCAGCAGCTAGTGGGGTATACATTTTAAAAGGTTAACATTCCTATATGTACTGAACTGCAATCTAATTTAACTAAACGTTGACGTTTTCAAGTTTACAAGCTTCCCACACAGTCATACAATTGGAAAATAAACATACAAATGCAGCTTTAGCAGACACACCAAATTTGTGACCTTACCTCGGCTTGCTTATAGTGAAAATGGCGCCGAGCACATTTTTCCCCAAGACTTAAAGGATTTGTCACCCCAAGAGGGCGCTGTTCCACTATAATACAGTGTCTATAACAAGTGGAATACAATACTTTTACCTGTTACTTATACATCCATAGACTTCTTTGAGGACCTCAAAGATAGTCCATACACTCCCACTGTTCTCTCTGTAGGAACTTTATTTCCGTGTGCGCAGCGCCCTCCAGATGATCAAACACAATTTGTGCACACTCCTTTTCCGTGGCTCCTCTGGTTTGGGCAAAGAGTCTTATTTGTTCTATCCACTCGTCTAGAGTCAATGATTCATTACCATCAAGTTTCCCCGAAAACAAGGGAAGCTTTCGGTCTTGCTACAGGAGCCTACCTCATTGGGAGAGCAGATGCGCCACTTGTTCCTCCGGTGGAAGTGGATAGAGTTTTAGAGTCCGGGCTGGCCGCATGGAGCACCGCCAGCTCATTTTCCAATTCTTTGATGCCACATGGCCTGCTTCTCCTCCTCGTCATTCATGGCCGGGAGAACGCGTTCACAAAGGCCAGTCACGGTTACCACCAGCGCACCTGCTCCTGCTGTTCTCAGTGAATTTCATAAAACGGGTCACTTTTCTTATGCTTGTCAGCGACGCCAAATGTTACCAGGGCCGGGCAATAAGTAGACATACAAAACTGGTATAAATATTTAGGCAAGGCAAGGCAAGGCAAGTTTATTTGTATAGCACAATTCATACACAAGGCAACTCAAAGTGCTGAACAGAACAAGAAAGCATTAAAATCATAAATAATCACAGTACATAAAAAAAAAAAAAAAAAGATAAAAATATAAAATCCCTCAGTTGTATGCACAGCTAAACAGAACCGTCTTTAACCTGGTTTTAAACATTGTCAGAGAGGAGGCCTGTCTCACATCTTCAGGAAGACTGTTCCAGATTTTAGCAGCATGAATCTGAAAAGCAGCCTCCCCATGTTTAGTTCTGACTCTGGGCACTAACAGGAGTCCAGTCCCTGTGCTCCTCAGAGTCCGGGCTGGTTCATATGGGACTAACATGTCACTAATATAGTTTGGTGCGAGGCCATGGAGAGATTTGTACACAAGCAGAGCTGTTTTAAAGTCTATTCTCTGAGCCACAGGAAGCCAGTGCAGGGACCTGAGGACCGGACTAATGTGGTCGTACTTCCTGGTTCTAGTCAGGACTCGAGCTGCTGCATTTTGAATGTACTGCAGCTGTTTTACAGCCTGTTTGGACAGACCTGTGAGCAGGCCATTGCAGTAGTCTAACCTACTGGAGACAAATGCATGGATAAGAATCTCCAAGTCTGCTTTAGACACTATGTTTTTGATCCTGGCAATGTTTTTTAGATGGTAAAAAGCTGCTGATGTTACTGATTTGATGTGGCTATTAAAATTTAAGTCTGAGTCCAGTATTACCCCTAGATTTCTGACCTTGTTTGAAGGTTTTAGGGAGAGAGACTGTAGGTGACAGATGACGCTCTCTCTTTGTTTCTGGGGACCAAAGACAATCATTTCAGTTTTGTCTGCGTTTAGCTGAAGGAAGTTGTTTTGCATCCACTCACTGATCTGTTGGATACAGTGAAAGAGTGAGTCCACTGGTCCATGTTCTCCTGCAGTCAGTGAGACATAGATCTGAGTGTCGTCTGCATAGTTATGATAGGACACTTCGTTTCTGCGTATTAACTGACCTAACGGCAGCATGTAAAGATTGAACAGAAGAGGTCCCAGGATCGACCCCTGTGGTACTCCACAGGTCAGGGCCATATGATCTGAGACACAGTCTCCAATCTCCACAAAGTACTTCCTGTCTTCAAGGTAAGACCTAAACCAACTTAGGGCGGTGCCAGCGACTCCAACCCAGTCCTCTAGTCTCTGTAAGAGGATCTCATGGTCGACGGTGTCAAAGGCAGCACTCAGATCTAACAAGATTAAAATTGAGACTTTGCCTGCGTCAGTGTTCAGCCGGATATCGTTTGTAACCTTGACAAGAGCAGTCTCAGTGCTGTGGTGGGGTCTAAAGCCGGACTGAAACATATCAAATGAGTTGTTAATTATAAGAAATCTAGTAAGCTGTAGGTAGACAACTTTTTCAAGGACTTTCCCCATAAATGGCAGATTTGAGATGGGACGATAGTTGTTAAGTACCGTAGCATCCAGGCTGCTCTTTTTTAGCAGGGGCCTGATGACTGCCGTTTTCAGGGCCTTTGGGAATATTCCAGAATGAAGGGACATGTTTACTATCTGTGTGAGTGAAGGTAACAGACTGCCCAGAACAGACTTCAGAAATCTAGTGGGTAGTACATCCAGGCTGCATGTGGAGGAGCTCAAACTGGAGATTATTTCTTGGACATTTTTATCATCTACAGGTGCAAAGCAAGTTAGCTCAGAGAGCCTTTCTGGCTGTTGGATGGTTATCTGTGGATTGGAGACAATGGCGTTTTTGATGCCTTGAACCTTGTCATTGAAAAAGTGTGCAAACTCATTGCATTTACGTTTGGAAGTTAGCTCTAATGGCATTTGAACAGGGGGGTTTGTTAATCTATTAACTGTTGAAAACAGAACACGCAGATTGTTGCTGCAGCCTTCAATCATTTCAGAAAAATACCTTTCTCTCGTACTACGTGGCACCCGGTTAAACTCGCACAACTTATCTTTGAAGATCTTGTAATCAACCTGGAGGTTGGACTTGCGCCACTTCCGCTCGACCCTCCGGCACTTTCTCTTCAGTGCTCTGACCGAGTCTGCTTTAGCCCACGGCGCCTTCTGCTTATTTTTCACTATTTTAACCTTCACAGGGGCAACGGTATCCAGAACATTCAAAACACTAGAGGTGACAGAGTTAAACAGTTCATCTACAGTAGAATACGATGCATTTTCAAAGTTTATCATTCCCATAAATAGTTCACTCGTATTTTCATTTATGTGTCTTCTTCGAACAGTTGCAGAGTCCACTGGTGGTTTGTTAGTGAAACACATGTCAAAAAATACACAGAAATGATCCGAAAGAGCAACATCGACCACGCTTATATTTGTAATATTCACCCCCTTTGTAACTAACAGGTCTAGAGTGTGCCCTCTGCTGTGGGTGGGGCCACTCACGTGCTGAGTGAGACCAAAGGTATCAAGTAAAGAACTCAGCTCTTTTGCATTTCTGTCATCAACATTATCCACATGAATATTAAAATCACCTGTAATAACTAAATTATCAAAATCTGTGCATACAACTGAAAGCAACTCGGTAAAATTATCAATAAAACTGTGACATGACTGCGGTGGCTTGTATAGAACTATGAAGAGTATTGGAGGAGATTGTTTTTGTTGTATTTTAAAAGACAAATGTTCAAAAGACGGAAACTTCCCAAGAGACATTCTATGGGAGACAAAGTGGTCTCTAAAAATGGCAGCTAAGCCTCCTCCTTTTTTGTTTTCCCGTATTTCAGATTCAAATTTGAAATTTGGTGGTGATGCTTCTATTAAAACTGCATTTTCTGTATTTTGGTCAAGCCAAGTTTCAGCCATGAACATAAGATCAAGATTATAAGAACAAATAAAATTATTGATTAAAAAAGACTTGTTAGAAAGAGATCTGACATTTAGCATAGCAAGTTTCAAAGTTTCAGTATCAGCGGTTGTGGTCGGCTGATTTTTATACGGAACAAGAATTAGATTTTCCAGATTAGACTGATTAACTCCAGATGTCTTTCTGTAATGTATTCTTTGTGTTATCACTAAGGGAATGGCACAGGTGGCTTCATGACAGGGCCCCAGCCTGGTCTCTCCTCTAACTAGACTGCCAGTGGCTGCGAAGCAGAGACCCTGTGCATCCTAGGGAGAGGAGGGAGGAGGATGGAGAGGTGGGTGGTTTTTGGGTGTTGGACGAGGGGGGGTTGGAGGTGGATGGGTGTTAGGGGAGGGGCAGGAGTTGGGAGATAGACGAGGGGGGAGTGGAGGTGGAGGGGTTCTTGGTGATGGGAAACGAGGGGGGGGGTGGGGGTGGAATGGTTGGGGTTTTGGGGTTAGGGGAGGGACCTGTGGATTTTGCGGGTGAATTCGAGTTAGAATTTGAGGGACGGGTGGATTTTGTGGGAGAATTTGAGTTGGACGCCCTAGGTGGCTTTGGAGGTACGTATGGGGAGAAGTTATGAATGTTAGATAGGACCCTTGATCTGGCTACAGTGGGTGTGAGAGGAATATTCTTCATCGCCGATCTTATCATGCCTGCAGAGTGTTCCGGTAAATCCAATAGTGATGGACAGTATTTACAGTATTTATTGTATTACCATGAAGGAGAAGTGACTCAAATATAAAAGTTAGACGGCCTTTACAGAACTCGGAATGTAATGAGCCAGGCTGAATAACTGAGAAATGAAAATACACTTAAAAAGGACAGCAGGCAGGAGATATTAAAACCACTGTAAAACAGAAAAACACAAAACCCTTAATATCTTAAACAAAACTTTAATCATTTAAAACCCTGTTAAAAGTTTACTACCTGTTCGTCGCGATCCCCACACACAGCTCCACACAGATCTTTATTTGCCCAATGGCAAACAGCACGGCCTCCCTACCATAGAACAAACAATTAATTTAATCATAATAATAATGCATAAACTATTTTAAAAGCTCACCGTAACTTTGGCCAAACACGCACACACACACATGGGCCCAGCAAACACTCTGGCCGCCCACAGAAACTGGCACCTGTCTGGCACGTAGCCAACTCCCTATTTTAAGGCAGACACCAGCGACACCCACAGGTGACACACGTTACATTTGGATTGACATAAAAATGTACAGACAGATCCATGTTGGACTCTCAGAAGTTTTGGGGTTGGTTTCTCTCAATAATCCAAAAAGGCTTTGACACATCTTTGAAAATATCTTACAAACCTTTACCAGAACAGACACTATGGAGACAGCACACTGATCTGCAAGCCCAGCCATGTCTGAAATCCACCTGTGTGTGAGCGAGAACACACAAAATGCTCAAGAGGATGAAGTTGGCAATTTGCATGGTCCCCTCCAGCGGTGGTTTGGCTCAGTCTGAACATCACACATATTTGTAGCTCAGTCTCGCTGCAGTTTTTTACAATCTAAGTGCATTAGTTTCACCGACATGAACCAATCGTCTCTGTTTCCGTGTGTAGCAGTATTTAAACATGAATTGCAACTGATTGTCTATTGGCAAAGTTGTCATTTAATTTAGGGATCAATTATTGGTTTGGAAGGTAAGACTCAGGGAAGGCTAAATATCTTTAGACTGTCAGTCAAGCTGCATAGGGAGTCAGTTTGCTGGGAGAAGTATGGTAACTTGAGCACTATCCTCTCCTCCCTCTCCTCCTTCCTACTCTATCTGTTTTGCATTTTTAGGATTTTAACCGTAGTCTGTTCATTGCTATTCACCCGTTGTCCCATTGTCTGTTTCATGTTACGATGACGGGATCTCTGAGCCTGGCCTTCTCCATCTACACCTGCGGACTGCCCTGCCCGACCCGCCTGGGAGTGCTTCAGTCCTGCACCGGACCTGTCCACGTTCTGTAGCTTAGGTCCTGGATCATTAGCCTGTCTGTCCGTGGGAACGGATCCCTTTCTCAATATGGGTCTCCCTGTAGGTTTCCCTGCATCTCCCTGAGGTTTCTCACTTTTTTCCCACAGTTTTTTTCCTTGCCTATGCAGGAGGGTCTGTTGGGCAGTTAGTGTCCAACTAGAAGGATTTGGTGATGATCCAGGACACTTTAACATTCTACAACATGTATGGACATTTTCTATATGTGTTCTATATTCTTTTTGTGTTTTAACTGTTCTCTGGTCTGTGTTGGTGATTTCAATGGTTTTGTTAAGTCTCTGAGATGACTTCTGTTGTGATTTAGGGAAATACAGGAATAAATTGTATTGTATTGTAATGGAAGATGATGTGAGGAGGTGCACCTGGGGTCGTTCTCTCGGAACTCTGCTTTTATGTCCACAAAAGATTCAGACTCTAACCTCTGTTATGTATACATTTACATTTACATATTTACATTCCTTACTTTATGGACATACTTTTATACATCGTAGTAGTTTCATGTGTTTTATTATATTTACATTTTCAATCTGTTTTTACAAATGTATTTCTATTTCAGTGGTCGGCTCTAAATGGAGAAAGAAGTAAAAAGGTGTAGCCTCCCCATGAACATACAGAGCACTGGCACAACCCTGACTTCCTCAGCAATAAAAAAACCATGAATTTCCCTGTGTGGGCCGAAAAAGGTATCATCCACCTAAAACACATTATCCACCACAATAAACTGGTCCCTTTTTCTTATCTAGTCCAGGGACATGGCATCGAGAGCAAACAATTCCTCAAATACCTTCAGCTTACATCATCCATAACCTCTGCATTTTCAAACGCTACCATCAACTTAGAACTCCCCTCATTCACAACAGATGTGGTCAATATCACTTCAGCAAAAAAACTCCTTTCAAAGATCTACAAAATTATATTACTATCTGACAATAAGATATATCTGCCTATAATAAAATGGGAAGAAGATCTAGGTTTGGCTATCGATGCCAGTTCCTGGACACAAATCTGTCAAAATACAGTATGTACTCCATGTCAAAAAACACCAACTTACAGCTGATACAGTACAAAATCCTACACAGAGCACATTAAACAGGCCATAGAATGTTTAGAATGGGTTTCTCACCGGACACTTGCATCAATTGCACTCAAAACACATCTGACACCTATATTCATGCCCTCTGGCAATGCCCACCCATTTTAGAATTCTGGAAAGCAGTCACATCTTCCATCTCCTCACTTCTAGGCTGCCACATCCCACTGTCCCCATCACTTTGCTTATTAGGCGATCTCACTCAGCTAAACATCACACAACCAAACATAAACCTCCTCCTGGTGGCTCTAACCATCGCCAAGAAAACCATCCTCATGAACTGGAAATCAAGGATAAAAATAAACATTTCAATATGGAAAAACATGCTGAATGATCACATATCATCCCAAAACCATCCCACAGCAGAGCCCCTCTGTCCCTGGTCACCCATTCTTAAATCACTCCACCCCACTGCCGTGCAATTCTAAATAAGTACTTATTTGTAAAAAATCCATTTGTGTTTATATATATTGGTGTTCATAGGATTATATTACTAATTGACTATGTATATGTTTATGTGTCTTTATATAAATGTGTGAACATATATCTATCACGCAGTGTTCATAACATCGTGGTTTCGCAGTAGTATCAATAGCCAAATATTATATTACAATTGTTACTATTATTCTTATCATCATAGTTATATAATTTTAAATATATTATATATTAAATCTTATAGAATTATGATATTTACATACCAAAGTTATTATAAATATTGTTATTCGTAAAAACTAACAAAGCACTTATTATTGTTAATATTATTATTAGTAGCAGTAGTAATTAAAAAGTAAGGGAAGAATAATGGTAATAATGAATATAATATATATATGACATATTTATTTATTTTTTTATAAAAGTTGGGCTCTCTCATCTGCACCTTGCTCCACCCCTCGGGTTTTTATTGCACCACATACAACAAAATGTTTTTAATGCACGACACAAGAGCACAGGTTCTGACATCTCAACAAGTGCATTACTATGTATAAATAATTTTATAGTGAGTAATTTATTTGTATATTAATATACAAAAAAATATATATATATATATTTATCATATAATACATTGATGTGTATATAAATAACAAAAATATACACTAAGAAAAATAGTTTTAGTAAAGCTGACAATGCGGCTGCTGTGATGCTCCCGTTTATCTATTTTTATTTGTATGATTATCCCTTTTTTTGTTTTTGTTATGTATGTCAATATGAATCCTGTCTGCCACTACTTCACCTCACCTATGTGTCCTCACTATTATATTCTTACCACCACTATACTATTATGTTATGTTATTATCATTAACTCATATTATTATTGTCATTATTATTAATTGTTAACATGTCACTTTCTATCCTTGTTCATTTAACTTTATTTTTCCACTTCTGGATTTTGTATATCCTTCTCACCGAAGCTAACTTTTGGGTGCTTCCGGATTGTACTTAAGGTGACTTCGGGATGGTCCTGTCTGAACTGTTTATTTGGTCATTTGGTCATGGTGATTTTTATGATTCTTTTGTATACCTTACTGATTCAATGTATTCATGGTTTTTAGCTCTTAAGGTGAATTTGTGCGATGAAAATAAAACAGTAAAATGGGCACATGCATCTGTACGAGCCTTCATTCATTCAGCTAAAGCGGCTACAGAGCATATATATTAAACATGTGTTTCTTCTGCCGCTTTAGGACAAAGGATGCATTTTAGCTTTAATTGTCATGTGGTGAGATGATGGAGGACTCAAAATGCAGGAATGCCAAAAAATAATTATTTAATGATAACAAAATAAAAGTCCAGGTCAAAACTCAAAAATCCAAAAACACAAGCAACCAGGAACAGGGCAGAACAGAACAGACAAAGACATGAGCAACACAATCGACCAGCAACATGGGGAGAGGAGCACATATACACACATATAGACACAGACACAGGTGAAACACATTAGGGCGGAGCAGACAATCAAGACAGGGGTAAACAGGACAGCAAGTAAAACTAAAACCAAACCACAGAGAACAATGTCAAAATAAAACAAAAATACAAAAATAAAACCCACACCATGACATTAATGCTTGTTATGGGCCTTGCTGTTTGTAGTCTTCCTTGCCTCCACCCTCTTCAGCTATTGACCAGATGCATCGATGTCATCCAGTCACGTGATTGTGCATGAGCTTACGGCGGAAGAAGTGGAAACTAGCATTGCGGCAAGAGCAAAACAGGCGACAACTCTTAAAAACGGAGCTTCCTCTCTTAAATCGAGAAGTGGCTGCTTCAAGCAATGTTCGATAACGTTAGAGGTGGAAGTAGGACATCAGGTCAGGGCTCACAAAGAGCGGTATCTGGAGAAGTTAAAAGGGACCTAACATTATTTTGTTGGTATATTGTGGTCTTTATTTGTGGTAAATAAAACTCATTTTGACAGATAGTAGAAACCGATAAGGGTGAAACTATTAATAATTATCATGCAAAAAGTATTTCGCGGAAAAATTGCCTCGACCGGAATTGACGTACACGTAGGGGTCTTCGGGCTTTGTTGATATGCATTTGTAAGCCATAACGTTTTATGCGGACGTTTTAAACAGATATTTGTTATTCACTTATGGACAATATGTGAAAGCTGGTTCGTCACGGTTTACCCTTAGACAATGAAACTACAGACTCTGCTTTATATATAAAAGAATGTTTAATGTATAAGCAGAGTACAGACAAGTTTCAGACTAAGTACATAGCCTGGGCCCTGCTAAAAAGATGGACTAGCAAAGACAATGAACCAAGCAACTCAAGGAGAGTTGCTTTAAGTATCAGACACGCCTCTTGGGTTGGTCAAAACACAAGACACACACACTTAAACAAACCATACATTCAGGACCTAAATGTTTAGTCTTATGCTACTCCCATGACAGGCATCTGTCTGAGATGCTATTGTTCTCTCAGAGTCACATGAAATGTCATGAGCTGGAGAAGTTGTCAGCAGTTTTCTTGTTAACACATTCTACACAAGTAGGTTAACTATCATCATTATTAGGCTTAGACTTACATTTATTAATATGCTAATGGGCGCCACGGTGGCAGAGTGGATAGCACTCTCGCCTCTCAGTAAGAAGGTCTTGGGTTCGAATCCTGGTTGGACCAGGGCCTTTCTGAGTGGAGTTTGCATGTTCTCCTTGTGTCTGCGTAGGTTTCCTCCGGGTGCTCCGGTTTCCCCTACCACTAAAAATATGTACAATAGGTAAGGCAAGGCAAGTTTATTTATATAGCACAATTCATTCACAAGGCAATTCAAAGTGCTGAACAAAACAAGAAAGCATTAAAATCATAAATAATCACAGAACATTAAAAAGAAAGATAAAAATATAAAATCCTTCAGTTGTATGCACAGTTAAACAGAACGGTCTTTAACCTGGTTTTAAACATTGTCAGAGAGGAGGCCTGTCTCACATCTTCAGGAAGACTGTTCCAGATTTTAGCAGCATGAATCTGAAAAGCAGCCTCCCCATGTTTAGTTCTGACTCTGGGCACTAACAGGAGTCCAGTCCCTGTGCTCCTCAGAGTCCGGGCTGGTTCATATGGTACTAACATGTCACTAATATATTTTGGTGCGAGGCCATGGAGAGACTTATACACAAGCAGAGCTGTTTTAAAGTCTATTCTCTGAGCCACAGGAAGCCAGTGCAGAGACCTGAGAACTGGACTAATGTGGTCGTACTTCCTGGTTCTAGTCAGGACTCGAGCTGCTGCATTTTGAATGTACTGCAGCTGTTTTACAGCCTGTTTGGACAGACCTGTGAGCAGGCCATTGCAGTAGTCTAACCTACTGGAGACAAATGCATGGATAAGAATCTCCAAGTCTGCTTTAGACACTATGTTTTTGATCCTGGCAATGTTTTTTAGATGGTAAAAAGCTGCTGATGTTACTGATTTGATGTGGCTATTAAAATTTAAGTCTGAGTCCAGTATTACCCCCAGATTTCTGACCTGGTTTGAAGGTTTTAGGGAGAGAGACTGTAGATGGCAGATGATGCTCTCTCTTTGTTTCTGGGGACCAAAGACAATCATTTCAGTTTTGTCTGCGTTTAGTTGAAGGAAGTTGTTTTGCATCCACTCACTGATCTGTTGGATACAGTGAAGGAGTGAGTCCACTGGTCCATGTTCTCCTGCAGTCAGTGAGACATAGATCTGAGTGTCGTCTGCATAGTTGTGATAGGACACTTTGTTTCTGCGTATTAACTGACCTAACGGCAGCATGTAGAGATTGAACAGAAGAGGTCCCAGGATCGACCCCTGTGGTACTCCACAGGTCAGGGCCATATGATCTGAGACACAGTTTCCAATCTCCACAAAGTACTTCCTGTCCTCAAGGTAAGACCTAAACCAACTTAGGGCGGTGCCAGCGACTCCAACCCAGTCCTCTAATCTCTGTAAGAGGATCTCATGGTCGACAGTGTCAAAGGCAGCACTCAGATCTAACAGGATTAGGATTGAGACTTTTCCTGCGTCAGTGTTTAGCCGGATATCGTTTGTAACCTTAACGAGAGCAGTCTCAGTGCTGTGGTGGGGTCTAAAGCCGGACTGAAACATATCAAACGAGTTGTTGATTATAAGAAATCTAGTAAGCTGTTGGTAGACAACTTTCTCAAGGACTTTCCCCATAAATGGCAGATTTGAGATGGGACGATAGTTGTTAAGTACCGTAGCATCCAGACTGCCCTTTTTTAGCAGGGGCCTGATGACTGCAGTTTTCAGGGCCTTTGGGAATATTCCAGAATGAAGGGACATGTTTACTATCTGTGTGAGTGAAGGTAACAGACTGCTCAGAACAGACTTCAGAAATCTAGTGGGTAGTACATCCAGGCTGCATGTGGAGGAGCTCAAACTGGAGATTATCTCTTGGACAGTTTTATCATTTACAGGTACAAAGTGAGCCTTTCTGGCTGTTGGATTGTTATCTGTGGATTGGAGACAATGGCGTTTTTGATGCCTTGAACCTTGTCATTGAAAAAATTTGCAAACTCATTGCATTTACGTTTGGAAGTTAGCTCTAATGGCATCTGAACAGGGGGGTTTGTTAATCTATTAACTGTTGAGAACAGAACACGCAGATTGTTGTTGCAGCCTTCAATCATTTCAGAAAAATACCTTTCTCTCGTACTACGTAGCACCCGGTTAAACTCGCACAACTTATCTTTGAAGATCTCGTAATCAACCTGGAGGTTGGACTTGCGCCACTTCCGCTCGGCCCTCCGGCACTTTCTCTTTTGTGCCCTGACCGAGTCTGCTTTAGCCCACGGTGCCTTCTGCTTATTTTTCACTATAAGGTATGGCATGTGCCTCCTGTACTGGCACCCCCACTCCCAAAAATAACAATTGTAAACCGCTTTGAGACTCCGATGTGCAGTGAAAAGGCGGTATATAAATAAAAATTACTACTACTACTACTACTAATAAACACATACAATTTATTGACACAATACAAGTCAGGGTTTTTTATTTATGAGTCCTTGCGTGCTTGTTATGGCAGTAATTCTTATTTTGAGGACTCTTTTGACTCGGTTCAGATGAGGAGCAATCTTCAAGAAGTCAACATTTACGAACATTACAGCCGTTTCCACGGGCTGGACGCATGGATCTCGAGAATGCTATATGCTAACATATAGCATTGGCAGACCTCTCAAAAACGTCTTTACAGGATGGACCAAAAGTTGGCTCTTGGCCCAAAGCTCCGTTCCACATGTGTGTCAATGCTGAGGGGGGTGGATTTTTTTGGTCCACTCTAGTTTACTTGCTGTGAATTTCTGAAGTCTCTCGTTCAAATGAATGGAGTTGCGCCGGCTGACACATGCGCAGATGCGTTTTTTTACAATTTTCTTGTGGGCGGGACCACTCACGGCCATTTTGGATTGCTCCAGTAGAGCACATTTTCTGGCCCATTAGTTAGAACAGCGGAGAAAGGCGTGACTCTGTCCGTTAATATATACAGTCTATGGTCAATACCCACAACACCGAGAGAGAGAAGCCTCAACTCCATGTCCCAGCTCCAGATCTTCCATTAAATGTAAACATATATGGTCTGAACATGTGTCTGTGGTTCTAAAGTCTTATTCTGAACATGTGTCTGTGGTTCTAAAGTCTCATACTAAACGTGTGTCTGTGGTTCTAAAGTGTAAACATGATGGTATGTGTCATATCTATATCTTTTACTAAACGTAGTTAGAGTGAAACATGGATTCATGGTTCAATGACAGTTGTTGTGTTTTCTGCTGGATACTGGGTTGAAACTCGTTAAACTGGTTTTAGTCGGAGCTTGATAGAACTAATTTCATGGAACTCGCGCTGGTGTCTTCTCTCAGTTTGTTTGGATCTTCTCTGAATAAGTCAAAAATCGTAGGGACTGCTGTTTACCCTCTTCTTTTGGTCACTTTCATTGCTGCATCCCGGGGAATGCAAAATACACCCATGTTATTATTATTTATTTATTTGAATGGGACAGTGCATGTCAATGAACAGACACATTAAAAACATGAATGTAAACATGCCAGATTACAATTTCCATCTGTAGTCCCATAGGGTCAGGGTCACATGGGTCAAATACAGCCACATTAACAGAAACAAAGGACAAAAATAACAAACCAACAAAAAACACCTTGCGTCTGCTACAGGACACACTTTAGTAGTCCACCAAAGTCCTCAATGTTAGAGTCCACATCATTGCACTCATCCCGTTATTGCACACATCAAATTATTGCACACACCCTGTTCCTTGCATTACAGTCAACCAAATCTACACAGGACCTCTTTACAAACAAAATCCAATGTTCCCCAACATTATTAATGGTCGCATGTTTGAGACGACCTTAACGACTCCTTTAGGAAACGTTTAAATGAAGCAAAACTAGGGGAAGTCGGCAAACTGTTCCATTCTACACAGCCCCTGTACGACAGAACATTTTGTCCGAAAGTAGTTTTTCTCAAAGGAACCTCACAATCACCTCGACTCATGGCTCACGTTAAGGTTTATTTGTGTCAAAGCGGCAGCAGGAGCAATGCCATAAACAGTGAGGCAGGAGCTGGATCTCTACACGTACGTCATCATTGTTTCTGGCCAATCAGAGGCGTTCATGTTAACAAGTTATTTTATTGATTTATTACTTATCTATAACACGAAAACACATTGCAAAGGTGGGAAATACATGTTTTAATGTGTTTTATCAGAAAAAAATAGTTTTTAACAAGGATAGTCTCCTATGCACATGGGTCATTTTGGGGAACTTTCCTCGCCTGGTTTTCTTTGTGTATAATTGTTCATAAAACAGTCATCTTTTGATGCAGAGTCAAGCAGTATACTTTGTTTTTTTCAGTACAACCTGGGGTTTTAGAATATTCATATTGTAAGGCTGTCTTATAAATTATATACAAATTATGGAATTATGAAGACAAAGAAAAAAATCAAACGGAAAATCAATTTAACAAAAATGTATTGAAAATACACAATGAAATGCTATAGACAACTTTTTACACTGGATAGAAATGTTATTTATGGTCTTGGGGATAATGGGGAAAAAAATTGAATCTCTAACTATTATACTTTTTAAAAAATTCCACTATAAAAGCAAAAAACTCTGTACTCCTGATGCCCTTCCTGAAGCAGTTTGTTTATAATGCTGGGGTTGCTTCTGTAGTACAGCTGTAAAAAACGTAAAACATAAGAAACTGAGCCAAAAAAAAAAAAAAATACATCAATTATTTATATAATACATATATTTATATACATCATATACACATAATGTCATTTTACTGTATTTATTATCGTCTTTATCAATAATGCGCACTCTTCAGCCGGTTATTGCAATCGCAGCTGTAGTTTCAACTGTGGGACAACAAGTAAACGCAGAGAAGTGAGAGATCTCACTCTCTGACGATCTTTGGCAGTCCCCGTGTGTTTGTATCTCACAGCTGTTTGTACCTCACGGGTCACGCTTTGGACACGGACTTTCAGACAAACGTAGTTTATCCTCCGTGCATCGCACAGACAAATCAAAACTAGTTTCGGAAATACGTACTTCACAGAGGAAAAAAAAGTAAGTTGCTACGTTTTACCGTTCGCGAGTAAATTGATCATTTGTAAAACATGTGCGCGTGCATCGGCGCCGATGCACGCGGGCATATAGTGCCCGAACTGGATGTTGCCCCGTACCTTCTCCCCCAGTCAATTTTATTGATTAAATTAAATGTCTTATTTTGCCCGAATTCACCCCACATGATCTCTATCAGTATGTCGTTAACAAAGCATCCCCTTAGACTGGAGCAGATGTCAAGGAGAGTGGGCGTGGCCGGGACGTCACATGCATCCATTGGCTGATGACCACCACCTGCTGGATGCCCATCTGCCCCGGCATAAAAGGCCCCCGGCCCAACTGGGAGCTGACGTCTGCGTCCAACGCTGCACCTTTGTTTATACACATTTCTGCTTGGTATTTTTGTTATTATGAGATCCTGAGTTCTGTACATTAACCATATTATTATTACATAGAACCTACGACCTCTCACCTTTTACATCATTCCACACCCGGTTATTCACAACAGACGCTGCGTGCTACCACCCTGGACTCTCTGGCACGTAATGGTGCTAATTCCAGCATCTTTATGTTGAAGCTGTTTCTGACACATTCATATGTACTGCCCTCATTCAAAGAAATGAACTAATGAATACAAATATGTCGTCTGTTTGGGACCATGAAGGAAGATCAAAGGAGGAAAACTAGTTCAGACAATAATGCAAGTTCAGTTGATTTGTCCTTTCTAAATCCATATTGACGTTAGGTCAGGGGTCTCCAACCTGTGGATCGGGAGCTACCAGTAGCTATCTAGTCCCTTTCAGGTAGCTTCCCAAAGGATTTAGAATTTAACAAAGGATCTTTAATGAATACATTTTTAGTCATTTCATATCTGTTCTAAGTATAAATCTAGGGTTATACAGTATTAAGGATTTTCTGATTTCTATGTTTTTTTTGTAATTATTACATACAGTTTTATTATGACCACAAAAAGGAGTAGCTCTCTGCCTCTTCTGTTGTGAAAAAGTTGCTCTCTGATTGAAAAAGGTTGGAGACCCCTGTGTTAGGTTGATGAAGCTTCATGAAGTGTTGAACCTTTCCATCCATTGGTGTTTGAATATGTTCAATATCAGTAGTAATAACGAATACATTTTAATGACAATAACATTATAATGTACTGGTACAGTTGTCTGCTGTAACACGCACACATGATATAGATACATATTTAATATATAAATATGTCACAAGGTGGACCAAGGGAGCGTGTGCGTGCGTGCGTGATGGGCGTGTGTGTGATGGGCGTGCGTGCGTGTGTGCGTGCGTGATGGGCGTGAGTGCAATTAGGTAGAAAGGACAGGTGTGAGTGTGATGTGTGTGGAGGTGTCCGGAGCAGGAGTGAGCAGACGGGGCAGAGCGAGCAGCGATCGGGCCAGAGCAAACAGCGCGCACGAGACGCCGCGCACGGAGCCTGGCGGAGTGGACCAGAGGAGGAGACACCGGTGACAGGAGGCGTCGTGGGGAACTGGAGGGGGAGAGTACGGCGACCCCCCTCCTCGCAGCTAAGTGGTTTTCCTGTTCGTTGGCGGTGGTTGTGGGAATAAGGCTGTGGCTATTTTAGTTATTTGGAGTGCTGTGTGCTTTTTGTGTGAGCCGGGCTTGTAGCCCCTACACCACCAGCCCAAGCCTCCCCCCCTGTCACTGGCCTAGTGTGCTGACGGCCCTCCCTCTCTACACAGGCAGCCCCGCTGCTGTGGATCGTTTTGTGCCCTGAGACCCGTGCGCACTGGCGGACTGGAGCGGCGCACCCGAGCAGACCAGGAGCGGCGCGCGCACCGGCTTTTGAGGGGCGCACCACGACCTCCACGACTCTTTTAAATAGCATTTTTAAATTGGGACCCAGTCTTTTATATAATAGTATTAATAATTAATTTTAATTGTTCCTAAATAAAATTGTTATTCCTTTCAATTGTGTTGAATGTCAATTAATAGAGTGCTCCCCATTGGACAGTAATAGGGTTGTACGGGGCCCTCCGCCCCCGTGACAAGTGGCGTTGCATGACAGGATTGTCCAATTGGGTTGAGCCTCTATTAATTAGGCATGTCAACCGACGAATTGCACGCAGGTGCGCAGCCAATGATGATGTTGCCATTTTTAATGGGAGGACCTTGGGTGTCTAAATTTAACGGGGTTGGATCTGAGATTAGGTTGGGAGAATGGCGATCCCAATTAGAGACTATGCTCACGTTTCAACAAATAAGGGACGCACACAAAGCAGACTTTGTAATAGGGTTTTTAGACGGAGAAGCAAAACGTGAAATTTTGGCTTTGGATCGTGGAGATCGAAACACCCCAAAGAAAATATTTGATGCACTGTCTGAACTGTACGGGGACAACACCCATGTCTCCGCTTTAAGAACACAATTCTTTAATTGCAGACAGGAGCCTAATCAGACTTTGAGGTCTTTTTCCCTACACTTGCGTGAACTGTTTTCCAGGCTTAAACAAAAAGACACCATGGGCTTGGGGCAAGGAGACCTGGTGTTGCGAGACCAGTTCATCCTGGGCCTTAAAGAAGGACCAGTACGGCAAGAGCTTCGTCGGCAGGTACGAAAAGCCCCCCAGCTCACCTTCGATGAGGTAAAGATGGAAGCTTTAGCATTGGAGGATGAACAAGGACAGCAATGGCCTGCTTTCGAGTGTACAGCGGTGAGTAAAACCACACCCGTGAGCTCACACGGTACTGATTGGAAACAAGAGCTGCGTGCTGAGATCCTGAAGGATGTAAAGGAGCATATGTCTGAAATGACGAGGACTATTTTAGACCAGTTAAAG
This sequence comes from Knipowitschia caucasica, assembly GCA_964034765.1. NCBI lineage: Eukaryota > Metazoa > Chordata > Actinopteri > Gobiiformes > Gobiidae > Knipowitschia > Knipowitschia caucasica. The sequence goes on from OZ035824.1 coordinate 22,112,066, forward strand.
GGTGCAGCAGGACCTCAACCTAATTCTCCAACTTCTGGGTCCCCCCGATACAGGGACCGAAGCCCAAGACCAAAGTCCCCATATAGCCATGGCAGATTCAGGTGGGACCCCCAGGGCCGTCCCATTTGCAACTTATGTGAACAAATTGGTCATATCAGTCGTAGGTGCCCCTCCAAACCAGCTGGGCAGGATTTATAGGCTCCCCGGCCACTGCGGGTCAAGTGTCCGGACCTCTTCCAAGTGACCCAGCTTATAATGGTTTAAGAGTTAAACTCACTGGAGACTGCCCTCTAGTGGATGTGAGAGTAGATGGGATAAACGTGAAGTGCCTGCTTGATACAGGGTCTCAAGTAACATTGTTCAGTGAGAGTGTATGCAACGAGCTCTTTAGGAGCAAACAAGTTCGTAATAGTGATGAAATTCCCTGGCTCACTCTGAGGGCAGCGAACGGACTTAACCTCCCGTGGGTAGGGTACATGGTGGCCGACTTTGAAATCCATGGGGTCCGGGTACCTGCACGTGGCATTGTAGTGCCTAAGGACGAGTGTATTGGAGCAGACAAAGCCATCCTAGGGATGAACGTGATTACTGACTGTTGGGAAGAACTTTTCACGCAGTACAAGGCCTCCCCCAAACACTCGATGCCACCACTGAGCAGGGAATGGAACACTGTTTTTATCGACTGTCAACGCATCCGTGCTGCCTCTAATGCAGAGCCATGGCAAGCTACAGCGAGATTAGCCAGTCGTACTCCTGTAACCATACCCGCACAAAGTGAAATGACTGTTTGGGCCAAAATCCCACGGCCCTCTTCAAACCAGCCAGGCTGTGCGCTGGTAGAACCCCTTGGGGAAGATGGAGGAGTTGGGGTGGCCAGAGCATTAGTGACTGTGAGAAAGGCGCGCATTCCAGTGAGGGTTAGGAATGTCCATCCGTACGCTCTAACGCTCAGCAGGTTCCAGAGGCTGGCGACTGTCTTGGCCGTCGACCCTGACGCGGTGCGGGATGGGAAGGAGCTCTCCATTCTGAATGTGGGTCCTGGAGTCGTGGAGGTTAATCTGGTCGACACCGCTGATCCGGACAAACCAGAGGGGAATGAGACAACTAATGCCCTTCCCCTCTCTAAAGGAGATGGACTCACAGATGATGAGCAAAGACAATTGAATGAACTACTGCGAAGATGGAGTCATGTGTTCTCGACACACGAGGAAGACTATGAACAAACGGGGGCTGTGAAACACCGGATTCCCACAGGTGACTCTAACCCCATTCGTGAGCGGTACAGGCCAGTACCCCCTACCCTTTATAAGGAAATCCGTAGCCTCCTTAAAGAAATGCTAGACGGGGGAATAATCAGAGAGAGTTGTAGCCCGTGGGCGGCCCCAATTGTTCTGGTTCAGAAGAAAAATGGTTCTTGGCGTTTTTGCGTTGATTACCGCAAAATTAACAGTGTCACGCATAAAGATGCCTACCCCCTGCCCAGAATAGAAGATTCACTAACTAGCCTGACTAAAGCAGAGTGGTATTCCACGTTGGATTTAGCCAGCGGTTATTGGCAGGTGGAGGTAGAGGAGAAAGACAGGGAAAAAACCGCATTCACAACCCCATTTGGTTTGTTCGAGTTTGAGAGGATGCCATTTGGGTTGTGCAATGCCCCTGCAACCTTTCAAAGATTGATGCAAAGGTATTTGGGAGATCGGCTAGCGGAGTCTGCTATGGTTTATCTGGATGATGTGATTCTATTTTCCAGAGACTTCCCAGAGCATCTCCAACACCTGGAGGCAGTATTCCGCTCCCTGGGGCAGTATGGCCTTAAGCTACGCCCAGAGAAGTGCCAGCTTTTCCAGAGGCAGGTCAAGTTTTTAGGACATGTCGTCAGTAGCCAGGGAGTTTCGGCAGATCCAGACAAGGTAGCAGCCGTATCTAATTGGCAACCCCCTACCACGATACGGCAAGTGCGCTCATTTCTAGGATTTGTGGGGTACTATAGGCGGTTTGTAAGGGACTTTTCCAAAATTGCCAAACCCCTAAATGCACTTTTAGTTGGCACGGGCCGTAATAGAGGCAGACGTTCCCCCTCTATTGAGTGGTCCGACCAATGCGACGCTGCCTTTCAGCAGTTAAAGCAGGAATTGCTACAGGCCCCCATTTTAGCGTATGCGGATTACACACTCCCATTTGTGTTATACACAGATGCTAGTAATGCAGGGCTTGGAGCTGTATTGGCCCAGGTACAAGATGGGGTCGAAAGGGTTATAGCATATGCGAGTAGGAGTTTACATCCCGCTGAGTGCAACGACTCAAACTATAGCTCTTTTAAACTTGAGCTTTTGGCGATGAAATGGGCTATAGTTGAGAAGTTCAAGGACTATTTGTGGGGGGCTAAGTTTGCTGTAGTGACAGACAACAATCCACTAGTGCACCTGCAGACTGCTAAACTAGGGGCTGTCGAACAAAGGTGGGCTGCACAGTTGGCAAATTTCGATTACACCATCAGATACCGGCCAGGCAGGGAGAACACTAATGCCGACGTCCTTTCTAGACTGCCTGCTCCCCCAGACCGGGAATTGGCCGGAGAAGAGAGACTGGTTGGGGCAGTAGAGACTATGTCTATGGACTCTCCGCCCAATAGCTGGAGGTGGGACCCAGAGCGCTGGAGAAGTCTACAAAATGAAGACCCCGACTTACAAAGCATAAAGGAGCACGTTGAAAGAGGTACCCTACTGTGCGCTAACGAGAGACAATTGTTAACCCAATCTGCCAAGATCTTGTTGAGGCACTGGAGGAGGCTAGAGTTAAGGGACGGGATTCTATGTCGGATTGTCCAAGACCCCCAGACTCTAGAGACTCTTGCCCAGATTGTTGTCCCCACATCACAGGCGAGGCCCCTATGGACTGTATATCACGAACAGATGGGGCATCCAGGATTGGAGAAGTCATTGACTCTTTTAAGAAGGAAGTTTTATTGGCCACAAATGGAGGACATGGTCAAAACCTGGCTATCTGCTTGCCCGCGATGCATGCTGCACAAACCCGGACCCCACGGTAAGGCCCCTTTAGTGCCACTTGTAGCGAGAGCCCCCATGCACATTGTTGCTGTTGATTTCTTGACCTTAAGTCACCCTACAGATAGGTACCAAAATATATTAGTCATGACTGATTTGTTCACAAAGTTTGCATGGGCGGTCCCAACCCTGGATCAAACTGCCTTGACTACAGCACGGGCCTTGTGGACTTACTTGATCCAGCCATTTGGCTGCCCTGAGGTGTTACACTCGGACCAAGGGCCAAATTTTGAGTCTCGGTTAATCCAAGAACTCTGTCAGATCTACGGGTGCATTAAGAGTAGAACGACACCCTATCACCCAATGGGGAACGGAGCCTGTGAAAGGCTAAACCAGACTCTATTGAACCTGTTGGGCACGCTTGAAGTAGAGAAACACCAGCGATGGGTGGAGTACTTACCTGGACTAATTCAAGCATATAACAACACTGTTCATGCTTCTACAGCAGGGGTGTCCAAACCGGTCCAGAAAGGGCCGCTGTGGCTGCAGGTTTTCTATCAGACCCAACAGAAGCAGAGTAGACTCCACCCATTTCCTCAAGTGAGTTCAGTCTTAACTTGAAGATTTGAGGAAATGGGTGGAGTCTGCTCTGGTCCTGCTGGGTCTGATAGAAAACCTGCAGCCACAGCGGCCCTTTCTGGACCGGTTTGGACACCCCTGTTCTACAGGATACGCACCAGCATTCTTGATGTTTGGCCGCCACATGAGGACCCCAGTTGACCTATTGACCGGGGGTTTTAGCCCCAAAGCCCCTATGGACGCTACAGACTGGGTTACTAGGCACCAACAGCAACTGACGTATGCTTACGAGAAGACATCAAGGAGCCTTCAGAATGCAGGTCAAAAAAATAACAGACTGTATGATCGCACTGCAAAGGAGGCCCCGCTTTTACCGGGAGAGCGCGTGCTAGTGCGTGACCACAGGAGGCGACAGACTGGGAAACTGGGTGACCACTGGCAGACCAGACCCCATGTTGTTGTAACCAGGCTCCACCCCGAACGCCCAAATTATAGTGTGCGTCCTGAAGGAAGAGATGGCCCTGAACGAGTCATCCATCGCAACAACTTGAGACCATGCCCTAACTACATACAACCAGAGGCGGAACATGGAGGTGACTATAATTGTGGCGCCTCATTGCCACACTGGGGATTTATGGTGCCCCTGGTGGGGGGTGTACAAGAAGACCCAGAGCCCCCACCAGAACCAAGGAGGTCCCAGAGGCCCAATATGGGGGTGCGGCCTCCAAGATTTAGGGACTAGACCTCTTGTTCCCTGTGTCTGCATGAGTGATGTTCCAGGGACTAGAACATATTAGTGGGGGAGGATGTCACAAGGTGGACAAAGGGAGCGTGATGGGCGTGTGTGGGATGGGCGTGCGTGCGTGTGTGCGTGCGTGATGGGCGTGAGTGCAATTAGGTAGAAAGGACAGGTGTGAGTGTGATGTGTGTGGAGGTGTCCGGAGCAGGAGTGAGCAGACGGGGCAGAGCGAGCAGCGATCGGGCCAGAGCAAATAGCGCGCACGAGACGCCGCGCACGGAGCCTGGCGGAGTGGACCAGAGGAGGAGACACCGGTGACAGGAGGCGTCGTGGGGAACTGGAGGGGGAGAGTACGGCGACCCCCCTCCTCGCAGCTAAGTGGCTTTCCTGTTCGTTGGCGGTGGTTGTGGGAATAAGGCTGTGGCTATTTTAGTTATTTGGAGTGCTGTGTGCTTTTTGTGTGAGCCGGGCTTGTAGCCCCTACCACCACCAGCCCAAGCCTCCCCCCTGTCACTGGCCTAGTGTGCTGACGGCCCTCCCTCTCTACACAGGCAGCCCCGCTGCTGTGGATCGTTTTGTGCCCTGAGACCCGTGCGCACTGGCGGACTGGAGCGGCGCACCCGAGCAGACCAGGAGCGGCGCGCGCACCGGCTTTTGAGGGGCGCACCACGACCTCGACGACTCTTTTAAATAGCATTTTTAAATTGGGACCCAGTCTTTTATATAATAGTATTAATAATTAATTTTAATTGTTCCTAAATAAAATTGTTATTCCTTTCAATTGTGTTGAATGTCAATTAATAGAGTGCTCCCCATTGGACAGTAATAGGGTTGTACGGGGCCCTCCGCCCCCGTGACAAATAATGAAATAAATCCTACAGGACAAAAGACAATTGTGACCCTATCAGTTGTTTGAAACCAATAATTTCTATATGTATATATGTATAATCTCAGTCACAAACTTAATCACCAAGACAAACCCACAATGTTTGAGAGGATCCTCTGCAGTACTTCATGAATCGCTCCATTTCCGGTCCTCACGAGGCTTCAAACGTCATTAGTGACGTCATTCACCTAAAACAACTCAGGCTTCGCAAAAAACTTCAGAGATTTCTCCATCACGACCATCACTAGTTTGTACACTCCCACAGAGACAGATGTAAGTACAAGACTTTAAACTCTGTATTCACCACTGACAGACTGTGGCGTTGAGCAGCGTGGGCCTCGGGGATTCCAGCTTTAACTTTGTTTGTGCCAAGATCTGAGTGATGCCCGTGTGGGGCTAATGCTAATGCTAATGCTAGTCGTTAGCCTCGCTGTTTCCGTGTAAACTCTTCTTCCTTAGTCACAAACAGCTCTAGCTCACGGAGCCAGTGGCTCTGGATGGATGTAACGGGAGTGCACCCTGAGTCGGACACTTTCTGGTGCCTATTATCCTGAGTCGGACACCCCCACCTTTTTTGTGGAACTCGTCCTTACTGCCGCTGTTAGCATTAGCGCTCGCGGCTAACATTTGGTGGGTACTTTCTACACATGTGTATCTTCCTCCGTGGTAAGTTTTGTCTGTTTATATTAAGATTTCATAGAGTAATCCGTATTTAAAGGCAGTTTTGATGCTACTACGCGCTCGGACGCTTAGGCGACGGTCTGTTGTTAGCTTTGGTTTGAAAATAGTTCTGGAAAATCTTCAGAACGGCCTCAGTCCGCATCACGTCATGTTAGCTTCAACTACACAGGCCATTCGGATTTAAGATACTGTCTGACGCTTTCTAGAGGTAAAGTTAAATGATGGATCGAAATGGATAATTTTCAATATTAATACAACTTATTTTTCTCAACGTCAAATGATTGTTTATGAGCGAAAATGCATTGCCCCATTTTCTGTAACAATTATTATTGAGACATGGACAGAAAGGTTGGTAGCACACAGGCTCCAGCTCGTGATGTAAGAAAACATAATATTGACACATGTCTCTTGTATTACTTTGTGTGTAAGTTTTAGTGAAGCAATATTACCGATTTTGTATTTGTTATGTGGATAAAAAAACTCTGCTACTATAATACTTTCACCTCTGTTGAATTAATAATAATAGGACATGAAGATTAAACTGTTTTGTTATTTTTGAGGAAGAAAGAAACGAGGTGGACATCAATCACAATTAATGTTTGAGAAAAGGGTAAATACTTTGAAATGACTGCATACAAAGCCCAAGCAACCACCGTTCATGGGACCATAGGTCAGGTATGTTTGATTAGACATATAACTGTACAAGATATTCTTCAAATAAAGGCTCTGCTTATTGAGTTCATTCAAAAGTGTATGAGCCTCTCAATGGTGTTCCGTGCATTAAAAAACAAGATCCTACACTGCCTTACTTGCATTGTCGAATGTATTTACAAATGTTACATGTTTAAAGCCATTCAAGTAGGACAGCATGCAGGCTCCTTTCTTGTTTATGAATGGAAATACAATAGGCTGGTAGGCAATGAGTGTCTATCTCAGAACAGGTACTCCCATGTTGCCAGCAGTTTCTGATGAGTTTATAGATTTTTCAAGACCCACAGAATATTGTGTACTATGACTGGAATCCGAAACCAGATTCTGAAAGAATGGACTACTTCAGCAGCAAAAAGAATTGTGTTTCTAGCTTGTTTCGTTCCCCTGTAATCCCCAGTCGAGTCAAGTAGAGGGATGTTTTACTGAAATCACCATAAAGCTGAGAAAAACGAGGCACAATAAGTGCATCTAGCTGTTTTCAAACAATCCAGAGCGCTGCTGCCACCTGTTGGCTTGATTAAAAAATGCTCTCAAGCGAATCCCCATACATATTAGATATAATAGACATCTGGGAACATGAAAATAGAGAAACGCAATTGCTGTATTAGTGCGTCAATGGCACACAACGAGTTAACCAACAGCTGTCAGGTGAAATTCTGCCACTGTGTGATCAATAAAGTGCTAACTTCTCTATCTCCTCCTTCAGGACTGGAGTCTCAGACATGGCTTTAGTAAGAACAGGGGCAAAGTCCAGACATGACACATGTGCATGTTCCTGAAGAACCCCGATCATCACAGCTGCAGAAGGTGAGCAAAATTATAAGTGCATCCAGACACAAACTGTAGTTCGTGTCTGGATATAGATGGTTTCAGCGGAGGAGCAAAGACCTGCTGTGTCCATGCCCCTCATCACAGGGAATTTACACAGTAGGCGTTACCAGTGCGTAAGCGTTGACTGCGCGTAATTTTTTTTTGCAGTATCTACACTGGCCGTGCGTGCAGGTCCGCAGCTTCTGATGCTGTCCTTGTGTAGTCTATGGAGCAGTGTAGAGGACAGTACGGGCCAGAGGACTGATGAAAATATCCCCATTGGTTAACATGGGAAAAAGTTATGCACGTCTGCTGCGCGTATAACGCTGGCAATATTTTTTAGATGGTAAAAAGCTGCTGATGTTACTGATTTGATGTGGCTATTAAAATTTAAGTCTGAGTCCAGTATTACCCCAACAGATCAGTGAGTGGATGCAAAATAACTTCCTTCAGCTAAACGCAGACAAAACTGAAATGATTGTCTTTGGTCCCCAGAAACAAAGAGGGACCTGTCACCTCCAGTCTCTCTGCCTAAAACCTTCAAACCCGGGTTTGAAGGTTTTAGGGAGAGAGACTGAAGGTGACAGATGACACTCTTTGTTTCTGGGGACCAAAGACAATCATTTCAGTTTTGTCTGCGTTTAGCTGAAGGAAGTTATTTTGCATCCACTCACTGATCTGTTGGATACAGTAAAGGAGTGAGTCCACTGGTCCATGTTCTCCTGCAGTCAGTGAGACATAGATTTGAGTATTAGTTTACTATTTGTGTGACAACGAATAGTGGAAACTAAGGCTGTTATAAAAAAAAAAGTTTTACCCATTCTCCATTTGACCCAAGTGATGACTCCTGCTTGGATTGTAGACACATTTTCTTTTCATTCTGCAGTCAATATGGATTTAGCTGAGACTGAGCCTCTCCTCACATGTTAATGACTATCGAAGATTCAATAAACCATTTAATGATCATTTTCTTATTACAACTATTTTAAAAATGATTTACCAATTTCAAAAATCAACTATTTTAGTAAACAATCATTTACAACTTCATATCTAGACTCTGGTACTGTCACAAGACTAAATACTAATTATTTAAATAGTTGAAAACTAGTGCTAAAACAATATACATATTCGAGTCCTATTATTAATCGGTTTTGTGTAGATTTTTTGGGCACTCAACAAGATGCTTCACAGGTCATTATTCTTTCATTGCATACACAGTGGTCAATTAATGAGAAAAACATACAAAATATAATATGTTCTTCCTTTTTTTCCGTTAGGGTCAGAGCAGATGCCCAGACGTCCCACTCCACACACTTCCTCCAGCTCATCAGGAGGAATCCTGAGGCGTTGCCAGGCCAGCTGAGAGACACAGTCCCTCCAACATGTCCTGGGTCTTTCCTGGTCTCCACCAAGAAGTGAAGTTGGCTGAATGACTGAAGCCCAACGCACACCGAAACGCCTTGACGCGCGGCAAAAGAGCCGCCTCCTTTATTTTCTATGAGAGAACGCACACCAAGGTTGCAGTGACGCGCGGCGACGCTGGACCGGGCGCCACGATTCAGTTTTGTTGAATCCAGACGCGGCGCCGCGGCTGAAACTGTCCCTCCAAGCACCCGTAGTTTTCTTCTTCTGCGCTTCTTATCACGTAGCTGTGAGCGCGGTCTCAAATTTACACACTTGTCGGCGCTATTGCTCAAGTAAACCGGTCACAATGGACGAGGAAAGCTTGATAACCCAAGTACAGCGTTACCCAGAGCTATTTAACCCACAGAATCCTTTTTATAAGGATATCGTGCGAAAGGAAATTGCCTGGAGAGCAATTTCACTTGAAATTGAATGTACAGGTAAGCTAACAATAGGTAATTGTAGCTATTTTTATTGGCTATATTGGCTATATCAGCTGGAAAAGGACGCTAGCCAAGGCGTTCCGGTGTAATTTGACACATGTCATGAACGCGCGTCAAATGACGCGCCGCGAGGCGCTGCGTTTCGGTGTGCGGTGAGCTTAAGTTTACAATCTCACCAGCTGCATTAGTGCAGTCAGCTGATGCTTTAAGTCATTATCTACAAGATGAAACATTGGGACTAGGGCCCTCTGTGGGTCACAGGGACCAGGGCTTATATTGGAGGTTTGAGGGTAATTTTCTTTAGTGCAGTACAAGTACAGAGTACAGAGGGATGAATGCCACCTCACTCCTAACATCACAACCTTTGAACTTTTGAATACCTGTACACTTCACACTGTCTAAAGCGAGGGTTCTCACTTTTCATGGTTTATTGTTCTCTAATGTTCTCATGTTCTTGTTTTACAGTATAACCCTTCTCATCCTCAAAACCTGAAGCACTTCTTCTCATCTCCTGCCTGCATCCCTTAAGCATCTCATTGAATTTTCAACTTGGATATTTGGAGTATTTTGGGTGTGAAGATTGAGTTCCTGTCAGTCGGAGGCAGCTCTTCCTTCATTGTGCATCAACATTATCTATTGTTAAAACAAAGGCATGGTTAGGGATGTTTGTAAGCTTCGCACACATGCAAACATATGTGACATTAACATAACATTAATAATAACATTCAGAGCATTAAACTTACAGATATAAACGGTTCACATCATGACAAACTGGAGCAGAGCTCGGTGAGGCACCGAGACACTGCAGGGGTTTTAAACAAGGCTCTATGTCTATACATTTTTTTTATCCACTTTTAAAATTCTGTGCCATTACCTTATGACTTCATGTGTTTAATAAAAGATGATTTATAACAAATAATGTTGACATGTAAATGGCATCTTTTCAAAGCTTGTTCTGGGAAGGTTGTCTTTGGTATTACTGTAAGCTAAAGCTATTTTTGTAACATTTTAATACCATAATTTAATACTTTTTATTCTATTTTTGTTAATTGGCTACTACAGTGAATGCTACCTATATTAAGTTTTCTAGTTGGGGGAAAGAAGAATTTAGAAACTTTAATCCTAAAATTATAAAACAATTCAAGTGTGCTTGTGGCATTTTATGAGTGTCAAAAATATATTTAAAAACGAAATGACCAGGGGAAAATTGTTATTAAAGACAAGATCTTTGTGCTAACCAGTTAGCACTACCCAAAGTTAATGCAAAACTGTTGAAATATAGTCATTTCGGAGCCTATGCGCCAGCGCCGCAGAGCCGTGAGAGCGATGGAACCACGGATCTATTCGAATGGAATCTGTACAAACTCTGGAACTGAGGAGTCCGACTCAGGATAATAGTTCCGGTTAGCCAAAACATCGATGTTTTTGGTCTTTTCAACAGCATATAGAAAACCACATTTAAATAAGGTATTATTCATATATATCGTTCGAAAGCTAACACTTTTAACTTCCGTTTTATGCTAGTAACGTTCGCGAAATAGTTTATGTTTTTATAGCCCGTTGAAGTGGGTAACCAGTGCCTTTTTTAAGCCCGAAGTGTCCGACTTAGGAAACAGATACGCTAAATGTATTTATTTGACTGGAACAATGCAGTCAGACATAGTTACAAACCAAATCTGCAGCTGATGCAGACAGAGGTTACAGCAGATGATCATTTACCACGTCCTGTCCCTGGTTGGACGTTTCTAAACACTTTAAACACTAAACAGAGTCAATAGAATAATAAAAGGTCCAGTTTCTCTCATGCTCTCACTACACTCTTTATCATATTGTATGTTGTTCCAGAAGCGTCTGTCCTGTTTCTCCTAATGAGATAAATCTTATGATTTTAGACACGTCACGTCATTGAGTTGTCGATCAATTCTAATATCTGCTTATAAAGACAGTCTTAAAGAACATTTCATATAGTTTGATATTACACAATCAATGATTTGCTTCAGTTTTTCAGTTATGAAAAAATTACATCTTCGCCTTCTTCAGCCATAGTGGGTTAAAAAAACTAAAACAACTTGCAGCGCCACAAAATTAGCAGTCTGTGCATCCACCAGAGGAAAACTATGAAATGATGAGGAGAGACTGAATAATTTAATACATATTGGTGGAAAAAGTCCTCTCCAGTCTTTCTCCTAGTGTTGTGTTGGTCCTCTACTCTTTCTTTAATGATATAAACCAATTATTTTCATACACATTACATTTTAAATTTGATGCAACATCTTCCTAAATAACTTTTAAGAAACTTCAGAGCTGATCGTATAAAACGTAAACACTATGTTACGGCCCACGGTCCGTAGCGTCTCTGTGTGTTTGTGTTTTTCTCCTTTTCAGAAGATCATGCTCATGAGTAAACACAAATGTTACTTATTCAATTTGACAGTAACAGAATCAGTTTGAAAATTGTACAGACACAGTACACATTGTTTGTGTCTCTTGACTGAAAGAGAACTATGTCATTTCTCACTTCTACCACCATGAGTGTAAATCTACATTATAATTATCTGACATTTCTTTGTTGTTTGTGGCAGATCTACAAAGTCCATCTACAGAGTGGGGGTCACCTGTGATCAGTGTGGAAAGACCTGCATCTCTGCTTCCAAACTAAAGACCCACTACAGAACTCACACTGGAGAAAAACCATACGTGTGTGATCTGTGTGGAACAGGTTTTAATAGAAAAGAAAGTTTCAAGCGCCACAGCAGAATCCACACTGGAGAAAAGCCCTTCAGCTGTGACGTTTGTGATCAGAGTTTTCCACAAGAGCGTAATCTCAGACAACATCAGAGGATCCACACAGGAGAGAAACCATTTAAAGGAATAGTTCACCGTTTTTACATACTGACATATGTTCTTACCTTACCTTAGACTAGTTAATACGTACCTGTGTGATCTTAGTCCGTGCGCTCTGTCATGCAAACGGAGCAAAAACGGGAGGACAAATGCAGCCTCCTCTGTATACTGTGTAGCACCAAAAGGTAGCTCCCGCTAGAAGCTACCAAACTCTTCCAAGTGTTCCCTATTAAATGTATATAGTTACGTGACGTGTTACACTGCAAAGTATAGTAACACAGAAATGTAACTGTCGATTTTCTCAGCGGATTAAACGGGTACTATATTGTGAGGCGTAGTAATCTGAGGAGCGCTACGTCCGCGCACTAACTTCTCTCTGTACTACAAGTCACGCTGCTTCTATTGACGGAAGTGAGCGAGAGAGAAGTCTCCGGACAGAAGTTAGTGCGCGGACGTAGCGCTCCTCAGATTACTACGCCTCACAATATAGTACCCGTTTTATCCGCTGAGAAAATCGACAGTTACATTTCTGTGTTACTATACTTTGCAGTGTAACACGTCACGTAACTATATACATTTAATAGGGAACACTTGGAAGAGTTTGGTAGCTTCTAGCGGGAGCTACCTTTTGGTGCTACACAGTATACAGAGGAGGCTGCATTTGTCCTCCCGTTTTTGCTCCGTTTGCATGACAGAGCGCACGGACTAAGATCACACAGGTACGTATTAACTAGTCTAAGGTAAGGTAAGAACATATGTCAGTATGTAAAAACGGTGAACTATTCCTTTAAGTGTGACGAGTGTGGAAAAACATTTAGGATCAAAGAGCAGCTCTCACGACATCAGCGTGTTCACACAGGAGAGAGACCTCACCAATGTGACCAGTGTGAAAAGACTTTTACACAGTTATATTGCCTCACTGTGCACTACAGAATCCACACTGGAGAAAAGCCATTCGTCTGTGGAGACTGTGGGAAGGGGTTTGCTCAGTCTTCAAACTACAAAATACATGAGAGAATCCACACTGGAGAAAAACAATTTCCATGTGATCTCTGCAGTAAAACTTTTAGAACTAAAGCAGGTCGCACACTTCACCATCGGAGCCACACTGGAGAGAAGGTGTACGAGTGTGACCAGTGTGGAACATGTTTTACTACAAAAGGAAGTCTTGAGATCCACAGCAGAATCCACACTGGAGAAAAGCCCTTCAGCTGTGACGTTTGTGATCAGAGTTTTACTCGGAGCGCTAATCTCAAAGATCATAAAAGGATTCATACTGGAGAAAAACCATTTGAATGTGACGAGTGTGGAACATGTTTTTCCCAAAGAAGAAGTCTTAATGATCACAAAAGAATCCACACTGGAGAAAAACCATACGAGTGTGATCAGTGTGGAACATGTTTTTCCACAAGAGGACATCTCAAGGTCCACAACAGAATCCACACAGGAGAAAAACCCTTCAGCTGTGACGTTTGTGATCAGAGTTTTTCTAACAGAGCTAATCTCAAAGTGCATCAGAGGATCCACACTGGAGAAAAACCATTTGTCTGTGAAAAGTGTGGAAAGTCTTTTACTTGTGGGTCACATCTTCGTCGACACATTAAAGCCTGTGAGAAGCAGGTGTAAAGATGCAGCATCTGGAAGAAAGTGAAGGAGACAGAGCTGAGGCTGCATCATGTGAACCCAGAGTCAGACTCTACAGGATCTCACTTCAGTCTTAACCCTGTGCTGCAGCTGCTGAGCTTTACACACCAAACACTTATTGTGGATTTGAACATCTTTACTTTGTGTCTGGAGACTCGGATACTTCATGTTTTTGTCTGAAAGGAAAATCTCATGGTTCCTTTAAAGCTGCATCAAGTCTAAGATTCAAACGGACATGTGATGAAGGAGACAGTGGGACATTATTATTCTGAACTAAACTGCAGATAAAAACTATTGAAGCAGCTGAAACAATAGTGAGTTTGGCCACACATAAGTGTGTGTGTGCCTTTGTACACAAGTGTGTACGTCTGAGTATTATACATTCTACTGTAATAAAGTACTAGTATAAAGTGTGTGCGTGTCGAATGGTGCTTTCAGACCGCCAACGCTGAAACGCTGAAGCCCCGCTCACCAGACGCGCATTCTCTAGTTTTCAGACGCAGGGGTCTTCAGACCGAGATGTCCTGACGCGAGCCGGAAGTCCTGGAAGTAGCCGGCGGGCTATGATGCTAACATAGTTTAGCTAGCGGCTTCTTGTGTACTTCTCCAATAATGCAGCTTTGCAGCGTGTCTTTGCTGACAGACATTCCACGGGCTTTATATAACAGTAGTATGTGTTCACGGAGGTGCGCCATACGTTCATTTTATTATTAAACAGTGCTTCTGCATCGGCGAACACACTCAAAGCAGTTGCATAAAGTCACGGGAGCATGACAACGCATATATTCACAAGCACAGAGTCCCCCATTGTCAACCCTGGTTTAGTCCTGATGTAGCTCCTGTTTTGGCTGTTAACAGTATTTTCAGTCTGCTCGTTCAGACCACCAATGTCCCCGTGACCACTTTGCAGACCTGTGCGTCTGAAAACTAGAGAATGCGCGTCTGGTGAGCGGGGCTTCAGCGTCTGAGCGTTTGCGGTCTGAAAGCACCATTGGAAAGAGTCCTTTCTCACACATCAATGTCAACATATATATTTGTAGAGCGTCATGTGGCTTCAGTGTTTCATTCAGACCTGTCAATCATTGGTGTTTATCACAGTCTTATTCTTGCTTCATGATGTAAATGACGTGGTTTGAGTTGTTTGTGAATAAACGTGTGTACAGTTGTGTAGCCGCTGTTGTGTGACATTATTCATATATTGTGATGTTTCTCTTGTAGAAAAGCACACAGTTTGAGCAACATTAAAGGGTGGTTCTAGTGCGGCTGGTTTTAAGGCTGATATATGAACATGTTGGAATCATCACACACAAGATTCTAATCCCTCAGCTCCACTTTTATGAAGGAGTATGGCGCCCCCTGCTGGCTGCTGTGCTGCCGGACTACAGTCACACTGAGAGGCACATTTGAAAGTGAGTGTCTTTGGCTGAATTTGTTCATTGAATGTATTTAGAGAAGGCCTCGTTCAACAACAGAGACATCACTCCTGAGTCCTGTCCTGTTCTGGTCCTGATGAAGATCTGAAAGCATCAGTTACACATTTGTGACGACATTTCCTATCTGCAAACTCAGCAGCGTTGGAGCGACAGTGAGAGCCAGAGAACCATCATAAACCTGTGATGGAAGAATACAATAACTGCTGTCAGCTGTTCACACTGTTGTAGGATCTGGGACATGCTTGTCGTCTGAAATGTACTTTACCAACTGTGTGTGTGCCACTTTAAGTTTGGGTGTGGTTTTCTTGGTGTGTGTCTATTCTGTGTTTGCTGTGGGCCAAAGGCCATGTTTTTAATGAGTCGCAGCTATGGTGGGCGGTACTTCCTTGGTTAAAAGCTCAGCGCACCTTCTCTCTTACTTTCTCTCTGCTTGATGTGAAACAGCTGGGGTCCTCCAGGTGGTATGAAGACCTACGGCTCTGCTCGGCCACAGCAGCACGGCCAACCACTCCGCAGTGTAGGCTAGTGATGGCAATATGAAGCCCCATGATGCATTGAGGGTTTGCAGCCTATTACCATGGATCTATAATAACTGGATGGGGTATTACTAGCTTATAGCTGTACCACCCATTGGCACAGGGGGCGCCCGTGGTACTGCAGACTAAATTCACGAGGGCTTCCCAGAAAAAAGTCACATAGAACTCAATGTATGTTAAAACAGCTCGACCTCAGCTTACAGAGAATCTACAGCTTTCAGAAAGGATTTTGTGGGGATTTTAGTGTCACTTGTCATCCTCAACTTTTTTTCTTCTTCTTAAATCTTTCGGCTTTCTTTAAATCCACACTTTACTGCCACAAACTCTGCTCTTTTCCTTCCCGCTCTGGCTCCGCTTTCCGCTGCTCTGATGATCAGCTCTGATTGGTCAGAGCGCGGCCGAGCCCCTCTGTGCGCGTGCATGAAAGCCATACACGCACGTTTGGCGCGACGCATCTCCCATAATGCGTTGCGCTAATCCACTGCACAGAACCGGGAGGACCAGACGATGCCCAAATATAGGCGAGTTCAGCTAATCTCCCGGTCTCCATGAAGTCCCATCATGGATCTATTATAATAACTGGATAGGGTATTAATAGCTTGTAGCTGAATAACTCATGTGCTCGGGGGATTCTCGCGGTACTGCAGACTAGACCAGACTAAATTCACGTGGGCTACCCAGACATTTTCCCCATAGAACTCAATGCATATTAAAACAGCTCAACCTCAGCTGACAGAGAACCTACAGCTTTCATAAAGGTCGGATTTTGTGGGGATTTTAGTGTCCCTTGTCATCCTGAACTTTTTTTCTTCTCAAATCCTTCGGTTTTGTTTAAATCCACACTTTAGTGCCACAAACTCTGCTCGTCTGGCTCTCGTTCTAACTCCCGCTCTGATGAACTGCTCTGATTGGTCAGAGCGCGGCCGAGCCCCTCTGTGCACGTGCGTGAGACCCGGTGTGAGACCCACACACGCGTGTTTGGCGCAACGCATTATGGGAGATCATCCACTGCGCAGAACCGGGAGGACCAGACGATGCCCAAATACAGGCGAGTTTCCCATAGATCTTTGCGAGTTTCAGGCGACTTCCGCTAATTAGTAGGGTCAATATACTGCCCGCGTACCCACAACCCCAAAAAAATTGCTACATTTTTGCGGTTTTATTATAGACTGGGTCTAGTCTTTAACATACTAAAAGTTGGACAAAATTGGAGTATGGGAAAGTGTTGAATTTCGAAGATGACTTTTTTCGGTTTACAAGTCATTTTACATTTACGTGTGAAGCACCAACTCGGTCAGTTTTCATGATAAATCAATATATCTTGGATTTTTGTCCTGGTTTTCAGGGTCAATCTTTCACATGACAGGGTTACCAGTGATGCCAAATAAACCCTTATACCATATCTAGGGGTACCCCTACCCCTAAACACCATATTGCCCCCAAACAGGTTCACAAACAGGCATATGGGTGATTATTTTTAAATGGATACCAGTGGTGAATTAGAACTTTCTTCTATTAATTGGGTCCCTTACCTTCGTATACAAATTAAATTGTTCTATAGGGTATAGGATTCTTGAGAAAACAACTGAAACCCCCCCAAAGTCTGATTCTCTTGGTAGATATCTTGCTATAGCTGTGTTGTTTATGTTAATAAATTGATGATGTCCGAGCACCAGAGGACAGTTTGGTCCATGTCTTCCACTGTGTCATCCGCTTACAACCTCGCCATGCAAGAACTTACCGCAAGAAGTTGTGCAACAAGTGAACAACATAAGGGTGAGAAGAGATGAGACAGACCTTGGGATAGTTGCAGAACAACTAGATAGCTTTAAACCATTTTCATGTGATGAATGGTTACGCAATATTACCACAGGGATTGATGCCAATGAGGATGTCAAAGTTAATTTTCAAAATCGGAAAATACACTGTACAGAAGATGGATGGACAATCAGTTTTCTCCTACTGTCACAAACTGAGTTTGAAGGCTAGCATCGAGCAAGAACATAACGTTTCTGCAGATCATATCATTGACCCAGTGCTCCTATTCCAGAGGTTTATCGTGGTCTCACAGACTGGTAATCTAAGGCTGGATGATATCATGTCCTATGAACTCTGTCTCTACCCGATGTCATTGTTCGAAGGAAAGGGCATCTTACGAGGCATCTTACGAGGCTTTTAGAAATTATGTCCGAACAAAATCAGACAGTGCTGTGACACAAACTGTTCCAGTCACAGAGCACAATGTACTAGATGGAGGGAAGATCTCTGAAATGAAAGGAGGGGAGTACCTACAGCTCGATTGCAAACGATTTTGTCTCATTTACTGTTGAACACTGTGGGAGAGCAACTGCCGTGTTTGATGGTTACAAAGTTGGACCAAGTATAAAGAACTATACTCATCAGTTGCAGAGTAAAAAGCTGAATCCAAAAAAGGTGAACATTACAGAGGTGACAAAATTTGCTGGGAAAAAGGAGGACTTCTTGTTGAATGAAATGAATGTGGCAGAAAGGCTGTGACATTATTCAAGCAGAAGCAGATGCCGACGTTGAAATCGTGAAGGCAGCGATCAATAAGTCCGCTTTCAAATCAAGCACCCTCATTGGAGAAGACATAGATCTTCTTGTTCTCTTGCTGTTCCATGCATACAGTGGGGCAAAAAAGTATTTAGTCAGCCACCGATTGTGCAAGTTCTCCCACTTAAAATAATGACAGAGGTTTGTAATTTTCATCATAGGTACACTTCAACTGTGAGAGACAGAATGTGAAAAAAAATCCAGAAATTCACATTGTAGGATTTTTAAAGAATTTATTTGTAAATTATGGTGGAAAATAAGTATTTGGTCAATATCAAAAATTCAACTCAATATTTTGTAATATAACCTTATTTGGCAATAACAGAGGTCAAACGATTACTATTAACGGCTTATTAATCTCGCTTGCTCGGTCTGTATGGAGAAATATCTGACCGCGGCCTTAATGTACAATGTGCTATGCAAAAAGGCCAAGGTCTGATATTTCTCTGTACAGACCGAGCAAGCGAAATTAATAAATGTTTTACTATGACTCTCGTCTGTATCTTTACCAATGCTTTTGAGATATTTGTGAAGTATGTTCATGTCCGACTTGGTTTTGTGTGATACGAGGTGTGGACCGATTTTCATGGTAACGGCTCGTGGAAAGATATCAAATGTGATACGGGCTGTTCGGACCAATTGGCATGGTAACGGTCCGAGATGGGAAAATTTCAGACCGCAAATCAACCAATCAGAACGCGCGTACAGTCGAAGTCATATAATAAAAGGTATTTACCAGGTTTGCAAACACAGTAGCTGGTATTTTGGCCCATTCCTCCATGTTTCGGGGCTGTCGCCGAGCAACACAGACTTTCAACTCCCTCCACAGATTTTCAATGGGGTTGAGGTCTGGAGACTGGCTAGGCCACTCCAGGACTTTCAAATGCTTCTTACGGAGCCACTCTTTCGTTGCCCGGGCGGCGTGTTTGGGATCATTGTCATGCTGGAAACCCAGCCACGTTTCATCTTCAAAGCTCTCACTGATGGAAGGAGGTTTTGGCTCAAAATCTCACGATACATGGCCTCATTCATTCTTTCCTTAACACGGATCAGTCGTCCTGTCCCCTTAGCAGAAAAACAGCCCCAAAGCATGACGTTTCCACCCCCTTGCTTCACAGTAGGTATGGTGTTCTTGGGATGCAACTCAGTATCCAAACACGACGAGTTGAGTTTATACCAAACAGTTCTACTTTGGTTTCATCTGACCACATGACATTCTCCCAATCCTCTGCTGTATCATCCATGTGCTCTCTGGCAAACTTCAGACGGGCCTGGACATGAACTGGCTTCAGCAGGGGGACACGTCTGGCACTGCAGGATTTGATTCCCTGTCATCGTAGTGTGTTAACTATTGTTACTTTGGTCCCGCAGCTCTCTGCAGCTCATTCACCAGGTCCCCCTGTGTGGTTCTGGGATTTTTGATCACCGTTCTCATGATCATTTTGACCCCACGGGATGTGATCTTGCGTGGAGCCCCAGATCGAGGGAGATCATCAGTGGTCTTGTATGTCTTCCATTTTCTGATAATTGCTCCCACAGTTGATTTGTTCACACCAAGCTGCTTGCCTAATGTAGATTCACTCTTCCCAGTCTGGTGGAGGACTTAAAATTCTTTTCCTGGTGTCCTTCGACAGCTCTTTGGTCTTGGCCATAGTGGAGTTTGGAGTCTGACTGTTTGAGGCTGTGGACAGGTGTCTTTTATACAGATGAGTTCAAACAGGGGCCATTAATACAGGTAACGAGTGGAGGACAGAAGATCTTCTTAAAGTTACAGGTCTGTGAGAGCCAGAGATCTTCCTTGTTTGAAGTGACCAAATACTTATTTTCCACCATAATTTACAAATAAATTCTTTAAAAATCTTACAATGTGAATTCCTGGATTTTTTTTCACATTCTGTCTCTCACAGTTGAAGTGAACCTATGATGAAAATTACAGACCTCTATCATTATTTTAAGTGGGAGAACTTGCACAATCGGTGGCTGACTAAATACTTTTTTGCCCCACTGTACATTTCCAAATGTACTATGCTTTATTTCCGCTCTGAGAAGTCGAAATCCTACGTCTTCAATATCAAGGTTCCTGCATGCCTTTACGGGATGTGATTTGGTGTCCAGGGTATTTGGAATAGGAAAGAAGTTGGGGTTCCAACAAATCATCAAGAGAGAATGACAGACTGTTCAATAGCATTCTCTCTACCAAAGCAAAGCCAGGAAACCAATGGTTGTAAAGAAATAGTAGCGTTGTTCAATGCGGATCAGAAGGACTTCCAGGCATCTATTAGATACAATGTGCTCTGCAAGAAAGTTGCGAGAGCTAAGACGTTCGTCACGCCAGAACGACTCCCACCAATTCTTTGTGGACTTAATACCAGGTTATGGAGTGGATGGGATGTAGTAATGAAATTATGTTATCTGAGTGGGGGTGGAAGGTGAAAGGGGACAAACTTGTTCCAGTGATGACGGACAAAAGCCCTGCTCCAAATGCACTGATTAAGATAATTCATTGCAACTGTTCGGAAGGATGCAATACCCTAAGACAGGGGTCTCAAACCGCTTCCAGAAAGGGCCATGTGGCTGCAGGTTCTGCTTCCAACAGCTCCAAACTGAGCAGGAGCACAGACGACTCCACCCATTTCCTCAAATCTTCAGGTTACTCACCTGAGGAAATGGGTGGAGTCATCTGTGCTCCTGCTCAGTTTGGAACAGTTGGAACTAAAACTTGCAGCCACATGGCCCTTTCTTTAACCAGTTTGAGACCCCTGCCCTAAAGTGTACCTGCAGGAGGCATAGACTAGAATGTACCAGTGCATGTGGGCATTGCCAAGATGGAAATTGTGACAATATGAAAAATGATCCAGTGATAGATGAGGTGTTAAAAGTTTTGAAAAAGTACTGTGACGTAAGTGAATCTGGGTGGGTGCAACAAGGTTAATGGGGGTTGGAGTACCCCTTGATGTGTTATAAGGATTTATTTGGCATCACTGGTAACCCTTCCATGTGAAAGACTGACCCTGAAAACCTGGATAAAAATACAAATTTATTGATTTATCATGAAAACTGACGAGTTAGTGCTTCACACGTAAATGGAAAATGACTTGTAAACCGAAATAGTCATCTCCACTGCGAACTGCAGGGGGTCCAGGAGGGGGGAGGTGAAGGACTTTAGATGGGAGAGGACCAGGCGCTCAAATGACTTCATGACTACAGACGTCAGTGCCACGGGTCTGTAGTCATTAAGTCCTGTGATCCTGGGCTTCTTCGGGAGGCGGACGATGATGGAGGATTTGAAGCAGGCCGGGACATGGCAAGACTCCAGGGAGGTGTTGAAAATGTCAGTGAAGACCGGAGTTAGCTCACTGGCGCAGTGTCTCAGAGTGGCAGGAGACACATGGTCAGAGTCGTTTGAAATCTTCTGAGGCTATTGTCAGGGTGCGGGCAGAGCTGATGGGTGGATCGTTAAAGTAGTTAGAGGTGGGGGAGGAGTCCGGGGCAGCGTCAAAGCGGCTGAAAACCGGTTCAGGTCGTGAGCCAGTTTGTGGTTGTCAGCACAGAGGGGGGCTTGGGGCTTGTAGTTCGTGATCTCCCGTAGGCCCCTCCAGACAGAAGCAGTATTGGTGTTTCCAAACTGCTCCTGTAGTTGTTCTCCGTGCCGGTGTTCTGTGGAGTTGGTCTGCCCGTCGAGATGATCTGCCTCAGCTGTTTATGATGTAATGCAAACATGCGCGCGTACTTCTCACGGCAGCCGAAGCAATCCAAGATGGCGAACACGGAGTTTTGTAAAAAGTTTAAATACCAACAAATAAAGACACAAATGTCACTTTTAATGCAATTTGAGGCGAGATATTGATGGTTCCATGTTGTTATATCTGAGTTTTAAGAATCAAAGTTTTGTGTAAAGTTTGGTTTAAATAGTCAACTGCTCCATGACTGGGCTGTTAGCTGTCAAGAGCCAGAGGACGCGTCTTTTCGGCCAGCTCGAAAGTTGTCGCTAACGCACAGCAGCACTGTGGTTTCACAGGGCCTGCCCACATCATCCCTTCGGGCTGAGCCCGGCCGAGCCCGGCCCCAACCCCAGGCCTGACTCCAGGCCTGGCTCCAGGGTGGGGCCCCGGCTGCGGCATGCTGGGCGACGTCACTGATCTTGTTATAGTGCTATCCATGACGGGTTTTGGACTGCGCTTTGTCTGAGACCTGTCTGCCATGGGAGACCCTACCAGGAGCATGAAGCCCCAGACAACATAGCTCCCAGGATCATCCGAGTACTCAAACTCCCCCACCACGGTAAGGTGGCAGTCCAGGGGGGAGTCCAAGCCCCGGTGATCCAAGATGGCGCCAAATTCAAATGAATGGCTTGTGCTCAGTAGCGCATGGGACTTCACAAGACCGGGAGATTAGCTGAACTCACCTATATTTGGGAATCGTCTGGTCTTCCCGGTTTTGCGCAGTGGACACAATGCAACTTTGGCGCAACGCATCATGGGAGCATTTCCCATGATGCGTTGCGCCAAACGTGTGTGTGTGGGTCACATGCACGGACATAGAGGGGCTCGGCCGTGCTCTGACCAATTAGAGATGCTAATCAGAGCAGCGGCAGAGCGGGAAGGAAAGGAGCAGAGTTTGTGGCACTAAAGTGTGGATTTAAACAAAACCGAAGGATTTAAGAAGAAAAAAAGTTCAGGATGACAAGGGACACTAAAATCCCCATAAAATCTGACCTTTATGAAGGTTTTAAGGTTCTCAGTCAGCTGAGGTCGAGCTGTTTTAATTTACATTGAGTTCTATAGGACTTTTTTCTGGGTGGCCCACGTGAATTTGGTCTGCAGTAACACGGGCGCCCCCTGTGCCCATGGGTGAGACAGCTCCAAGCTAGTAATACCCTATCCAGTGATTATTATAGATCCATGGAGCTGTCAGCTTCAAGAGAAGATGGGATTACCAGTGATCTGCACGCGTTAGGGAAGAGCATTGGTCGAAAGTTGGGAGGAAACTGTCCAGTCCGAGTGACAAGAAGTGGGATGGTCGTCATAGAGTGTGCATCTCAAAATCAGAGAGAGAAAGTGTGGTGTTGTATCTTCTTGTCCGCAGAAGATGGGGTTTCCCCGCACAAACCAGTATAGTGTTGGAGAAGGAATGCACTCTTGAGTTATGTATTGAAGAAAGAGTTTAATGGCATAATCAGAATACATCAAGTCCAATTCAGGCTTAGCTCTTTCAGCCTGGGTCAGCTCCGAGAATGAGGATGGCATGATTGACAAAGAACACATTAAGCACAGAGCTCTTATAGATGCGCAAGGGCAGGATGTCATAAATACTTGTCATTCAATAATCTTATAGACTAGTCCTGGTTAACTCAGTATCTCTGAGTCTTTCTTCCCTGAGGATCTCACTACATGTGGTTTTACTGCAAATGGTAAATAAATCGAATCTATAGGCTATTATTGTCCCTCCAGATGTCCTAAGACACAATTATAACCAAACATGCATCCACAAGACATACATATGCAGTCTAATGACACAGACGCTGCCGAGATGCAGCTGATGGTTCTATTGTCTCCAACGTCACATTGGCCTTATGATTTAGATAAGTGACTTCCTGCCATTGCGTGCTCACATTATCCCAAAACACAATTTTACACATATGAAGATACATACATACTATGTATTTATGTAGAATTAAAGAATATTAATAATAGCAGACACAACAGTGGCAAGCTGGATTTGGCCACTATATTTCTGTCCAGTAGAGGGCGCATACTGACAGTATAAATAGCCTCGAGTCGCCTCTTTGTTTACCTCTGCACTTCCGTCTTCTGTGTGTCGTCGCACCAGCCCTTCTCCTGCTCCAGGTAGTTCAGTTTCAGTGTCGAGTCTAATATTTGTACGTTGCAGCCACTACACAACTACAACTGTCAGTTGTTGTTGTAGTGCTGCGGTGTGGCTTTGTGCCCCGTGAATTCTGCTTTTATATAGCTATGCTGTCCGCATTTATCACAAGCGGAAAAATATGTTCTTACTAAAGGCCTACATTTTGCAATAACCCCAAAAGATATTCCTACAATTGAATACATCACAGCAGCAGAAGCAGCCATTAGAAACAACAAACTAACTGAGAGTGAGGCGGGGGCCCTCAGACTGAGAGTCTCTACAACACTCAAAAGTGCGAAGTCCCCACAATCCAATGTCTCATTAGATGAGCAAAAAGCATTATTGGCATTACAAAAGGATGAGAGTATAACTATTTTACCAGCTGACAAAGGCAGATGCACAGTTATCCTCAACAGCTCAGACTATGAGGCCAAAGTCAGTTACTCTTGGACACCAACACGTACCAGCCATTGAAGAGGGACTGTCATGGCCAGATTCCCGGCACAAGATATTCTAATCATTTAGGTCGATACATGCGTCTTCTTTCCCAGCGTCTGAAACCCGCTTCCCATCACTGTTTGAAACATTAAGACAAAGGCTGCTTGTCCACGGTTCTCTTTCCCATAACCTTCGCCACCACCTGCATGGGCCTATCTCAAATGTTCTTACAGCGTGTTCCTTGTTATCAAATTCGAAGGTCCTTTTCTGCGCTTAATGTATCTCTCCCAAACTTTCCCGTCTGCAGCTGCGTATGACTCATCTCTCTTGTGACGAATGTCCATTGTTCTGTCTGACACACCTCCAGTATTAGATCATAAGACATGTTTGTTGGGGGAACAGACAGACGCGGCATCGCTCCAGATCCCGCTTCTGTTTGACTCCTTTCTGCGCAGAAATGTCATTTTTGTACTCATCACTTCTGTGAATAAAACTGCACCAAAGGACAAGTTTGTTTCCTCTCGGTTTCATTCATTTGAGGCAATAGAATTTCCATAACAATTTGGTGTCAGAAGTGGTCTCAAAGGCTTGACCGTTGAAACGCAGGGGTCCGGATTCGGGGGACTGATCGCCCGGGATTCAAAACCAATCTCGTCGCTTTCCCATATCTCTGGACGGGCGGACTGACCGGACGTGCTGAGTTTCAACCGTCGCCTCTCGGGATTTTCACACGAAAACAAACGGTAACTTGTTTAATATTTGACTTTCTATGCTTCAGTGGTGAATCCGAGAGGCACTTGTGGGTGCAGTGCATGTTTGGCTGCCAGCTGGTGACGGTGCTGCTCATTCTAATCCAGGCTGTTGGGAAAAAATCTAAGTTCGAGTCTTAGTCGGGGGTTAGAGTCCTCCGTTGTGAAAACAGGTTGGAGTCCTGTCAGAAAATCTAAGTTTACTCTTAGTCGGGGGTTAGAGTCCTCCGTTGTGAAGACGGTTAGAGTCCGGTCTAAATCTAAGTTTACTCTTAGTCGGAGGTTAGAGTCCTTCGTTGTGAAGACGGTTAGAGTCCGGTCTAAATCTAAGTTTACTCTTAGTCGGAGGTTAGAGTCCTTCGTTGTGAAGACGGTTAGAGTCCGGTCTAAATCTAAGTTTACTCTTAGTCGGAGGTTCGAGTCCTCTCGTTGTGAAAACAGGTTCGAGTCCTGTCAAAAAATCTAAGTTTAGTCTTAGTCTGGGGTTCGAGTCCTCAGTTGATACTAGATCTGAGTTTGAAGTCTCAGATTCCAGCCATGTGGCTTAGAGGAAAAGGCACAGAGTCACCAGTTTGGGACGCCCCATGCATGACTTTTATGAGTAAGAAACATGGTGATGATTTTAGGGCATGCACTGAAATGTGGGTGGCTGAATTAGGTTTTCCCAAAAATGGCTCCTTCAGCTTGAACCAATTGGAAAAGATTAAATCGCAATTGGATGCTCGAGAAACTGTGTTAAAAAAAGGCAGGTCTGTACGTGTGAAAGATTTGAATTGTCTGGATGAGAACAGACGGTGGCTGAATGCGTGGATGACTGAGGCAAAGCTTAGGGAAAGTAGACAGAAACAATGTATAGGATCTGCGACTGATACTTCTCCATCTGCTTTTTTTTCGAGCATACCACCGATCCCACGTCAATACGACCGTAGGAACTCCAGAGATGATTGGACCCCGCTGTACTCCGCTCTCTCACCCCCCCGGTATCAAGCAGCAGCAGCGGCACCTGCAGCAGCGGCACCTGCAGCACCAGCAACAGCAGCAGCAGCGTCAGCTGCCCTCCCTCCGCTGCTCCTCTTGCCTGCCCCAGAGGCTTCTGCATCAGCCCCTCCCCTCCTGTCTGGAGCAGCACACAGACACACTCACACTGCTCCTGCTACAGTTCACAGTGTGACTCACGATATGGACAGAATCTCTTTAAATGACAATGGCATGACGCTGAGAGATGGAAAGACTTTACAAGCACCTATGATAGAATACCCTGGCCCCGAGGGAACCCCCGTTCTGGTTCTGCGTCAAATGGATCAGGAGATGAAAGACTCTGTCAAAGACTGGCCTTCTCCCCACCGCGGGGGTGATTCGATGGCAGACGCATTTCTGGCCTTTTGCAAAGCATGGCGTCCTACGGGCGCTGAAGTTAAAAAGCTTCTCCTCCTGTATTTAAAACCGGAGGGCTTCGCCAAGATAGAGCCGGCGGTCCATCGACAGAATTATGAGACTTTGCGAGCTCTGCAGGCGGAATGGACAGAGGCGAATGCATGGGAGACATATGTGGCCAACATAGTGACAGCTCTCAAGCGTGCGTTCCCAGTGAAATTTGATATGGGAAAGATTAAAGACTGCTCTCAAAAGACAAGTGAGTCAGTTGTGGACTTTTATCATCGTCTTGAGGATGTGTGCGTTGCCCACTCTGGTAGTCAAAAGCCAGACAATTACACTGCCGCAGCTGAGACCACATTCGAGGTGATCTTTAAGATGGCGTTCTGCGAGGGCCTTCCCCAACCGATCCAAGCCGCACTAAAACAGACTTTGGTGGGAGGTTGGCAGGATAATCGCATCCCGGAAATCCTCAGACACGCAAAGCATGCTGAAATAAAGAACACTGAGGAGAACGCTGTAAAAACTGGCGCGCAGGAGACGGCACAGCATCAGGCCAATCTCACATTGATCAAAATGACGGGCAGACAATTCCGTCGTGGAGGTCGTGGAGGTAGAGGACGGAGAAGAGGTGGCAACGGACATTTCGAGAACAATCGTGACCACGGACATTTCGAGAACAATCGTGACCACGGACATTTCGAGAACAATCGTGACCACGGACATTTCGAGAACGATCGTGTCCATGACGACCAGGACAAATGTTTCAACTGTGGTGAAATTGGACATTGGAATCGTGACTGTCCCCAGCCACGCCGAGATGCGGGACGCTGGAGTGGACGTGGACGGGGTGCGAGACCGGAGGACCAGCAGAGATTTTCTTCAGATTGATGTCTGGTTGAAGTGGGATCTGACACAGCACCTGTACAGATGAGTAATGCACACACTCTTACACACAACACACTAACTGCTAACTGCAATGAAGACGCGCTTGCCACTGATTCACTGCTTGGCTTAATTGAGGATAGAATTAGGGAGTTAGAGAACGGTGACAGGCCCAACACAGGGACCTACTTAGCTTATGAAAATGAAGCTTACAGAAAAATGCCAACTATTGTTTGTGAAATTGAGGGTAAACCGATCACTTTTTTAGTAGACTCTGGTGCAACCCACAGTGTGATTCAGACAAAGGAGCTCTCAATCAAATTAAGTGGCAGAAGTGTTTTTTCCACAAGTGCGAGTGGACAAACGGTACCGGAATCTTTTTCTGTTCCGATCAAATGCACTTGGGCAAACGAGCGTAACCCAGCAACAGCAAAACATTCATTTTTGATGTCTGACCTTTGTCCTGTAAACTTGTTAGGCCGTGATTTAATGATAAAATGGGAAGTTGTGATCACATCGACAGCAGAAGGCCTTAAAATAGACAGAGGTGCGTGCGCAACTAATTTTGTCAAAGTAAACACAAATTGTCCTATGTCTGTATATCAGTGGTGGTTTCATACTGCCAGCGCGAGTCATTTAATGGGGGTGGTTTCTCCATTTCTTAATCCAAAATCTGATATATTGAAAGCTGAGGACTTGCATTGTGTGTGTCATTTACACCATGGCCCTGATTGTGAATTTGAAGAAACGTTTAAACTGGGCACAAATGGCTGCTTAATTCTTGCTGACGTGTACTTTGATGAGTCCAAGTGTGCTGTTTCAGTAGAGTTATAGCCAGTCACAAAAACAATGCTATCGTATTGAAAATTCAAGTCCTCATATTTCATTATCAGACAACACCTATGGTCTCATAATGAAAATAATGTTTGCCCAGAACTGTGCGGTTTAGTCGGTAAAAGTGATATCCAGAATGTTTGCAGAAGTCTTTGTCTGGATGCTGGGTTTATGAAATGCCGCTGTAAGAAAAAGCTGGTATTAGAGGATTTTGCTGGGGTTGTGCATTTCTTCAGAGCGTACAGGGCCCTGCTGTTTCCTGCTTTGGCTTGTCTTTATGGAGTAATAAGATGTTATATGAGGCATGTAGAGACAATTAAACAGTCAAGGTTTAGCCAGAGTACAAGTTTGCAGGTAGTCAGTTTTGTGTAGACAAAAGAAGTCCCCCAGCTTTAATGAATGTATGGATTGATTTACTAATTTCTTTATGTATTTAGTAGAAAATATTGGATCATTGGTTCATTTTGGCCTTTAAAGTGATAGTCTGGAACTCTAAATGAATTACAAATGTTAAGAATTGTATTAAATTGACCTCCTGGCCTTAAATGTTGATATAGAATAAGTCATTTTATTAATTCTAATATTACGGGTAAGTCCCGCCTTCCCTTCTCTTAGCTATAGCTCAGAATCCACGGTGCCGTCCACGTTAACCAATCGAGTCATGCCAAGGGCTGTCAATCATCAGCGCTGATGCTCGTAGCTGCTCAGGCTCAGTTGTTTGTTTTCGCGGAGCCTCAGAATCAAGCCTCTATTAGGCTCTGAACCTATATCCATAATCATTTATATACTGAACCTATATCCATAATCAGATCCTCTGCAGATGTGTCCTATAATGTTCAATTACTGATAATAGCTTCTTCCGGGTTTACCATAATCGCTTTTTTCGTGCATTAAAACATTATTTTTGTCATGAAAACGTTAACAAATAATTCTGAAAACCTCCGTGCATGTGTATTAATAATGTATAAGTATAATGTATTTTCCGATTAACATTAAAATGTGTTGATTGATTGTTACGGAAACGTAAGCGTAGACCAATCAGAAAGGAAGGGGGCGGAGCTTGCGTCGTTGTTTACAAATCAAGTACCTCTCTTTTTTCTGACAAACTCCAGACAATCATGTCCTTGATATCAGCGAGGACGGATGTAAAGATACTTTAACTGTCTGTCTGAAAGTGAACGTGTGTGGGATGTGATGATGGAGGATTATCTCCAGTGTAAATGATGAGTGGCTGGTGTGTTGGTGTGGGAGCCTCCTGTGTGGGGTGGGCCGCTCTGGAGGAGGGGCCGCAATGATTAAAAACAGATTGAAGTGTTTCCTACTCTAGTCTCTCCACTTAACTCATTGACTGCCGTTGACATATTTATCTTGGACCCTCTTTTCGACTATGGATAACAGGACCTTAAAAATAGCTAAAAACAAACTTATTTTTGCTGATCAAAGTAGACAATCCAGTCTTTCAGAATCTGGTTTCACATTTCACATAGTCATAGGAAATAATATTCTATGGGTCTTGAGAATCGGTGAAATCATCAAAAACGGCTGCCAGTCAATGAGTTAAGGTCGTTCTCTCTGTATGTCATGTTTTTGTGTCTATGTTTACAGTGAGGACTATTGTTTGTGAGAGATTTCAACCTAGGTATTATTTGTCCCTTTTTCATGACGTTCACTTTGAAGCCAGCCTTATTCAAGCAGACATCTCCATATGTTTTGGTTTATTTGCTTTTTTACACAATGTTCAGTCAAGCTCTGAAACGGGACAAGGGGAACATTATTCCGTTTTTTGCAGGTTATCTGAATCCCGGACTTAAAGATGCAGTTAGCGATGTTGTTAGCTTAGCCGTAGCACCGACTCAAAAACGCTCCCCCCTCCCCTCGCCTCTCCACCAAACCACTCCCCCCTCCCCTCGCCTCTCCACCGAACCAAACATCCAGCATTTTCTTTTCTTTGTCACAACAGGGAGAGTGGGTGGCAAACGTGAAATTGGAATTATCTGTTCAGCCATTTTAGGTTTTAGAAAATCCGATAACTCGAAGCAAACACATATTTTTTATGATTTTTTTTGAGACTATTTGAAAACACATGATAACACATGATACTTTTAGGGTTTAGGGACGTTTTCCCACAATATAAAAAAAAAAATGCGCCTGGAAAAAATCACTGACTGCATCTTTAATTAAAAAGAAGTGTATTCATTTTTTCCTCAAACTTATATGGAGGTTTGGCTATAATTACAAAACAGGTCATTCTGGCCACTCTATTCACTACTACAACTCGTTAGACATGTCAACATTAACCTTTAGCCCTTTTTAAAATCAAAATATTGTCTTAAGGTTGGGCGATATGGCACACATGTTACATCTCACTTTGTATGGTTGTTTTTGCAGGCGGAGGGGGACCGCTTGCCTCCTGGACACACCGTGAGCCAGCTGGAGACCTGTAAGATCCGCAGTATCCGGGCCGGGACCCTGGAGCGCCTGGTGGAAACCTTACTGACCGCCTTTGGGGACAATGACCTCACCTACACCTCCATCTTCCTGTCCACTTACCGAGCATTCGCCAGTGCGCACACCGTCCTGGAGCTGCTGCTGGACAGGTCAGCCACGTTAGGAGAAAGAACACAGAGATTCTCGGGCTGAACCATTTTGGAATATATTCTATTGCAACTGTGATGAGATTTGGGATTCTCAAATTCTTTGCAAAGAAAATTGCCATTTAACATTAGCAGTCTCACAGGACTTCAAAAAGCTGTCGATTCCCCAATACAGATCTGATAATCAAACTTTTCAAACACAGGAAATACAATGGCAAGGCAAGGCAAGGCAAGGCAAGTTTATTTATATAGCACAATTCATACACAAGGCAATTCAAAGTGCTGAACAAAACAAGAAAGCATTAAAATCATAAATTATCACAGAACATTAAAAAGAAAGATAAAAATATAAAATCCCTCAGTTGTATGCACAGCTAAACAGAACCGTCTTTAACCTGGTTTTAAACATTGTCAGAGAGGAGGCCTGTCTCACATCTTCAGGAAGACTGTTCCAGATTTTAGCAGCATTAATCTGAAAAGCAGCCTCCCCATGTTTAGTTCTGACTCTGGGCACTAACAGGAGTCCAGTCCCTGTGCTCCTCAGAGTCCCAGCAGGAGTCCAGTCCCTGTGCTCCTCAGAGTCCGGGCTGGTTCATATGGGACTAACATGTCACTAATGTATTTTGGTGCGAGGCCATGGAGAGACTTGTAACAAGCAGAGCTGTTTTAAAGTCTATTCTCTGAGCCACAGGAAGCCAGTGCAGAGACCTGAGGACTGGACTAATGTGGTCGTACTTCCTGGTTCTTGTCAGGACTCGAGCTGCTGCATTTTGAATGTACTGCAGCTGTTTATATAATATAAATATTATATAAACAGCAATAACAATAATAACAAACACATAGGAGCCATTGGTTCATAGGAAGTGGAATGATCAATATCCATCAATGTTAATCAATATACAGAAATTTCCCTAA
Source organism: Knipowitschia caucasica (assembly GCA_964034765.1). Classification (NCBI taxonomy): domain Eukaryota; kingdom Metazoa; phylum Chordata; class Actinopteri; order Gobiiformes; family Gobiidae; genus Knipowitschia; species Knipowitschia caucasica. Next base: position 22,144,009 of record OZ035824.1, read on the forward strand.
ATGTCCCGGATCAGTGTCCTTAGCCTCAAAATGTAAGAAAAAGTAGAGTGCGGGAGTGGGATCGATATCAAATAAACAATGACAATCTCATAGCTACATGCAAGGCCAGCGTGGGGGAAATGTTTATTGTTTATTTTTTTTAGCCCTAGTTACATTTTAGATACAACATTGTTTGGTGTGGCAGGTATGGAAGTTTGGAGGAAAATACAGAAACGAGTCGATGCCAAGGTTCCGAGACCAGGGGCGCAATCAGAAAGTAAGTTCAGTGAGGATTTCTCTCTCCTTTCATAGCTCTAATTACAATATACAGTAAGTCTGACATATGTGGTGTGTGCACTGCAGTGTCCTGGGCTCCATACTGAGGGCCTGGTTGGATCAGTGCCCAGAGGACTTCCAGGAGCCCCCAGAGTACCCCTCTCTCCAACGCCTCATCCAGTACTTGCGGAAGGCCCAGCCAGGCTCCGAGACCCTGAAGCGGGCCGAGGGGCTTCTGCTGCAGCTACAGAGTCAAGCCATGGATGAAGTAGATGGTAAAGCTCTCAAAGGCAGTAAAATTGTCTTTCAGATTCAGATTTTTGCGGTTTATGTGCATTCATACCCAGTGCGCACGATAGACAACAAAAACTAAATGCAGAAAACCCAATTCTCACTAAAACGCACACGCTAAAAGCAAGAATGTACTTAATCAACCAATTCAACACGTTTTTAGTTCCACCTGCTCTTCTTCTCATCCTCCATCCACTCTGTTTAAAAGGTGTTCTCAAGCTATAGGTGTACTATGTCATTGCACTTAGGACAGAGTGGTTACACACATATAAAACACAAACATTACACAAAAGAAAAACATGCATGAGGAAAAAATAAGAATGAAAAATAGCAGCAAACTGTGCAAATCATGTCAAACTACTAATTCATTCATTTTCATACCGCTTGTGTTGGTGGATTATGTGAAAATCTTGTTAAAAAAAAAGAATTAAACAATGAAAAATAACACATACAAGTTAGAAAATGATAGAAATCGAAGTTTGCCGACAAATAACCCAAAGTCTCAATTACAACTAATACATTTTTGACTTTTTTTTATCAAAGTTGAAGTCACTGACATGCCCGACAGAACACAGGACAGTGAAGCTATTCATCTTCTCGCCCTTTATCCTTTATCGTCTCAAACTCAAAAACACGTCTCTGTCTGTATCCTCTTGGCTCTGGTCCTGATGTGTTGTTATCGCTGGGTGACAGGTTTCCATGGTAACTCTTCCTTCTGCCTGGGCGAGGAGGAGGAAGTGGAGATGGAGGCTCAGGAGAATTTCCTGTGCTTCCACGCCGACCTGGTGGCGGAGCAGCTGACCTACATGGACGCGGTGAGTTTAGATACGGAGGAAGGAAGGGCCCAGTGTCACCGCTTTGTCCTGTCAATCAAACACTGTTGTTTAGTTTCTGAGGAACTGTCCACTGCGCACACACACACACACGCACACGCACACATACACACACGCACAAACACACACTCAGAATTCTCTATGAGTTTGACTTTTTAATTGACTATAGATTGTATAACGTGCAGTTTTCCGATGTCCTGACCTCTATGTGTGTATGTAAGGTTTTTTATTATGAACGTTTTATAGATAAACAAATTGGAATGAAATAGCAAAGACATTGTTGAAAAAACTTTTATCTCCCATCTGGGGCAGGACTCTGAAAAATGATTTTGAGATCTCAGCAGGTCAATATAGTTCCATTTAGATCAGGTTTTTCAGACCTTAAGAAATAAAGGCTTTTGATCCCTAATCCTCAACCCCATTATAAAGGTCATGTCAATAACATTTTTTTTTTTTTCAAATATGACCCATTAATGATAACATTTAAGCTTGGGTACCCAACTTTTAAACTACAAAAAAGGAACCAATACCATTTGTCCTTGTCCCTAGTCCCGTTGCTATGAGCTCTCAGCCCATAGCAACAAACAGTGACACCCCAGGTTCTTCACAAGTAAGTATGCAAAAGATATCATGTGTTCTTATAAGATGATGTCATGATGTGGTCTGATTTGGACAAACCCTAATGTATGATTTATTAAAAAAGCGTTGATACAGATTAGAGCTATAACTCAATCATAAACATTTCCAGTGGACTAGCAGCCCTTTAACATAGTCTTTGTGATGTTTTTTTCTGCAGCTGCTGTTTAAAAAGGTCGTGCCACACCACTGCCTGGGATCCATCTGGTCTCAGCGGGATAAGAAAGACAGCAAGCACAGCGCGCCCAGCATCAAAGCCACCATCACGCAGTTCAACGCCGTGGCCGCCTGCGTGGTCAACACGGTGCTCAAACACAGGCAGATCCGGGCCCACGCCAGGGCCAGGGTCATCCAGAGGTGGATCGATGTAGCTCAGGTGAAACACACGTGAAGAGGGTAAAGGCGGGAGAGTGCCGGGGCGAGTTTTGACGTGTGTGTTTGTGAACAGGAGTGCAGAATACGAAAGAACTTCTCATCGCTGCGAGCGATCGTGTCGGCGCTGCAGTCCAACCCTTTGTACAGGCTCAAGAAGGTGTGGACCTGCGTCCACAAGTAAGACCCCAGCAACTCTAGTTCTTTCCCTTTCATTATTTTGACATATTTTGCATTTACGCAAACACTTTTTTTCACTTGTTGTAAGTGGCTGTGGGCTGTGGCATTTTTGTCAAATAAATGTGTTTTCTGGTTATAAATGAAATAAAAACAAGAGTTGTTTTTCAAGCTCTATCCAGCTAATGATAGGAACTTCTCGTAACGGTCTTCAAACCGCCACAAACAGGACCCCATGATCCAACCAAATGTTCCTTGTTGTGGCCTATAAAAACTCATCTTAGAATTAATGTAAAGATATATTCTGAACAAGCCCCGGCAATCCAAGATGGCGCCGTGTTCAAATGAATGGTTGTGCTCAGTGGCGCATTGTGCCGGCACGGTCGCTGACATATTAGCAGAACTCGCAAAGATCTATGGGAAACTCTCCTGTATTTGGGCATCGTCTGGTCCTCCCGGTTCTGTGCAGTGGACGAGCTCCCATGATGCTTTGCGGGAAATACGCGTGTGTGTGCACGGTAAAATCGCTAGAGTAAAATTTACTCAAATTGAGGAATATTTAACTCTATTTTTGATAATATTTGGTCCCTCTCTAAAAAGAGCCAAATCAACTCTTTTGATAGAGTCGTTTAATCGGAGTAATTTCTCTTCAATTTAGAATTCTACTCTTTAATAGTAAAATTCACTCTCTGCTGAGAACATTTCAAGTGACTCTCACTCTATTTTTACTCTTACTTGAGGAACTATACATTTACTGCATGGTAATTTACTCACTAAAAAGAACTCCATTTTGAGTGAAAGTTTCTCCATAGGGAGTCCATTTTAGAAATTGCACAATTCATTATTAAGCTCCTAAAAATGTGAAATATGACAAAAAGATCAAACATTTTTCCATATACCCTATTATTTGGCACCAAATACTTGCTCAATAGAAAATTCTCATTCAATACTATTGTGTGGTACGACCAGGCTATCTCTTCATGTTCATCCAGATATTTTTGAGGAACTTATCTCCAATTATAAGACCTGAGAAGCCTTAGTATTCAAACACAAATACTGTAGACTAATTGCACGTGTAAATACATCCCTGTGTCCTCCGTAGAGACAGCATGCAGACGTTTGAGGAGCTGTCGGACATCTTCTCTGACCACAACAACTACCTGACCAGCAGAGAGCTCCTCATGAGGGTAATGTGTGAACCTGCTGCTGTGATCCTGGACGCTGTCATCGCTGCGCTGCTCTAAAATACTCTTTCCTTTCTCGTGCGGTACAGGAAGGCACTTCAAAGTTTGCCAGTCTGGAGAGCTGCGCCAAGGAACACCAAAAACGCACCCACAAAAGACTGCAGCAGCAGAAGGAACTGGTGAGACACTTTAGCATTCACAAGTGGAAAAGGCATCCGTCAAATGTGCTATATGATAAAGCAAAGATAATGTTTGAGGTATTGCAACGTTTTGAACTGAGGTATATGTAGAGTTGTATTAGTTAGAATATTGAATGCATTGAATAGATTGAACAGAAATGTAGCAGTGTGTTCATGAGAGATCAGAAAGAAGTGGTCGGGAGAAAAATCTACCCTGTTCAGTTCTGCTTTCTGTGACTTAAGTCTATTGTATTTGAATCATTGAAGTTAAATGCTGGAAGCTCACCATTCACGTGAGAGGTCTATTCAGAAAATAATCATGTCTTGTCCTGGAATAAGGTCCTGTGTCCTCAATGTTCAAGGATAACGTTTTTGCACTACCCTTCTTAATGTTTTGCATTTCAGAGACTGTGCAGACCATAATCAGTGTGACATTTGATTCTTATTTTTCTACATTTTGAGGGACATGAATCGCAATATTTCGCAGAATTGATTCACAATACTTTCTGTAGTGCAATATGTTAAGGTTGGAATAATATTGAATTGTGGCCCACGTTTTGCAACACAAGTGATTCGTCACATTTTTACCAATTCCCACCCCTAGCGAGTAAGTAAGTAATGTTTGTTTATTTATATAGCGCATGTTACAGACCAAGGCACAGACCCAAAGCACTTTCCAATGTTCAGAGTCAGATATTGTTCCAATCCTTCCACACACGGTGACGACAGAAGCGAGTCCAGAACACACTGGACCATCAGCTCCAACACCATCCATTCACTCTCTCATTTACATTCAGACCTATTGTTACCACGGTAACACAGAAGGCACTTAAGAACGCTTCAGATCACTCAGGTTATAACGATGAAGCTAAAACGTTTTTTTGTCTTCTCTCGCAGGGAGAAATGCAGGGGACCATCCCATACCTGGGCACCTTCCTCACAGACCTGACCATGCTGGACACTGCTCTGCCCGACCGAGTGGAGGTGGGTTGTACGTTTCCATTGGTGAGCCAGGAATGTGCTCCTAATGCTGTTTGCCCAAGCTGGTATGTGCTGTGTGGAGCCTGAGCGCTTGTTCTTTTGCTCCTCAGGGTGGCCTCATTAACTTTGAAAAGAGACGAAGGGTGAGTTTCTTTAATGACACTGAACACACGCATTTGATATCAGACATGTAGACTGTACCTGCACTGGTTGGACCTAAAGGTGAAACCAATACCAATTTGCCGTATAGTGCAGTCATGTGGGCTTACAAATCAGTGTCTTGTGATGCTGTTACATACTGTAAATGGATTGGAGAGAATGTATGAGGTCATATTCAAATTGATATCAAATCAATAAAATTGTGGCAGTTAAACCCAGAATACACTGCATTTCTGTATGTCATTAGCCAATATATTATATGCATGAAATATCTAGAGCCAACCAGAATAAAATATCCGTCCGTCCGTCTGTCTGTCTGTCTGTCTGTCTGTCTGTCTGTCTGTCTGTCTGTCTGTCTGTCTGTCTAAATATCCGTCCGTCCGTCCGTCTGTCTGTCTGTCTGTCTAAATATCCGTCCGTCCGTCTGTCTGTCTGTCTGTCTGTCTAAATATCCGTCCGTCTGTCTGTCTGTCTAAATATCCGTCCGTCCGTCCGTCCGTCCGTCTGTCTGTCTGTCTAAATATCCGTCTGTCTGTCTGTCTGTCTGTCTGTCTGTCTAAATATCCGTCTGTCTGTCTAACCTTGCCTTATGGTGACACACAAAAAGGCTACAAACGTATATTATATAATGTCTAATCTTGTTTCTGGATCATAAATGACTGATTGAATGCTCTATGAAACAGGGTGAAATTATTTAAAGTCTTCGAAAACAAAAAGTCACAAAAAAAATTCTTAAATTTAAAGTTTTTTTTTCCAAAGATGTATTAATGGATAAACAAGAATGTATCAGAAGCATTATCATCTCATCTTTCTCATAATTTACATAAACTCTGGTCTGACTGCAAGAATGTTGTGAGAAAAGAAAAAAATCATTGTTAATTTGTATATATTTTAATTATAGATATATTTTAATTATATATATTTAATACATACAACTTTTTTTTCTTTTTTATTATTATTACTATTATTTTGTTTTATTATTTGTATTATTATTATAATTATTATTTTTTGTGTTTTATTTTTATTTATTTTATGTAATCCTTTCTTTGCATTATAAATGTTGCCTTGTGAGGTTTTTATTTATTTATTTATTATTATTAATTGTGACTTTCTCCTTGATTTCTAAAGGCTCAAAAATAAAAAATATAGTATATATATATATATATATATAAAAAAAATTAAAACAAATGTTGTACTATATTTGAACTCATCATTTTCTGAAATGTGTGGGAATTTTGTACCAGGTAAATTCTTCATATGTACGTTATCAATCTTTTATCAATTCTGCTGCTGGACACATACATTTCTCCTACGGGGGATCAATAAAGTATCTATCTATCTGTCTATATCTACTAAGACAAAAATGAGACTTTTTAAACATACAGGATAATAAAACCTGCATTGCAATGTTAGTCAGAAATATTACAATTGGATATTTTGACAGAAGCTTTCATTTACGTTGGCCGCCTCTGCAGAACGGACCTCTCATGATTCTGTCTTTTCGCAGGAGTTCGAAGTCATCGCTCAGATAAAGCTGCTGCAGTCGGCCTGTAACAGCTACTGTCTGCACCCAGACCCCAGCTTCCTGCGCTGGTTCAAGAGCCAGCCGCAGATCAGCGAAGAAGAAAGGTACCACTGCCTTCCACGGTCCCTTCGATAACAACCGCATTAGTGAGAGAAGTCATGGACGGTTGCATCTTTTGTCCCGGGGCGTACAATGAGAGCTCCTCGCACTCCTGCAGCTCCATTGTGCACTTTGTTTTGGCTTCTTTCTCTGTTCTTCTTTCTGCTTCTGCTTCCATGCTCATGCACAGCTTTTTTTCTCTCCACAATCTACTTACTAGTCTTCAAAGATGCATTACACTGCAAAAAGGGAGCAAACTAAGTGAAAGATGGCTCGAATTTGTTAAAAAGCCCATGCCGTGACTGCCTTAAAACAAGATTTACCAATAGGACAAGCAACAGATTCTTGTTTTAAAAAGAAATATCTTCTTCGTAATGAGAAAATAAAGCAACAGTTTTTGAAATGAGACTAAATGGCTTGTTATAGTAGACAGTCAGAATGTACACAAATTAGGATACAGACAATTAGATTCAAGCAATTATTACTTATTGAATTATCTCAATTAATTATCACTTTTTTCAGTGCATTATGTCCAGTGTGAGCGGGTCCCGGCTCAAAAGTGGCCAAAATGACATGCGCTGACATGCTGCAATACCATCCCGGGCCTGTGGGGGTGGACCCAGAAGTAGAATTAGCCAATGCTAACATATAGCATCTTCTTACCTCTGGAAAACGTCTTTACAGGATGGTCCAAAAGTTGGCTCTTGGCCCAAAGCTCCGTTCCACATGTGTGTCAATGCTGAGGGAGTGTTCTGGACCAGTCTAGTTTAGTCGCTGTGAATTTTTGAAGTCTCTCGTTTAAATGAATGGAGCTCGTGCAGCTGACGCATGCACAGATGCGTTTTTTCACATTTTTCCAGCCCCCGCGGCCATTTTGAATCACTCCATGAAAGCCCAATTTTTGGCCCATTAGTTAGAACGGTGGAGATAGGCCTGACTACGTCCATTAATATTTATTAATGTTTTTTATTAAGGGGAATAACCCTTTTCTAAGGGGGTCCTCAAAATCAAATTAAAAAATAACAGTACATCAGCAACAGTCACTTATATACAAAACAAAATGATTACATTAAACAAACACAAAAAAAGAAAACAGTCTATGATTATGTCCCAGGAGAAGGACTGCGAGCCCCAAAGATAATTTAACATAATAAACATTTGTTGTTTATTATGTTTTATTGTTCCTCTCTCTGCTAATCTGTGACACACTTTACTGTAACATTACTTATACAATCCTTACTTCTACATTTGCATAAACATTATTGATCGGAAACGATAAATAATCAAAAGAAGAAATCCACAGAAGTTAGTTTTCTGGAGAGGTAGAGGGGGTGGGGAAGTGGCCTTGGGGGCGACCCAGACAGTGCTAAAATATCCAGACCATGGCATTTTTACCCTTGTTGAACCTTGAATCAACGATAGCACACTGCAAAAAATGATCAAATATGAGATGATAATTGCTAGAATCGAGTTTTTTTAACTTGACTTAAGTTCATTCTGTCTTAAAATGAGATTTGCCAATGAGACAAGCAATTTTGACTTGATTCAAGAACTCTTTTTTTTTTTTTTTTTTTCATTTCATTTTCAACCCCTTTGTCCATTTCTGGGTCGGGGGGGTGGCAATGAGAGCTGCCCCCCAACGCTCACAGCACCAGTCCCTCTGATCTTCTGCAGGGGGTGAGTCCACAGGAAGATGGCTGCTCCGTCAATTGTGAAACAGCCTTGATCTTTCAGCGGGGAGCTTCAGGCAATGTGGGGTTAAGTGTCTTGCCCAAGGACACAACGACAGCAGTCATCAGTGGGAGCAGTTGGAGTAGGTCCCATGGTGGGAATTGAACTCACGACCTCCAGGCCCAAAGGCCAATGCTCTACCAACTGAGCTACTGTCGCTAATAGTTCTTAATAGCAAGAACTATTGCTTTATTTTCTCATTCCAAGAGAGAAATATCTTGTATCTTTTTAAAACAAGACATTTTTTCTTGTTCCACTGGCAAATCTTGTTTTAAGGCCGTCAAAATGTGCTCATATTTAGATACATTTAGCCACATTTGAGCATTTTTTTGTCTTTAATTCTGTCATCTTTTGCAGTGCAGTTATTGTGACAAGCCTAAATTACCAAGAAAACAGAGGCTGTAGGTATTTAGCATCAGAAATTTATCGTGCCAGTTACACAAATAGTAAAGTCTTATGTAAACGGACTTTATGGTGTATTTATTTGATCCCAGTTTGGTCCTGGCTTAATTACAAGACAGCCATCAGCTCACATTGTCATTCCTCTCTGTTGCAGCTACGCCTTATCCTGTGAAATTGAAGGGCTCGGTGACAGCAGTCCAACTTCACCCAAACCTCGGAAAAGCATGGTGAAAAGACTGAGCCTGTGAGTTCCAACAAGACACACAATTATTTACATGTGTTCACCCATTTCTTTTTTTTGCTTCCTCTATCGCGACTTCCTTCACATAAGAGACTGAGCTTGTAGCCGGAAAATCCAAAGCGGCACCTTCTTATAACTTGACTAAATATGGCTGTTTTATGTGCACCATTGTAGGGCTGCAAGAAACAGTTATTATTTGAATGAATTAAGCAGTTTAGAGCAAATGTGCGGTTTTTATATACACTACACCAGCCATTCCCAAAGTCAGTAACCCCCTTAAACATCTGACGGTCTGCGCACCCCCCCGAAATAATAACCAAGAAGACAACGTTAAAAATAGGCTCTTCTCGTTATTTTATGTGACAAACAAAATATTATTAATTTAACATACACTAATTATATAAAACATTATTATTATTTTTTATGACCTCTCGCGGCCTCCCTGCAATACCCTCGCGGCCCACCAGGGGAAACAAAACTATTTTATCATTACATTTAGACATTATTCTTTTGTATTTTGTATCTGTTTGAGTCCTTAAATCAAATAGTAAGTAACCAACTTTGAACCACAAAAATGAGACTGACAGAAAAGCTAAAAAGAGCTCTCATTATGCTTCCATTTTGTTGGGTTTGTCCTTTTTTGTGGATAATTGAAGCTAATCTTTATATATTTATATTTCAACTTCTGGAGACATTTTGGAGTTACTTCATCCAAAAGCTTATTGATTACTCATTTCTATTAGATACAGTATCATTATGACTTGAGCTGAAGATAAGCTAACGGATGAGTGTTGCAGACTAATATGTATATTTTTTATCAAACGTTCAATGAGAAAACGGCTTTAAAATGATGGATAACATGCCATAGTCAGAGTAGCCATAACGTTCAATGAGAAAACGGCTTTAAAATTCATGACCAACACTGCCAGTGTTTTTGACGTGCCTGAATAAAGAGAAATGAACTGAAGCTGTGTTTGTGTCTTTCATTTCAGGCTGTTTCTGGGAGCGGACAGTAGTTCTGCCAGTTCTCCAGTGAAAGACACGCCCCGCTCGCCCCCTACCTGCAGCTCTGGGGAGAGCATGGACTCCGTCAGCGTGTCCTCCAGCGATTCAGGCGGCCCGTCCGACAGCGAGGGTCTCACGCCGGTCCATTCCAGCTTCGTGCACGTTAAGGTAAAAACTTCATTCAAACATTTGTAGAGTGAGTTTTTTTCACTGCTGTGGTTTTAGTGTGTGAGAAATGTATTTTTCAACCTATTCAAACAACTCTATAACAATACTTTTCTATAATAAATATAGCAGGATCCCAATACTTGTTGTGCAATTATTGGCCTGTGGGTGGCGCCTGTGGGTTATGTCTGTGGGGGAGCCTGTCTAGCATAAATAGGCTCTCTCTAATGAGCTGTTCAGGTGTGCAACCCAGTAGTTTTGTTGTCGAAAAGATTGCATAAATAAACGTTGATTTTGTTATGCCAAAATGACTGGTGGACGATGCATGCTGTGGTCAAAGCTGACACAATAGCCGTCTGAAGCGCGTCAGCCATAGCGAGCGGTGTTAGGGCACATCTCAGTGGCACAGGTACAGGTTGATAAAAGGCCAAGACTGAAACAAAGACATATCAGAGAATTAAAGCTGGGGTACCTAACTTCCAAACCACTCAAATCCATGTTTGTTCCTGAGCCTAAAGCAGTGTAGATCTATCACTAGTTTTCACAGCATGTGTTATTGGCCTCTGTTTGGATCAGCTTTTCTCAGACAAAAGAGAGGACAACCCAACTCTCAGACCAAAGTGTCAAATAGTGACTCACAGGGCTCGTTCTTACACGTATATACAAAAGATTACATGATTCACGGTTTATGGTCTTGTTCTCAAAATGTTCCTTTACAAGATTCTTTCTGTTGGGACAAACAAGTCTTACTGTAGTGTTTAAAGCAGCGGTGGGCAAACCCCGGCCCGTGGGCCAGATGCGGCCCTTTGGAGGCCCCTGAGCCCTCCTCAATTTGTATAGATTAAGATTAAGATCAAGAGAGATTAGGATTAAGACCATTTATTCATCCCACAGTGGGGTAATTTCAGTTTAAACATCATACAATCCCCCTCTGTGCTGTGTGCAGAGCTATTTTTATTTATTTAAACATTACATTTGTGTTTTAAAATGAAGCTTGAGAAAAACATTGGAATATCAGACGGCTGTCGGGATCCGGGCCTAATCTCCAATGTGGCCCTCAGGAAGAAAAGTTTGCCCATGTCTGGTTTAAAGTCATCCTAATTTCAACCTTTTCAAGCTAAAATATGAAAGAATAAGAAAAATGTATAACAATCATAATTCTGCTGCAAAGATATTGTACATGTAATTAATAGTTGTACATCAAAGATATTTATTGCTCAAAATATACTACTTTTCTAACATGTTTGCACATTTCCCTGTCTTTTTGCACACCCTGAATGAACATATAAAGTGTTATCTTATCTGAGTATACTGTGTTGTTCCAGACCAATCTAATAAAACCATGTCCTCTTCGTCCTCCAGCTGTCAGACTCTTCCTCCTGCGCTTCTTTGCACTCCACGGACACCGCCTCGTCCAGCACCAGCGTTCCCTTGGTGCCCGTGTCCCCGCCTCACGTGGGACACACCCATCGCCGCTCCGCCTCCCTCACCCCGATGTCGCCCACCTCCCCCACCACCCAGGCCCTGCTCTACAACACCCAGGCCCAGGACGCGTGCATCGTGCGGGTCAGCTTGGAGCACGGCAACGGGAACCTGTACAAGAGCATCCTGGTGTGTACGCGGCTGCTCTGATCGGGATGTTCTGCTTTGGGTTTAGGACAGTCGGAATCTAAATATGTGTGTTTGGCTTTTACAGTTGACTAATCAGGACAAGACTCCGACTGTGATCGCTCGAGCTATGGCCAAACACAACTTGGATGTAGAGCCAGAGGAGGGATATGAGCTGGTGCAAGTTATTTCTGATGACAAAGGTAAAAAAATGCTCATTATGTAGCTTTGAACATGGTTTTAGACTTGTGTGTATATAGAGGTCTATTCAAATTAAAGTTGTGGTAAATAGTTTTGACTATGGAGCTGCAAAGTGGCAGTCTGCAAAGGTTCCAGAAGTTAAATTCCCCATCAGAAATCCCCATAGGAGTTGGCAAAGAATCAAAAACAAGGGGGTTTCAGCCAAAAAACGTAATCAAAAAGTAAAATTCTGCAGTCTGTGTTTTCACAATATATTATATATGGTATATGTATACAGTATTCGCAGATGAATACATACCTCTCTGCTCTGCGTCGTGCATTATGTAAGGGATAATGTACAGTACGCAGGTCATTATCGGAAAAAGTCTGTGAATTTATGTGTGTAAGAAATGTTTATCTGACTTTACTGAACTGGCCAGATACTACGGCTTGTCACCTTATTGACAGTTTATCTGATCCAGCTGTTACAGTTACTATGGCAACTACTGTGGCGGAGTGATATAGAGCATGATTATAAACTAGGGCTGTCAAACAATTAATTTTTTTTAGTTGATTAATCGCATAGTAATGATGAGTTAACTCATGATTAATCACATTTTTAACATTCTATTTCAAATCCACTCCAATTTAAGTTAAATGAGATTTTCAAATGTAAAGACACATTGTTATTCAGACCAAATGTTCTTAAATCTGTTTGACTTGCTCACAACCTTCTACTTTTGGGTACAACCAACAAGAGCTGTTAATGAAAGGAAAAATGTAGGTACCCCAGCTTTAATTTTGCGAGTTTGGTTGCATTTCAGCGTGTCTCCTCCTCTCCTCCATCATCAGAGAACATCAGAGAATGGCCCCTGTGCGTGTATATATATGTGTGTATTATATGACCACGTTACCGCTGTCACGTGTCCGCGGCATTCTGAGTGATATTATTATAAATGGGCGGGTCATTCGGACATGCGATTGACTGCCAGCCTATTTCAGAACAGGTACCCACAGAATAATGTGTACAATGACTATCTGAAATCCAAAACCAGATTCTGAAAGAATGGACTGTTTACTTTCATCAGCAAAAATTATTTTGTTTCTAGCTTGTTTCTCACAGACCATGGTGCACATGTATGTAGATGTGATGGTGACCTGATTGATGATCATACTGTACATATGTGAGATTGGAGTTGAAACAAACAAAATCGTATTTCTGACTCCAGCTCCATGTATGTTTTCAGAGCTCGTGATCCCGGACAACGCCAACGTGTTTTACGCCATGAACACGTCTGCAAACTTCGACTTCCTGTTGCGACTGCGGGGCTCCACGGGGCGACCAGTGCGTCTGCGCAGCCGCTGCAGCTCTGCGGTGCCCCACAAACCGCACCGCTCCAGCCTGTCCCTGCGCCTCAGCAAAGTGACTCTGTGAAGCCCAACCCCATAGGCTGTCGAAGGAGGGGAGGTCATATTGTTGGCCTTAATGCGGAAGAAGCCGATTAGAGCTAACTCGAACAGAATGTGGAGCCAAATATGTGGGTAGCAACGGCCGAGCAACCAAGAGCCAATCAGGAGCCAATGTTCTTGCTCCATAAAGTTGAATGTAGGGACGGAAGGCTCCTGATTGGTCAGTTGTTAGGGCTCGTATCTGGTTTCACAAAGACATTATAAAGATAAACGCCAGGATCACAGAGAGAATTAAACAATGGATTGTTTAAGCCCAAAATTATAACTGTGACACAAAGCGAGAGCATGAGAAGTTTACTTATCAATGTAAGCAAATTGGAGCCAGAGTGCTTTGGAGCCACACTCTGTCCACGAGCACTTCCCTGTTCTGGCTTAATTGAGCTAGTGGGTTAGCATTGTCCATCTATAGTCTATGATTGCACCATGGGCCCTTGTGAAGCCCACTCCACTGGACCTTCTGTGCCTGTTTGGACCCTACACACTGCATTCTTGACTCCTGCAGTGCCCCTGTTGCGTCAGTGGACTTCAGTGCCCGTATCTAAGTGCGGGAAAGTGCGACCCCCAGTGGCACTTACTCGCTATTGCAACAGATTTTTGCACATGTTTTGGGAGCTGAAAAACTCCTGACCTCTTAACAGTATTGTAAAGACTTTATAAAATTACCATGTGGTATTTTCTATGTTATTTGAAGTATTGAAGCTGACTGACTGTTATATAATTGAATTGCAGCGTTCTGAATGATATGAATTGATTGACAGTAGCTGCAATGTCTTCATGTGTTGCTGCTGCGTGTGGCCTGTGCACAGTGTGTATGTCTCCCCCTCTCATATTGTGAGCTATTTGACGAATGCAGTGGTGATGCATTCTGATCGGTTCTGTAACTTGGTTTTAACAAGTCCTTGGCGAATACAAACATGGCCTTTATAGCCGCCCTATCTTCAGGGTGAAGTGAAATAATGAAATGTCTGCTACTTTCTCTAAATGATGGCCCTGTGTGGAGAACGAGGGCTTGAATTGGAGGATATGAACGTGTCTTGAGCCAGTGGAGGCTTTATGATACCTCTGTGCCCTAGTGTTGATCTATACTTGCACTTGTCAGTAGAAGGAGATGCCAATGCGATGTGAAAGCACGAGTAGGAATGTTCTGTTGTGGGCTGGATTCCTGCTTCGCCAAATGAAGTATTATCTATGTTTGTCTTTTTTATATGTTTATTCAGGTGAAATGGAGTATGTTCTGTTGACCACTTTCCAAACATTCACACTAGGGATGCACCAATGTGGCTTTTTTTATTTTCAAACACCAATATCTTGCACTTTTTTCACCATATACAGTGTTATCTATTGAAGATGTCCTTTCACATTCTCCATCATGACAACGCAGATAGTCTCATGATTATTTGTAAAGACGAAAATGAAAGCGTAATGTGTTCTTTAACACTAGGAATCCTAAATGTTAAAGTATAAAAGATGTGGATTTAACTCATGTTTGTGAACAAATAATACATAATAATAAATAATCCCAGAATTCTTCTCTGGGACTTCCAGTAGTTTCAGTCATTTTGACGGCTCCCTTTCAATTGAATGGAATTATGAAAAAAGTTTTAGCTTTTTATCAAAATGAACTCATTCATACAGTTATTTATAAATACATGCTAAAACTGTTGAATATAATTGAAATCCTGCAAAACTAAATACTAACTGCTGCAAGTAAACTGTGTTGCTATGGTAACCAACACTGGCTGAGATTGCTCTGAACCAGTCTAGATCAAAGTAATTTTCATGAGCTTAACATAGAAATAAACTACATGTAGATACAGAAACAGTCACAAAGTTATGAAGACCAAAAACGTACATAAGCGAAGTCTTCACACTTCCAAAACGAACAGCCGTCAAAATGACTGCTGTGGGAGTTCTAGTGTTAATATGAAATAATTCTATTGTTGATTTTCTCAGGCCGTTTTTTTAATGCAATTGAGAAATCTACAAGTGACTTTACTGGCATTAAAGTAACTCTAATATTGTAGATGTTTGAGGGGCATACAATATATATAGTAGACAATATTCTATCAAAATGTGTTATTGTGACAGGCTTATCCATGACTTTCAGGGTTAGCCACTGTTTTTATTTTTAACCCTGATTCTGCCTTTCAGTCGCCGTATCAGCGTAACCACCATCATACACCTGTAACCATATTTAAAATGCTCGTTTGGTGTCGGTGCATCCCGAGTTTACACGTTTGGTTCTCTCTCTTTTGTTTGTCACGTCCCACTTTTTGTTCTCAAATATTTTTTCTTCTGTTTCTTTTATGCAGCACTTTGTTACGGTCATTTCCAGGTATCTTTTCCGCTGCCAAAGACTCCTCTCTGAGTAAATAAAGTATCTTTGCGTACTTGTCTTGTGTTTCTGTTGGCTGCAGTCACGTTTGCGTTGACCTTGTGAGGGGCTGTTCTGGCGTGGACCCAGCTCATCTGCTGAGTGCCGGACATTTCTGCTGACCCAAGACAGCCACTGACCTTTTTCTTTAAACTCTATTAAGCTGGTGCAGAGCCAGGCTTTTCCCAGAATAGGAAGATGTTATGACAACCGCAAATTTACCAAAATGCACAACATAAGCCCAAAATCACAGCAGTTGCCTCAAAAAACGTTACATAAGTATTGATTTTACCACGAGCCAATTACCAAATCAAACATATAAAAGTGGGAAATGTGTTCTCACTCTGACCAGTGTTCACAGGAATTAAGCAAACAGACTCTTCAACAGGGAACTCTCAAAATCAAATGCTATGGACACATATTAAAGGGGTTTTAACAAATGAATTGATTGACTACGACTAATCTAGTTTTGGAAGAACTTTCAACTAATTTGGTGGTCGATTAATCGTTTTTTGAAGGCCGACTGAGCCACTGTTTTGGGGCGACAGTGTCTTATGGATTCGAGTCCACCATAAGACCCACTTCACGACTCCCACTGATGACTGCTGCCGTTGTGTCCTTGGGCAAGACACTTAACCCCACTTTGCCTGAAGCCCCCGCTGAAAGATCTCAGGTCCTGTGGACTCAGCACCTGCAGGAGGATCAGAGAGGGGCTGGTGCTCTGTGACTGGGAGAAATGGATTAAGGGGAAGAAAATGGATGGATGAAGAGGTTTTCTGAACTTTGCACTATGAAGATGTTCTCCAGGGGCATTGTATTGGTCCAATGTGAAAAAAATCCTAAAGTTTTAATCAAAATCATAGTTAGTTCCAACCCTAGATCATAGTTAGACTGACAGGCTGTGGATGTGATAGACTGGCATCTACTATAAGTTGTGTTATTGAATACACAAAAACATAAAATTTATATATATTTTGAATCAAATCACTAATGGTATAATTCTGCTTACACCAATGTGAAGTGGTTAAAGCAAAATGCATTGTAACTATTCTACAGGATTTTTACTTTGGCACTTTTTTACATTGCTCCAGTGATTTTAATGCAATGTTTCAAAACGTGTGTGATTGGTAATGGAACCACAAAGGGCCTTTTCAGAGCATGTGGTGCATTAGAGGAGTGTGGAGGTCAGCCTCAGAGCGCCCTCTCACCAGGACCACAGCTGCAGCTTTAATCCTCCGCACAGGCTGCACCGGAGCAGCCACCAGACGGTCCTGAACAGCACCTGAGAGTGTGTGTAAGTGTGTGTGTAAGTGTGTGCATGCATATGTGTAAGTGTGTGTGTGTGGGTGTGTGTGTGTAAGTGTGTGTAAGTGTGTGTAAGTGTAAGTGTGTGTGCATGCATATGTGTAAGTGTGTGTGTGTGTGCATTCATATGTGTAAGTGTGTGTGTGTGTGTGTGTGTGTGTGTGTGTGTGTGTGTGTAAGTGTGTGTAAGGGTAAGGGTGTGTAAGTGTGTGTGTGTGTAAGTGTGTGTAAGTGTGTGTGTGTGTGCATGCATATGTGTAAGTGTGTGTGTGTGTAAGTGTGTGTGTGTGTGCGTGCATATGTGTAAGTGTGTGTGTGGGAGTGTGTGTAAGTGTAAGTGTAAGTGTAGTAGTAGTAGTAGTAATCTTTATTTATATACCGCCTTTTCACTGCACATCGGAGTCTCAAAGCGGTTTACAATTGTTATTTTTGGGAGTGGGGGTGCCAGAACAGGAGGCACATGCCAGACCTATTGTACATATTTTTAGTGGTAGGGGAAACCGGAGCACCCGGAGGAAACCTACGCAGACACGGGGAGAACATGCAAACTCCACTCAGAAAGGCCCTGGTCCAACCGGGATTTGAACCCAGGACCTTCTTGCTGAGAGGCGAGAGTGCTATCCACTCAGCCACCGTGCTGAGTGGATAGCCACCGTAAGTGTGTGTAAGTGTAAGTGTGTGTAAGTGTGTGTAAGTGTAAGTGTGTGTAAGTGTAAGTGTGTGTAAGTGTGTGTAAGTGTAAGTGTGTGTAAGTGTAAGTGTGTGTAAGTGTGTGTGTGTGTGTGTGTGTGTGTAAGTGTGTGTGTGTGTGTGCGTGCATATGTGTAAGTGTGTGTGTGTGTGGGAGTGTGCATGTGTGTGTGTGTGTGTGTGTGTGTGTGTGGGAGTGTGTGCGCAGGGACGCCGCTCCATCTGGCCCACAGTTCTTTCAAATGATGGACATGGGATGAAACAGACGTATCCAGGAAGCAGGAAGACAATATTGTGGTCTAAAATAACATGATATGACGATAATCCACTTTTATCAAGGGCCACACGCTGAGATCCAGAGGCAAACAGGAACAACGCTGTCAAAACTGCTGACATTTCAATTGGGGGAATTTAGCACAAATTAGCCAAAGCAAATAAGTAATGTTTTCTTTTACAGACCAAGGCACAGACCCAAAGCGCTTTACAAAGTTCAGAGTCAGATATTGTTCCAATCCTTCCACACACGGTGATGACAGAAGCGAGTCCAGAACACACTGGACCATCAGCTCCAACACCATCCATTCACTCTCTCATCTACATTCAGACCTATTGTGCATGTTTTCAGTGGTAGGGGAAACCGGAGCACCCGGAGGAAACCTATGCAGACACAGGGAGAACATGCAAACTACACTCAGAAAGGCCCTGTTCCGACCGGGATTCAAACCCAGGACCTTCTTGCTGAGAGGCGAGAGTGCTATCCACTCAGCCGCCCAAGAGACCATCATGAACTTTTGTGGAATTAAAACTAAACTAAATATAAATATGTTTAAAAAATGTATATATTAGAATACATAGATAGAATTTCAATTAAAAAAATGAAATTGTATCCTTTTTGAAAATACTGACATTTATCTAACAATGCATTATTCAATTATCTCACTCCTCGCGGCATCACACATGAGTAACTTCTCCCATGCATTAAACACTTGAAACAATATAACAAATATGTAGACTTGTTACATATATATTTTACACCATATTTTAGATCATAGTCAAGTCAAGGCCCGGGGGCCAGATCCGGCCCGCGAGACCATTTCCAGTGGCCCCTGAGATGATTTTAAATTATTATATTAAATAGCAGCATTGAGGGTAATAAGTAACAATGGCATGTTCTCCATTACTAATTTTCAAGAAAAAACCATAAAATGTAAGTCCATAAGAAATGTTAAGCCAACATGTAATTAGAAGTTAGTATATGTAATGTTTTTTACGAGTCTTCAATTACATTTCTTCTTAAAGATATGAAGGAGGATTTCAACATTTTCTAAGGAAAGAACCGCCCTCTTCATTTTTTGAACAAAACTCTCTGGTCTTATTTGATCAGCACGAATCACCAGAATGATTGACAGTTGGGAGGACCAATCGTCTTGATCACCCACCGAAAAGTAGAAAATCTCCCTAATATACCTTCAATGTTTGGTCCAGTTTTGGTTCAGTCCACAGGAACCAAACCTGGTTCTTTAATTCTAATTAGAAAAGAATGTCCAATCCAACTAATGTGAAAAAAGTCATTTATATTATAAAAAAGTATATCACTGGGTAACAAAAACATATTTTTTGAAAACAGTCCAGGGGTTTTCAGCTGAATTAGACCAATGTTGAGGCTCTGAGTCCGAAAATGACCTTGGTTTTGCTCAATCAGTTCAGGATTTTTTGCTACAGAAATATTTGTTTAAATCGATTTTGCGTAAAAAACTAATTTCTGCGGATCATCAGCTGAGAAACCCTTGACGTTTTTTCCGTTTTCCTCAAGAAATAAAAGTCAACGTATCCAAAGTCATTCAGTTTTTATTTACTCCAATTTGATAAGCAGAATTCATAATAACGTAGACGTAACACTATGGCTGTATCTCAAACAGTTGACCTGATAGAGCAGAATGCATAAGATATTCGGACTCAGAACACCAACATTAGTCTGAATCAGTTGAGAAACCCCTGACCATTTTTTGGCTGTCAACTTGTGTAATAAGTGAAACCCACTTATTCTTTCAGCCCCTGACCAGCCAGTTTGACACCCCTGTTTTAGATCAATAAAGATGCTTCTTGCTCCCTTTTTACAACCACTAGAACTATGAATAAAACTGGTCAAAAACAAATAATATAGAAAACCTTTAAAAAACGAAGTATTGGCTTATGGCTAATCTAAATGTATAAACTGTATACCTGAAAGCTTGGGTACGTCACTTTTTTCTTGAAAACATTTGCCACAATATGCCTTTATCCCCGAGCAGACCCTGAGGGACTGATGCATCGGGATACGACCCTCACTCGGCCACTTTGTCTGAAAAAGCTGATCTCAAGATATAGTAAGTAAGTTAGTAAGTTTTTATTTATATACCGCCTTTTCACTGCAGATCTGAGTCTCAAAGGGGTTTACAATTGTTAATTTTGGGCATTTGTCTCTCACTCCACACAGAGATGGGAGCGGGGTTATTAGATATAAGATAGACCAGGAGTCTCCAACCTGTGGCTTTCAGGTAGCTCTCCAAAGGATTTAGAATTTAACAAATGATCTTGAATGAATACATTTTGAGTCATCAGATATCTAATAAAGTATAACTATAGGGTTATACAGTATTATGGTATATTTTACATGTTTTGTCGTAATTATTAGATTTGTATTACGACAGCAAAAATGAGTAGCTCTCTGCCTTTTCCTTTGTACATATGTAGCTCCACGATTGAAAAAGGCCCCAGAGAGAGACACTTGATCTCACACAGGAGAAATGTCACACTTGGCATGGAGAGAATGTGACGGAGGATTTTATTATCGTTTCTGTTTTGTATGAACACAACAGAAAGACTCCTGTAAAAACACAAATGAGACAAAAAGAGTCCACCGTAATTCACTATTTATTGTCTTTTCAGTAAAAGTCATGACATGAAAACGTACAAATGTGTAAGAATTTAAGCACAAAAACCTGATTAAAAAGAGACTGTGAAATGACAATGTAAAATTATTGAGTTTCAAAATCCTTAAAGTGAATGTACCGAATCCAAACGGTCCCGCACAAAGACATAATAACATTTGCAAAGTACAAAAAGCTAAGGCCTTTTTTTTGTTTTGGTTAATACAAGCAAACGGAGTTACTGCTTCAACATTCATCACGCGTGTTATGGACTTTTCTGTATCATTTAATCATAGAAATCAAGACGCTAAAATAAATATCTGATAAGAAAGCACGTATAAACTATCACCACATGTCACCTGCAATAGATTTATTATTCAAAGAAAATAAATGTCTTTTTTTTTCAGTAAAATAGTTTGTACACACGACGTAAACTAACGGAAATATACAATTTGACGCCGGGCAAGAATACATCAGCTTATCGACAAAGAAGACGAGAGGATAATCTCGGGCTTTAGAAAGAAGAGAAGCGGCTGCAGCATTTGTGAAGTGGTTTAAAAACATGTGGAGAAAGACATAAAAAGGAGAAAGGACATTTTACCAAAGCACTGAACGAGAAAAGCCAAGGACAATAACATACAGGTACCTGAGAAATTTGACTCTGACAAATTAAAACATTAAATAATCAATTATCGCAATTTGTCAAATACAGGGTAAAATCTAAAAATTAAAATATAGTTCAAAAGTTAATTCATTTCTGTAATTAAATTTACATTGTTTGACAGTGTTATGAAAAACTAATGTCTTATAGTTGCACATTGTAAATTCACTTACAGAAGTGAATGGACTTTTGAACAATAATCAAATACAGAGTTTAATCTGTGTGTCAAGGCCCAACCCATTACACCCATATACTGTTTAAACTATAAAAATGACTGCTATGAGATAAATAAGTCAATTGCGTTCCGAGTATGTTCAGTCTATGCCCTGAATCTCTCATTTCTTAGTCGCTGTGCAGGTCCCTAACACGTGGGCCCTTCTACGTGCACGGTATGACTGTGGCTTGTCCGCAGCACCGCGCTGTGGACCGCTCGTGGTGAATGATGTTGATCTCTTCCGGCGTGTTCTTCAGGTGTGCTGGGCTGCCACCTCCTGTCCGATGAACCGCCGCAACCGCTCCAAATACTGGCTGTACAGCTCAATGTCATTGTGGCCCGCGCCCTCCACCCACAGCGGCTCCACAGCCTTGGGGCAGCGCTCAAACAGGGCCAGTCCGTGGGTGAAGTCGATGACCTCGTCCTCTGTGCCGTGGATAATGAGCACTGGAGAGCTGATCCTGGAAACCTTCTCGATGCTGAAAGTGACAAAGATAACATTAGTCAGCGTAATCTATTTGATCGAGATTGGCTGATTTATGGGCCCTTTTTGATGCTGTATTGCAGGGGTGGCCAACCAGTCAGAAACTAAGAGCCAATGTTTTTTACTGTGTTACAGCAAAGAGCCACATCATACAAATGTGCACAACATAAACATCACCCCATCCCTTACACACGCACGCACACGAGCAGACACGCGCACACACATGCAACCTGTCTGAGCAGAGAGAGGTGTGCTCTGCTCAGACAGATGTATTGTAAATGTCATCAACATGATAATGACAGAAATGGACTCGTACAGTACTAAAGGGCTGGACTCGACTCTCCCTGGTTTGTGGTCGCTTCAACCGCTCCCCGGTACTTTTTATTAATGGTCTGGCCCTGGTTCTAACCGGGCGAGTCGATACCAGAACAATCTCACGTCAGCGAACATCAATTATGATTCCGAAATGAATGCTTTCAATCTCTAACCAAGAAAAAAAGATCAAGTTTCAACCCAGTGTTCAGCAGAAACACAACTGTCTTTATCGAACCATGATTCACTCTGACTGCGTTTAGCAAAATATATAGATGTGACACATAACACCAACACCACGTTAGCTGATTTAGAACCACAGACACATGCTCAGTATAATACCAGATACTTTTGCATTTGATTGAAGACAGACACTCACCAGGCAGAGTTGGCTTATCTCCTGGTGTAGCTGGTGTTAGCTGGTTTTAGCATGTTAGCCGGTGTTAGCCGGTGTCCGTAAATTTAATCCATTTGGTCAAACCACCTCCAGACTTTTCGGGTCTGCCTCTACTTCTGCTGCTGTGATCTTTCATTTCACGGTTGTCACTTTTAAGCTTTTTAACTTTTATCTGCATTGTCATGTTCGTGGGAATCATTCTGCTCCGTCCTTAGTGCTAGCTCCACAAACACCTTCTGGTTTCTGGTGGAACCATCGAGCTCACGCTGGTGTCCTCGCCTCAAACTGAGGAAGGTGTTGCCCTCATCCAGCGACCAAGGAATTGTTTTGCAGAGTGATTGACAGCGCATCTGACCAATCAGAATTGACATTCGCCGACGTCAGATTGTTTTGGTGGCCCGGCTAGTGGAGTGAAGTCGGCCTTTACTATGGGTCAGAACTACATAGGGAATGGCAGCGCCACCACCGAGGCGTTTTTGAAGCTTGTCGTGTGAAAGCCCAAGAGCCGCACGGAACCAGCCAAAGAGCGGCATGCGGCTCACGGGCCGCGGGTTGGCCACCCCTGCTGTATTGGGACAACACTTGATTCTGTTCTGTATAATATGATAATCTACGACCCCCGTGGCGGTTTATTAAATATTTGTATATGAAATTATTGGACTTCATTAAATATTTGTGGCAATTATAAGTTTTTTTCTTTGGGTAAAATTGGTTGCACAGGGTGGGTATATCCTCCACATATCACAGAAACAAAAATTGCCAATAACAGTAAGTAATATTCAGTGTCGGTTGAGAACTGAGTGGAGAGACGGCGGGATGTACATGGCAAAAATCCAGATAATTAGAAATTGAGGAATGCCATTGACATGTCAAGCCTTTTTTTTCATTTAATTATGATTATAGCTTGAAAAAAATAAAAAAATTCCAAAGATCAGAGTATCATGAAAAAGGACTGTAGTCAGCTCTATGTGTCTCTATCATCAGCTAACTCGGGGGTGTCAAACCGGTTCCAGAACAGGGCTGGTGTGGCTGCAGGCTTTAGTTCCAGCCTGAGCAGGAGCACACGAGACTCCAATTTCCAAAAATCTTGAGGTTAAAACTGAACACACCTGAGGATATGGGTGGAGTCGGCTTTACTCCTGTTGAGGACGGAAGTAAAAGCTGCAGCCACACTCCATGACTGAGCTGTTAGAAGCTTGCTTAAATCATTGAATTATTTGCTTGTTCATCTCAAAAGTGCTATCAAAAATAACTCTTAAATTGTGGACATAAGAAGTGGCTGTACTCAATGCATCACTCAGGTCAAGCATTGAGGTCATGAACAAAGAAAAGAGTGGGGCCCACTATAGAGCCATGTGGGAGACCACAAGTTTTCCACAGGGCAAGAGGAGTTCCAGACCAGACTTGTGAGGCCCAAGGTGGACAGAAAAATGTGGCAAAAAATGCACAACAACTCCATTTCCAGTCCGAGGCCCCGTTTATACGGAGGCGCTGCGCAGACGTTTCCAGGCTATGAACAGAAACGACCAGGCTCCTAATGCAAATTTCACAGCGTTCATACGAGGAACAAAAACTATAGTTGTAGCGCCCGGCCAGTAGTGGGCAGAAGAACTAATGCACCAACATCATTCTGCATTTTGCTGCGAAAATATAAACTGAAACTAGAGCTTTGCGTGGTTTCGTTTGAACGGACGAAGGAGTAGAATCATCCTCTGTGTAGCGCTCGAAGCACACGTAGCTAGTTAGTGCACCCGCCGCCATTGTTGTTTACGTTTGGCTACTGCACAGGTCCAAGTGTACGTGCGGGAGCAGCGGGAGGTGGGAGTCAGAGCAGGCAAAGAATTCACACGTTTTTCCCTCATGCGGGTGTGAAAAAGAGCTGTCCCACTCTGAGGCTGGATCTTAACTAGGGCTGGGCGATTAATCGATTTTAATCATTAATTCGAGTTTTACGTTTAAGGCGATTTCTTTTTTTTTAAATTCGATTTTTATTTTCTCCAGCGCTATCGCGCTAACCGCGGGTCTATGGTGTTGAGCAGTCATTTTGAAGCTAACCTAATGCTAACAGTCTCCCTCTGGCCTGATGCTCGCTCTCACAGTTGGTGCTGTTGCAATAACACTTCAAACGTTCAAGAATCAGACTTTATTTAAATCGCCAGAACACACACACACACACACGCAGGCTCCGGTCGCTATGTTCGTACGCCATGTTCGTACGCCACATCTTTCACGCTCTCTCACGCTCGTTATTCCAAAGCGCACTCCCGTGTCCGTGGCGCGCACACACTCGTGTCCCACTGAGCCGCTGCACTTTGGGGAAAGACACGTCTCACACATTGCTCTCATTGCTCTGATACAAACAACGTGTTCCCCGCTGTCTGTTAGCTACAGTAGCTGCTACAGTAGCTGTTAGCTACAGTAGCTGCTACAGTAGCTGCTACAGTAGCTGTTAGCTACAGCATCAGAATGTAAACAGGAAGCTCGCACAATGCGGGAGTCACTGAAGTTAGTATTAGCGCCACCAGCTGGACCGAGCGTTGTACTACAGCACAGTTACTCAGGCACAGTTGAAAGAACAAGCATGAAAACCCGAGGAGGCTTTTGGAAAAGACTGTTACAACATTTCTATTTTGAGTAATCAGTTTTAAAAATGTGATATTTCATGTAAATAATGCATGTGTTTAATAGGATTGATACATTTGCGATGGGCCTTGTTTGTGTGATTTAAGTTATTTTGAAGGTGCATAGTGTCATTGTAAGTGAAGTTATTATAAAACTGTTAAGCTACATTTTCACTGTTTACAATGGCAGAGCCATCTCGTTTACAAGCATGTTTTAAGGCTTAATTCCTGTTACACTTATGCTCCATGGGGATTTAGATTAAACTGCATAAAGGAAAATCTATTTCTTTGTCAGTTGTAGTTTGTTTTTAAATAGAAAAAAATAAATCGATTAAAATCAAAAATCGGATTTGGTGTGAAAAAATCTGAGATTTTTTTTTTTTGCCATATCGCCCAGCCCTAATCTTAACTCTTACATTTTCCCTGGAACACAGTCTCCGTATAAACGGGGAGTAGCAACCGACATCTAACTATAGCGTTTTACTGCCGTATTGTCTCCGTATAAACGGGGCCCGACACAGCTGCTTGCGACCATGTCAAGCCTGTACCGTTCACATCGCTCCAGATGGGAAAGACAACTAGAAGGATATCCTCATTTAGTAAAATCAGTCCGTGAGGACTTTATATTGTTCAGATGACTTCCATCGGATGCTTATAATGACTGTTATAATGACTGTGGCTTTGATATTGAGACTCAGTGCACTGTTTAAATCCACATGTCACTCAAACTGACTTTTACAAACTTGTGGTTTTCATGCACGTCCGTTCCTCACCTCCTGGAGGACAACAACGCAACGGAGGAGAGTTTAGAGGAGAAAGTGGGTGTTGAGGTTCGAGTGCGGCGGCCTGGTGCAGCAGAACAGAGGTGGTGCATTTGGCCCGTAAGGTGGGACATTAACCAGTTTAAAGCTGTGCCTTTAAAACCAGTGTTAGGAGAAAGGCCTACAGTAGTGGTACGCGGATCGTTTGGAACCTGGCCGCAGAGGAAAGGATAATTAATTTCCATTTTTATTATCCATGTCTAAGCAATCCTTATTTTAAATTTAATTGCTTAGAGGGAGTCAAAGGTCTGTTTAAGAATTATTTTGGGGGTCCAAGTCTGAGGAGATTGGGAACCTCTAGTCCAAGTAATGCAACCCCACTGCTGCATTTTTAGATCATCAGAAAAAAGGTAGATTACAAAATCCACTGATTAAACACCTGTGTGGAATACAAAGTAGTCCTGCTCGCTATGCACAGACACTACGCAACAGACTGAAACACAAGCTGGAAGCTCTCTGGTTTCACCACTCTCTCACAGCGTTGACAATTGCCACTAGTTCAAAGTGTTCCTCTGCTTTTTTATGTCCAGGAGATGATTTACACACAGTGCAATCAACATGAGTGACAGTAAATCCATCTGAGACCCTATATCTGTACAAAGTGAATCTGAAGTTCAATATTATGCAAAGAAAAACAATCAGTCCAGGGAAGATAACAGCTGCCGGATCCTTCTCTCCCTGCGGCCTGTAGTATCTGAAATTGAATATCATTGAGTCGGCCTACTTACCTCTTCAAAAGCCAAATTCAAATAAGACTCGTGTTCACAATCTAAAATGATAGCAAACATTCAGCCACAGATGTGTGAACCAAAGACCCCTTTCACAAGAGGCAATTATAGCTTTGTGTTGGCATTTGTAATTATGCAAGCACGCTGCCAAACAGATGAAAGTGTGACAGGGTTTCCTCCAGGGGGGGGGGGGGGGGGGGGTTGTGTGTGATTATTATTATTTCTTTCTGGGGCATTGGACCTCGTTTGGCCACTTTTGAGCGGGGACCCGCCCACACTGGGTAAGAACCTTTTTTTGTCGC
The DNA here is from genome assembly GCA_964034765.1 of Knipowitschia caucasica. NCBI lineage: Eukaryota > Metazoa > Chordata > Actinopteri > Gobiiformes > Gobiidae > Knipowitschia > Knipowitschia caucasica. Next base: position 22,171,320 of record OZ035824.1, read on the forward strand.
TCAGTTGGGAAATTTCAAATGTCATCATTGCGCACATTACAGCAGAATAAAGGAAAATAAGAGCACTCAGGTTATGCACACAAACAGGATCTATTAGTTAAGATAATAGATAATACAATAAAATATAATGAAAGTATGGAGCTATAATTGCACTTGGTTCATTTGTGGAAGGGGCTTACCTGGGGAAGGGATCAAAGCAGTATGTTTTCTTGGTGTCAGGAAATGCCACCCTCATCCCGGAGGTGAGGGGAGAGTGCAGGACCACAGCCGCACACTCGTACCTGGAGGACAGGTCCACTGTGGGGACGGTCCCGATGCTCTGTCCATACAGGATGATGTTCTCTGGGCTGATCCCATACCTGCAGAAACACACAAGAACTATCAACACCACGGATACTGAAGAGGGATCCTGTTACCTGAAGCACATGGAAGATCTGATAACTCTGTCCATGTTTTACAGATCACAAAGACTGCATTTAACTCATGGACTGCCATTGACGTATTTGGCTGAGACTGGTGATTTCTGTAAAACTTCCCTCTATTCGACTGGGGATTACAGGAGAACAAAACTAGCTAGAATCCAAAATATTATTGCTGATAAAAGTAGGCGGTTCAATCTTTCAGAATCTGGTTTTATATTTAACTTAGTCATAGTAAAAAATATTCTGTGGGTCTTGAAAGTCAGTGAAATGATCAAAAACGGGTGGCAGTCAATGAGTTAAGCAGTTTGAACAAACTAAAATAATCAATCTATCAATTCTTTATTATCTCACAAATGGAGAAATTCAGTTCGATGAATAAACATCCAGGCTGGCTGCGTACTGTTTTCATATTTTCGCGCTCCTTATGACGGTTATTCAACAGCAGAGAGCAAATGAATCATACATTTCAACAGACATTATTGGAGAGGAATATTACATGCAAATCTTTTTAAAAGGGACATTATCACTATCAAACATTTCTTAAATAAAAACAACAAATATCATGATTTCAGTATAATTTTACTCAAATGAATATATGTCAATGGACCAATAAATGTTTAGCCTTATGTGGTTGCATCATCTGCCTCAGCGGGATAGTGCGTTTAGCTTCCAAATCTGCTTTTCTACATTACAATGATATGATATGAAGACAAAACACAGCTTAAACACTTCATCATATTTTGTATCATTAACACAAACATTTGGTTCTATTATTGTTTATCAATGTACTTACCTTCAAACGTATTGTCAATCGCAATTGTAATGTTAACCAGAGAAATCACAATGACACAGGCCTGCTACAAGCAATTAGCAATATACTTGAATCTGAGCTTAACGTCATGTAAGTAGTAGTAGTAGTAAGTAGTAAGTAATCTTTATTTATATACCGCCTTTTCACTGCACATCGGAGTCTCAAAGCGGTTTACAATTGTTATTTTTTGGGAGCGGGGTCGCCAGTACAGGAGGCACATGCCAGAACTATTGTACATATTTTTAGTGGTAGGGGAAACTGGAGCACCCGGAGGAAACCTACGCAGACACGGGGAGAACATGCAAACTCCACTCAGAAAGGCCCTGGTCCAACCGGGATTTGAACCCAGGACCTTCTTGCTGAGAGGCGAGAGTGCTATCCACTCAGCCACCGTGCTGTCATGTCTTCACCTCCTTCATCACACCATCGTCCTTGAGACACACCCTCTTTCCGCCAATCTGTCACTTTTATTTCCTTGGCAACACTTCCTCCAGCTGCTCTTAGCAATTCTCTGCGTCCTCATTTACCTGACAGTAACACACACTCGTTGGCCCTTTTCCCGGGAGGTTTGATTAGAACTCAAATGCTTCTTTTTATAGTAAATAAATCTCAACACGAACCTGCTCCTGAGAGCGTTCCAGGCGGCATCGATGTCGGCGTACAGGTTCTTCTCCGAGGGCTTGCCGGTGCTGACGCCGTAGCCCGAGTAGTCGTAGGAGAAGATGTTGCAGTTGATGCGAGTCCCCAGTCCGATATAGAAAGTGCTCATCTGGCCCAAGTCAACGGCATTACCGTGAGAGAACAGCACGGTGAATCTGAAACCAGCAAATTGTATATGTATATTTTTTTTTTACATGTCTGGTGTTTCTAGTTGTGGATAATTCAGTCAACAATTCAGACAAAATATATATTTTAAAAAGGAAAAAAATAATAGGATGTGTTAATTTGACATCACAACATCCTGAAATGTTCTAATAAGACAAAAGAGTTAAAGTCAACATGATAATGCTTTCCAATTAGCTCGTAAAAATATAAAAGAGTAAGTAGTAAGTAAGCTTTATTTATATACCGCCTTTCACAGACCAGAGTCACAAAGCGGTTTACAATTGTTATTTCTGGGCATTTGTCTCTCACTCCTCACAGAGATGGGAGCGGGGCCAGTACAGGAGGCGCATGCCAGAACTATTGTACATATTTTTAGTGGTAGGGGAAACCGGAGAACCCGGAGGAAACCTACGCAGACACGGGGAGAACATGCAAACTCCACTCAGAAAGGCCCTGGTCCGGCCAGGATTCGAACCCAGGACCTTCTTGCTGAGAGGCGAGAGTGCTATCCACTCAGCCACCGTGCGGAGTGGATACATAATGAACTTTCTAAATTCAATCCAAAGAGCCTATAGTTTAACATTGTATCTAGATTTCATATTGTATTGTATGTACTTTATTTGAACAGGGACAGTTAAGCATTAACACAAAAGGAGAGATGCATGTACCAGGTTATAGCAGAGAAGCTAATTTCCACCTTCCACAGGCTGCTGTTATGTTCATTTAAACTGATTACAATGTAGATGGAGTCCTTAGATACGTCCTCCACCACAAATATTTCCTGGTGACAGAGCCATCTTCACGCTCCACGATGGTGCGTCTTTGCTTGGACCCGCATGAACCAACTGCCGTTTGTAGGTGCTACACATACAACAATCCACACAGTCGTGGGAGACTTTTGAGTTTGACATTTTTTAATAACACAAACTATCGGCATAGCCCAAACATAACTTTCATGCATGTTATTTGAATGCTGAGATGAAGGTTGAGATGGGTGTAAAATGTACACCACCTCCAGACTCAGTATATTCTGTACGCTCACTTCCAGAACGATAAATCATTTGGCCGTATGCAAGTTTCATTAATGTGGGCAAATGTATCCAGATCCTGGGACAATCCGCGCAAAACAAAAGCTGTCACTAAGTTCCATACCTTCTTTGTCAGAATATATCAACCATGTTCTTTTCAGTCAGTTTATGTCTTTCCAAAAAAGATGTCTAGGAGTGGTGACAATACTAAAAACACATGCATGATGTTGGCCAGGAGAAAGGACTTCAACACAAAAGACTAATATGTATATGTAATATAGTAAATGAATCTGGGGAAACTTCTGAATGTTTTCTTTCTGTAGAGTAGTATAGACACTTGCCCTTAGACTGAATACAGAAGTCTAAATTCTATGTTTGTTGGGAAACTTAATACATATTCAAATTAAGTTTTTGAAGTCCTGACACAGCAGCATTGTTTATGAACTCTTGCAGCTCGGGGCTTAGCCTTTGGCCCCGAACTGTCAAGACATCCCTGAGGCCTCCTCCACATCCAGAGTGGCTTACATTGATTCCAGTTCAAAGAAAGATTGTATTCAGTCATCTTTAATAGACTGAAAAATAAATGTAGCTTTTACAGTTGAATTTAAAACAGAAAAACAAAACGTGTAAATTTTTAATTCCCTGTTTAATAATTAAAGCTGGGGTACCTATCTTTTAAAACAAACACCATAATAAGATCCATGTAACGTAAACCAAACTGTTGTAGAGCCAGGAACTATCACCGCACTAGTTCTCACAGTCATGTATCTTTGGCCTTCATCAAATGTTAGTATCAGCATTTTCACAGCGTTCAGAGGAAGGACGACCCCCGTTCAGCCAATCAGCTTTTAGCCCAGTATGCAAATGATCAAATGATTTTCTAATGGGAAGATGAGTGGTTTTGGAATCGTAAGAATCTGCTTCCTCCAACCATTTTTCAAACCTTCTACAAATATCAGTTACTTTGTATCGGTTTGAAATAAACAACTTAACTTTGACAGCATATAATCTTTCTTATTCCATCTATCTTTCTGTTGGGATAAGCAAAACATTTTATTAATTGAATTATGAAATGGAAATGTAAAGTGATTAGTAATGTAATGCTACTTCTCATAACACTAGACTTTTCCAATAGAATGTAAATAATAAACACATGATTGTTTAAAACCATGCTGGTGATAACATAACATATAAAAAGAAGTTTGAGAGGCAGATTTCTAAGTTGCTTGTTATCGAGGTTCTTCCAGTCAATGTTTGCTCGACAACCACAAGATACAAATATGTTACATGTATCTACCCACCTGGCATTGGGGGCACAGCGGATGTACATGCAGGCCACATTGTTGCCTCTGCTGGATCGAGTTAGGAAGACTTCAGTCATGTCCAGTTCTCCTTGTGAATACTGAAACTCGGCCCGGTCGGTCAGGTGGAGCTTCCATCGTTCGTCTGCCCTGAGCCCAGTGGTCCCTGGGGTGGGGGAACTGCTGTCTACATCTGGTAGAAATCTGTATGTGGGCTCTGGGGGGAGGAAGGCCAGCTTTGAGGCGATCTGACTGGGGCATGGGGGACAGCAGAAGAGGCAGCAGAGCTCACTGAGAGAGAGGCCATTCATCCTTAACTGTGGAGGACAAGAGGAGCAGTGGGGCTATTATACACGTGGGCACAATAGGAGGCTTTCCATTTATATGTACATGACAACTGAGCCTAGGTCAGAGTATTCAGAATTAGGGCTGTGCCAGATTGTTATATTGTTATATGATTCTGATTCCGATTATTGAGACTCAATACACCAATAATGAGGTAGTAACAGCAGAGGTAGCTGAAGGAGTTAACCTCCCTTTAACATACTCTGTTCATAAAAGTAGAATAAATAAAGTAGAATAAATTCAAATCAAAATTTGAGATTGTGTATTAAGTGAAGAACATTTTGTTTATCTTTTTTTGCCCATATCAACCAGGTCTGTAACAATACGATATCCAGAAGACATTTTGTACTTTTAACAAAACATGGTTAACATTGTTACAAGAGTTTGCTAAAGCTTTTACAAATGTCATCTCAGTTATAGATGTAATGTATCTTTTACTTCCTGGTAGCCATTGATGACATTATGCAAGGGATGTTACTTAGCAATCATGTAATAAACGGAAACTAAAACTCCTTCAATGTACAAAAATGATAATGCTGCTTCAACCACAAAACGTTTTTGTAGTTAATATTGTTAAACTTTCAGGTAGGTCTTTGTCCAACCCTAGTGTTGAGTTATTGGTTCAAGAAGATGTATTTTTTCCTGTACATTTTCAAACGTTAATTAAACGTTAAATAAAATCAGTGTAATTCCACCAAAACCTACAGCTATCCATGTTTGTATGTATGCAAGTATGTATATGAAACACAATAAAACTTGTCATACGTACTTTAAGTTATTACTTAGTTTGGACCTTGTTACTTAAGGGAAAACATGACAGATTTCCATGTTATTATGACCACAGCATAGACAAGCAAATATGTAATTCAATATTAAGCCCATCCAGCTTTTAGTTTGATTCACTAACTTAGACCCACCTGTTGATCTGAAGTGAAATATTTAGAAACGGTGGAGTAATAGGAACAAGGTGGAAGTCCTTTTCAGTCTGACATGAAGCCTTCTGAGCGCGGGGGAGACTCAAGTCCAACCTGTAGCCCCTGCTATCGATCTTGGGAATGGTTAAGATCCATTTCGTCCACCTTAAAAGAATCACAAAGAGGTAAACAAAGCGTCACAGCTGTTCCTACTACTACCTTCAAATGGAGCGAATAAAAACCCATCCATCCATCCATCCATTTTCTACCCTTTAATCCATTTCTGGGTCAGGGGGGTGGCAGTCAGAGATGCCACCCAAGTCTCATAGCACCAGCCCCTCACTGACCCTCTGCAGGTGGTGAGTCCACAGGAGGACGGCTGCTCTCTGAGTGTGAGCATAGCCTTGATCTTTCAGTGGGGGCTTTGGGCAAAGTGGGGTTAAGTGTCTTGCCCAAGGACACAACGACAGCAGTCATCAGTGGGAGTCGGTGGAGAAGGTGCAGAGGTGGGAATAAAAACCGTAAGTCCAAAAACATTTTGCAAGCCAACCTAAATGTGTCCACAAACTCTTCCAATCATTGAGGTGTTAGAGAATATGTGTCAAGATCAAACATTATGGTTTCAAGACGACAGATAACACTTGTAGATGCTCTTCCAAGCTAAGGCTAAGCAGGCTTAAGCTAGCACGGTGCCATATAAGCATCAGGGACAAAACCACACTCTCTGTAAAGATACTGTACGCTTACCCGCAGGCTCATTATGATCTGCGCCTCTTCTTTAACTTTCCAAATGTTCTGAGCAGTTCTGAGCAGTTCTGTGCCGGTGTGAGCTGTCTGTAAAAGCGGCCTTGAAAATCCGCTCGGCTTCTGTCGCTGATGTGTGTGTTCCGCATTCTGATTGGACGACAGCAGGAACGGAGCACTCTCATTGGTTGATTCGCTCTCTAACGCGGAAGTGCCAACTCGGGTGGATCTTGTGATTGGCGACTCCCCAATTTGCGTCAACATGACATCTGCGCATGTCGACGCTCAGTCCGGGCGTCACATTTCATATAAAATTACAGTACAATTGTACTGCCAGAAACCTTTACATATATATAATACAATAGCAAACAATGTATTCTTTTATAGCCCTAAATCACAACAGAAGTCATCTCAGAGACTTAACAAAACCATTGAAATCACCAACACAGATCAGAGAATCAACAGTTTAAACACATAAAGAATATAGAACACATGTTGAAAAATGTCATACATGTTGTAGAATGTTAAAGTGTCCTGGATCATCACCACAGTCCTTCTAGTTGGACACTAACTGCCCAACAGACCCTCCTGCATCGGCAAGGAACAAATATATAAGTAACTTAGAATAATACATGCATTTACCTGACGCACACATGACCTGGAGGGGGTTCCTCCTGTTTGTTTACAATAATGACCAAGGATCACACCGTTTCATTGGACTACATCTAAATGTGAGTTTACTCAAAAGAAAACAGAAAAGTGGAATATTTTGAGGACATTAGTGATTTTTTATTCCCCAATTCATTGAACTATAAAGTCCAAGCACCACCTGGTGGAGTTCATGTTCACTCCACAGACAGTAACATGAGTGGTCACTACACGACCTGTTGGGGAAACACTGGACCCATTTACACAGCGGATCCTTCTCCAACATTTCAACAGCTGTTTGTTGCAAGTCAGGCCTCTAAACTGAAATACAAATAAACCCTGGTGATTGCAATATCCCCGTAGTCGAGGTAAAAATTACAAAATGGGACTTTAAAAGGAGTGCTCAAAAATATATTTATGGAAATCTACAACTCATTGCCTGAAAAAAAGTGCATATCATACATTTTATATATCCAGTCTTTTGAAGATTAACATGAGTGCATTTAATCATTCTACATACATCCTTTCAAATAAATGTTCCTCCCTCAAAATGGAAATATATGCACTGATCACCTGAATAGCAAAATAACTTGCTATAATGTGTTCAAATTTCTATAAAGTACTGTTCAAAAATAGGTCTAATCTGGATAATCTGGCCAAGATTATGCATCCAGCTTTAGGAGTACAAAAGAAAGATATCACAAGTGTGCTTTAAGGTGGCCATAATCAATGCACCAATCCATCTTTCTCCAGCTTTATGGAGGCAGAATTCTTTGACATTGCCTCGGTCTTCTCTGCAGCCTGGAGGGAGCGTCTTCAGGTGGAGCCCACAGCAGGACCTGAGCCAGCTCACATCACTATCTCACATGTATCAGTATCCAGAGTGTTCCGGCCGCTTTAGGCACCTTAGGCACGCCTATGGCACAGCGGTCCAGGGACTATAGACGAAAATAAGCTTTGTGATCAATTAGGTGCATTTATGGAAATGTTATGTAAATTAATGTACACAATGTGTTAAATAAAAATGTTGCCTACATCGCTTGGTGTGAATTCATGATCATGAATTTAGTCTGCCCCAAGGCTGCTGAGGAGAACCACCATCAACATGAAGCATATACATGCAATGTAAATGCTTTATGTGTCATAAAAGGCTTCATTATACACACCAATTTTCATATTTATATATATATATATATATATATATATATATATATAAATATATATATATAAAAATTATATACACACGCATTACATATACTTTTATAATTTGTTTCTTAGTAGCAACAACAAAAGAATAGAGAGACAAGCATAATTTAAAATAAACTTTGTGATTTTATTGTTACTTTTACACACCATACAATCCTAATATTTTAAAGAAAGTCAAAAAATAATAATAAAATACAAACAAAAAAGATCTGGTGGCATTGCAGGAGACTGGGGCGCCGCAAATGTGTTTTCATTGCACCGAATTCAAAACTTTGATTTATCTGAATGATCTTTTCTCAACCAAAAATGTCAGTCCAGTTTCAGAACCAACAAAGACAATCATTGTGCACGTTATATTATGCCACAAGATGTTCAAACAAAATATAGGGGTCCATATACACAATCGAAGACCATTGATTATTGTACGTGTTGTTTTAAGTATCCCAACTGCTGGTGATGAGTTCTTTCAAAAGCGGTTTGCATCGACCTGGTCTGGTGACGATGTGTACATTCAAACTGCTCAAAATCTTGAAAAATACAATGGTGGTTGATATGAGCAGTCGACAGAATTAGCAAGTGTTGTATGCCGGCTGACAGTTTCACTTTTGTATGTGGGTTTTGCTGCATCATTAACTTAAGATATTAATTTGTTGTGAGAAATGCTTGCATAAAGAATTACACCAGCAGTCAACTTTTCATTGTGGGCGACTGTACAAATGCTAAATAGGCTAAGGCTTGCATTATACACAACCAAACTCTCCATTCCGATGGATTTCCAATTAGGTATTCATTAAATGTCTATCTCTACTAATAAGGCTTAATGTAATATGAACTGATTTTAACTTTATAAACATGATCAGGTTCAAAGTAACTCGTGCATACAAGAATCAGTCATTCATTACTCTGAACATTCTCATGGACCATATGCAATAAATATACCTTCGAACCTTTCTACAGCTTTTCAAATAAATAGTTTATCATTATGTTCAAACATTTACAAGGAAAGCTAATACATGTTAAAGTATCAATGGCCCTGTGTCAAGTCACATACAATGTTTCTGATACATAGAATAGTTTAAATGGGATCAGCAGAATTATACTTTGCACTGGAGTAAAGATGGCATATGGGCGTGTTCAAAGTGAGATGAGCCTAAATAATGGATAAACTGTATTTTTCAGTACACATTATGTGGGTAAATGACATCTTAACAAGGAACATATGCAATGTGTTGTACAGTTTCATACAACACACATTCCTTAACTGAAGAAATGTATCAATACGAGTCATATGATTATATACATGGGGAAAGTAAAGCCCTGTTAGTAAGACTAAAGAATTCTCTATAGCAATACACTTAGATTCTGTGTCTTTACAAGCACATTATAAGCCATGGTTCAGCTTGCACAGCCAGTAACTTGCATGTTCAATAGTGTACGTTTTGTTAATTACCTAAATACAAGCACAGATTGTGCTCATCACTTTTATAAAGCCTTGTACGAGTATGAAGAAACTGAAGCCACTAGCTCTTGTAGCAGGTTTAGTGGTCTGCTGGTGGTCAACACCAAGGTTTTCACAAACAAAAGTTACGATGTTGCTAGCAATGACTTAACTGGAAGCTATTTCAGTGTGAAATATATTGTGTTTTAATGGTGCAATGGTAATAGTATAATTAATGCAATTTACTTGAAACGATTGAGCACAAATCTTAGAATTGCTGACACATGCTGCCAATCCTCCAGCACAGATCAACCAAATGATAAAATAAATAGAAAGCAGTCACACATTTCAAGCTAACTACAATATATTAATATAGATCTTTTGTTGTCATACGCTCATTAAAATAGGGAAAAAACACAAATCTCATTCACGCTGTATAAGTCATGGTTCAGTTCCCAATACCCAAACGTCTTCCCTCCAACAACTTTTCATGCACCCAATATCAGTATGAGAAGTTGATATATCAAAGAGAAAGATTACTGAAAGAGTTCAAGGTGTGGTGACCCAGCCATAAGGTCAGAAGGTGCAAAAGAAACAAATTAAACCACTTGACATCTTCTACCTGGGAGGATATTCCTCAGCCCTTAGGTCACGCCGACAATTCTCCCAGATATTTTAGGTGTATCCGAATAGTTTCCTTTACCCAAACTTGTAAAGATACAACAGGGTGAAATAAAAATACCTTCAAGATTGCCGTGAAGGTAAGAAAAAAAAAAGTCAAATTAAAAGCTGTAGCTTCCTCCTCACAGCAACAGCAAAGTCCACCAAGACCCTACTGATCTCCCCAGTCACACAAGCGAGAAGCGCGCACACACAAATTCATTCACACACACACACACACACACACACACACACACACACACACACACACACACACACACACACACACACAACCTGATTCAGCCACAACCAACCTTTGCAGAAAGGGAGATACCAGTACGGCAGGTGTCCCGCCCAGGCCCTCATACCACCATGAACAAATGAAGCCATGATATCAGGTGTTTTCATCCATGTCGCTATTGTTCAAATTCACAAAGTCAGACCTTCCTCACCACTCGGATCTCATAACTTCTGAATTTTCTCAGCCACCACAATGGGGTTCTCCTTGCGAATGCGTGCGGCGGCTGCGCTCCGGTAATCATAGGGACAGTCATGTTTGTCAGAGTAACGGTGGATGGCACAGAACAGGTTGCCACAGCGACAGTCAAAACCTAAACAATCAAAACACAGTTACGACATATACATGGTTTAACAGGGCGCTTGCTTTCGTGCTCAGAACAAAGAAAAGGAAGCTCGATTTGACAAACCGACCTTTCCCCCGGCATTTCTGGGACAGATTTGAAAACGTTTATTTTTGGCCAAAATGTTCAATACACTGTTTATTGTAGTAACACAGAAGAATGTAAATTAAATAACCAACAATTGGAATAATTGTCCAATAGTTTAGTATTAAGATTCATTTATTTATTTATTGTTAAAGTGACGATTTGGTTGCAATGACTTAACTGGATGTTATTTCAGTGTGAAATATTTTATGTTTTAATGGTGCAATGGTACTAGTAATGTGAATGGTGTGGTCAGATACAACACAATGCACACGCCTAAAGTTGAACAAAAACTACTTCTGAAAGAACAGACATTTGGTTTGTGGATTGTGAATAGACCACTAACTTGTTGCCATCATGTGAGTTTTACTGGAGAATCAATTCTACCACTGCTGCGTGTTTATGGGCCCACAGGCTTAACCCTTTAAGCGCCAGAGGTTTTTTTCCAAAACGCTCAATTTTGACATCTTAATTTCAAAAGGCTATAACTTAAAAGTGATAAGAGATAAAGGCTTTCTGTAAATTAGAAAAATATAAAGGATGGTGCAAAGTTTATGTAGAGAATAAATCCCCCCATTGAATTTGCATATTATGACGTCATTTGGCGTTAGAAATAGTGGATTTTAGATTTTTCATACAATATTTGTATTTTTCTAACTGACAGACATATATTTATCACTAGAACATGAACACACACAGAGCACACACTGTAACATTGTAAATGTTCATGACAATAGTAAAACAATATAAATCATGGTGCTGCTGTGAGCAGTCTGCCCAGACGCGCGCCTCCAGGTGAAGCGCGTCACCGCGACCCTGCTGCTGCAGATGTCTCCCCTGCTCTCTCTCTCATCTCCCCAACTCTCTCTCTCTCATCTCCCCTGCTCTCTCTCTCGTCTAACATACACAAGACAAGGCCTCTCCAACACATTACTGTCCCGGTGATTACGTGAGGCTTGAAAATAAATATGTGGGAAGCACTTTTAGCGGAGACTTTGGCGGAAACTTCAGCGGAGGCTGGAGGTCGCCCCGACCCGAGTTCCAGGCTTGTTTTCCGCAAATCTAACCTGTCTCCGAACCTCCCAATGACTGGCCTTACTCTAAGAAACACTGTTCCCACTGCAGACCCTGTGCAAAGTGTCTAAAGTTAGTGTTTGGTGCGGTACAACACTCGCAGGCTGCCCCGCAGCTGCATTCACTTCGCTATGATTTCCGCACTGGTTCAACGCGGTCTTGCTCGAATATTTTGTATGAGAGCATGACGTTTTTTGGGGCCAGGGAGGTAGTCTGACATGTCTGCCAACTAGTGGCAGGGAGTATGAATGAATTTTGACACTCAGTTGGTCACACTCGGCCGTTTTTAACAGTACCGCAGCTTGTCGACTTAAGTCGACCGTGGCGCCTAGAGGGTTAAGACTTACCAGTGAGGCCAACTTTCTTTCGGCAGGAAAAGCATCTGTTCTTCTTCTTATTTTTATCAGGCGTTTGTTCTCCATCTGATGATGCCTGTGCCGTTTCTCCAACTTGATCTAACAGGGAAACAAGTACTTGACTTTCCATCCACCTGTGGCATTTGCATTGTGTCATTTACAGCCCTAACATGTTCACCTGTGCTGCCCGATGTGCTCTCCTCCTCCCCCTCCTCAGCCTCTGCTCTGTCCGAGTCCACCGGTGCTGGCTCTTGAGAGATACTCATCTCAGTCATCTGTTGAGTCACTGGGCTGGGGGAACTCGGACTATACATGACACAAAGTCAAATGACCATTTTGTTTGTGGATTTAGAATACAAAGTATATAAATAATACATGTGTGTATTTATTGCTTTCAAATATGTGTTGGATTTTACCTGCTGGCCTGTTCCTCAGGGGGCGTTCCTGCGGGGGGCTCCGTCTCTGTGATGGGTTCTGAGGTCGTGCTCTCTACATTCACAGTCACACCAGGCAATCCTGGTGATCCTGTGGGCGATGTTGTAACTATGTGAAAATTAAAAAGTGTAAACTCACCACAAAAGCCAACCTCAGAACTAATGGAGATGCTATTTTTAATTATCTACCTTTTTCACCTGGGGGGCTGGACCGGCCTCCTCCCTGTTGTCTTTGCAGGTGTTCCTTGTAGCAAACTGAGCACATACCATTGGTGCGTGGGTTGCCATAGAAACCACATCCCATAGTGCAAAGCATTGGCACCTGTGTCTGATTGGTCTCCTGAGCCATGCTCCAACAGGGGGGAGGGGGATGGGAGATGATATTCCTGAGAAAAATTAAAAATCAAGTTCATAAAAACAATATCCTCTTGGTTCAGTGGAGGCAGTTTTTTAACACTTGGGTCAAATTGACTCATCACACTGATTACACATACTTGAAATACTTTTCTCTCCAGCTGATTTTTCATAATAATTTCCTAACTTCACCAATCCTGGGTCATTGAGACACTTTTAGACTCTAATTTAGGGTATTTTCCAGCTACTTTTAAATCAGTAAAGCAAGGGTTAAGAACAACATAAGTCCGGTATCCAACGAGCGCTTCAGAATAATTATAAAGAGGGGACGTTGCCGATGCAGGAGTCCGTTGGGCAGTGTCCAACTAGGACTGTGATGATCCAGGACACTTTAACATTCTACAACATGTATGACATTTATCAACATATGTTCTATATTCTTTATGGTGTCTTAACTGTTGATTCTCTGATCTGTGTTGGTGATTTCAATGGTTTTGTTAAGTTCTCTGAGATGACTTCTGTTGTGATTTAGGGCTATACAAGAATAAATTGTATTGTATTGTAATAATAAACAAGAGCAACACATTATTTTGAATAGAAAAAAGTCCAGTATATGTTGCATGAAACAGAAAGCAGAAACCAAATGATATCAGCCAGTCTAAACATTAACTCTAGGGCAACAACACAATATAAACCATTTATTTAAAATAAAACGAAATGACGTGTCCCAATAGATTACGTTAAATACCTCGCTAATTAGAAGTTTCAGAGGCATGTTCCCCATTCCGCTCATAACCCGCAACTCTCACATCTATCCCCACCGCTGTCAGACTGTACAACAAGTCACTTTAAGTCACTGTATTAAGACTGAAAAAACCTGCACTACTATTGACACTTTTTATATTGTACATAATATATCCTGAATTTTACATGTTTGCATATTTCCTCTCTTTTTGCACAATCTTGAGTGTTTCAGTGCGACATGTCAATTTCTCCTTTGTGAGATAAATAAATAATATCTTATCTTAAAATACATTGAAGCGTGTCAGACAGTAAACATACAAAGAACGTTCAGTCCAGAGTAGTAAGTAGTAAGTAATCTTTATTTATATACCGCCTTTTCACTGCACATCGGAGTCTCAAAGCGGTTTACAATTGTTTTTGTTTTTTGTTTTTTGTGATTGGGGGGGCCAGTACAGGAGGCACATGCCAGAACTATTTTACATATTTTTAGTGGTAGGGGAAACCAGAGCACCCGGAGGAAACCTACGCAGACACGGGGAGAACATGCAAACTCCACTCAGAAAGGCCCTGGTCCGACCGGGATTCGAACCCAGGACCTTCTTGCTGAGAGGCGAGAGTGCTATCCACTCAGCCACCGTACCGCACTGTACAACAAGTCACTTTAAGTCACTGTATTAAGACTGAAAAAACCTGCACTACTATTGACACTTTTTATATTGTACATAATATATCCTGAATTTTACATGTTTGCATATTTCCTCTCTTTTTGCACAATCTTGAGTGTTTCAGTGCGACATGTCAATTTCTCCTTTGTGAGATAAATAAATAATATCTTATCTTAAAATACATTGAAGCGTGTCAGACAGTAAACATACAAAGAACGTTCAGTCCAGAGTAGTAAGTAGTAATCTTTATTTATATACCGCCTTTTCACTGCAGAGCTGAGTCTCAAAGCGGTTTACAATTGTTTTTGTTTTTTGTTTTTTGTGATTGGGGGTGCCAGTACAGGAGGCGCATGCCAGAACTATTGTACATATTTTTAGTGGTAGGGGAAACCGGAGCACCCGGAGGAAACCTACGCAGACACGGGGAGAACATGCAAACTCCACTCAGAAAGGCCCTGGTTTTTAATGTCACGTTAGAAAAGTACAATATCCATTTGTTTGGTTTGGGGAGAACACTGCAGCTGGTTTTGTCCAAGTGTCTCTTCTGTCCTCAGCTAACACTCAACATTAGCCAAAGCCTTGTCGGTCGCATTGTCTCACAACCAGATACCAGCGCATAAACACAGTCAACCCCCGCTTAACACGTACAATAACACAACACTTTGTCATAAAAACGATTTAAACACGCATTGAAAGAGCAGCGTAAAGTATTTGCTAAGTTATGAGTGAAAGAGAGCGGCGGCAGTTGGCTATCGTTAGCCTGAGTGTGCTAGCTAGCCGAGCCCAAACAGTGCGCGTGCAGACACTGTGCTAGCTAGCCGAGCCCAAACAGTGCGCGTGCAGACACTGTGCTAGCTAGCCGAGCCCAAACAGTGCGCGTGCAGACACTGTGCTAGCTAGCCGAGCCCAAACAGTGCGCGTGCAGACACTGTGCTAGCTAGCCGAGCCCAAACAGTGCGCGTGCAGACACTGTGCTAGCTAGCCGAGCCCAAACAGTGCGCGTGCAGACACTGTGCTAGCTAGCCGAGCCCAAACAGTGCGCGTGCAGACACTGTGCTAGCTAGCCGAGCCCAAACAGTGCGCGTGCAGACACTGTGCTAGCTAGCCTCGATCCGCGAGCCCAAACAGTGCGCGTGCAGACTCCGCGCTAGCTAGCTTTTAACGGGCGTACACTCAAAAAGTACTTGGTCTAAAACCCCCACGAATGCCACGGTTACCTGTGATCGATGTGCCGAAACCTGTGGCCGAGCTTGGGCTAAGGAAATGTGTACAAGTATTGTGTCTCCCAGCAGAGCGCGCGGCCTCTACCCAGCGCTAGCTCCCGACATTCACACAACGACCATGACGTCACCCTGCTTTGATTCAGACGGGCCACAAACGACATATTTAGGGACTCTTCAAATACACAATACAATTTATTCTTGTATAGCCCTAAATCACAACAGAAGTAATATCAGAGGACTTAACAAAACTATTGAAATCACCAACACAGATCAGAGAATCAACAGTTAAAACACATAAAGATAAGATGTACTTTATTAATCTCACGAGAAATGTACATGACACATTGGCAAGGATAGGAACACTCAAGAATTGTGCAAAAAGTAACACATTTGCAGCATCTTAATGCAGGATAAATTATGTACAAAAAAGTGTCAACCAAGAAAGAAGTGTCAATAGTTTCTATTCAGTCAGGTTTCTTTTCAGTCATAGTGCAGTGACTTAGAGTGACTTGTTGTACAGTCTGACAGCGGTGGTGATAAAGGATATAGAACACATGTTGATAAATGTTCATACATGTTGTAGAATGTTAAAGTGTCCTGGATCATCACCACAGTCCTTCTAGTTGGACACTACCTCCCCAAAAGACCCTCCTGCATCAGCAAGGAAAAACTCATAAGAAAAACCCAGTGGGAAAAAAGTGAGAAACCTTGGGGAGACCCATGGTTTGAGAAAGGAATCAAACAACACACAGACTGCTCAAGGATTATATCACATTTATTTGCATTTCATAAATCTCATCTTTGATAGTATGTACGATACGTTTCACCGAACCACTATAATGGGTTACTTTATTACTATGCCAAATGGAAGGCATCATGCTCGAGTACATTTTGTGCGCTCAATGAAAACTATTAGATACATTTTGGTATTTTAAACATTTACGATGAAAAGTTATCTGAATACAACATTTATTGTTTTGGTCCAATCTGCTCCATTGGCACATCTTTATCTTCTTTCTCAGTCAACTGAGGGGCAAAGGGTCCAACGAGCCAGTTCAGAGGGGTGTTGTGTGTGAGATACTCCATCACTCCATCCAAAGACTTCTGAACCTATAGTAAAATAAACACTGATAATGATTCACAAGTAACAGCATTTTTTTAAACAAATTAGTAACTTGAAAGCAAAGAAACCCTATAGAGACCTGGGTTAGATGCTGGCGGCTGCGCTCCAAAAGCACTGGTGTAAGAGAGCTGGTGTTTCCTAGAGACGTGCGGAGCTCTTCAGCGGACTGTATGGCACTGCTGAGCTGCTCTTGTACTGCTCCAGGGAGGCCTTGAGCACTGGACACCACACTGGAGCAGGCGGACTTCAGCTGGTTACTCAATCCACGCACCATGGACAGGGCCTGCCACTCAAGCTTCTGTGGACAATCACAAATCACATTCACGAATGAACCTGAATAATATACAAGTCTTTCATTTATCATAGATGGTGAAGGAAAACAATCTAAAAGCATTATAATGGCACCTCTTTCTCATCTTTGCCCTGCTGCTGTTCTGGTTCTGGCTCGGTGTGCTCAGCATCAGCCTGAACCTGTTGCCACTCTGTCCAGCGTTGCGTCAGTTGCTCAGATGCTCCATCAGCCTGGTCTGGGGTAGAACCAGGACCCTTCCGAGCTTTCTCCAGCAAGTCCAGAGTGCTGCTGATCTGGGTCATGGCTGTGTAGGTGGCTTCCTTTGCCTGTTGCGCTCGGATCATTGATTGCTCCCGGGCACGCTCTTGGACCTTGGCAGAAAGCTTCCCCAGACGAACAAAGTAGCTGGGGCTCCCAGGCGGACTGGCTGTTGTCGTCGAAACCTCACCATTGGCAGGTTCTGCCAGAGCAGCTGCATATACAGACACAAATGGAATTTTACAATGAGATAGTTTCATTCAGTTTTTCTTTTTTTGCTAAACTGACAATGTAATTTATAATTCAATTTATTTTCTTTGTTAAATCAAAAATGGGACGTCTTGGCCTTAAGAATACAGATGGGGGAGCCCTCAGGTGCTAGTTCTGTGGAAAATGTAAATAGTCTGTGGATGTACTGTGTGCTAAACTGGAACCCGTGGAACATACTGTACGTAACCTAACCCTAACCCTAACCCTAAACTATAGCTGAAGTTTCATAAACACACCTAAATGTCAATCACAAGCTAATGTCTAAGAAACTCCAATTAATTGTTGTCACTACAAGGGTTCTATGCAATGTGGGTAAAAAAAATCCCCATTGATACATTTTTGTGTCGTAGTAGCATGACGTAATGGCAGCAGGTGTCAGAGCTCCGAGTGTTGGAACATGAAGGCCCATTTGTAAGCCAAGCAAACAGAAGGAGGTTATTGTAATGTCCAGCTCTCTTCACTATATATAGCATCAACCCTCTGTGGTTCATCTGCAATGACCTCAACCCCAGATAAAGAAACATAAATCGTCTGTGTAGTCTCCTAGCACAGAAATGCATACTCTTTAAACAACAAAATAAACATTGTAATCAAAAATCCATTATTTCAAAACAGAAATGCCAAGCTCATTTTAGGTCTGGGGCCGTATCTGACAAATGAGAGCTGGTCAGGGGCTCAATGTTTATTTTTATTTTTATAGATCCATAATTTTCTTAGTGCAAAGTCTGTTTAAAACTCAGCATCTGTAGGTATATTTTAGGTTTTTTTACATTATGGAGATAATTTGACCAAAGGTTAACTCAACAATTTTGTTATATTATTTTCAGGTAGATATCTCAGAATAAATAAAGTTTAGAAAATCAGCTTGAAAATTCTGCTCGTCCTCCCACAGGCCACATAACGGACATGTTTTAAACCCTACACATGCTTATTATAAAATTACATTCTAGTAGTTTTCTCACAAACATCGGAGCATCATTATCAAAGCACTGACCTAATTCCCTCTCTGAAAGTGGCAGGTTCTGGTCAACCCAGTCTTCTGATCTTCTGAGTGCCATGCCCATCCCACTGCTGACCATCTGTCCCAGACTGGTGCCCATGACGGTGCTGAAGCCGCCGCTGACTGCACTGACCATGCCCCCCCACAACGTCCCCACCACAGCATCTTTGGCCCCTGCAACAGACTGGTACACCATGCCCATCGTGTCCGACACCACCTGAGGACAGAACATGTGTGCAACTCAGAAAAAGTGTAATAACCAAACACACATCCTAATTACATCCAAAAGGAGACTAAACAGGGGCCAAACCTGGAACCAGGACAAGACCAATTAAACACACATTCTATCTAGTAAACCGAAGACATTTATGTAGATTTTTTTATTTATGCATGCCTTTGATTTTATCCTGATTTAACTTGTTTGCACCGAGAGCCAAAGCAATTTCCCAGTTTGTGACTTCCTGTTACTCACACGGCAATAAAAGGATTCTGATTCTGATCTATGATGCCGGCTGCTAACCTTAAGCATGAGATAACACACAACAGCCTTGACCAAGAGGATCAGCCATTTTGCTCTGGCAGCCACGGCACATCGCCACATTGATACATCAGCAATAAATGGTATTGTAAAAACGATAAAACTGCCAGTGGGTCATTATTAATTACTAAACATCTTTAGAACTTCATTACTAAAAACTATATTAGATGAAAATGATGCCAACCATAGAGTGTGTGACTCCGCAGGCTTGAGCTACAGCTACTGCCTGAAATCTATAATGTGTTTGGCCATTTTACAATTTATTCAAAATAAACAATGTTATTGGGATGAAGAGCAAAGAGTAATTGTATCCTGAAGGGTTCAAAAACATGAAAAACAGGAACATTTATGAACACAAAGTAAACCTTATCTGCTGGCTTGTGAAGAATAGGTAGATTCTCTTCCACTTTATCCAGTCCTTTCATGGCATACTCATTCACTGTAGCAACTAAATCAAGAAAGCAAAACCAGGATACACGAGGCAGTAGAATTTTATATTTGCATATTGTGTTAACTATTTAGGTTTAGATTTACGCTGTGGTTCAATGTAGTCCAGCAGAGGCTTGGAGCCCGTCGTGGCTGCTGCTCCGAGTGTTCGAACTCCGCTCTCCGCCACATCCATCACTCCTTTGAGCAAAGGCACGTTGTCTTTGGTGCTGGTATAAGCACTGGACACAGCCCCACAGGCAGAGCTCACCAGAGGCAGGTTCCCCACTCGTGCAACTACAGTCTGCATACAAATCAAATACAATAAGAGCAATAAGAGACATGTCTTAGTTGGGGATACTAAACAATGAAAGTATTACAGCTGAAACTGAGGTAATTAGAGTATTGGTCAAAAGTACATTTACTTCAGTTTAAACGTACAATGTTGATAATTGGCTCACAGCTTGTAAAAACATCAAGTAATTATCTTTTGAAAATTGTCTGTAAGCCATAATCATCAACATGATTGGCTTATTGGGGTCAATTCTACTTTCACCTGTTTATACACATATTTTCAGTGAGAATAATCTTAGTAAATCAAAATATGTACATTTTTTAAAACAATAGTAGTTCCTCATCATAGATTACAAGCAACATGTCTCTGTTTTCAGCACCAAAGCAAACGAAAAATAACAAAGAACACGCTTTGGATGTACACTGGGAAGCGAAAGTGCTAGCCTGGTCGTACCACACCATAGTACAAATTACATTTCGTACTAAGGTCTGGATTTGCTTCATTGACTCCGTGAACAGGTGGGAGGGGTTAACTCCTTTTGCAGATTGAAACCATTGGATCAGAGTTTACCGTGACATATGTTATGCGCCCGAGTGAGTTGTTAGCATTTAGCATTTAGCCTAGCTTTAGCCATCTCCTTTGTCGCTAACGGAGCCCGTGGGGAGTAGCGCCACAATTTTTCGAGCGATTACATTTGATAGACATTCCTTTTGCTCCGGCTTCAGTTTCTTGATAGAACCAGACCAGATTACTTTACTATCACATTTTTCCCCATTACCAAACTACAACCTTCCCGTTCGACGCAAACTCTTGACGTCATTCACATCTAACTACAACACCCGCCTCCCGCGCTCTCTGATTGGTCGGTCGAAATTCAACCGATTGTATTCGCTAACACAGGGACCAGACCCAGACGTTACATGCAGTGAAATGATGACTGAGCGGAGAGTACAGATGGATAAGACCAGGCTACGAAATTGCTCTATTTTAACTTTTACAGCACAATGAGGGCCTTGCTTTACTTTCAAGTCTTTTAGGCTATAACTACAAGCTGTTCACATCTAGAGACTGACAGTTTTGCCCATTCATCTTTAGAAAACAACCCAAGCTCAGTCTTTATGTTTATGGTTTGCTCACAAGTTCAAGTTGAATTGACCCTTTAGCAACAGGCTGTAGATGTGATGAAATGGGTTTCAGAGGTGCCTGTAAAGCTCAACGTTAACCATTCAGTTTGTAAGTAGGATTAGGTGGGGTCTTGGCATCTTCCTCACCTGCTGGTCTCCGTTAGCGTGCACTGCCTCAGTAGCTCCACTCTCAGTCGGTTTCCCACTCTGGTCTGCCATTGTGAGCGCTCGAGTCAGTCTCTAACAACCAATGCAGAAAAACAGGCCTTCAGCTCACACCGTTTGGTAACCTTATGCATTTTAAATCTCAAGTCCTGCCAGTCAGTGGGAGAAAGACATTATTGTGGAGAGTGTAATTAAATGCAACCGGACCATGTTCAATTCATTTGTCAACACCATGATGTAACAAGACTGAAACCACTCAGTACAAGACAGAAAGCGGAGACGAAGCAAACATGTTTTGCATCCGTAATGTGTCAAACTGTTTACATGAGGCTTACAATCTGGGAAACTTTCATATCACTATCACACAATGACCTCTTGTAGTGGCTGGTTTAGGGCTGGTTCGCAAACAATCAATGATGTAGTATCCATCCATTTTCTTCCCCTTAAAGAAGCTATACCCGATTTTTTTTCTAAGTAGTTCATAAAAATGCTTTTTACTACATACAAGTTGTATCATAATACATCATTTAATTGAAAACTTGAGGTAATTGATTCAGCTGTGTAAGAATTACAAGCAGTGAAAAGTGCTGAGTAGAGTCTGAGCGGGACGTTCTCCTCCAATCACAGAACGAGCAGAGAACAGCCTGCGTCCTCTAGTCTCTACAGCCTGTGTCCTCTAGTCTCTACAGCCTGTGTCCTCTAGTCTCTACAGCCTGTGTCCTCTAGCCTCTACAGCCTGCGTCCTCTAGTCTCTACAGCCTGTGTCCTCTAGTCTCTACAGCCTGCGTCCTCTAGTCTCTACAGCCTGTGTCCTCTAGTCTCTACAGCCTGTGTCCTCTAGTCTCTACAGCCTGTGTCCTCTAGTCTCTACAGCCTGTGTCCTCTAGCCTCTACAGCCTGTGTCCTCTAGTCTCTACAGCCTGTGTCCTCTAGCCTCTACAGCGCTGCTCAACACCAGGGCTTCGACTTCAAAATTCGAATATAATTCTAAAATAAAAAATGAACAAAATAATTGAATAAAAAATGTGAACAAATCTTAGACAACCCTTATAATTAGAAATGTATTTAATGACTGCAAATAAAATAGTTAGCTCCCAAAGGTTTCACCGGGACGTGCTAGGCAGGTAACAGCTAAGCTAGCTAGCTGTTTCATGGTAACTTCCGGGTTTTTCGCAATCGCTTTTTGTCACATTGAAACAGTATTTTTGTCATGAAAACGTTAACAGCAAATTCTGAAATCGTCCGTGCATGTGTGTTAAGGATGTATATGTGTACTGTATTGTCCGATTGACGTTTAATGGTGTTGATTGATAGATATGTATTTGTTTATTGAGCGTGGCTAGCTCCGCTAGCTCCGCTAGCTTCTCTACACAGAAGAGTGTGTAGTGACAGGTGCTGATAGCGTTTTGTACTTGCAGAGTAATGGCAGTATTTTACACACCTGAATTACAAACAGAGGTTGCATTGGGGCTTCGGTCATTATTGGTTTGAGAGTTCTGTTTTCAAGAAAAAATGATCGGAAGAATTGCTGCTGCTGCTTTGAGGAGCTCTATAACACATTATAATTAAATATTAGAATATATTCTAAGGTTTTAAATTAATACATTCGGACGCGAAACTAGCGGTATTCTTTTACTTATATTGTGTTAGCAGTGCGTTGCTTTAGTGCCATTTCATCAGTGATTGTTGTTGAGCTTACAAGAAGTTGCGCTAATGCTAATGTTAGCATATGTATCAGATCGCAAATAAAACTAGGTGGCTCTGTGTTATGAGAGCGTAGGGGAAATGAGAAGCCATTGAGCGAGTTGGGGGGCGGTGCTAAACATTCAAACATTGCAGCAACGGGTATAGCGCCTTTAATCCATTTCTGGGTTGGGGGGGTGGCAGTCAGAGCTGCACCCAGTACACTCAGCACCTGCCCCTCACTGATCCTCCTGCAGGTGGTGAGTCCACAGGAGCTGAGATCTTTCAGCGGGGGCTTCAGGCAAAGTGGGGTTAAGTGTCTTGCCCAAGGACACAATGACAGCAGTCATCATCAGTGGGAGTCGTGAAGTAGGTCTTACGGTGGACTCGAACCCACGACCTTCAGGCCCAAAGGCCAATGCTCTACCAACTGAGCTACTCTCGCCCCCGATGTAGTAAAAAAGTATAAATCGTAGTCAACTAATTTAGTTATCAATTAACCTTCCATAGACTTCAAACGATTCAATGTGTCACCAGTCATCTCCATGAAGACGTTCTCCCATATTCACTGAGCTTTTGACATCGAAACTAAAAAGAATAATTGGCCAACTAATCAGTCAAAATAATCACTATAAAACAGCCCAAATACTGTAATGTATATTTTCTGGTAGAGCCTGCCACCTCCATGCATCTTTCAGTGGAACTTATAGTATTTTTTTAAACATCCACGCAAAAATCACTAACTTCTGGCACAAATATGTAACTCCGCCTCTTCTCTTAAAAAGCTCCTGTCCCAGCCCTATAATAATGTGATGCCATTGGACCACTATCCCATCATGCTCAGAGCAGGTTTCTACATTTTAAATCAAAATAATTGCCCATAATTCATTATGGCAATTTAAAAAGGGGAGCTTGAAGCAGGTTGTCCTGAGTCTCACAGCACTAAAGCCTATTCCACATGCAGGACATGACGGGGGTCACTGACCATTATTTGAGCCAGTGAGAGTGTGGTCTGCTCGTAGGTCAGCTGGAGGGAGGGAACTTCAATTCTAATGATCTTTGTTGCAGTTTAAACAAGCCTCTGGATCTTGGATTGATCCTTCACAAGCGCACCGAACTAGACTGCCAGGCAGTATCTGAGACAGCTTTCAAATATAGAGCTGTAGTAAATAGTCATAATTTTTGTGCGCATTCCGAACAGCTGCAAGCGTCTCAGAAAGTGTAGTCTCTGGGCCAGTTTAGCGCACAGGGCGTCGACCTCATCAGTCCATTTAAAATATTTGTCGGCGGAGATGCTTAATTGAGTCCACTCGCTCACTTTGCACCCCATCTATGCGGAGAGTCTTCGACTCAAAGATCATTTCTTTGGTTTTCACAGTGTTCAGGTTCAGCTCGTCACACCAGTCTTTGAAGGAGTCTACCTCACTGCGGTTAGCAGACTCACAATGGCAGTAACATCTGAGACTGTGAAATGACACAAATCACATGTATCCACCTTTGAAGATAAAAGAAAATCTATTTGACTACATGATACTATAAAGCTGCAAAAACACCTTGAGCAGGTTTTGTGAAATCTGCCAATATCGACTGTGTTGTCCTGGTGAGTCCAGCTGTTGGAGAGTAAACAGATGAGAGCTGTAAGAATGTTCAGGGGCCACATCTCTAACATGTGAAGAGCATCTGTTCTCTCAGTGAATATACAGCCTTTGGTTCTCTCCCTTTTACCTGCTGCACAAGTCAAAGGGAGCTCCCACTGCACCAGCCCCTCTCCTGAACACAGAGCTACACATCAGGTGGTGCCATCCAACAGGACTGAATGACTTATTGTAATGGAGGTTTCCATTATGCAGAAGTCATTTGGAGCACATGTTTATGTTTATAGTGGAAAGTAATCTTAAATAAAACACAATTTCTAAGTTTAACAAACGTGGGAGCTTTGCAATGATACAAAAACCATTGCAACAGTTTTCCTTGAATCATTTTTGTTTTCTTTCTGATAGAAAGTCAGTTCGAGTCATTTTATATAACAAAGCAAAGTCTAACAGTGAGATGAACCCAAGATAACCGTCATAGACAGAGATAATTTGACGAACTGATTATGCAACACCAAATCAATTATTATTTTACAGGCTACAGAAACAGAACATTATTATCAGAGCCAATGTGAAGTTACTCTGAATCTTCTTTTTCTCTGAACGCATTAAAACTGGCCAAACCCCCAACTATTGTAGTGTTGTATTCCCTAACAAAATAAAAAATACATAATAACAATTTTACTGATAAACATATCAATTATTAATTAAGTATCTTGTGTCAAATGATAAGAGTTATTATATGCGTCATACTGTATTGCCACAGACATGAATAGAGCAGAATACATAGTTTCATTTTCATTTTCTTTCCATTTATTTATTTCTTAAAGACGAATAATACATCTTTGCCTAAATTCACACAAAATATAACTATGCAAAAATAACTGCCAATCAGTTCTCAGCCCAATGCGTCAAACAGTCACGGTATTTTTTTTTTTTTAAAGGATAAATCCAGCATGGTGTGGTCTAATTATTCACGACATGTAACTCTTTCTACTGAGACAAACTCACAAACATGCATTATTGATGACACAAAATGTTATATATCCCAGCTTGACACAACCATGGATCTATAAAGCTAAAGTTGATAGTTTGACAGCTTGGTGAACGCCCAGTCATGTAGCAACAGTAGCAAAGTGAAGCTAACACTGGTTACTTTGTATCATTGCTGCTAGCTCAGAAACTTTAGACTAATGCACTGACCTGAGATGACCGCGGCCCCTGCTGTTGTGTGTGTGTGTGTGTGTGTGTGTGGAGGGTGTGGAGTAGATTGAGGAGACCCAGACAAAAAGCCACCCTTATTTCACAATAATTTCATGTGTGTGAACTTCAGCAACAAAAAGGCGGAGAAAGGGCTCGTCCTGGAAACTTTGAACCAATGAAATCCCATCTACGCAGTAACGCAGCAGCGGGATTACTCATGGGCTGCATCCAAATTCACCACAAAACTTCTTCTTAATCCTCGTCTACTTCTTCTCCTTTTCAATGACCTCGATGAGAATACATTTATCCTAAGCGGTGTTGAAAAGTCTTTCCTACCGGTTTCACTTGACCGAACTCTCTCGCTCTATAAAGTGTAGAAAAATCAAGGGCAGGGAAGGTGGTATTGTGTATGGTTTCAAAAATAAACTAGTATTTTAGAAGAAGAAAAAACAATTTGGTTATTTTAGACCCGGATTGTGAAATGTGCATTAATAAATCACTTTTTCTCACCATTGTGATGTTAACACCTTTCTCATGGATCTTTTATAAAACCTGTTTATTTATCTTGCTCTGTTTCTGTACTGATATATTTACACATATACACAGTTGTTATTTATCACTGTCAACTATATGTGCAAGTATTATGATATGTGAAGCGTCTGTGTCCAAAAAAGCGCTATACAAAACCCATGCATTATTATTATTATTTTTTTTTTATGATTATGATTATGATAATGATTGTTATCATTATTATTATTGTTATTATTATTGTTATTATTATTATTATTATTATCATTATCATTATCATTATTATTATTATTGTTATTGTTATCATTATCATTATCATTATCATTATTATTATTATTATTGTTATTGTTATTGTTATTGTTATTATTATTATTATTATTATTATTATCATTATCAATCAATCAATCAATCAACGTTTATTTGTAGAGCGCCTTTCCTACACAAGGCAACGCAAAGCGCTTCACATCCCCTATCACATCATGCATAAATCAAACACATTAAGAGCACAAGATATATTAAAAACATTAAAAATAAAATCACAAAAATTAAAAACCTTTAAACATTAAAATCACAGATGGGACTAAAATCATAAATAGTCACAGTGCATTAAAAAGATTAAAGATAAAAACAAAGATGAAAAGATAAAATCATTCAGTTGTATATGCGCAGCTAAACAGAATTGTTTTGAGCCTAGATTTAAAAGATGCCAGAGTAGACGCCTGTCTCACATTCTCAGGAAGACGGTTCCAGACTCTAGCCGCATGAATCTGAAATGCAGTTTGCCCATGTCTAGTACCGACTCTGGGCACTAACAGGAGTCCAGTCCCTGTGCTCCTCAGAGTCCGGGTCGGTTCATATGGCACAAACATGTCATGGATGTACCTTGGCGCGAGACCATGGAGAGACTTGTACACAAGTAAAGCTGCTTTGAAGTCTATTCTCTGAGGAACAGGAAGCCAGTGCAGAGACCTGAGAACTGGACTAATGTGGTCGTACTTCCTAGTTCTGGTCAGGACTCGAGCTGCTGCATGTTGAATGTACTGCAGCTGCTTTACAGCCTGTTTGGACAGACCTGTGAGCAGGCCATTGCAATAGTCTAACCGACTGGAGACAAAAGCGTGTATAAGAGTCTCCATGTCTGCCTTAGACACTATGTTTTTAATTTTAGCAATGTTTTTTAGGTGGTAATAAGCTGCTGATGTTACAGATTTTATGTGGCTTTTGAAATTTAAGTCTGAGTCCATTATCACTCCTAGATTTCTGACCTGATTTGAGGGTTGTAGAGAGAGAGCCTGGAGGTGACAAATAACGCTCTCTCTTTGTTTCTGGGGTCCGAAAACAATTATTTCAGTTTTGTCGGTGTTTAGTTGGAGAAAGTTATTTTGCATCCAATCACCGATTTGCTGGACACAGTGAAGGAGCGAGTCCACTGGTTCATGCTCTCCTGCTGTCAGGGACACATAGACCTGAGTATCGTCAGCGTAATTGTGATAAGAGACATTATTACTGTGAATCAACTGACCTAGAGGCAACATGTAAATATTAAACAGAAGAGGACCCAGGATTGACCCCTGTGGCACTCCGCAGGTCAGGGCCAAGTGGTCTGAGGTACAGTTTTCGATCTCCACAAAAAACTTTCTGTCTTGTAAATAGGACCTAAACCAGCTTAGGGCGGTGCCAGCAACACCAACCCAGTCCTCAAGTCTCTGAATGAGGATGCCATGATCAATAGTGTCAAAAGCAGCACTTAAATCTAACAGAAAAAGGACTGAGACTTTTCCTGCGTCAGTGTTTAGTTTGATGTCATTTGTTACCTTTATTAGCGCGGTCTCAGTGCTGTGGTGGGGTCTAAACCCTGACTGGAACATATCATAAGCGTTATTGATTATTAAAAATTCTGTAAGTTGTTTATAGGCAACTTTTTCTAGAATTTTTCCCATGAAAGGCAGATTTGAAATGGGCCGATAATTTTTGAGTGCCAGGGCTTCCAGACTCCTCTTTTTTAGGAGGGGCCTGATGACCGCCGTTTTCAAGGCCATTGGGAATGTTCCAGATTCAAGAGACATATTAACTATTTGTGTAAGTGAAGGTAAAAGACTGCTCAGAACTGACTTGAGAAATCTAGGAGGTAATACATCCAGGCTGCATGTGGAGGAACTCAGACTAGTGATTATCTCCTGGACAGTTTCAATTTGTACTGGTGTAAAGTGCGTCAGCCCAAAAAGCCTCACTGGCGGTTGGATTATTATTTCTATCGTGGAGGTGATGGCGTTTTTGATACCTTGGACTTTGTCATTAAAGAACTGAGCAAACTCATTACATTTAGATTTGGAAGTAAGTTCTGATGGCATCTTAACAGGGGGATTCGTCAATCTATTTACTGTTGAAAACAGAACACGTAGATTGTTGCTACAGCCTTCAATAGTTTCAGAAAAGTACATTTCCCTCGTTCTACGTAGTTCCCTGTTAAAATTGCACAACGCATCTTTGAAGATCTCATGGTCAACTTTGAGATTTGACTTTCGCCACTTCCGCTCGGCCTTCCGGCACTCTCTCTTCTGTGCCCTGACCGAGTCTGCTTTAGTCCATGGCGCTTTTTGCTTGTTTGTAACTATTTTAACCTTTACAGGAGCAATTGTATCCAGAACATTCAAAACAGTGGTGGTGACAGAATCAAGTAATTCATCTACAGTAACACACAACGTGTTCTCAAAGTTTACCCTCCCCATGAACAGTTCGCCTGTATTATCATTTATGTGTCTTCTTCTAACAACCGAAGATTCAGCTGGTGGTTTACAATCAAGACACATGTCAAAAAATACACAGAAATGATCAGACAGAGCAACATTGACCACATTTACATTTGAAATATTAACCCCCTTGGTAATTAACAGATCGAGAGTGTGTCCTCTGCTGTGGGTGGGGCCACTCACATGCTGAGTGAGACCAAAGGTTTCCAGCACAGAGCTCAGCTCTATTGCATATCTATCATTAGCATTATCTACATGTATATTGAAATCACCTACAATGACCAAACCATCAAAATCTGTGCACACAACTGAAAGCAACTCAGTGAAATGATCAGTGAAACTATGGCATGACTGTGGCGGCTTGTACACAACAATAATAAGAATGGAAGAAGATTTCTTTTGTTCTATTTTAAAAGAAACATACTCAAATTATGAAAATTTCCCAAGAGACACTCTATGGGAGACAATACGATCTTTAAAAACTGCTGCTATGCCCCCCCCCCTTTTATTTTCTCGTGTTTCATATTCAAATTTGAAATTTGGTGGTGAGGCTTCTATTAAAACTGCATCTCCTGTATTATGGTCAAGCCATGTTTCAGTCATAAACATAAAATCAAGATCATACGAACAGATAAAATTATTAATTAAAAATGATTTGTTGCATAGTGATCTGACATTAAGTAGAGCAAGGTTAAAATTAATATCAGTGTCAATGGGTTTAGTTGATTGATTACAAAGAACTGGAATTAGATTTCCAGAGTTGGACCGTCTAACTGCTGTCCTTTTAAATTTGTGTTTATTCAAGTTAAAACACATTTCTGAGCTGGTGCTCAGAAATGTTATCATTATTATTATCATTATCATTATTATTATTATTGTTATTATTATTATTATTATTGTTATTATTGTTATTGTTATTATTATTATTATTATTATTATTATTATCACTATCATTATCATTATTATTATCATTATTATTATTATTATTATTGTTATTATTGTTATTATTATTATTATTATTATTATCATTATCATTATTATTATCATTATCATTATTATTATCATTATCATTATCATTATTATTGTTATTGTTATTATTATTATTATTATTATTATCACTATCATTATCATTATTATTATCATTATTATTATTATTATTATTATTATTATTATTATTATTATTATTATATGCAGGAGGGATTTCAAATAGAGATTGGGAACATGGTTTATAGCAACAATGAAATCCCTCATGGGTCTAGACTGAATGTGAAAGCTGTGAGGTGCTGTAGCTGCACAGCCCTCAGGTTGGGCGTGTGACTGTGGGAAAATATTCAAATACTGTAGTCTCAACCTTCACTTTGTAAAAAAAAATCAGAAAATACTAATGGAATACATTACAAAACACATTTTACTGCAGGTATTAGTATTCTGTAACTGAATAATGTCAACAAATGAAACGCAAATGGCTTCAATGTTTTCAAAGCAGCACAGACGCTTTAGGCGAAACATTGCATAGGAGAAAAGTTTGTATTGTGGCCATGAAAGCAGTCTTATTCTCCATTTGCATAATAGATCTAGCTATAAAATCCTTAAAAAATATAATGAGACGAATAACAAGATTATCTTATGATCCTGTCAGAGGTAGATTGATAGATTTAAATAGTCTGAATACATGTTTCTGACACGTTTTATCACATATGTAGTTCCTTTTGTCAACCCTAGGGGGCAGTGCTTATCCATTAGCTTGTTTACTGGAGCCCCATATTACATTCTGCAAGATCTGTACACAGCTGCAGCTCTCTAACATCACAGCAAAACTCTATATTTAATGCAGCCTCAAACCATCAATAATCAAACACCTAGAAACAGGTCATGAGTTGTATGGAAGAAGAGACTGTAAGGATTCACTCTGCAGTTCTACGATTAAAACACATTTCACTTTTACAGACTCATTTTGTGATGGCCACGCTCACTCAAAGCCCCTCCTTTCATTTAGAATAATTTATTAATCGTTTTACTGTTTCATTGTGCCTTCTGTTCCTTTCTAGTATTTGGCTTTCAAATAGAAGCAGATTTTCACAAATTGGTTTTAAGCTTTGTTTTTTTCCCCACAATTTTTCCTCCTCATGGTGAAGAAAAAGTGAATAATATCAGAGTTATTTATTTTCAGCTTGGATAATATGTTTTCGGACACACATTGTCTTTACTTTGAAAAATGCT
Source organism: Knipowitschia caucasica (assembly GCA_964034765.1). Lineage (NCBI taxonomy): Eukaryota > Metazoa > Chordata > Actinopteri > Gobiiformes > Gobiidae > Knipowitschia > Knipowitschia caucasica. The sequence continues at coordinate 22,202,704 of OZ035824.1, forward strand.
CTGCTGTAATCAGTCCCTGTGAATGTTTTAGGGTGATTTTTTTTTTATAACCACAGCTCTGTCGGTCTGTGGGTTTTGTTGTTTTAAATCAAATCATTGTCGAATTGTTTGCAGATTGTAATTTTCTGCTTGGGGTCTTTCTGCTCAAAATGCTATATCCTGCCAATCCAGTGGCAGAAAATCCACTGTTGAACCACGTACAACAGGTTCAGATTTCCAATAAGCATTTGTAAGTTTGACAATTTATATTAAAGGCTTTTCAAATGAGAAAATCTGAAAAGAATCCCAAGAGTGAAACCAATCCGCAGATATTAAACAACATCTTGGAATTGGCTGCTGAACAACTTGTCTTGAAGCAACCAAACAGACAAAAGACACCGTACGTTTCCCTTGACTGGTCTGATGTGGCCTGGAGGTCGTCATCTGCTTCTGTTGCTCTGGACCTCAGTTCTGTGGAGCAGCTGATCGAGGCCATAATGTGTGTGGATATTGAGAAATGGAAGATTCTAAAGAAGCAGATAATGAGAAAATCCTTCCTTACAGTAAGAGATGTGCGCCTGAAGACACACCAGCGTAAAAAGATAAGGACCGGAGTCTGATGAGATTATCACGGAGCAAATCCACAATCATATAGGCATCAAATCACTTCTGCTTTTACGACATAAACATGAGCCTGTCTGTTTAGCACTGATAACACGAAGGACAGTAATACCATAATGTTGTCTAACCAGGCCCACATCTTCCAAAAACAAAAATATATGCTCAAAAACATAATATATTTTCACTTGTCAACTGGTTTTGTCTTACTTTAAACTGGGATTAAGGTTGATGAAGACTTTAAAGCTGACTTAACCAACTAACCAACAGAATTAGTCTGGGAAACATTCTGTCTTTATCTTATTAGAAAACTTAAACGTTATATTTTGCATACTTAGCTCTGCGATTTGATATATGATGCTTGGGGATGAGAGATGAGCCAAGTCAGGGTGGTTTTTTTCAGGGTTTTCTCTTTAAAAGCTGATCCAAGATGTGACAGAGGCCAAAAAAAGACATGCATGTATAAGCTTTAAACTGTTTTAGTGATCCATGTGTGGATTTAATTACAAAGTTAAATTGTAGTGTTTATTTTAAAATTACAATAAAGCAGATGCTGGAAAGAAAACATTATTTAAGCAGATGGCCTAATAATTGTGTTAAAAATGTGCATTTATCTGGCCATAAGAATCCAGTCCTTGTGATAAAAAAGTTGAGTTGCCCTTTTCTAGTGGCTTTTTGGTTCTTGTAGAGCTTGTCATTAGTTCTAGTGAATATACTGATTTCCTCAGACAGCGAAGGTGCGATAGAAATACACTTTGCTAATGTTAGACAATGTATTTCTCATTGAACCTCAACATGTTAGTGCTGCTGCTTCAAATATCTCTTTTGTCAGAGGAAATCAGACTCCAGTCAATTGCACATTTCTGCTTTGTTTTTAGATGTATCACGAGCCATATATGGGCATTGTATTACAAACTTCCTGAAAACAGATTTCCAGAGGTCAGCAACATGAGGTATCAATAACATACAACATGGGACAAATCATTGAAATGTTGAAACTGGATACTTACCTTTTGGCCTTTACTATATTCAGCCTATGGCATAACCATAACCAGGACCAGAACAGACTGGTGCTGCTGTGAGGGAGCACTCCATCATGGGGGACACAAAGGATTACTAGGGCTTGACCTTAAAGAAGAAATATGATGCATTATTTATGGCCATTAAATATTATTATTCTGTCAATTAATGTTTTAGAATGTGATAAATATATTCAGCAGAAAATATATGATGATATCTGATGTTTCCCACCCAACGCTACCACAAGAAGGAGGAGTTAAAATTGATTTTCTAAATTTGAAAAGTAAAGTCTGTAAACACAGCCATGTGTACGCAAGGCCCCTTCTTACTGAAAGTGCAGAGAGAGCTGCACGCCTCTCCAGAGAAGGCTCGCGGCTCACAGCAGGCCCACACACCGGCAGACAGGTGTGACTGCTGCTGCTGCTGCTACTGCTGCTACTGCTACTGCTGCTGCTGCTGCTGCTGCTGCTGCTGCTGCTGCTGCTGCTGCTGCTGCTGCTGCTGCTGCTGCTGCTGCTGCTGCTGCTGCTGCTGCTGCTGCTGCTGCTGCTACTGCTGCTGTCCCTGTGAAGTCTATGGAGAAGTGAAGAAGACAGAACCGGCCAGAGTTTGGTCTGGTTTGGTCAGATGTGAGACTTTATAATAAGGAGTGTGACATGTCGTGTATCCAGAATCACTGCCAAAACCTATTCTAATGTGCACCTTGCGTAGAAAAATATGGCTCGTATTTTGTGCTGACAAGCGCCTGCCCGTCCAGCTCGGTGCGCACCGCTGCGCTCCAGCATGCACAAGCCGTGTTCACACTCCAGGCTTCTACAAAGGGCACGTATCTGAAATCAGCCCCACATCTCCGCTCCCCACTCGTCGCTGCACAAGCCTTTCCACTTCAGAAGACGATGTGTAGAGGACATAACTTTAAGAAGTTACTTATATTGGCATATATGGATCTAAAATTTCCGTTCTCCGTGTCCTCTGGGTTCTCCGGTTTCCCCTACCACTAGAAATATGTACGGCTTTGGTCCTGACCAGGCCGAGCTTCGACATCCGGAGTTGGGTTCCCATGCGCTGCGGCGACCACTGCTTCTGATAGAGGCCCTAGTGGCAGTGAAGGACGGGTCAGATTCAGAGGACAATTAAGTATAACTGAACTTAAACTGACATTTTAGAGGCAGTATCAGTAGCAGTAAAAGTAGTGTTCATTGTAGTTGTCATTGTCGGAGAGTTGGTTCTAGCAGGAGCATTCCCAGAAGCAGTTTATTTCAGTCAACTTCGCAAACACAGTTGAGTACAAAACATATACTGTACCATGAAATCGACTGGAAGGGTTTTGACTGAAGGAAAACATTAAACTCAAAGCACCAAGAAAACAGCAATAACATCAATCATCAAAACAATTCAACACAGAATCACGATACACAAACCTTCAACTGATACTTTCTTCTTATCAATCCATTGTACAAACTGTGTTGATAATTGTCATTTCTTTATTCAGACTCTAAAGGTCCAACAGAGTAAAATACAAGAAGGATTACAAAATATTGAATACTTTTACATAAGGTTTGTGTTTTTTCTTTTTAATCCAAATAGAATATGGTTCAAAAGGTACATACAAGTCTTTATCATACATTGGTTTCATATTTTAAGTTTAAGTAGAAATACATGTGATACTGTACATATTTAGATTCCAAGTTAAAATAAGATGCTACTTTGTTCTAGTTCTCTGAAGCCTGGAGTTAAAGGTGACTCTGCTCTATTGTGGTAGAGTTGTCAGTGCAAAATGTATGGACTTATTTCTTCTCCATCATGTTTTAGTAGCTAAAGGACACTTGTTTATGGTCAAAATAGACTGGTGAATGAGTACAGGCTTATATACAGGTGCAGAAAGTACGGTATATTGCAATCCTATTGGATATGAATGCAAATTTTAAATTAAAATGAGTTGAATTGTAGTTTTATAATTATTCTTTCATAATTCATACAATGGTAGAATGGGAGAATTGGATTACGGAGTGATTTTTTTGTCACCTGCACTCGGGATCGGTGTATTCTTAGGCACAACAGTCAGGTTTGTCCTCATGAGCAGAGTGTCCATACTGTATGTACATGTATATATATATATATATATACTGTATATATATATATAAGTACTGTATGATGACCACATGTTATGTGTTAAGTGAAAATCTCATTAAATCACTAATGCCTGTGACGTTGGAAGACAAACTTTTTGAGAACTTCAGAAGAAATTGCCCTTTGAGGAACAATCAGCCAGAAGTATGTTTTATGACTGCTGAGGGTCTGTTGAGGCAGATAAAATTGGGGAAAAGAATTGTTTGGAAAGCGTTCAACCAGACAGAAAAATGTGACAAACTGTGCAATGGCAAAACGCAAAGTCATTGTTTGGATCACAATCAGAGAAGCAACAGCAGCAGCTTTTGTTTGTCATGGCCCAGTTTAGGAATTTGGTTTTCCTATTAAACTAGAAATATTGGTTGCCTATTTTTTAATAATGATAATATCCTAATAATAAAAATATCCTAATAATAAAAATATCCTAATAATAATAATAATCTAATAATAATAATATCCACTGTGACTGACGGTGAGAGTAGATTTCTCTCTTAAAAAAACAAAGAAGTTGACACACTCTTTGTCATATCATGCAATAATACGATTGATTCAGTGATTAGTATTTGAGGTGATCCTCGTTCTGTGATGGTGACGAGATATCCAACCATCCATTCATTTTCTTCTGCTTGGTCCGTTGCTGCGTGGCGGGGGCAGCTGTCTGAGCTTCTGATTCTTGTGGGGCCAGATCCACAAGAATCAGAACATGGCTCCGCACAGACACACAGAAGAAGAGCCGGTGTAAGTGTGTCGATGTGAGGGCAGTGATCGGACACATGTGGACAGTGAGGACTTCAGAAAACATTTGGACTCTGTCAGAGGGTTACGATCGTCTGACTCAGGATGTGTTTTCTGTTGTAATCTGCTCTCTTTGTTCAATGGTGTTAGATTAACCCAATACATACATGTCTGTAACTGTTTATAGAGACATGCAGCTTTCAATTGTCATTTAGTGAAGCATGAAAGTCGCAGCAGCTCAACTGGGAGCAGTCTGTGTCTTGTCCGAGGTGATCGCAAAATGGCTGCACTGGTTTTGACAGTGTGACGTTGGCTCTGTCGAAGTCGGGCGTTTCTGAGATCAACATTCTTCTCTCAAATGCAGACTTTTTTTAAATATTTTTGAGCTCCTGCAAGAATTTTGAAGTAAAAGATGCCCTTGAAACAGACACCAATAGCCTTAAACAACTAAATAGTAACTCAAATCTAAAACATTGTCTAAAATCAGGGAGATCTTGAATCAAAGCAGGTACAAACTCAGCAATGCTCTTGAATTCTGATTGATCTGTTTTTGGACCAGTTTCAGCCTCTCTTCGCAGCTCCTCTTCAGCACAACACTTGACACGTTATTTTGCTGTACCCCGAACCTAAAAAGGTCCAAAGTGCATATTGCTTTGCTCAATAGTCATGGTGCTCTTTGCCTTCCATTCCCAGGAGAGTCCCATCTTTCCCTCTGCAGACCACATCCCGTCTCATTTCCTCCGGTGTCAGCCTCTGATGGATGGATGACAGCCTCTGCGTCAATGCTCCACATTGAGGCGGCCCACGTTTAAGTGAATCATTTCGCGTGCAAGACTTCTGTCAATTGCAGTTTAATATTAAACACGGGGAAAATCATGTGTCATACCTTACCTAGTCTATGCTTTGTGTTAGCCAATTAAAGTGTATGACAGATTTAACTATGGATTTGTACTGTTAAATGTGGTTAACCCATTGCCATCTACCTAAATTCACCCTTTTTATTTGGCTATTTACGACGGAGGTCTAGATGATCCACCCGGAAGAAGAAAATCCTCCCATATACCTTTAAACATTGATGTAGATTTAAAATGTTGTATACTAATGATTATCTTTAGGTGTTTGCATAAAAAAACTTCTTTGTGTAATGTGTGACCTGAGTTTAGTGAAATTCAGGGAAGACTCAAGGACAAGGTTTCTGTGATTTAAGTATCATTTCAGGAACAGCGTCTCTGTTATCGGAACAAGACCTGAGACACCAAACCGGACTAGACCAGACCCAGACCAGGGCCTCAGCCGGTCTCACCATATGACGTCATCGGACATTTTGGTAAAAGTGTTGGTGGGACATTTTGTTAGCAGTCTGAGCAGGGACAGAGACAGAGGGCATCGCAGAACGCCTGGAGGGAGAAATGGCTCAGCTCATAGGGTTAGTTAGGGATTTATTAGCTCAGAGAGTTTTGTATTAATATTTAATTGTCCATCCATCCATATGTTTGTGTAAGCTCTCAGTCGTACCCAGGGATTAGTCAAAGCAAAGGAAGGTTTCTCACCATCATCTGTACTTCTTAGCAAGTTTTCCCGACGTTTCGTCCTCAACCTAGCGGACTTCTTCAGGGAATGAATTCTCGGACCGCGCGTTGGAGATTTATAACCTATGGGTGTGGTTAGCCACACCCTAATCCTGATACTAACTCATAAACAATCTACGGTCTGCTTGATGTAGAAGGGAGCAGGTCTAACAACCCTGCTGAGGCTAACGACCCTAACTCCTTAGCATGTCACAGACCTATTGTCTGCTGGGATGCTCAAGTGGAGTGCAGGTTTCACCCCTCCTAACTCATTAGCATGTCACTGACCTTGTCCCAAGTTAGGGCGTTGTTTTTAGGATGTCGTCATAGATGCAAGGCAAAACAAATCTTAACCCTCCTCCTCTGTTAAGAGAAGGTTTTTGTTTCCTCACAAAAATGGCTTCTTTCACCCCTCTCTCAAACCAATTCTTCTCCCGAGCCAGAATTTTAACTTCTGTGTCATCCACCGTGTGGTTGGAGGCCTTGAGGTGGAGATGAACAGCCGACTGTGGCCCACTAGAGTTTTCTCTACGATGTTGGTAAAGTCGTTTCTGTAGAGTCTGTTTGGTTTCTCCAATATAGTGGTCAGTGCACTCCTCTTCACTACATTTAATTGAATACACCACATTGCTCTGTTTGTGTCTGGGTGTTTTGTCTTTGGGATGCACTAATTTCTGTCTTAACGTGTTGAAAGGTTTGAAATACACAGGGATTTTGTGTTGCCTAAAGATTCTTTGTAGTTTCTCTGAAACTCCCGCCACATACGGTAAGGACACGCCTCTCCTCCTACTTTCTTCTGTCTGTTGGACCGTGTCTCTGGCCTTTCTCGTCCTTTGGGCTTTAGTAAAAGACCACTTGGGGTAGCCACATCTGGAAAGTGCTCTCTGAACATGTTTGGTTTCTCTGTTCTTTCCCTCCGAGCTTGTGGGGACCTGGTGGGCTCGGTGTTGAAGCGTTCTTATGACCCCGAGTTTATGTTGTAGCGGATGATTTGAGTCAAAGGCCAGGTACTGGTCAGTGTGAGTGGACTTTCTGAAGACCTCAGTCTCTAATTGTCCGTTCTCCAGTATGATGACCTTACAATCTAGAAAGGCGAGTTCACTCTCCTTAGCATCCTCGCGAGTGAAATTTATAAAAGGGTCCACCAAATTAATGTGTTCTGAAAATGGTTCCACTTCCTGTTTCTTTAACTTAACCCATGTATCGTCTACATATCGAAACCAATGGCTTGGCGCTGTCCCTTGGTAAGAGCCCAGGGCTTGTTCCTCCAGTTTCTCCATATACAGATTGGCCACTATAGGAGAGACTGGGGAGCCCATCGCACAGCCATGAATCTGTCTAAAGAAGGTGCCTCTAAATTGGAAATACGTGGTGTTAAGACACATTTCAAGTATTTCACAGATGTGGTCAGCTGTTAGTTTTGTTCTCCCCCCTAGTGTGGCGTCTTTCTGTAGGCTTTCTCTTACAGCCTCCACCGCCTCTGTAATAGGGACCGACGTAAAAAGCGATGTCACATCAAACGAGACCATTGTCTCATCTGTGTCAAACTGGAGGTGTTTGATTTTATTTACAAATTCTTTTGTGTTTTCTATGTGATGGTGGGTGTTACCCACCAAAGGAGCCAGAATGGTTTTGAGGTGTTTTAGCCAGGTTGTAGGTGATAGAGTCTATGCTACATACAATAGGCCGAAGTGGAAAGTTTTGTTTGTGTATTTTTGGGAGTCCATAAATACTGGGAATGGTGTCTCCTGGGTAAAGTTTGTAATATAGTGGTTTTTCAATCATGCCCTCTTTCACTAAGCTCTGAAGGAAGTCTATAATCTTTTTCCTAAACCCACTGGTAGGGTCCCTCTTCAATGGCTGGTACGTGTTGGTGTCTAAGAGTAACTGATTAACTTTGGCCTCATAGTCTGAGCTGTTGAGGATAACTGTGCATCTGCCTTTGTCAGCTGGTAAAATAGTTATATTCTCATCCTTTTGTAATGCCATTAATGCTTTTTGCTCATCTAATGAGACATTGGATTGTGGGGGCTTCGCACTTTTGAGTGTTGCAGAGACTCTCAGTCTGAGGGCCCCCGCCTCACTCTCAGTTAGTTTGTTGTTTCTAATGGCTGCTTCTGCTGCTGTGATGTATTCAATTGTAGGAATATCTTTTGGGGTTATTGCAAAATGTAGGCCTTTAGTAAGAACATCTTTTTCCGCTTGTGATAAATGCCGATCAGACAGATTTTTGACCCAATTCTCCTTGTCCAAGCCTTGTCCAATTTCACTTTTAGAATGTTGAAAAGAATTATGGTTTTGGAGTTTTCGAAATTTGCCTATCTGACGTTCTTTGGCCTTCTTGTGATGGTTCAGTTGGGCAGTTTCCGTAAACGTCCAAATCCTCTGAAAAAACTCTGGTGAGACTGCCAATTCCAGTTTGTGCTTAAGGCACTCTATCTCGTCTAAGAGATAGATCTTTTCAACATTCTAAAAGTGAAATTGGACAAGGCTTGGACAGGGAGAATTGGGTCAAAAATCTGTCTGATCGGCATTTATCACAAGCGGAAAAAGATGTTCTTACTAAAGGCCTAAATTTTGCAATAACCCCAAAAGATATTCCTACAATTGAATACATCACAGCAGCAGAAGCAGCCATTAGAAACAACAAACTAACTGAGAGTGAGGCGGGGGCCCTCAGACTGAGAGTCTCTGCAACACTCAAAAGTGCGAAGCCCCCACAATCCAATGTCTCATTAGATGAGCAAAAAGCATTAATGGCATTACAAAAGGATGAGAATATAACTATTTTACCAGCTGACAAAGGCAGATGCACAGTTATCCTCAACAGCTCAGACTATGAGGCCAAAGTTAATCAGTTACTCTTGGACACCAACACGTACCAGCCATTGAAGAGGGACCCTACCAGTGGGTTTAGGAAAAAGATTATAGACTTCCTTCAGAGCTTAGTGAAAGAGGGCATGATTGAAAAACCACTATATTACAAACTTTACCCAGGAGACACCATTCGCAGTATTTATGGACTCCCAAAAATACACAAACAAAACTTTCCACTTCGGCCTATTGTATGTAGCATATGGCGCTTTTCCACAGCACCAGCACTACACCACTCTACACGACACGTCACGACCCGGTCGAGTACGCGTGCTTTTCCACATATCTCCATTGGACATCTTCAAGTGGGTGGGCTTTTCATACCACCGCTACCGTTACGTCATTTCCGCTACCGTTACGCCATTTCCGCGCGACTCACGAGCATGAAACCAGGAAAAACATTACATCCTCAAACAATGGAGGACTCCGACACGATCGTGGTGTTGCTGCTCTCTCTGTGGCTACTAGTCACAAATAGACTGAAAAGCCTGAGAAGAATCCAGGCGGCGAGACACCAAAGAATGACGAAGTTATTGAAAACCTTGCAGGAGTTTGCAGTTGAGGACAGGAGACAACGAGCTGAAAAAAGACGGCGTTTGTGGGTAAGCTAATATTGCTATCGCTAGCTTTGTAGCAGCCGTCCTGAACAAAATGGCTGCTGGCTGTCTCTGTAAATCATTAAAATGTGTATGCTGTATGTGTGTGTTTCAGATGCTTCTCGGGTTGCGTCGCCGCCGCAAGCCATCGGTGTGGGCCTTAAACCGAGCCTCCGAGTGGTGGGATATTGTAGTCCCAAGCTTCAACAACACGCAGTGGGTGCAGAATTTCCGCATGTCCAAAGAAACGTTTGATTACCTCTGCACAAAGCTGCGCTTGATTATGGAGCGACAAGACACTACTTACCGGGTATGTGTGCCCCTAAAGAAGAGAGTGGCTATCGCACTCTGGAAACTTGCTACTGGCTCTGAGTACCGAAGCATTGGTCACCTTTTTGGAGTCAGTATAACAACGGTGTGCCGCTGTGTGCAAGACTTTTGTGCTGCAGCAAATGCGGTGTTGGTCCCAGCGCAGATCCGTTGTCCTACTGAGGAGAAATTCAGGGAGATTGCTGCCTACAACGAGAACAGATGGGGGGTCCCACACTGTGTTGGTGCCATTGATGGATCCCACATCCCTATCATGGCTCCACAGGAATGTCATTGTGACTATTTCAACCGCAAAGGGTGGCATTCCATTATTCTCCAAGGTGTGGTTGATGGAAAGGGGTTGTTTTGGAACGTGTTTGCCGGATTGCCTGGGAGCTTGCATGATGCCAGGGTCTTGAGACTCTCTAACTTGTGGGAGTTAGCCTGCCGGGGAAGCCTCTTCCCAGCTCACACAAGAGAAATTGGTGGGGTGACTGCTGGCTATTACCTCCTAGGGGACTCCGCTTACCCCCTGCGGAACTGGCTCCTAAAACCTTTTCAGGACACCGGACGACTGACAGACGAACAGCAACTATTCAACAGAAAATTCAGCAGAGGGCGGGTGGTTGTTGAAAATGCTTTCGGCAGGCTTAAAGGAAGATGGCGCTGTCTTCTGAAAAGGAATGACTCTGACACTGAACTGGTAAAGTCTATGGTGCTGGCTTGTTGTGCTCTGCACAATCTGTGCGAAAACCATGGAGAGACCTACGTGACAGAATGGGACACACCTGTAGCAACAGTTCAGCCTGTGGTAGCAGTGGCACAGGGTGCAGATGAGGGGGGCAGTGATGTTAGGGAGGGTCTGATGCGTCACTTTCTGTCCAATGTCTGAACATTTTGCCTGTTTTGGAACAACAAATAAACCTTTTTGTATTCAGCAAAAATGCCTTCTATTCATATTTCACTCCTGGGAAAGTACAGGTATTACTCATATAGGTCACATTACAGTCACCACTCACAGAACAGTCGCAGGAATATGCCATCTGCTGCAGATGCTTCCTGGAATACTCACAATGAAGAGCAATAATCCTAAATAAAATCAATATCCAAACAGTTATTCAAATCAATATCCAAACAGCCCACAACCTGGGCCCATTTAAACGCAGAGCTTCTAAAGTTCACTCCCAAAAACAAACTCAATTATGCAAATGACTTACAGGAATTGACACTACCCAACACGATGTCAAGACTTTGCATTTTCTCCAGATGCCAATTTCTGGACCCAAATCCGCAACATTTACTTTATGGCCAAAAACTCAAACATACAACTCAAAGTCCTCCATAGATACCACTACAGAGACCGCTAACTTTTAAAAATGGGTTTCAGCACTTGCTCGCATTGCACAAAAATAGTGCTCATAACATCCATATCTATATTAATGTTAATAGCAATAATGAGAAACTCAAGAGGGCAAGTGGAGAGGTCCAACGCACCACTAGAACAGGACACAATGTAGTGCAAGTATTGACAGTCATAATGGATTCATTTTTTGTGCTGTTACTTGTTTTGTCATTGTAACCTTTTGGTGGGATATGCATGTATGTGTTCATGTATATGCAGAGAGCCAATATTGCATATTAATGAAATATTAATTCATACATTTTCAATCATACACCCATTAACCATTCCCACCATTACAAATACCTTTATTCCCTTTCAGATTTGGATCAGCCACTCGCACGTGCACACACAAACTCTTTATCGTGCCTTTCTTACCCACTTTCCTAGCTTATTGTATTGTAACCAACACTGTACATTATCAGTAGTCTGTATTGTTCCCTGTAGGCTCCTCACTTAAATAAATAAACCTTCTATTCCTAAATTTACCACAATTAAGGATTTACTGACAACAAATAATGTGAAACCTTTGGTTTGCATGTTAACTCATGTGTACCGAGAAATAAAACCTGGCTTGGAAAAAATCACACATTTATTTAAAAAAAACAAAATTTTAAAGTGCACCAATAAAATTATTTACAAAGTGTCTTGGTGAAGAGTGTCTTGGTGAAGTGTCAGTTTCGGCGGCCACTCATGGCTTCCACCAGCTGGCCCAGGAGACCAAGAAATGATTGGTTAAATGCAGCCGCCTGTGCATTTTTTGGAGTTGCTGTGTCCGGTTCAGCTCCTGCTGCACCACATCTTCAGCTTGGATCTGCCTCATCATTTCTACTGTCTCCGTCTGGAAGAGCGCCCTTTTTCTCTTCCCTGTACAACAATAAAAAAAGTATTAACAGTTGGTAATTATCCAAAGCAGTGACATTTCTGGAGACATACTTTTATGTAGGCAAAAAGATTATTACGTTTCAGACCAGTATATATCACACTACCCGAGATTTTGCAACAACTACCCTTTCAAAGAGGAAAAACCTCCACTTAAAGTGTTACGTGTGGGATCATTTGACTTAATTGCAAATCGGGTAATGTTTGTATGTCATGTATCACGCTTTGTCAATAAACAATATTTAATGGTCAATGTTTAGGCATTTTAGGACAAAGCATGAGCATGACTTAAATACACCCAGATTAATCAAATCAGTCAGTGCAGCTAAACTTACATTTCGCTGCATTTCTTTTTCACACCAAAGTGAAGTGGTATTGTATCACAAATTAGATTTTTTATTTGGAAAAAGATCACTGACAGGTGGTCCGATTCCTTTTTTATTGACATTCTCTAAAGCTAGGGTGATAGTGTCCAAACTATGCATTAATTGGACATACTTCACCGAGTTGAATGCAATTTCTTCTGAGATCCACCAGGTGTCGGTATAGAGCTGCACTGTTGCGGCACAGTATCAATGTAGTTGTATTATTTTTTTTTTGCTGCTATAGGACATGAATTTCTCCCAGGGTGATGAATAAAATATCTATCGATCATGTATTATGTTTGCCTTACCCGTGACCACACGCTGTGCGCTGCTAGACGTGTCGCTCGCTATCGAAGGGAACGCATCAGGCGTCGAAGCAGCAGCTGGTTCTGGAGGGATTGGAGACGGGGACCTTGGGGGGTCGTTCGACGCTTCACTTGCGACAAGGGATTCTATAATAAGACAAACACACACAACGACTTAAGTAAAAGCACAAAACTGAATGGCAACACGTGAAATGGCAAGATGTAGCACGTGTTAGCAGCTTGCTATCGATAGCTTAAAGTTGCTAGCTCACTTTGTACAGCAGACAACAATCAAACGTTTACATGAATAAATACATTCCAGTGGGCATTGAGCCACAGGTTACGTGATAATGCATTTTCACAATAACTACAGATAAAAGTTACAAAGCACTTACCATTATCGCCCATTCTCGACGTGGAAGAAGAGTCCAGAGCACACTCCCGTCCATTGTTTGCAGGCCTGTGGCCATAAATGGCATCCATCTCGGCATACCACCTCCAGGTCTTCCGATTGACCCCACTTCGGCCGTTGTGGTCCTTTATGGCCCGGTAATCACACTTCATCTTCTTAATCTTGTCCCTGCACTGCTGATGCGTACGGTGGTAACCGTGTGTTAGCAAGAGCTGGGCGATCTCTTTATAGACCTTCTCATTTCGCGTACTGCCATCGAGCTCCTTCTGTATTCTGTCTTCGGCCAGTAAAGACAGAAATGTTTGGACCTCATCAACAGACCACGGTGTGGACTTTTGCGGCTTGCTGGATTCCATTTCTCGAGTGCAGTGCGTATGCTCACAGGGCAGTTTTAAAAATGGCGGGGTTGAATCTTGTCTCTCAATACGGTCAGACGTCGCACTTATGACGCTACCAGTGACGACAGTCGTTGGCCAATAGTGTGAGAGAGCCGTTGGCCAATAGCGTAGGCAGTCCGCTTACGTCACGAGCGTGTAGCTTTTTGGAACCGCTCCAGAGGCGGTCCGAAAATAGAACACAATACCTAGCTTCAACGCTAGTGGAAATGCAAAAGTAACGCGCCGTGTCGTGTAGAGTGGTGTAGTGCCGGTGCTGTGGAAAAGCGCCAATAGACTCTATCACCTACAACCTGGCTAAACACCTCAAAACCATTCTGGCTCCTTTGGTGGGTAACACCCACCATCACATAGAAAACACAAAAGAATTTGTAAATAAAATCAAACACCTCCAGTTTGACACAGATGAGACAATGGTCTCGTTTGATGTGACATCGCTTTTTACGTCGGTCCCTGTTACAGAGGCGGTGGAGGCTGTAAGAGAAAGCCTACAGAAAGACGCCACACTAGGGGAGAGAACAAAACTAACAGCTGACCACATCTGTGAAATACTTGAAATGTGTCTTAACACCACGTATTTCCAATTTAGAGGCACCTTCTTTAGACAGATTCATGGCTGTGCGATGGGCTCCCCAGTCTCTCCTATAGTGGCCAATCTGTATATGGAGAAACTGGAGGAACAAGCCCTGGGCTCTTACCAAGGGACAGCGCCAAGCCATTGGTTTCGATATGTAGACGATACATGGGTTAAGTTAAAGAAACAGGAAGTGGAACCATTTTCAGCACACATTAATTCGGTGGACCCTTTTATAAATTTCACTCGCGAGGATGCTAAGGAGAGTGAACTCGCCTTTCTAGATTGTAAGGTCATCATACTGGAGAACGGACAATTAGAGAATGAGGTCTTCAGAAAGTCCACTCACACTGACCAGTACCTGGCCTTTGACTCAAATCATCCGCTACAACATAAACTCGGGGTCATTAGAACGCTTCAACACCGAGCCCACCAGGTCCCCACAAGCTCGGAGGGAAAGAACAGAGAAACCAAACATGTTCAGAGAGCACTTTCCAGATGTGGCTACCCCAAGTGGTCTTTTACTAAAGCCCAAAGGACGAGAAAGGCCAGAGACACAGTCCAACAGACAGAAGAAAGTAGAAGGAGAGGCGTGTCCTTACCGTATGTGGCGGGAGTTTCAGAGAAACTACAAAGAATCTTTAGGCAACACAAAATCCCTGTGTATTTCAAACCTTTCAACACGTTAAGACAGAAATTAGTGCATACCAAAGACAAAACACCCAGACACAAACAGAGCAATGTGGTGTATTCAATTAAATGTAGTGAAGAGGAGTGCACTGACCACTATATTGGAGAAACCAAACAAACTCTACAGAAACGACTTTACCAACATCGTAGAGAAAACTCTAGTGGGCCACAGTCGGCTGTTCATCTCCACCTCAAGGCCTCCAACCACACGGTGGATGACACCGAGGTTAAAATTCTGGCTCTTGAATTGGTTTGAGAGAGGAGTGAAAGAAG
Source organism: Knipowitschia caucasica (assembly GCA_964034765.1). Classification (NCBI taxonomy): domain Eukaryota; kingdom Metazoa; phylum Chordata; class Actinopteri; order Gobiiformes; family Gobiidae; genus Knipowitschia; species Knipowitschia caucasica. The sequence continues at coordinate 22,217,828 of OZ035824.1, forward strand.
CTATTTTTGTGAGGAAACAAAAACCTTCTCTTAACAGAGGAGGAGGGTTCAGATTTGTTTTGCCTCGCATCTATGACGACATCCTAAAAAATACGCCCTAACATGGGACAAGGTCAGTGACATGCTAATGAGTTAGGGTCGTTAGCCTCAGCAGGGTCGTTAGATCTGCTCCCTTCTACATCAAACAGACATTAGATTGTTTATGAGTTAGTATCAGGATTAGGGTGTGCATAGGTTATAAATCTCCAACGCGCGGTCTGAGAATTTATTCCCTGAAGAAGTCCGCTGGTTTGAGGACGAAACGTCGGGAAAGTACAGATGATGGGTGAGAACCCTTCCTTTTGCTTTAGCTATGCTGTCCTGTCGCTTTGGCGGCCAGACGCTGCACACACTAACAGTATGGTGGTTGTTCATAGCTAACCTGGCTCTACTTTAATTTATAGGCTGGGGAATGGCCACATTGCGGCCCACTGCTGTTTCTCCCGCTGTCTCTCGTTTCTCTCGCTGTTTTGTGTTTCTTTGTGTTCACTTGTGCTCCTGAGTGCGGTGCGTCCGTCACTCGCCACAACATGACGGTTGCGTGCGTGAACTCAAACGCTTTAAAATGATGTATCACGTGCCATTGAAACCTATATTGTTTTTGCTCAAGACTTTAAAACAAAATTTTGTTGTTTTTTTTAATTTTTTTTCTTCTGCGCCGTTTGCCTTAATTTCACCCCCTGAACATGCATGAAAAGTTGTTACATTTTGCCCAAAAATCAGACCTGGCGATAACTTGATTATTTTGGTGTTTATTTTTATGGGACTTAAAAAATGCCAGAACAGCGCCACCTACAACCCAAAAAATACCCCTATGGGACTTTTCGGAGGTCAAGTTTGTCGTAGAGCCATGAAATTCGGCACACATGTTCCTCAAGTCAAGACAAGAAAAAAATATTATTATGGCTCCGCCCTCTGACAAACAGGAAGCCCATAAATTTCACTGCAAAATGGAAAAATGATCCGCAATAATTTTTATATATCGGTTGGAAATCTTCTCCTCCTCGGCCGTTTCACCGATTCGCCTCAAAATCGCTCCACATCATCTCAACACATGTACCTTCAAAATGACCTCAGGGATTTTCAATCAGTGAAACGTTGTTCGAGCAGCGGAGCGGCAACATGTGACCTTTTTTTGGCCGTTTTTGACAACATTAAATTGGCTCCCGTTTGCACAAACAAAGTCTGATTTGCACAAAACTGTAATACATTGTTCAACTCTAGGGTCTAGGTCATTTGAAAGTGAAATGATTCAAATTGACACATTAGCGCCCCCTACAGACTACTTCAAAGTTTTATATGGGAATTTTCACATTTAGTTTTTTCAAAATGTTTGAAATTTTGCACATAAATCTGTTTTGTCCTCTTGATTCAAAAAGTCAATAGGGCCCAAGGCTTATTTTTTACCCTGTTGCCGTGGCGACGACAAACTCCCCATTCATTGTCTATGGCAAATGTACAAACATCAAACCAGCCTCGGCCGTTTCACAGATTTGGCCGAAAATCGCTCCACATCATCTCAACACATGTACCATTAAATTACTTCAGGGAATTTTGATCACTGAAACTTTGTTTGAGCAGCGGAGCGGCAAAATGTGACCTTTTTTCCCCATTTTGCACCAAATTTGAATCGGTTGTTTAACTATTGGGTTTGGGTAAACTGAGAGTGTAAGACATTAAATTGCAGCATTAGCGCCCCCTACAGACTGAGTCAAGTTTTACATGGGTGACAATAGCATATACTGAGTCTGATTTGCACTAAACTTTACTCGGTTGTTCAACTCCTGGGCCTAGGTCGTCTGAAAGTGTGAACAATAACATTGTCCCATTAGTGCCCCCTACAGGCCTAGTAACACTTTTACAAAGGGGACACAGCGCATGTAGTTTTTCTGTTGTTTGATCTCATATTTTACCCACTGAGCATGCACAAAAACTCCATATTCTTTTATTATTATTTTTTCTTCTGGAAACAAATGAATTAGTATTAGACAAACAAAATATATTTGTATGGAGCGCTTTTATTCAAAGTTATGCTCAAAATTTGATTTGATAGTTCAACTATCGAGTTTGGGTAAACTGAAAGTGTAAAACATTAAATTGCTGCATAAGCGCCTCCTACAGACGGAGTCCAGTGTTACATGGGGAGAATAAGGTTTAGGTTTTCAAAGAGACACACAATCATTGATCATAGACATTCAAAATACACAGTGTCGCTCCCATCAGGGCTTTAGGAAGATGGTGCGTCACATGGTCATCCAATGGAGACTGTATATTTATATATGGACACACTCACAGATTGTATTTGTAAATAGGAGCATATGTATAAAGTTTGATTTGTACCCAGCAACTCGTGCATGCAGTGGCTCGCGCAGTGCAGTGGCTCGCACGGTATAGCGAGTCCAGCGGGGCGGGGAGTCGCGCGCTGCTGCGAGGGCCGTTTGACGCAGCTTGCGGCTTTTATTTTATTTTATTATTTTATTCTTTATCTTAATATAGTCTATCATCTTAAATAATAGACTTATTTGATGTGTGCAATCTGAGTGCTCTTATTTCCTTCTTTCTCTGCTGTAATGTGCGCAAGGATGACACTGAAATTTCTCCAATGCGAGGTGAATAAAGGTTTATCTTTTCTTATCTTACAAAAGACTGAATCTGTGTTGTTATTATTTGAAGGAGAGTTGCCAGAGCGGGTGTATTTAGATTATGTGTCCTACAGAGCGAGAACTTTTGAATGGGGCCCTTTGAGGTGTTTGTCCTGCCAAGGATATGGACATGTGGCCACTGTCTGCAGGGGAGCTAAAAGATGTGGAAGATGTGGGAGTGAAACGTGTGTGAATGAGAACTGTGAAATGAATAATAAAGAACCTGAATGTGTACATTGTTCTGCAAAGCATCATGCTGGATCTATGGACTGTCCACGGAAACAGCTTGAAGTCAAAGTGTGTCGTTTGAGAGAGGAGTTGAAGATTTCATATGCAGATGCAGTAAAGCGTGCTAAGGAAGTGGGAGAAGAGAAGATTATAGGTTCGAGAGGAAACTTCTTGTGTGTGGATAAAATGTGCTTCCTGACTTTCATTGCCTTCATCATCAACATTGCATCAGCGTGTCATGAAAACACGGACCGTGTAAATATGATTCTGGATGCTGGATATGACATCACTGGAGAGGACTTGGAGGCAACACTGAAAGAGAAATTGGGTAGAGAAGGGTTTGGGATGGGGATTAGCACTGGGGTGTATTGTTTTTTTGTTTTTGGTTTCCTTGGTGGTGAAAATGGTCCTGGACTCTGTGTATGCGTGCTTTTTTTTTTTTTTTTTTTTACAAGCAAGAAGCTTGTAAAAGTGAGCTGCAGTGTGTTCACCGGCCGCGAAAGGCAGCAAATGCGCTTCAGAGGCGCCCAGTCAAAACAAATGAAGAAGAAGAAGAAGAGTGTAGTTTATAGGTGTATGTGTGAGTAGGTATATATGCGCATGTATATGAGTATGTGTATGTGTGTATAGATATATGTGTATATATGGGTGAGTGTGTGTGTGCGTGCGTGCGCGTACGTGTATACATATTACGGACACACACACGTTAGTAGAGTAACTCTGGTTCATACTCCAGTACAGTAGGTGGCGGAAATGCACCTTTATTGAGTGCCATCCGCCAATAAAACTGCAACAAGAAGAAGAAGAAGAAGAAGACGACACTCCCACAGCATGGATCTATTATTATAATAACAGAGACAGATGTAAGTACAAGACTTTAAACTCTGTATTCACCACTGACAGACTGTGGCGTTGAGCAGCGTGGGCCTCGGGGATTCCAGCTTTAACTTTGTTTGTGCCAAGATCTGAGTGATGCCCGTGTCGGGGGCTAATGCTAATGCTAATGCTAGTCGTTAGCCTCGCTGTTTCCGTGTAAACTCTTCTTCCTTAGTCACAAACAGCTCCTCAGCTCATGGAGCCAGTGGCTCTGGATGGATGTAAATGTATTTATTTGACTGGAACAATGCAGTCAGACATAGTTACAAACCAAAGCTGATGCAGACAGAGGTTACAGCAGATGATCATTTACCACGTCCTGTCCCTGGTTGGACTTTTCTACACACTTTAAACACTAAACAGAGTCAATAGAATAATAAAAGGTCCAGTTTCTCTCATGCTCTCACTACACTCTTTATCATATTGTATGTTGTTCCAGAAGCGTCTGTCCTGTTTCTCCTAATGAGATAAATCTTATGATTTGACACGTGACACGTCACGTCATTGAGTTGTCGATCAATTCTAATATCTGCTTATAAAGACAGTCTTAAAGAACATTTCATGTAGTTTGAAATTACACAATGAATTGCTTCAGTTTTTCAGTTAGGAAAAAGTTATATCTTCGTCTTCTTCAGCCATAGTGGGTTAAAAAAACTAAACTTGCAGATCCACAAAATTATCAGTCTGCACAACCACCAGATGAAAACTATAATTATGAGTAGACTGAATAATTTAATACATATTGGTGGAAAAAGTCCTCTCCTGTCTTTCTCCTAGTGTAATGCTGGTCCTTTCAACATTTCGCCACATTTCAGGCTTCAAACATAAAGATATACAATTTTAATTTTTTTGTCATGATTAATCAAGTGGGACACAATCGTGAAGTGGAACGAAATTTATTGGATAATTTAAACTTTTTTAACAAATAAAAAACTGAAAAGTGGGGCGTGCAATATTATTTGGCCCCTTTACTTTCAGTGCAGCAAACTCAGTCCAGAAGTTCAGTGAGGATCTTTGAATGATCCAATGTTGTCCTAAATGACTGATGATGATAAATAGAATGCACCTGTGTGTAATCAAGTCTCCGTATAAATGCACCTGCTCTTTGATAGTCTCAGGGTTCTGTTTAAAGCACAGAGAGAACCATGAAGACAAAGGAACACACCAGGCAGGTCCGAGATACTGTTGTGGAGAAGTTTAAAGCCGGATTTGGATACAAAAAGATTTCCCAAGCTTTAAACATCTCAAGGAGCACTGTGCAAGCAATTATATTGAAATGGAAGGAGTATCAGACCACTGCAAATCTACCAAGACCTGGCCGTCCCTCCAAACTTTCATCTCAAACAAGAAGACTGATCAGAGATGCAGCCAAGATGCCCATGATCACTCTGGATGAACTGCAGATAGTAACTGTTACTCTATTTTAAATGTATTCCTTAGAAGTGTTTTTTATTCTTTATTTGTACTCTTTTTTTTTTTTTTTTTTTAATCTCTTTCTGACTGTTGCACTGAGCCAAAGCAATTTCCAAGTCTGTGACTTCCTGTTACTTACGTGGCAATAAAAATGATTCTGATTCTGAGATAACTACAGCTGAGGTGGGAGAGTCTGTCCATAGGACAACAATCAGTCGTGCACTGCACAAATCTGGCCTTTATGGAAGAGTGGCAAGAAAAAAGTCATTTCTCAAAGATATCCATAAAAAGTCTTGTTTGAAGTTTGCCACAAGCCACCTGGGAGACACACCAAACATGTGGAAGAAGGTGCTCTGGTCAGATGAAACCAAAATGGAACTTTTTGGCCACAATGCAAAACGATATGTTTGGCGTAAAAGCAACACAGCTCATCATCCTGAACACACCATCCCCACTGTCAAACATGGTGGTGGCAGCCTCATGGTTTGGGCCTGCTTTTCTTCAGCAGGGACTGGGAAGATGGATGGAGCCAAATACAGGACCATTCTGGAAGAAAACCTGTTGGAGTCTGCAAAAGACCTGAGACTGGGACGGAGATTTATCTTCCAACAGGACAATGATCCAAAACATAAAGCCAAATCTACAATGGAATGGTTCACAAATAGACGTATCCAGGTGTTAGAATGGCCAAGTCAAAGTCCAGACCTGAATCCAATCGAGAATCTGTGGAAAGAGCTGAAGACTGCTGTTCAAACGCTCTCCATCCAACCTCACTGAGCTCAAGCTGTTTTGCAAGGAAGAATGGGCAAGAATTCCAGTCTCTCGATGTGCAAAACTGATAGACATACCCCAAGCGACTTGCAGCTGTAATTGCAGCAAAAGGTGGCGCTACAAAGTATTAACGCAATAATATTGCACGCCCCACTTTGCAGTTTTTTATTTGTTAAAGTTTAAATTATCCAATACATTTTGTTCCACTTCACGATTGTGTCCCACTTGTTGTTGATTCTTGACAAAAACATTTATTTTTATATCTTTGTTTGAAGCCTGAAATGTGGCGAAAGGTTCAAGGGGGCCGAATACTTTCGCAATGCACTGTATATGAACCAATTATTTAAATACACATTACATTTTAAATTTGAAACATCCTCCTAAATAACTTTTAAGAAACTTAAGAGCTGATCTGAAGATCATGCTCGTAATTAGGGGTGGGTGATATGGCCTAAAATTAATTTTGCAGTATAATTTGGGTCACAGACGGTAAACGGTATATATTGCTGTATAATTTGGTGTGTGAATTTCAATGTAGGTCTAGCAGGTTCTTGCATAAAATAGTCAAGATTGTTGCTTATATAAAATTACAATTTTAGAGCTGGATAATTTTTATTTGAGACTTTTAGCATTTCCTTGACATTTAGTGTGTGACCTAGAGAGGGTGCCATCGAAGCACCCATTTGTAAGTTCCATTGTTGCAATAAACAATTGTAATCATTTATCTCGTTATCATGCATACATGCACTCACTCAAGTCTTGTTGAACACATTTATTTACTAGTTAAACAAGTAAAGGACAGTGAATCTAATCAAGAATTAAAATGTCTGTGTTTGCCTCATTTCCGTGTGCCTTTTGCCGCTTTTCCACAGTAACGGTACAGTATGGCGCGGTTATTTTGCATTTCCATTAGTGTATGGTATCGGAGTTTTGCGTTCTTTTTCGTACCACCTCGACTGGTTTCATCCACGCCATACCGATACCATGACGTGACATCGGCCGACTGCCTTACACTGACTGGTCAATGAGTGTCGTCAATGAGTGTCGTCACTGGAAGCGACGTCCGACCCTTTGGTAAAAACAACTCAACCGCCATCTTTAAAACGGGCTGTGATTGTATCAAGACTTTGTTTCATTCATTTGTCTGTACACATGCAGAAAAGGGGTTCAAAAGTTCCAATATCCTACCATGTACTTTTACTACATACATGATATTTGTCAGTAAATCCGTATAACCTTGGTAAATTTATGAACAAGGATGGAGACATTTTCTAAATACAAAAAGGTTTTACTTTTGGTCAAAATAAATGTTCAGGCATATGACAAGCGGCGCATCGTATAGCCCTCCTCTGCAACCACTGCTACACAGCTGCTGTTGCTACAGGTGTGTCCAGGGCTGGACTGGGACAAAAAAACGGCCCGGGCATTTTTTCCTTCTTACCGGCCCAGGCCTGTTTTTGTCACGTTTTTTACAGTTTGTTTATACCAGGGATCGGCAACTCAAAAGGTTCAAAGAGCCATATTTGACAAAAAATACTAAAAACATCTGTCTGGAGCCGCAAAAAAATAACAGCCTTGTATAAGGCTTATATGAAGGTTACACAATGTAGCTACATTAGCTACATTAGCCTATTATCTAAATGACCAAGTAAAGGCTACAAATACATGATTAGCATTCATGATTGTCAAATGTGTGTTTTCACTGCAGCGTGTCCTGGAGAGAATGACGCACCACGTGATGACTCTGCTTTAACTTTGACTTCCATTTTTTTGCCTTCATGCAACTGTAGAAATACAGTAAATCTGCTTTTTGGCTCAAAGGTCACACACCTGCACTGTCCGCTCATATCGATTACGTCACAGGCTGAAGTTTGCTGGAGCTGAATGTCCTTAATGGCCTTTTCTTTCACAGTCTTTGCGGAGGTTTTTGAAGTCTGAAAAAGGTGCTCCGGATTTTGTATGAAAGAATCCTTCACGTAATCCCTGTGAACGGTATTTAGTGCTTCATTGTTCCTCGTGTTGCAACAAAACTTCCTATTACATCGCAAACATGAAGCAGTCCTTCCTCATTGACTGAAAGCAAATGTTCAGTCTTGTCCTTAGTCCAGTCTTATTATCAACTCGTTCTCTTTTTATCTTTGGGATCCGTGCGCACACGCCGGTTTGTTTACAGCAGCGGCCGTCTGCCGCGGGGCCGCGCCACAGGATATGTCGCACTACGTTGACAGAAATGTTGAAATTGAATATTACTTATACACATTTTTACAGCATTGAAATACGTTAGGAATGCTTTTCCTTCTACAGAAACCACATTCAAACTAGGAATAAAATATAGCCCTCACACTCCATTTTCAGACATTTTTGAAAAGGCTCCAGGAGCCACTGGAGGAGCACTAAAGGTTGCCGACCCCTGGTTTATACAGTATGTGGAAGCATATACTGTAGAGGATCAGGATGTCTGCAGTTTCAACAAAAAAATAAAATGCAATAGTCTACATTACAAGAGAGTAATAAACATGTCTCAGAGTGAGGGAGGTGGACACAGACAACACTGTTGTTTGTTACAGGGATGAGAATTGGTCAAAAAAGTCTGAAATGCATAATGTCAGCCATTGGCTGGCTCTAAATCTGTTCAATTTTTTCACAACATTTCACTTTTGGGCTCAAACATGAACTTTTAATGCAATGGAAAATTTAGGCACCCGAGCTTTAATTTAGTCGCACTTCGAGAGGAAAGGGGAGACGCGGACTGTTTCCTGCAGCGGTGTATTTATTGGGTGCACAAATTACGCAAAGACACGCATGGTCCTGTGCACGTTTATGGTCTTGGGTACATGGTCACGTTGCGGCTACGCGCTCACCGTGTTGTGTTGTGAGCAGCTCCCGGTGAGCGGTTCCCGCGTCCAGCTCAGAGCCGCTGGATGCCGGAACACTGCGGCCGCTGAGGTGGTGGAATCCCGTTCGAGTACATACAGCAGGTGCCCCGCGGACACGCGCGCCCCCTCGAACAGTTCTCAACGGATTTACACTTTTCACAAACATCTTTTTTCTATGAGGCAAACAGACCGGCCCAAATATGGGCATCGGCCCTTCTGGCATTGCCCGGTACGCCCGATGGCCAGTCCAGCCCTGGGTGTGTCTCATTCTACCACAGCTGCTGTTGCTACAGGTGTGTCCCATTCAGATTATACAGAGCCCATTCAGCACCATTGACTTCACATGTTCAGTGTCCGAGTCATTCCTTAAAGACTGCTGAAAGCATTTTCAACAACCACTCACGCTGTGCTGAATTTTCTATTAATTACTTGCTGTTAGTCTGTCGCTCTGTGTCCGGAAAAGGTTTTAGGGACCAGTTTTGCGGGTGGTAAGCACAGTCCCTTGGAGGTAATAACTAGGGATGTACCGAATCCAGGATTCGGGTTTGGCCGAATATTGGCTTTTTTGACGGGGTTCGGTTTCTGGCCAAACCTTAGAATTTTTCCCCACCGAACCCTGCACTTACACTATGCGCACTGTGGCTGTTGGATTTGTCACGGAAATCAGATTAGTTCAGAAGTGTAAATAAACATGCACTTTAGCGGAGGTTTATATCCTCTTGCTCTCTGTTCCTCTTCGGGTGCGCTGAGGTCTCTTCCTGGTCATGTGATCGCCGCGGACCAATTAGCTCTAGTTATGCGCCGGTGCGAGTGGATGTTATGATTCTTGTTTTCACCTGTAATGCGGTTCTGATGGGATCATAAACTAACCTGCCTATTCACCAACTTTATGGAGCCGATTACCAGTGCCAGGTACTTGTCATCTGAGCTGCGTATGACTGTAGAAGCAGAGTTGGTGAGTCTATGTTTAGGCAACTAGCCTCTTAGCATTAGCTTCTCTCAACTTGTCTCTGACGAGTTTGGCAATGTCCATATATGTAATGTTTTGACCTGAACCAGTGGATGCTATTTATGCATGGATGGTGCTTTAGCTCTTATTTCTACATGACATGCACAGTAATATATGTACTTTATCTCTGAAGCTTTACACTGCTGTGAACTGAATGTATTTGTGTTTAATGATAAACGGGATTATTATAAATGTTATAATAATAGATTCTGGTCGAGTCCAAAAATGTCCAATTTGCAATGCCCATTTGTCTCGTGGTGGTAAGGACCCTAAACAGTACACAACACCGCCGCTGTTAAAACATTTGCGTATGAAACATAAATGGACTGAGGATGGAATAGGATTCGGTATTCGGGTTCGGATTCGGCAGAATCTTAACCAGTGGGTTCGGTATTCGGCCGAACCCCAAAACCTTGGATTCGGTACATCCCTAGTAATAACAGCTATCACCGATACAGGGATCAAGAGTCCCGAGCTTCCGGCTCGACCGCACGGCATTGTGGGTAGTCTTCTCAAAAAAGTGGGCATGAAATCATCCTATTAGATTACCTGTTGTGAGCGTGATCTGTCTCTTTTTTCCAGCCCATCGATTGGTGATTTTTGTAGCGATTAAAAAAATTTCAGACATTTAGAAGGTAAAGATTTTTTCTTTAGATATAAACAGAACCGACTGACTTATAGAGCTACACGCAGCTTATGCTACTTACGAGGATTGAATGCTTACACGCGAGCTTTATAAACTTGTCCACAGCCCTCAGAGCGTTTCATGAACTTATAAATAACATCCTGACAATGCTGAGGAGATACTAGGAGGTAGAGCCCTCCACGGGCCTAATTGTCTGGGCCTGAGCCCGGCCCTGGCCCGAGGGAGTGGCGCCCCGGCCCGGCCCGATATGCTTTCTAAATTTTCAGGCCCGAAACCTTTTTATAAAGCTTTTTTTCTGGCATTTCTTGTACCAGACCTTGATACATATGAGCACAAATCAATAATATAATCTGTATATAACAACACAATCTGGACAAATCCAGCAGCCACACTCCTCGTGGTTGTTGCCGGTCCCAGCAGGCCAAGCGTGTTGACATAATGACCTATCGCAATATGCCGCTATAACAAAAATCTCTATCGTTGGCCAAATTTAATCGCATAGCACTTATACCGTTTTATATCGCCCAGCCCTAGTGAGTAAACACAAATGTTACTTATTTAATTTGACAGTAACAGAATCAGTTTGAAAAACAGTGCAGACAAAGTTCAACATTGTTTGTGTGTCTTGACTGAAAGAGAACTATGTCATTTCTCACGTCTACCACCATGAATGTAAATCTATATTATAATTATCTGACATTTCTTTGTTGTTTGTGGCAGATCTACAAAGTCCATCTACAGAATGGGGGTCACCTGTGATCAGTGTGGAAAGACCTGCAGATCTGCTTCTGATCTAAAGAGTCACTACAGAACTCACACTGGAGAAAAACCATACGTGTGTGATCTGTGTGGAACAGGTTTTATTAGAAAAGAAGGTCTCAAGCTCCACAGCAGAATCCACACTGGAGAAAAGCCCTTCAGCTGTGACGTTTGTGCTCAGAGTTTTACACGAGAGGGTACTCTCAAAGATCATCAGAGGATCCACACAGGAGAGAAACCATTTAAGTGTGACGAGTGTGGAAAAACATTTAGGATCAAACAGCAGCTCTCACTACATCAGCGTATCTACACAGGAGAGAGACTTCACCAATGTGACCAGTGTGAAAAGACTTTTACACGTTTATATCACCTCACTGAGCACTACAGAATCCACACTGGAGAAAAGCCATTCGTCTGTGGAGACTGTGGGAAGGGGTTTGCTCAGTCTTCACACTACAAAATACATGAGAGAATCCACACTGGAGAAAAACCATTTCCATGTGATCTCTGCAGTAAAACTTTTAGAACTAAAGCAGGTCGCACACTTCACCATCGGAGCCACACTGGAGAGAAGGTGTACGAGTGTGACCAGTGTGGATAATGTTTTTCCCAAAGAGATTTCAAGATCCACAGCAGAATCCACACTGGAGAAAAACCCTTCAGCTGTGATGTTTGTGATAAGAGTTTTACTTAGTGGAGATCTCAAAGTGCATCAGAGGATCCACACTGGAGAAAAACCATTTGTTTGTGAAAAGTGTGGAAAGTCTTTTACTTGTGGGTCAAATCTTCGTCGACACAATGAAACCTGTGAGAAGCAGGTGTGAAGAGTCAGCATCTGGAACAAAGTGAAGGAGACAGAGCTGAGGCTGCATCATGTGAACCCAGAGTCAGACTCTACAGGATCTCACTTCAGTCTTAACCCTGTGCTGCAGCTGCTGAGCTTTACACACCAAACACTTATTGTGGATTTGAACATCTTTAGTTTGTGTCTGGAGACTCGGATACTCCATGTTTTTTGTCTGAAAGGAAAATCTCATGGTTCCTTTAAAGCTGCATCAAGTCTAAGATTCAAACTGACATGATGAAGGAGACAGTAGGACATTATTATTCTGAACTAAACTGCAGATAAAAACTATTGAAGAAATAATGGTGAGTCTGGCCACACATAAGTGTGTCTGTGCCTTTGTACACAAGTGTGTGTCTGAGTGTCCACAAAGCTCTGTATAAGTCCCATGTTTTATTATTGTGTGTGATCCATGTGTCTTTAAGGTCATCAGTCACAAGCGCTGAGTTTCTGCTGTGTGTGTGGTACGTGTGTACGTGTGAGTGTTATTATACATTCTACTGTAATGAATTACTAGTATAAAGTGTGTGTGTCTTAGAGTCCTTTCTCACACATCAATGTCAACATATATATTTGTAGAGCGTCATGTGGCTTCAGTGTTGTTTCACATTTGAAAGTGAGTGTCTTAGGCTGAAATTGTCCATTGAATGTATTTAGAGAAGGCCTCGTTCAACAACAGAGACATCACTCCTGAGTCCTGTCCTGTTCTGGTCCTGATGAAGATCTGAAAGCATCAGTTACACATTTGTGACGACATTTCCTATCTGCAAACTCAGCAGCGTTGGAGCGACAGTGAGAGCCAGAGAACCATCATAAACCTGTGATGGAAGAATACAATAACTGCTGTCAGCTGTTCACACTGTTGTAGGATCTGGGACATGCTTGTCGTCTGAAATGTACTTTACCAACTAGATCTGTGTGTGTGAGTGTGACAATACTGTAACTGGGTTCTCTGCATCGCTACACTGCCACTTTAAGTTTGGGTGTGGTTTTCTTGGTCTGTGTCTGCTGTGGGCTGTGTTTTTATGAGTCGCAGCTATGGTGGGCGGTACTTCTTTGGTTAAAAGCTCAGCGCACCTTCTCTCTCTTACACTTTCTCGCTGCTTGGTGTGAAACAGAGCTGGGGTCCTCCAGGTGGTATGAATGCCTGCGGCTCTGCTCGGCCACAGCAGCACGGCCAACCACTCCGCACTGTTGGCCTGGACCCTGAGGAATCCTTTTTAAAGCTTGCACACCTAAGTTTGTAGACTCTAGCCTCTCCCCTCTCCTTTTAACCCAAATAGCTTTTATCTCCCCTTCTTTTTAATCATTGTTTTAAAGACTCTTTTTGTAATAAATCATTTTAAACTTTTAACGGTCATGCTCTCCTTGTTCCCTGGTGATCAGAATTATTATCCCCCATACCCTAAATTCCAACTGTTATCCATAGAATGATGGATAATTATATAACTAATACACACACACATATATAATTATATATAACTTATTTTCTTTTTTTTACAGCAAATTATATATTTAATCTTGTATCTTGATAACTATAGCATAATGGACCTGACTTATGCTTGTCCTGGAGGAGGGCCTGCTGGTTTCTGTCTGTCCACTAGAGTTCGCGACAATACTAGAATCAAGGCAGGATTTGCAATTACAGATTTAGAAAACAAAAATAATTTATATCAAAATTAAAAAGATAGTAGTAATAGGGTCCGTGTACTTTTGCGTTCAATACATTTTCTATTTTTTAAGGGAAATGGAAAATTGAATCATTTTCAGGCACACAGCAATATACAAAAAGTGAGGTCTATGGAGAAGTGTAGAGGACAGTGTAATGTGTTCACAGACACTAAATGATCAGACCGATGGGTTGCATTTGTACGTTTACTTTGCACTCTGTCCTAAACGTGTTGCTGCAGCCGTTACTACTTTTCGGCTCGTACTTATATTGCGTTCACGAGTAGTCCATACAAACTATTATTAAACATTACAGACAGTATGGGCCAGAGAACTGTAGAGCAGTAACATGTTTGTCGCGCACGTGCGGCTGTTATGTGAGATGTCAGTGAAAATCGACGTCCTCCGTGATTATCACACATTATCGAACTTGTTTCACTTCCGGGTAATCGATTGACGCCGAAATGTATTAAATACACGATAAAAAAAGGTTAATTATTGCATTTTCTAGTTCCCAAATCCGGTTATTATAATATATATATATATGTCTTATAAGCAATGAAAAAAAACAAAAGGGTCATTTTTGTATATTGCTGTATGCCTGAAAATGCAAAATAGCCTTTTTTCGATTTTCCATTTCCCTTCAAAAACAGAAAATGTATTGAACGCAAAAGTACACGGACCTGATAGTCACAAAACCCGGTTGCTGTGGAGTTATTACACACATTTTGGTTTTGTATGAAAAAGAGAAGGGTTGGGGGTATGGATCTGGGAGTCTGTTTTTCTGTATTTTGTACTTTTTTATTTTTTTGATGAAGTTTAATAAAATGATTCAGATTATTCAGTAAACAAACAAAACTTAAGACAATAAAATACCATAGACAGAAAACTTAAAGAAGCAATACCCGATTTTTTTTCTAAGTAGTTCATAAAAATGCTTTTTACTACATACAAGTATATACGTATCTCATAATACATAATTTAATTGAAAACTTGAGGTCATTGATTCCACTATGTATGAAATTCAGGCAGTGAAAAGTGCTGAGTAGAGTCTGAGCGGGACGCTCGTTCTCCTCCACTCACAGAACAAGCAGCGAACAGCCTGCGTCCTCTAGCCTCTACAGCGCTGCTTAACACTAGGGCTTCGACTTCGAATATAATTCTAAAATAAAAAATATATACATATTTGAACAATTATTAGACAACCCTTATAATTAGAAATGTATTTAAAGGCACACCGTGTAACTCTTGGCCACTAGGGGCGCTAGACCTGCAACTTTCACGTTTAGCGCCCCTAGTGGCCACAAGCAACTCAGCACTGTCGCAAAAGTCAACAAACAGTCAGCCGGTGTCTTTTGAGTGTGTATTCAGACAGCATGCACTGGTGTGTGTGTTCAAACTGTAGAGACATGCCTACAGATATTGAGAGACTCTGCTGTGGTCAGCCTCCAGACCGCTGCATTAGTAATCTACCACACATGGACTTCTATATCCTGGATGAGGGAGTTCTGCGTCTAGCTCGTGCTGCGTGGAATGACATCTTTGCAGTCGATGACATCCAGGAACCAGGTGAAGAGCAGCGCTCATACAGACATGCAGCTTACAGCACGATCCCTTTCGCGTTTCCTCTTTTTAGCCTCCTCCGAAGGTTTAAAATTTTTCCTTGCCTCAGCCATGACCAGGAGTCGAGCAGGTGAAAAATGAGTAGCAAAAGCCTTAGCTCCATGAGTATATCAGCGCCTGTAGCCGTAAAGCAAGTCTTTCTTCCAAGTCACGTGACCTGGTGGCAGACGGTCCGTCTGCTCGAAACTTACATGGGCGGTATTTCAAGAGGGCAGCCCCGCTCGGAGCATTGCAAGTGTCAAGCGCTGTATATTGGCCCAAGTATTCATATAAAATAACTCATATGTGTCAACTCTTTAGGTCACAAAGTCCGCGGTGTGCCTTTAATGACTGCAAATAAAATAGTTAGCTCCCAAAGGTTTCACCGGGACGTGCTAGGCAGGTAACAGCTAAGTTAGCTAGTTGTTTCATGGTTACTTCCGGGTTTTTCGCGATCGCTTTTTGTCACTTTATAACAGTATTTTTCTCATGCAAATTCTGAAATAGTCTGTGCATGTGTGTTAAGGATGTATATGTATACTGTATTGTCCGATTGACGTTTAATGGTGTTGATTGATTGATATGTATTTGTTTATTGAGCGTGGCTAGCTCCGCTAGCTTCTCTACACAGACAAGTGTGCAGAAAAACTGCACGATGTAGTGACAGGCGCTGATAGCTTTTTGTACTTGCAAAGTAATGGCAGTATTTTACACACCTGAATTACAAACAGAGATTGCATTGGGGCTGCGGTCATTATTGGTTTGAGAGTTCTGTTATCAAGAAAAAATGATCGGTAGAATTACATTCAAGTCAATGGAGTGCTGCTGCTGCTGTGAGGAGCTGTATAATAAATTGTAATTAAATATTAGAATATATTCTAATGTTTAAATTAATACATCCGGACGCGAAACTAATGGTATTCTTTTACTTATATATTGTGTTAGCAGTGCATTGCTTTAGTGCCATTTCATCAGTGATCGTTGCACAGCTTATAAGAAGTTGCGCTAATGCTAATGTTAGCATACGTATCAGATCGCAAATAAAACTAGGTGGCTCCGTGTTATGAGAGCGTAGGGGAAATGAGAAGCCTGTGAGCGAGTTGGGGGGCGGTGCTAAACATTCAAACATTGCAGAAACGGGTATAACGCCTTTAAGGACATAAAACCATTGTGTGAGCGGGAGGGAGCGGGAGGGAGCGGGAGGGAGGGGGCGGAGCCTGCAGGGTTATGGAAAAAAACAAAAAAACCTTGGTTCAACATTTTTACAAATAACACAGAGAAAAACAAAGTCGATTTAAACAGAGAATGTTTGTAAAAGTGTGATTGCTTTTGGGTGATTTGAAGAATGAGTTTTGATTACTTTCATGCTGCTAAAATCTGGAACAATCTTCCTGAAGATGTGAGACTGGCCTCCTCTCTGACGATGTTTAAAACCAGGTTAAAAACAGTGCTGTTTAGCTGTGCATACAACTGAGGGAGTTTATGTTTTTATCTTTCTTTTTAATGTTCTGTGATTATTTATGATTTTAATCCTACCTTGTTCAGCACTTTGAGTTGCCTTGTGTATGAATTGTGCTATACAAATAAACTTGCCTTGCCTACTTTCGTTTTGAAATATGTTGAAGAGAGGTTTTCTATTTCCACATTTGGATTTGTGTCTGTGGAATTTGCCCAGAATCATTAACAGATGAATTAAGTCGTATTTGGTGTTGTATTTGTCCCGCGTCTCTCAAACTGCGTCAGCGTCAGAGACAGTCCACGTGAGGTCTGGAGAGAGAGTGTGTGGGTCTGGATCGTGGTTTTGGAGTCAAGCAGCAAACATCCATGGACGTCCCGCGCCATGCACACCACCACCACCATCATCATCATCATCATCACCATCTGTGGGGCCACTGTGCGACTTCTTTAAGGTAAATATAGACTTTTCTGTCAGGCTGAAATGTGAAGCTGAAAACACAGATATCATTAAAGATCCATGGAAGACACTCGATCAAGTCCAACTATCTTAAAGTAGCGCAGGTTCCTAGATACAGACAATTTAACATGTTTTATGCACTGATGGAATCCAATAGCAGCTGTAACTTTTTACTTTTGAAAGCCTAACGTAACGTTTACAACGACGAGTACAACGTAAAATCCATATTATTATGTATTATGATTGTTATTTATTCATCTTTATGGAGGACACAACACAATACGGCACATAGTTCAAAGAAATTGTGCAATACATACAGTATATTTTTTTAACCTTAACACGGAAGAAATGTGTACATAAAATTATTCTTCATGGTTTCAGAATTACGATAATACGGTTGCCATAGTGATTATCAATTAGATATTGTCATACAGTGTGGTTGTATGGGAAAATATGGAGAACATTTGAGCTAAAAGTCAGTCTTGTGAAAACATGTGTAACATCATATATAACTTTGGATTGACATAAAAATGTACAGACAGATCCATGTTGGACTCTCAGAAATGTTGGGGTTGGTTTCTCTCAATAATCCAAAAAGTCTTTGAAAATATCTTACAAACCTTTACCAGAACAGACACTATGGAGACAGCACACTGATCTGCAAGCCCAGCCATGTCTGAAATCCACCTGTGTGTGAGCGAGAACACACAAAATGCTCAAGAGGATGAAGTTGGCAATGTCACTGGAATGTCACTTTCTGAACAAAACTCTCTGGTCTTATTTGCCAAACACATATCACCAGAGTGATTGACAGCTGGGAGGACCAATAGTCTTGATGATTCATCCGGAAGTAGAAAATCCGCCTATATAATATAACTTTACACATGCCGAGAGTATGTTTTATGGCTCAGATACTTGCAGTAATTAAACAGGTTTGTATTCAAATGAAAATATGTTTCTTTTTAATGAAACAACCCAAGTCATGTCCAAGAAGATGTTCTCCAGGGACATCACTTGAGCTTTGTTTTGGTCAATTGCAAAAAAAAATCTCATATTTAAGCTGGTCTGATCTTTCAGGATCCAAACAACTAATCAATTATTTGAAAGAATAATCAGCAAAGTAAATGTCTCCATTGTGAGATCAATAAAATTTATCTTATCTTATCTTAAGTAATCAATTATCAAAAGGATAGTTCATTACTGCTTTTATATTTAGACAGATTGGGGTTATTTTTCAGAGAATACATCTTCCACAAAGACATAGATTGCTCCCCCTGTCTAGCACCTTTTACAGAGTCATTTCTTCACAGTTTTCACATTTTAATTCACATTTGATTAGTTGCACAACCCAAAAGCAGAGCAGTTTTTAAAGCAGATGGTTTATCAAAGGTTGCAAAGGAGATTCTACTCTTGGCATGGTGTGTTGGGGATATTTTTGCCACTTAATTGAATTGGTGGCACTGTGTCAGCCTAATGTGATTGGCCAAAAGGATGTCCTCCGCGGGCACTGGAGCAGCAGCAGCAAGAGCAGAACATGCAGATGTATCATGAGGAAAATGGCTCCTCTAATGTCGTTGTTACTGACGTTGACTGTACATTTGTATTCCTCTATGTCAAAGAGCAGGGTATCTATGAAAAACACTCAGAGGATGCAGAGAGAGATGTGTGGTCATGGCCAGGGGAGAGAGGACACAGACCAGAAGAGAAAAACCCCTGCTGTGTTTCCAAATGATATTGTTCCACACATTACAAAAAGTCAGACATGTCTGACATACTGCTGCTGGAAACTGATTAAAATATCATAAAACTCTGTGTTTTAGTGGCTGTAGAAAACACATTTACTCATAAATGACACGTCACTGAGATGGCACTTGGTTTTTTTTATAAGCAAAACCTCTTTCAACACTGAGAGTTGGCGTAAAACACCAGACTGAGTTTATAAGTTGCTTTGTGGCTCATCTGGAGCGAAGATGCAGACGTTTGAGCAGCAGCTGCAGACGGCGCATGGCCAGGAGTCACTCACATCCTTTCAATGCTTTTATAGTTTCATATGGAGCAGGATAACTTATAAAGTCCTTTATAACTTCCAGAGCAAATTTACTGAAATGATTATGTGAAGTAAGGCATAGACAGCACTAAACATTCTTGTATCCTAATTCACAACAGCAATCAACAAGTTAGAAGAATCAACAGTTAAAGGTTCAGTTAGCGATGTTGTTAGCTTAGCCGTAGCACCAACCGGAAACCACCACCCCCTCCCCTCCCTCTCCACCAAACCAAACATCCAGCATTTTCTTTTCTTTGTCGTGAAGGGGGTAAACGCATCCCATTGGTTCGTTGGAGATGAACAAATCCCATTGGTTTATTTTTATCGGACCCCTTCAAAATATTTATTATACATTTTTGTAGACTAAAGACATCTGGTCAATTCCATTACTATTTGAAAACACATGATAACTTGAATACTTTTAGGGCGTAGGGACGTTTTCCCACAATATTTAAAAAATATGTGTCTGTAAAAAAATCACTGACTGCATCTTTAAAACACAGAAAATATAAAACATATAAGTATTGGTCCATAGGGAGAGACCAACGTCCATAAATGTAGTAGAATGTCCTTAGCATCTTGACTCTTCATTATCCTTCATCATGAACAACATTTATCTTGTTCTGTGTTTCTTGCTTCTGAATGACCTGGTATTGTTTTAATGATGTCATTTTACTCAACCGTTGACTTCATCATTATGCATGCTGCTGTGACATATTCATTCAAATGTTGGTGAAAATGTATTTATTTATTTGATATGGACAATGCACATTAATGATCAGTATAAAACAAATGTAAATATTCCGGATTAGAGCTACCAAGCTAGTTTCAGTCCCTCGGCAGGAAAATACATAAGAAATGACAACATACAATACAATAAAATACAAAATAATAGAATACATTACAGACAGCACAGGGACAAGTTAACAGTCTAGTGGTCACGTGACTGGTTTCTTTTTCTTTGATTTGAGTTTTAAATGAAACTAATATTCTGCAGATTGACTGGTCCCGTGTCAGCTCTTTCCACAGAGTCCATATAGTGCAGAAGGAGAGACTCTCAGTGATGACACATGGTATATTATCTTAATGTCAGGCTCAATGACACCCATGGTCACTGCTCACTAACATATCACTTAGACAGATTGAGTGGGGCACAGCGGCGTGTCAGGCCTTCACCAGGACAAGCTTTTCTCCTCTGCGCTGACACCGTCCTGAGATCACTAGCGACATGACAGGACAGATCGCAGTTTCATTCCTGGGCTTACTATTACTATATTCTTCATTCAAATGGTGCCTTACATGAGCATGCAATTTCACCACCATATCCATGTTTGAATGAATGAATGAATACTATTTTTTTTAACACAGAACAACAAAACAAAACAAAACAACAACAAAAGAGAAAAAGAAACAGCACATGATCATTTACAAAAATACAGTTTTATTGACAAAACAAAAACGTTTCCACTGAATTTTTCTTTTCTCAACCCATCTATTCGTCTCATCTGGAAAAAAGATGTTTCAGAACTGTCAAGTCTTTGGCTCTTGTTTGTCAAACTCTTCTTGAGTTTTGTGAGTTTTTGCAGCTCACCAGAAGTTTACATCTTAGAGCAAACCCTCTATAGCAGTAATGTCAAACTGGTCCTCAAAGGGCAGGTGTGGCTGCAGGTTTTGGTTCTAACCTGAGCACACCAGACTCCACCCATTTCCTCAGGGGAGACCAGTTTTAACCAGTGTGCGCTGACATGCTATAATCTCACTCCTTGCCTGTGGGGGTGTACCCGGAAACAGAATCACCCAATGCTTTTGTATGGCGTCTTCTTTCCTCTTGAAAACGTTTTTACAGGATGGTTCAAAAGTGGACTATTGGTCAAAAAGTGGCTCTTGGTCCAAAGCTACGTTCCACTTGTGTATCAATGCTGAGGAGAATATATTTATTTAGACCAGTCTAGTTTAGCCGCTTTGGACTTCTCAATGCACACTCGTTAAATGAGTGGGGCTGGTGCAGCTAACACATGCACAAATGCATTTTTTCACATTTTCCAGCCCCGCGGCCATTTTGAAACTGCCCATAGAAGGAAAAAGTGGTGGCACGATAGTTTCAACGATGGAGATAGGTGTGACTACATCTGTTAATATTTTCAGTCTGTGGTGACAAACCAAACCCATGACCATGTGGACCTGACTGTATGTGTTCCATCTGTGTTTTAGGCAGTGATTATTTGTCATAGAGATCAAGTTTACGTCTCACGATGAAGCACCAGTCGATCTCGCGGTGGTTGAGCCAGCTGGGACTGCCTCAGTACTGCACCGCGCTGGAGCAAGAATATGATGGAGTAGAGGTAACAACACACATTAATTTAATTTAAAATTCAAATGAACTGTAACTATTTAAAAGCATTTTGTAGAGAAATATATCCATTATCTAAACCAAAAAACCGTCCTCATGGATAGGTTTCTGCTCAGAGACAAATATTCTCCTTGTAAATCTCCCTAACCCTTCTATGTTAAACTAATTTCAATACATTTTTAAGTAAAAGGACATGTTACGTTCTAATTCCCCAAGGATTCTGCAGCCAGGTGTTATTTGGACTCATCTTCCAGGATATTTTATTTATTTTGGGGTATATGAATTAGCCAATGCTATATGATAGCATTGGCTAATTCTTATTCCGGGTCCACCCCCATCGGCCCGGGGGCGAGTATTTTATTCGTAGGTAGGTTCTGCCACAGGGACCGATTTCAGCCGATTTCAGCCAATCAGAAAGCTAGTCTGAAGTGACGTGTTCAGCGCGCCGGTGATTAACAGCTGAAAACATAAAATGGACACTTTCAACATTGTTTGTTATTATTATTGTAAATTATATATACATGGTATATGTAATACAGTAAATACAATTCGCATGTAAATTAATAAATGGTTTATTTTTAGGTTGTAATGTAATTCACCGTCGTCTGCCGGCGCGCTGAACACGTCACTTCAGACTAGCTTTCTGATTGGCTGAAATCGGTCCCTGTGGCAGAACCTACCTACGAATTAAATACTCGCGGCCCGGGGTGGTATTGCAAGCACGTCATTTTGGCCACTTTTGAGCCGGGACCCGCCCCCACTTGTATGAATCCTAGTTGGAACAGGGTGAGTGGCTGCAGATTCCTCGGGTGAATCCTCTCCGACCAATCAGAGAGCGGGGGAGGCGGGTGTTGTAGGTCGGTGTAGCCTTTATTTAGGCTGTCGTTGCTATCATCAACATCTCCAGTTGTGACTATGTTTTCCCATATAGTATAACTCCTATGTGTGTGTGTGTGTGTGTGTGTGTGTGTGTGTGTGTGTGTATGTTTGTGTGTCTATGTGTATGTTTTTGCCTGCATGTGTGTGTGCGTGTGTATGTTTGTGTATGTATGTATGTGTGTGTATCTGTGAATGTGTGTGTTCGTGCCTGTATGTGTGTGTGTGTGTGTATAACAACCAAATAAATGCAATGTGTTTTCAGAGTGCACCATTGCAGGAGAGAAAAATCTGGTCTTGTATCGCTCTCTCTTTGCTCTGGCGGTTCACAGACGCACAACACTAACAACACTAACAACACTAACAAGAGTAAACCAACATCCATTGTGCTAACACAACTGAGCCGAGGGCCACGGTGAGAGTCAAAGTTGTGGTTCTGCTGTGCATGATGTGAGTTGAGAAAACTTGTCAGGTTCATGCTGCACGACCCGCCAGATCCGTGAGTCTGAGCTGTGTCAACATGTCTCCCGTGTTGGTCTTTTGCACCAAATATGTTTTTTTAGGCGTTGGGTCATTTCAACCGTGATGATTGTTAATCCACTCAGATGTTGTTGTGGTCAGCCTGTTATGGAGGGACTGGTTTGTACTGCCTGTAGCTTGGTTCACTGACTGTTACTTTACAAATATGGCTCAGTAAAAACATATGAGGACCTTTGTTCGAACCTTTAAATGTGTATATTTTTGTTTCATTAACAAAATGATGATGATGAGGATGAGGATGATGATGATAGTAAAAATCAAGAATGTCATGTGAAAATTTGAACCTTTTTGTAGTTGCTTAAATGTAGTATCGATAATGGGAAAGGCACCTATGAGCTTTGTTTCTTGGATTATATGTACAAAATGTAAATGCAAAACTATTACTACTACTACTACTACTATTGCTACTATTACTTCTACTATTACTTTTGCACTAACATTCTTGATAGAGACATTTTAGTTCTTATTTTCGTATTGTAAAATGTATATAAGATCTTTGAAAACATGTGACCTAAGATGTAATGTATATAATGGCCGAAGAAAAATAAATACTACTCCAACTACTACTGCTTCCACTACTACTACTACTACCACTACCACTACCACTACCACTACTACTTCTACTACTACTACCACTCACTGACACATACACACACACACACATACACATACTATTACTACTTTAGCCACAAACATTTACAGAACATATGTATTTGGTTTTGGTGAGTTTTTGAGTCACTTCTTGCCAACACAGGAGCTAGGGCTATAACTCACAATTCTGTTTGTAAAATACTTCTTTGATCAATTGACCCGTTGTTTGATCCAGAAAGATCAGAGAATTATGGAATCTTCTATATTTGACCAAAACAAGCTGCTCCTGGAGATGACTTATTGTTACACATTCCATTGTTTGATCAAAATACTTTGTAAACACATTTTCATCTTCCAGTCATTATGGAAGATAAAATGTATCTGAGTCCGAAAACCTTGTCTGAAGGTTCAAAAAAATATCCAGGATCCAGGCTCCATTGATTTATTCAGATTTGTCAATTCTGTTCTTTGGCAAATCCACAAGTTTTGTAAAGTACTTTGAACTCAGATAATATAGTATTGATACACTAGGGGTCAGTATTATGGAACAAATGATCCCAAGCAGCCACGGCAAAAACCAGGCAACAGTTTAGGCTCACCATGATCCTCTTTGTGTTTTATGTTACGTCTGTTGCCAGAATAAATAAATTCATTTTGTGACATTCTTGTGGCTTCTTCGCTCATTACAAAGTAAGTTTACCCACTGGGCATGTGCGGACAGTCTAAATCAGGAGAGAATGCTTCCATTGTTGAGAGACCCAAACAAGGTCTAAGCAGGGGCCTGGGAGCGTGTGCCAATTACCGGAGTCTTTGGTTAAACACCGCTTGGCTACAATGTGGAGTGGGTTCAAAGACAGGGCTAAGTTTGGGGTCTGTAATGGTAGAGTCCAGTCGGTCTCAAATGGGCCGAAGTGTGTTTGTTTTCGTGTAGAAGCTGCTGCTGTAATAACAGGAGCGGGCGAGGGGCGGCACACTTTAGGAAGAGGACCGGGTCGGCACTGGTCAGGCATTGGAACACGTGCCGGGACCCTCACACTGACATTTAAGGTGGTCTGTCTGTACTTGATTTTCATTAGGTCAACTGATTTTATCTTTACTCTTTCTCATGCACTCTGGCTATTTATGAGTTTACAGCCTCAACATATAAGATTTTCATGTGAAGTCATCATTAAAGGGCCCTAATCTGTCATAATAAAAAACTGTTATTTTCCAAAACTTCTTTAACTGATAACAGTAGTTCAGAGATATTTGAATTTCAAAATTAGTTTTCCAGCCCCTAAATCTTGTTATTGTTTTCATTTTGATGTCCCGCCCTCCACCGTTTCACCAATCAGAAAGTCTGTGATCCGGGCGCCAGAACTCACCACGTGGGGCTAATCTCACTGGTAAAGTACAATGTGGCCGCAGAATTGAAACGGGTCTCGTTATGATTCTCAAATCATTAACGACAAATAAAGAATAAAACCAGAATTTCTATCTAAAAGGTGTTGGTTATAGATTTGTTGTTGACAAAACTCTGCATTGGTTTTATACAGCACTTTTCTGGACATTTAAAGACACAGCATTATTCATTCACTCCACACACACTTTAACCACTGCTGCCCTGGGGCAAACTGACAGAAGCGAGGCAACCCATCCGTGCCATCGACCCCTCCAACCACCACTATCATTCACTTACACACTACACTGCTAGGCAATGTGTGTGAAGTGTACTGCTAAAAGACACAATGGCAGCCGCCTCATTCCTGGTGTTCCCAGAGGTCTCCCATCACATGACAAACCAGGCTATGTCCTCCTTATCTTCAAATGAATACCTTCTGTTTTGATATCAAATGGTAACTGGTAGGGGCTGTTTGGTCCAATGAGGTTCATTTGGTCTTGGATATGATGAGAGTCCAGGGTGGTAGCACGTAACGTCTGTTGTGAATAACCGGGTGTGGAATGATGTAAAAGGTGAGAGGTCGTAGGTTCTATGTAATAATAATATGGTTATTGTACAGAACTCAGGATCTCATAATAATAAAAATACCAAGCAGAAATGTGTATAAACAAAGGTGCAGCGTTGGACGCAGACGTCAGCTCTCAGTTGGGCCTGGGGCCTTTTATGCCGGGGCAGATTGGCATCCAGCAGGTGGTGGTCATCAGCCAATGGGTGGTGCAGAGGCGACCGAGCTGAAGGGAATGGAGGCAAGGAAGACCACTAACGGCAAGGCCCAAAACAGTGAGACATACTGTATTTATTTGAAGTGCGCAGTTGTCTTGTAGCGACTCTGAGGAAGACCACTCAAAACTGTCATGTATAAAAACTACTGGTTTAACCCTTTGATAGTTTCCTCAACCATTTTGTCATGTGGTGTGGTGTGGGTTTTGTTATTTTGTACTTTGGTTTTATTTTGTTATCAGCTCTCTGTGCTTTGGTTTTTATTTGACTTCCTGTCCTGTTTGTCTGCCCCGCCCTGATGTGTTTCACCTGTGTCTGTGTCTATATGTACCTGTGTCTCTGTGTCTACAGTATATGTACCTGTGTCTCTGTGTCTATATGTACCTGTGTCTGTGTCTATATGTACCTGTGTCTCTGTGTCTACAGTATATGTACCTGTGTCTCTGGGTCTATATGTACCTGTGCTCCTCTCCCCTTGTTGCTGGTCCATTGTATTGTTCATGTCTTTGTCTGTTCCTGGTTCCGTGTTCCTTGTGGTTTTGGATTTTGAGTTTGAGTTTGTTTTCTTCTGCACTTTTGTTTTTTTATCATTCAATTATATTTATTTTGGCATTCCTGCATCTTGAGTCCTCCATTCACCTCTCCTCGTAACACATTTGGTGGATCACATTTTAAATCTCTATCTATTTGAAGAATGCTTGGAACTGAAATCTACCTCTTTGGAGCATCTCTATCACTTGATTTTAAGTATTTTTACCATTAAGCTGCATCAAAACTAGCGGGTAAAAATATATATAAACTGTACATATATATGTATATAAATTTTGTTATTACTGCTCATACGTCATAGAAAATACCAGCACAAATGGCTTTCTTCAATAAGTGAACTTTAAAGGGCTTTTATAAAAACATACATGTATTTGTTCTATCAATTAAAATGTAAACATTTTAACGGAGAAACTTACCCTTTTTCTATTAGATTTTTTTAGAATCTTCATGGGAAAGGATCACTGCCTTTTTCCAAACAAATGATTGATGATTTGAGTGTCTCCCGTGGGTTTATGTCACATTTTGAAGCCACTTAAAGGACCCGAGGAAGACTTCCACGAGCCTGAGTTAAAAGTCGGGGCTGGTCTCCTGCGAAGCCAAAGGTCACGCACTAGATCAGGTCAAGCTTCTCACTTTTCTCGGCTCATTTATCTAATATGACACTACAGCAAAAGTCAGCACTTTTCCCGGAGTCATATTCTAATCGAAAATAAAATAATATCATGCTTAAGTTTTTTGTGGGCTTTTTCACTCCATAAACGGTGATGATAAACTACTGTAGCCTCTTCAGATAAGATCGGATAAGATAAACTTTGTTGATCTTAAAATGGAGAAATTTAGCAAAGCAATGTGGGAGAACTGTCTTGCCTAAGGAGACAATGGCACTTTGGCACTTTACAGCCGCAGCCAAACCGTAGCCCAAACTCAGAGCTTTCTCATTACAGTAAGGCAAGACAAGTTTATTTGTATAGCACAATTCATACACAAGGCAACTCAAAGTTCTGAACAAAACAAGATAGCATTAAAATCATAAATAATCGCAGTGCATTAAAAAGAAAGATAAAAATATAAAATCTCAAAGTTGTAGCAGCTAAACAGAACTGTTTTTAGCCTGAAATTAAACATTGTCAGAGAAATAGATAGATAGATACTTTATTGATCCCTGCAGAAGAAATTCAGGTGTCCAGTAGCAGCAAAAACACATCCATCCAAACAGAAATAAATAAATTATTCTAAAAAGCTAACAATAGTAATAACAAAATGCAACATTACTTTAGGTCTCAGCAGCAGAGGTGGAGCAGCCGTTGGTTCAGACCATTTTCTCTGCTCTGGTCCAAAATAAAATGCTGAATGCTTTATTAGCATTTACATTTTCAGGAAGATTGTTCCAGATTTTAGCATGAATGTGAAATGCTGCCTCTTCATGTTTAGTTCTGACTCTGGGACCAGCAGGACCAACCAGGCCCTGTCCTGCTTAGCTCCCGAGGTCTAACAGGATGTGACTTTCACACGCAGGTGGTGCCATTCGGAAACTACAACAACAAGTCTGATTCTACATTTAAAATTGGCCTGAACAGTTGTATTTTTCATTTGTTTCAGGACTTGCTTCATGTGTCTGAGTATGATCTGCTGGAGCTGGGAGTCCACAGTCACCTCCACCGGCTTCACCTCCTCACGTCGCTGCTGCTGATTAAGGAGCGAGAACGCAGGAGAGGTACAAACACTATCAACAAACCATCTCTCTGCTCATCAGGACGTCACCGTCTTTGCTCAGACAGATGACCTACACTTGAGTGAAATATAAACACTGACAATAGAAGGTCAGTGGATTGTTCCCTTCACTGATGCTCTTTAATAACACTGGGAACACACAAGTAAAGTCAAGCCTATATACTTGTTTTCAGGACTACAAACCACAGGTGCTAAATTTTAAGAAAGAAATTGAATTTTGTACTTGTACAAGCTGCTCTGGATCATAAGGCGCACATGTCCCGTGCTGTAATATTGAAAAATTTAGCTCAAAAAACCTTCTTCATGTCTAATTATTGTAAGAAATGTGACACCGGTATTTCTGTTATTTTCCATTTTGAGGAAATGGACCCCTCCTCCCAGGTGTGTCCAAACTTTTTAGTAAGAGGACCACTTTAGTTCATCAGACTTGATGACCCGACAACCTGGATTTAAAAAACTGGATTCGAGCTGGATTGACTCGATTCTGGAATAAAAAATGGGTTATTGATCCACACCACAGCTGCATTTCATTTGGAATGTTGTGACCCAATCATGAGCAAATGTCAGTATGTAACAATAAAGTCAACAACTTGATTCCAGAGGGTCTGAGATTTACAACATGGTATAACATGACTGTGTTGGTGGAGCTGAAGTTGGTTGGATGACACTGTCAAAGGGCCTCAATGGCGACTTGGTGTCTGCAACATAGGGCCACATAAAATGGCATAAAGGGCTGCAATTGGCCCGCGGGCCTGTGTTTGGACATGCCTGTCTTATACCATCGGTGGTAGTAACTGTTTTGTTTTTACTGTACAGTAAACTTGTATTATGTGAATTGTGGATTTACCCAGTACGGTGTTTTTTCTGTTTGTCTTGAAAAGCAAAAATAAAACCGTCATCTTTAGTTTAATATGAAATGAAAGAGTGAATGTCTATTAGATTTCCTATCCTGTGACGCTGTATAGTGGGAGACATCATGTGGACTAGAATCAGTATATTTGACCTCGGCCATGGGACAGTCTCATAAAGCTTTGCTAAGTGGGGTCTGGAGAGGACTGAGAAGCTCTGTCTCAGTCCGGCCTGGTCTTGCTGAGCTTAATCATGTCTCAAGTGTCTGTGTAGAGTTGTGCGTTAGGGCCGCAGACTCCTTTGTGTACCCCGTTCCCATGCATTATACAGAGAAATGTGAATGTTGTCCGGGATACAGCCTCGGCCATCACTCCACTTTACATACAGTAAGTCACTACAGCACCTCACAAAGGACCTGCAGAGCTATTCTGGTTCTGAGAGCAGCATTGAATCTGAAAAAAGCCTCAAGGTTAATCTTGTACACCCTGTAATCCAGATGTGTTGCCCAACAGTTACTTAACCTTTCAGGGACTACTTTACGTAAATAAAAGTCTGTTTTGTGCAAACTAATATCTTGAATTTCAGTACCAATATTTGATGCCATTATAGGATTGTTATTTGTGATTGTGATTGTAAGGCCCGGTTTAGACGGGGACAATGAGGCAGTAAACGCTGTAGTTGGATGTCGGTTGCTACCCCCAGTTCACATGGAGACTGTGTTTCAGGAGAGTGCGTTTCACCTGAAACACACCAATCCAGCCTGAGTAGGACAGCTCAGGCTGAGTTTACGCAAAGACAATGTGGCAGTAAAACAGTATAGTTGAATGTCGGTTTCTACCAACCGTTCATACGAAGACTATGTTCCAGGGGGGTGAAAACGTAAGTGCTCAGATCCAGCCTGCAGAGTGGGACAACTCAGAAACGCTGCACAGCGGGGGATCTCTTTCACACCCGCGAGAGGGAAAAAGGTGTGAAATCCCCCTCTGCTCTGACCCCCACCTCCGCGCTGCTCCCCGCACGTAAATTTGGACATGCGCAGTAGCGGAGAACAAACAAAAACAACAATGGCGCCGGTAAACTAACTAGCTTCGTGGGCTTCCAGCGCGGCACAGAGGATAATTCTACTCCTTCGTTCGTCCAAACGAGAGCACGCAAAGCTCTAGGTTCAGTTTTCATTTTCACAGTTGCTGTTAAAAGGCAGAATGATGTTGGTACTCTCTGAGGGTCTGGCACAGGAAGTGAGTACACTGCCGAGAGGGGGGCTGGGCACGGGGCTGGGGGTCGTGTGAGTGTTGTAAAGTTTCTCTGCCCACTACTGGCCGGGCGCTAGAACTACATCGTTTTTCAACCTCATGTGAACGCTGAGAAATTTGCATTAGGAGCCTGGTCGTTTCTGTTAATAGCCTGGAAACGTCTGCGCAGCGTCTCAGTATAAACAGGGCCTCAGATACGCTGCACAGCAGGGGGCGTTCTTTCACACCCGCGTGAAGGAAAAGGTGTGAATTCTCTGCTGCTGCTATGACCCCCACCTCCCGCTGCTCCCCGCATGTACATTTGGACATGCGCAGTAGAAAAAACGTAAACAATGGCGGCGGGTACACTAACTAGCTACATGTGCTTTGAGCGCTACATGGAGGAGAATTCTACTCCTTCAATCGTCCAAACGAAACCACGCAAAGCTCTAGTTTCAGTTTCCATTTTCGCAGCTGCTGTTAAATGCAGAATAATGTTGGTTCTTTCACGTCTTCGCGGCGCCTGAGGAGGATGTTGAGGAAGTGAGTATACTGCTGGGGGGGGGGGGGGGGGGGGGGCTGGGGGTCACGTGTGTCGTGTTGTAAAGTTCCTCTGCCCACTACTGGCCGGGCGCTAGAACTACATCGTTTTTCATCCTCGTATGAAAGCTGTAAAATTTGCATAAGGAGCCTGGTCGTTTCTGTTCATAGCTTCCGTCTAAACAGGGCCTACGTTTCTCCAGTGTGAGATCAATAAAGTCTGTTTTATCTATTTAACCTAGATTTTGGGTGATAGTGAGCAGTAGCACAATCCAAACATGTTCATATGACAGCAGCGTCTCTTTAAGCACATTCCTGACATCAGTGTCTCCGTGCTGCAGTCCTGACCCGCCGCCCGAGGCCCGAGGCTCGGTGGTTGCTGAGGTGAACCTCTACTTGGAATACTCTGTCACTGTGCTGTGGTATTATCTGTCTGTCTGGAAGCCTGCCACCCTGTCATTAACTCAAAGGCCAGATATGTTCAGCTAATGGTATCCCTCACATATACACAAACACACTGACATAGAGCGAAAATGCCAAGTCAACATTCGACCCTGATAAGAGCATTCCAACCAGAACACCTTCACCATGAACACGAGCACATGGTTCTATTCTCATCTCATCTTATTCAAGCTTTTTGGCCTCACTCTATGATTACGAGGATAAAATCTGTGTTTGCCAGGTACTTTCCTTATGCCTTAGATTACATGCTTCAA
Organism: Knipowitschia caucasica; assembly: GCA_964034765.1. NCBI lineage: Eukaryota > Metazoa > Chordata > Actinopteri > Gobiiformes > Gobiidae > Knipowitschia > Knipowitschia caucasica. Next base: position 22,249,298 of record OZ035824.1, read on the forward strand.
TTTCAAAATCATAGATATAAACTAGAAGTGCCATGTTTAAAGGTCAATGTGTGTGTGGTAATTTCTTATAAATATAATTTCTTATAGTTCTTATAAAATAGAATTCAGAATTATGGTTTTAGTTAGACACATCATCTCGCCCATAATCCTGAGTAGGGCTGGTACAATGCACCGACGTAATTGATGACGTCGAGGCAAAAAATACATCAATACAAAATATGTGCGTTGATTCGTCATACTCAAAACAAAGATGGCAGCGAGTAGTAGCAGTAGTACGCGAGTGCCGTCTTATGGGGCGTTCAGCCCGCGCAGTAGACGCACATTCTCTAAATTACAGAGACTTGGGGTGTTCAGACCAGAAGTCCTGGGCTAGCGGCGTTTAGCTAGCGGCGTTTAGCTAGCGGCTTTTTGTTCTTCTCCAATACTGCAGCTCTGCAGCATCTCTGTGTCCAGAGACCTTCCGGAAACTTTATATAACAGCAGTATGTGTTCAGGGAGGTGCACCATCAGTTTATTTTATTATTAGACGGTACCTCTGCATCAGCGAACATGCCAGCTGTGCTAGTTTAGTCACTGGAGAATGACAACTTGGGCTGGAGGCAAATGTTGACAAGCACACACAAAGAGACAGACAGTATTCTTAAGGGGAAATGAAAGTGTCAGAGTCTAAGTTGTTTTTTGTGAATGAAGATTATTTTTTCAGTAAGCTAAGCATATGTTCAACATAACTGTTGAATTCTAAATGTTTATTTTCATTATTTTTTGCAAGAAAAGCCCTCTCTTTAGATAAAAGCCCTCAAGTTTACATTGGTTACTGTGTTCTTTCAGTTGCTCTAAACAAGTATTTTGGGTAAACTTTACTTTATTTTTATTGAATGCTAAACATCAAGTGTTATTTTCATCTGAAAGAAGAATAATAAGTACTTTTTTCAGTTAGCTAGATGTACAGTGCCTTGCGAAAGTATTTGCCCCCCTTGAACCTTTCAACATTTCGCCACATTTCAGGCTTCAAACATAATGATATAAAAAAAATATTTTTTGTCATGAATCAACAACAAGTGGGACACATTCGTGAAGTGGAACGGAATTTATTGGATAATTTAAACTTTTTTAACAAATAAAAAACTGAAAAGTGGGGCGTGCAGCCCCTTTACTTTCTCACTCCAGAAGTTCAGTGAGGATCTTTGAATGATCCAATGTTGTCCTAAATGACTGATGATGATAAATAGAATGCACCTGTGTGTAATCAAGTCTCCGTATAAATGCACCTGCTTTTTGATAGTCTCAGGGTTCTGTTTAAAGCGCAGAGAGAACTATGAAGACAAAGGAACACACCAGGCAGGTCCGAGATACTGTTGTGGAGAAGTTTAAAGCCGGATTTGGATAAAAAAAGATTTCCCAAGCTTTAAACATCTCAAGGAGCACTGTGCCAGCAATTATATTGAAATGGAAGGAGTATCAGACCACTGCAAATCTACCAAGACCCGGCCGTCCCTCCAAACTTTCATCTCAAACAAGGAGAAGACTGATCAAAGATGCTGCCAAGAGGCCCATGATCACTCTGGATGAACTGCAGATAACTACAGCTGAGGTGGGAGAGTCTGTCCATAGGACAACAATCAGTCGTGCACTGCACAAATCTGGCCTTTATGGAAGAGTGGCAAGAAGAAAGCCATTTCTCAAAGATATCCATAAAAAGTCTTGTTTTAAAGTTTGCCACAAGCCACCTGGGAGACACACCAAACATGTGGAAGAAGGTGCTCTGGTCAGATGAAACCAAAATCGAACTTTTTGGCCACAATGCAAAACGATATGTTTGGCGTAAAAGCAACACAGCTCATCACCCTGAACACACCATCCCCACTGTCAAACATGGTGGTGGCAGCCTCATGGTTTGGGCCTGCTTTTCTTCAGCAGGGACAGGGAAGATGGCTAAAATTGATGGGAAGATGGATGGAGCCAAATACAGGACCATTCTGGAAGAAAAGCTGTTGAAGTCTGCAAAAGACCTGAGACTGGGACGGAGATTTATCTTCCAACGGGACAATGATCCAAAACATAAAGCCAAATCTACAATGGAATGGTTCACAAATAGACGTATCCAGGTGTTAGAATGGCCAAGTCAAAGTCCAGACCTGAATCCAATCGAGAATCTGTGGAAAGAGCTGAAGACTGCTGTTCACAAACGCTCTCCATCCAACCTCACTGAGCTTGAGCTGTTTTGCAAGGAAGAATGGGCAAGAATTCCAGTCTCTCGTTGTGCAAAACTGATAGAGACATACCCCAAGCGACTTGCAGCTGTAATTGCAGCAAAAGGTGGCGCTACAAAGTATTAGCGCAAGGGGGCCGAATAATATTGCTCGCCCCACTTTTCCATTTTTTATTTGTTAAAAAAGTTTAAATTATCCAATAAATTTAGTATCCAAGTAATACAGTTCCTTTCGCAAGGTACTGTATTTTCAATGCTTCAGGGTTTTATGCTACCTCTGATTAAGAATGTCTTATTTTTGAATTTTAAGAGCAATAAATATATTTTGTTAAGAAATTCATGTTTTTTCATTCAGATATGTAAATCAACAGACAACACCCAATGTATACATTTCTATTAGTCAATGAATGGGGAGATAATCGATAATCGAATCAAATCGAAATCGAATTGAACTGAAAAAAATCCGATGCATCGAAAAAATAATCGCTAGATTAATCGTTTAAATAAATCGTTTATCCCAGCCCTAATCCTGAGGCGTTCCCAGGTCTCTTGGCCAAAAGATCTCTCGGAATTTGCCCAGGAGGCCTGAGCTTCTTCAACTGACTCCTCCCGACTTGGAGGAGTAGTGGCTCTACTCTGAGCTCCTCCCGTGTGAATGAGCACATCACTGCTTGTCCGATCTTGTGCTCCTAACCATATTTGAGGGTGGAGTAAAACATATGATAGTTTTATGACTCGCTCAAGGTCACAACAAATAAGGGAGACACCAAGAGAGATGTTCTCCTTAATTAATAATCGTTTAAAAAAAGTCATAACGAAAACATATATTTACAGTGTCAAAGTAGAAACCAAAAAATGTAACAAAAGAACGGTTGGTGCGTCTACTGCTGTTACGTACTTGTGCGTCTCTCACAGGTTAAAAAGCATATCTGGGAGACTTGTGGGTGCAACCATGAAACAAATAAAAAGGGGGTAAAAAGAAGATAAAATGTAAAAAAAAAAAAAAAATGTACAAGAGGGATCCTTTAAAATCTGATTTAAAAAAGATAAATAAAACCGGCCACAGTCCTCTGGTCCCTGCTGTCCTCGCCAAGCTGTTCTTCTTCTTCTGTCCTGCTGGTGCTTCCTCTGTCACAATCATTTGTCATCAGATTTAGTAATTATTACATAATTTTTATCTAAATTTTTTTGCTCAAAGCCACAATATTGACAGAAATTCCACTCGACTCCAAACCGTGTGAAAATACATCAGATTCACATTTCCACAGTGAATGTAAACTACCGATCTCCACTGAATGATTACATTTCCCGTCACATATAGTCCGACCATATGCTTTGTTTCACCACACATGGTTGTAAAGACACCTGGTTTACGTCCACACAGGTGTTGAAAGCCTCCGTGTGGACAGAAGACCTTATCACGCGGTGTGGCTCCCAGTACAAGTCTGGACCGGGATAATCTCAGTCAGACTCATCAACATGATCCTGACTTAATACTAAATGTACTGTAAACATGTGTCTGACTTGTGCAACTCTGAATTCCAGCAGTTCCTACAACATGGAGTCAGCTCATAATCTTTTTATTTCTACACACAACAGTCTCTACAGACGCACTACTGTGAGCTCTGTCTCCATCTGCAGCAACAACAACACAGAAAAACACACACATTTTACCCTCGTTCTGACATATTCATTTCTAAGTGGTACATATTCATTTCTTAGTGGTACATATACAAGTTACATGTATAAGAGAGTGTTCACAGTAAAGTGTAAATTATAGTATCTGGACTTTACTATCATAGATTGGAAAAAAATATTTCAAACACATTATTCATGTAATTTACTTTATTTTGACTGTTAAAGACAAGAGATTAATATTATATTCGAAATATGAGAAAATAAGTCATAAAATGAAGAAAAGTGTAGTAGTAGTAGTAGTGGTAGTGGCAGTGGTAGTAGCAGTAGCAGCAGTAGTAGCAGCAGCAGTAGCAACAGCAGTAGCAACAGCAGTAGTAGTAGTAGTAGTAGTAGTAGCAGCAGCAGCCGCCGCCGCCGTAGTAGTAGTAGCAGTAGCAGTAGCAGCAGTTGCAGTAGCAGTAGTAGTAGTAGTAGTAGCAGTAGCAGTAGCAGTAGTAGTAGTAGTAGTAGTAGAAGTAGTGGTAGTAGTAGCAGCAGCAGTAGCAGTAGTAGTAGTAGTAGCAGCAGTAGTAGTAGTAGTAGTAGTAGTAGTAGTAGCAGCAGTAGTAGTAGTAGTAGCAGCAGTAGTAGTAGCAGCAGCAGTAGAAGTAGTGGTAGTAGTAGCAGTAGCAGTAGCAGTAGAAGTAGTGGTAGTAGTAGAAGTAGTGGTAGTAGTTCACTTCACTATTGGAATGGGACCTGTCTGTTTACACGGACGGTAGGCTGAGTTTATGCAGAGACTTGGGAGTCAGAGAAGGTGGGATCAGAAATGGTGGGATCAAATGAGCGAGTGATGGATGAGGAGTGAATGGAATGAGGGGGGAGAGAAAAGAGGAGGAGAACAGGATTAAACTACGAAGTGAACGTTCTGGACTCTGCATTTCTGAACGGTGGACATGATTGTGTTTGGATTTGGGCATTCGTCAAAAATGGATATCACAAAAAATGATTTAAAAATGAATTCTTCCACAGATTGGTTGATTGACACATGAACAGACTTTTTATTCAACTTTCTCTGAAGCTCATGATTGGTGCAGGATTGGACTAAATTCCTGATAACCACCGCAACGTAGGTTTCCTCTAGGTGCTCCGGTTTCCCCTACCACTAAAAACATGCACAATAGTTTTGAATGTAGTGAGTGAGTGAATGGATGGTGTTGGGTCGGAGGCTTTGATAGACCGGTGTGTTCGGCGACTCGCTTCCGTCATCACCGGAATGGAAAAAAACTGTCTGACCTAGTTGTAGTAGTAGTATTTTTATTCGAGCAGTTTTACAATGTATTTTATATGTATATTTTAACATGCACAGAATTGCACACATAATTCAAGAAAGAAAGAAAAAGCTTAATATGTTCCCCATTAATTAATTAATTTAAGTGGCTGCAAAAATATTTTATTTTTCACCTGACTTTCCTGATTTTTACCACCATCATTTTTATCTTATGCAAAAAAAAACCAGCAATACTTATCCATTTATGTTCCATAGTTCATCGCAATAATAAATGTATTGTTTATTGTTTTTACAACGTGTGGTGCCTTGAGAGCTGCAGCCCCCCTCTGTGCCTCTGAACAAAGCGCTTTGATTGACCTTGGTCTGTAAAATGTGCTATATAAATAAACCTTACTTACTATGTACGATTTGGAAATGTCCCACTGCAAGATGTGGAGAAAATATAATTGCAAGACAAGAAGCAGTCGCATTTACAGCAAGAGTCATTACTATGCAACACCAGTTTTTATGCCAAATTTGTTTATTAATACTAAAGATTTAAGATGGATCTTTCTGGGGTACAGGTGTCCAGCAGGTCCCGATGTGAGAGGGGGAGAGGGCGAGAGGGGGAGAGGGCGAGAGGGGGAGAGGGGGAGAGGGGGAGAGGGGGAGAGGGGGAGATGTGGAGATGTGGAGATGTGGTCGCAGGTGAGTCCGGAGATGATTGTAGATTAGGTCCATGAGTCATTGCACATATTCCTGGAAACACCTCCTGCTCAAAAACATGCCAAGAATTTTCTCAGGTCTTTGTCAAATTTGAGTTGAGTTTACAATAATCAAAGAGGACTTCATCGTTATTAAACCATTATTTTTTGTATTCCTGAAATTTGGTTCCTCCTTCATCTCATTCCGTGACAATTTTGAGACTATTATGAGAGGAATCTTGTAAAATTACAGAGAGATTTCTGCGTAAACTTTACCACTAACTCTAAGATTCTGCTTAACTTTTATCGCTGCACCATTGAGAGTTTACTTGTTGGTTCTGTGTCTATGTGGTTTGGAAACATCACAGATAAAGAAAAGAGAGCTTTAAACAAGGTGCTCCGCTCTGCAAAGAGGACCGTGGGCTGTGAGCTTCCTGTTCTGGAGGTTCTTTATAAATCCAGACTTTTAAACAAAGCTCTTAGGATTGTCAATGACTCTTCTGGCCACCCTGGGAAAGCCATGTTCCAGCTTCTTCCCTCTGGCAGAAGATATCGCTCTCTGAGATGCAGGACATCTCGTTACGCTAACAGTTTTTATCCACAAGCTGTTATCAGTGTGAACAGAGCACTTTAATGATTTGCACTTGTTTTGAAACTGTTCTAGTCGATCGATTTCACAGTGACATTTGTTTACTGTTTTATTTGTTTTATTTCTTTCTTTTAATGTTGTTTTATGTCTGTTTGTCTGTGCACACTGGTGACTTTTTGCTAATGTATTCCAATGTGTTATTTTTTACTGCAAATGGCAAATAAAACTGAATCTGAATCCTTCTGCGTAAGAGCACTATCAGTCAGTCTGCCTGGTCCGTTAGAGGCACCAGTCTGGAACTCACTACCACAGACGGTTAGACAGCAGAGCACATACAGGGCTTTTACACAGCACCTAAAGGAATGGATGGTAAACACATACACCTGCCCTCATTGACTGATGTATGATATGCTTAAGTCTTGAAAATAGTGTATTCTTGAATGTGTCAACACTATAATGTTAGTCTTGATTGATGTTGTCTCTGTCTTGTAATCTTGTCATGTTAATGTATTTTAATGTATTTTAATATATTTTAATGGCTCTTTAACATCACGGCCAGGGGACTACAGATGAAAAATACCCTCCTTGGCTAATTCTGGCTGTTTTAACTCACGTTTTATCATGTGTTTTATTAAATTGCATTGTCCCCTTTGAAATAAACTAAACTGAAACTGAGAATGAACTTTAAATGTAATTATGTCAATCTTGTAAAACTATGAGAATAAACTCACTTACATACAATAAACAATAATATCTACACTTTCAGATTCAGGTTCAGATTTATTTATTTGCTATTTGCAGTAAAACCACATTGGAATACATCTGCAAAAGTCATATTTAGGCCTTGTTCATATTCTCATCAGTCTGATAGCATCTGTAAAAACTACAGTACTATATTAAACATTTATTTAGATATCATTTCCATGTTGCTCTATTATTAGAACCATGGATTTGTCACATGTTTTAGACCAGGTCATGTGAAATCCAATTGTCGAACCAGTGAGTCCTGGTCGTGCCCTGAAACCAAGAATTATCTATTCAAGGAAAAACTTAAGCTTAAGGGACTGATAAAGTGTCATACACAGAATCATGTGTTTAAAAGTTCATTCAAAAAGTGTAACCTAAAATCAAAGAAATTCAGAATGATTAAGAAAAAAACACATTACTCCTATGATAGAGCGATTAAATATTTGGAGGTATATGTGAGACTAGACCAAAAACAATGATTATTTGTATTGCAGTACGCGTCATCATTGTTACATGTTGTACTTATTAAATTCTAAGATAAATGTAGTTTCCAAGTGGATTAACTGTGTCTGACATGAAAAAAAGAAACAATCAGATAGCTTTCCTGTATGTCTATGTTCCAGGCCTATTACATCATACTGGTAAGCTATAGTAAACTTGTTTTTAACTTTGTAAAATGAGATAAGTTGGTTGTCATAATAATAATATGTAAAGTGACTAGTGAGTGACAGAAGTATCAGATGGATATTCATGTAATAATGGCAAGAGCTCTGGTGTGTGCCGTCTTCTCTGCCTGGTCATACCACACCATAGTACAAATTTCATACTAAGTTCTGGATGTGCTCCATTGAGCTCCGTTTACAGATAGGAGGGGTTAACTCCTTTTGCAGATTGAAACGATTGGATCAGAGTTTACCGTGACGTACAGTATGTAACGTGCCCGAGTGAGTTGTTAGCATTTAGCATTTAGCCTAGCCATCTCCTTTGCTGCTAACAGAGCCCGTGGGGAGTAGTGCCTCAATTTTTCCAGCGATTACATTTGCTAAACATTCCTCTTGCTCCTGCGTCAATGTCTTGATAGAACCAGACCGGATTACTTTACTATCGCATTTTTTGCCATTGCCACCACAACCTTCCCGTTTGACGCAAACTCTTGACGTCACCCACAACTAACTACAACACCTGCCTTCTGCGCTGTCTGAATGGTCGGTCGAAATTCAAGCAATTGTAATCGCTAACATAGGGACCAGACCCAGAAGTTACATGCAGTGAAATGATGATTGAGCGGAGTGTACGGATGGCTAAGGCCAGGCTAACACTGGGGTAGTCTTGCACAGTTTTTCCAATGTGGTTTTACTGCAAATGGTAAATAAATTCTTGAAATAATAACAGGTAAAGTGACTAGTGAATGACAGAAGTATCAGATGGATGTGTAATAATGTAGTAATAATAATAACAGGTAAAGTGACCTTTCAGGGACCTTTGTACAGACTCAGCAGTTATTGTTATTATCAGATCAGTGTATTGTCTGCTGCGAGGACACACACATGTGCAGCGTTATCTGGAGCAGACAATACAGAAGAACAGAAGGACAAAGAGCAGAGAGAGAGTCCCAGGGGCCAGTCACACACTCTGTCCATGACCTCATGCCTGACGGATCCAAACGGTTTTCAATCTCGGGTTGAAATTTGAGAATTCTGGCCCGACATTCTTGCGGGGAAAAAACCCTCTTTGATATTGCTATGATCTGAGTGCATTTCAGGTTACCGCTTACAAATCCCCTCTAAAGCAGTTTCTTTGTGTTTGTGGTTTCCAGGTATAGCCTCATGCTAAGACCCAATTTACTGAGAGGAACTGAAACGCTCTGAAAATTACTGTTATTCTCTCGTGCTGATGGAAATGCTGCATAGATGATGGATAGATAGATAGATGGATAGATGGATAGATAGATACACACATACATACTGCAATTCAAGTATGTGTATGTTCGTTTGTTTCTGTTACTTTTGTTTTGAACGTTTATAGAAAGAAAAGTAACACATGGAAATATAAAGCTTATTCACTGGTGACATCTCCACAAACCAATAATAAAAACTTCTGTGCGAGCATGTTTCTGCTGATGACACAACAACCTCTGTGTGAAATCAAACTGTCATGAATTGATTATTATCTTTTGGTTCTTTTGATTATATTTTACTTTAAAAACCTCGGTGATCATTTGTGGAATGCAATTCACTAAACGTCCACTGGTGTCAGAAAAGTCCAAACTTTCTGCACTTTTAAGAAAATATAAACTTTATAGATCTGGCATAAATAGGATCACTCAGGGTGTAAAAATGACAGGAAGTGTGCAAACATGTTAAAAGGTAAATAATATATTCTCAAGATATATTATATAGAACATTAAACTTTCTCAAGTGTGCACTGAAATCTCTATAAAACAAAAAATAACATTCCTTTTCTATAATTCAGGCGTTTACAAGTTAAAGTTGGAGTACCTGCACTTTTGAACAACACCAAATTCAATTTATAATAAAATCCATGTAACTAGTTCTTCGTTCTATCATTAGTTTTTCTGTTCATTTGTTTTTTAAACCAACGTTTTTTAAAATCAGCTCTGTTTTTAAAAGATACATCAATGTTCTAATATAATGAAGACCGTGGTATAGTCTGATTTGTTTACAAAATGTTACTTAAAGAAGCAGTATTTACAAATCTGGCAAAAAGTGGTACTGCAGCCTCTCCCACTCTCCCTGACTCAGGTTGCCAGATATGCAGACAAATCCAGCTGGGACCATAACATCTGAATAGACAAGAGTCAAATCTATAACCAACAACTTTTTCACAAAGATAGAAATCCTGGTTTTATTCCTTGTTTTGTTGTTAATGATTTGAGAATCATAACGAGACCTTTTTTAGTTCTGCGCCACATGGTACTTTACCAGTGAGATTAGCTCCACGCAGTGAGTTCTGGTGCCCGGATCACTGATTTTCTGATTGGTGAAACGGTGGAGAGCGGGACATCAAAATGAAAACTGGAAAACTAATTTAGAAATTCAAATATCTCTGAACTACTGTTATCAGTTAAAGAAGTATTGGAAAAGAGCAGTTTATTATTATGACAGATTAGGGCCCTTTAATGATGACTTGACATGAAAATCTTTAAACAAAACTTTTTTCCATCGGGACAAACAATATGAAACAAAATAAAAAGTTATGTCCTCCTGCTTTAAGGCCATTCTTTTCTCCAACACAAAAAGGGTGTGAAATTTGAGGCTGGGAGGGAGTGGCGGAGGAGCAGGGGGCAGCAGTGTGTTTGGTGCTGGGGGGTAAAAGACGCTGCTGCTTATGGGGGGGGGGGGGGGGGGGGGGACTGCGGGGATATAACTTAGCTCCAAAAGGAAAGAAAGTGCTCCTCCCTCCCACAGAGCAGCAGGGAAAGAGGAGGGGCCAGAGACGCAGGCGAAGGGGAAGAGGGTGCGAGTGTGTGTCCGCTGCTACTTGTTGTTGCCTGCTTCAGAGAGCATGAGCGTCCTGTCAGGCACACACTCTAAATAACTCTAACTATGAGCTCGTTTATCTCTATCTAAGTGGAAAAAAATTAGCTAAAATCACAGTTGAGGACACTGCGTTTACAGGTAGGAACTTTGCTTTGCTTATTTTTGTTTCATGCAATCCACTAAATGCATACGTTTTGAAACCTAGACCCACATATTTGCAGTTTTCTTACAGTTTTGCTATGTTTTAATTTCCTTGTTGTTGAAATTGTTTACCACTTGCTCTAATTTGCTCCAGGTCATTTTTTATTTTTTTGCACAATAATTTGCCATCCCAAGGCACTGGGTGTAACTGGATTCACGGTTACTTTGTGGTGGTTGTGATTGGTCCTCTGCAGTAATTACATGTGAAGGATAAGATCAACTGTTATGCAAGATTTGGCCATGTTTGCTTGTTTTGAGAAATGCATGGATTTTTTTCCCTGTCTGCGGCCCATGTGCAATGCCTTTTACAGTCTCTTAGTTTTAGTTCCCTGAATGATAAAAAGTTCCATTTCTGAATGAAGTCACAGACAGGACAGTGCCAATCTGCATATAAACCTAAAAACTGGCTTTGACAGTGGATGTTAGTGATTAGCTGTAGACTCCAAATGTTCTATTTCTGCCTGACGTTTTGATGTGTGGTTGTTTATTGACTTCTTTACAAGACTAATTTGGAGAGTCAGTCAGACAGGAGCAATGACACGGAGAGTTTACTTACTTTATGGTGCGGTGAGCGGATGTGGAAGCTCTCTATAGCTCTCTATAGCTCTCAATAGCTCTCAATAGCCATATTATTGCTATGTTGCATGTGGTCGCAATCATAACGCTTCAGGTTTTTTGTATCTTAATCTATTTGACTCTAGGTTCATGCTTTTGGAGTTCAGAAGGAGCTATATATATATATATATTTCAGTACATAGTCTGATTTAGACTGTTGAGCCTTTACCCAAATCTAGGTGTATTTACTTGTTGGCTGGGATTAGTAGTTTTTATTATAAATATATATACTTTGTGCTGCTCAAAATCACAAAAAGTAAGTGTCTTAGTGAGGTTTAAAGGGTTATAGACCAATGAAGTCATTTGCAAATATAAACTACATCCATTGACAACAAAATATGGGGTAATAAAAGAGGCAGATATTACTTGTTCTTCTTCTCTGCTCTGTTTCATTCAGACCGTGTGGTTTTTTATTGTTGTGACGTCACTTATAAAATAAATTAAATAAATAAACACAAAATAAATAAATCTTTGAATTCATTCAGATGGAAGATGGTTCACTTGAGTCAAACATTTGTGGATGATAAAACCTTCAGGGAGGTGAGGTTAGGGTGCATTTGTCCTAGCCTGGCTCCAGACCCAACTTTAGCCCCGCCCACATGTAATGTCGGCTAGAGCCAGGTTATATTTTCCCCTAAATGAACCAGAATTGGTCCTTTTCAGAAAACACCCAAAATCAACAGCAGGGGTCTCTAACCTGTAGCTCGGGAGCCACTAATAGCTCTCCAGCAGCTTCCAGGTAGCTCACCAAAGGATTTAGAATTCAAATTTTACACTCAATATTTCAGATTGTATCATTCATTATCATAATTTATAATTGTAAATGCACTTACTTTGTCTCTAGTAACAAATATGTGATGATGAATAATGACTGTACCTAATATCAGGCTTTTTCACACCAATTTATCACCACATTTTCCCAGGGCCGCTTAAAGGAGTATAGCTCTCTGCCTTTATCGTCCCGGGACAGTAGCTCTCTGCCTTTATCGTCCCGGGACAGTAGCTCTCTGCCTTTATTGTCCCGGGACAGTAGCTCTCTGCCTTTATCGTCCCGGGACAGTAGCTCTCTGCCTTTAAAAGTTTTTTAAAAATTTTTAATTTTTATTTTTATTTCTTGTACACAAACCAAAAGTGAACAAACGGGTAACCCCCCCACCCAACCCCCCCCCCCCCAAAATAACTCATACATACACTCATTCACACCAGCATTCTCACAACTAATCTGTAATATTATTCAAATTAACTGTTCTTTTAGTATAGTCCTCGTTGTCGTCGTCATAATATTCCAAAATTCATTCTTCTGTGTTAAAAGTTTGCACCTGTGCCACACTACAGCAATGCATCTGGTTTGTCCATTGTTACTGTGGAGAAAATAATAAAATAAATACCTACATAAAAAATTATATTAGATTAAATACTTAAATAAATAAAACATGGAAATAAACAAATAAATAATAAAATGAATACAATCATAAACTGCAGATGGAACCTAGTTTTCAGCTATAATCTGGTGCAGAATTAGGGCAAAAATATTGTGAATCAACTAAAACAACTTCAACGACGTTAATCTTTCTGTGCCCCGTTCCTCTTCTAGCATCCCTTTTGTAAACTGTATATTATTTATCATATTCAGTCGCTCATTTCCAGTTTATTAGATCACAACATGGTATAAAACATGGTCCAATGAAACTGCAGAAGGAACCACAAGCTCAGCGTGCACGTGGCGGAGGCTGTTGCCGGTGGTTGCTGTGATGTTGGACTCATAACTGCAGAGATTTATACTGGCTGTAAAGTGTGTAGAGGTCTGACAGGTGGACGGACTCAACCCCGGACTCAAACCATGACCCTTCAGTTATGAGACGACTTCTTAAAACGGAGAGCCACCCACGAGACGATGACAGAGACCACATGTGAGCGCCAGGCTTTTCAAATACAGACACTAAACCATTATATGTTTAAGAATAGCTTAAAAAAATAGAAAAGAGTTTGGGGTTGAAAAGGCTGTTTTAGTTAAAAGAATGATAATAATAATGCATTGGTTTCACCCTCTGGACACTCGGATACGCTTCATGTGGTGTTATTCTTTCACTCCACACAGGATAAGCCACTACTGAAGCCACAGCTGCCCTGAGAGAAGCGAGGCAACCACTGAAATTCACCAACATTTGAGAAATGTAAATAGGCGCTTAAGAATTGCTGCTGAGAATACAAGACACTTTCTAAACGGTGACTTGTTTTTCTTATTTTTTTCTATACTTTGCCTTTAATTTTTACAAGTGTTCTTTAACACATTACTGAAAGGGAAGAAAGAAAACACAAAAGAACAACAAAATAAATGAAAAATTAACAAAAAAGTCAGTATTTACAGGCCTACACGTCTCATTTCATTACATAGGGCTAGTTTGGCATGTGTTCATTTTGAAAATAACAGCAGACCGTCCTTGAACATCTTCCATCTAATACTTATTGCCACATTCTTATTGACATTTCAGGGCTCCACCTTTTCTCTGTTTCACAAATTTCTTGAAAAATCTCTGGCTCCATTGAGAATAAACCAGGAATAAACTCAAAAAGCACTTTCAAAGCAGCAGTATGTAAAAAATCTGGTCAAAAGTGGTACTGCAGCCTCTCCCACTCTCCCTGACTCGGGTTGCCAGATATGCAGATGAATCCAGCTGGGACCATAACAGCTGAATAGACAAGAGTTTTGTCAACAACAAATCTATAACCAACACCTTTTTCACAAAGATAGAAATCCTGGTTTTATTCTTCGTTTCGTCGTTAATGATTTGAGAATCATAACAAGACCCTTTTTTAGTTCTGCGCCACATGGTACTTTACCAGTGAGATTAGCTCGACTCGGTGAGTTCTGGCGCCTGGATCACAGACTTTCTGATTGGTAAAACGGTGGAGGGCGGGACATCGAAATGAAAACAATAACAAGATTTAGAAGCTTGAAAAATAATTTAGAAATTCTCATAACTTTGAACTACTGTTATCAGTTAAAGAAGTATTGGAAAAAAGCAGTTCAATATTATGACAGATTAGGGCCCTTTAATGATGACTTGACATGAAAATCTTACATATTGCAACTTTAAAGAATCCATCATATTGTAGCTAACTAAGAATATAGCCACAACCACAGAAGACCTTATGTCCAGACAACCGTCACAGTATTGCACACATGCTGAATCGCACACATGCTGAATTGCACACATGCTGAATTGCACTCACATGTAGCTAATCCTGGGGTCGCTAAGTGTACTTTACGTCATACTTTTAGATGTTTTGGTTGCGTTTGGCTCATGAATGGATGTGTTCTCTGGTGTCAGTGGTTGGTGTTGTGTTGCTGGTGTTGTGTTACTGGTGTTGGTGGGCTCGGTGTTTTGGTATTCCAGGCTCCCGTCAGCACTGCGGGACCTGCTGCTCTCTGCACAGACAGACGTGCCGCAAAGTCTTGTTCACATTTTGTCCTCTTCAAATGACTCTGGTGTCTACAGACGTACTCCAAATAAACTGATAATGGTTTGTTCTCTCAAAAACTCGATATCATTCAGTTTGCATCTCTCTCTACTGTGTGGTTTAATTCAAATCAATGTCAAGGCCTAAATAAAAATGAATAGGCATTGACATTACTTGCAAAATCATATTATTTTCCTTACAGATTAGAGAATCTCTCACTGCAGAGCACTTCTCACTGCTCTCTCTCTGGTCTCTCTCTGCTCTCTCTCATTGCTCTGTTTCTGACCTCTCTCGGGCTTCTCTCTGCTCTCTCTCTGATCTTTCTCTGGTCTCTCGCTGGTCTCTGCCTGGTGTCTCTCAGGTCTCTCTGGTGTTTCTCTGGTCTCTCACTGGTCTCTCTCCAGTCTTTCTCTGGTCTCTCTCTGCTCTCTCTATGCTCTCTCTTTGGTCTCTGTCTGGTGTCTCTCTGGTCTCTCTCAGGTCTCTCGCTGGTCACTCTCTGGTCTCTCTGGTCTCTCCTGGTTTCTTCTGGTCTCTGTCTAGTCTCTCTCTGGTCTCTCTCTGGTCTCTCCTGTTTCTTCTGGTCTCTCTCTAGTCTCTCTCTGGTCTCTCTCTGGTCTCTCCTGGTTTCTTCTGGTCTCTCTCTAGTCTCTCTCTGGTCTCTCTCTGGTCTCTCCTGGTTTCTTCTGGTCTCTCTCTAGTCTCTCTCTGGTCTCTCTCTGGTCTCTCCTGGTTTCTTCTGGTCTCTCTCTAGTCTCTCTCTGGTCTCTCTCTAGTCTCTCTCTGGTCTCTCTCTGGTCTCTCCTGGTTTCTTCTGGTCTCTCTCTAGTCTCTCTCTGGTCTCTCTCTGGTCTCTCCTGGTTTCTTCTGGTCTCTCTCTAGTCTCTCTCTGGTCTCTGTCTAGTCTCATCAAACCTGAACATTAATGCAATGCCGACGACATTATTACTAAACAAACTAGGTCAGGTGATGTATACTCTATGTGTGCCTGTAGGGAAAGTTTTCCTGTGCATTTGACCCATAATGCAATGGGCCTTAGTCAGGAGCGGTCACTACAGTACAGAGCCACACTGTAAAAACGAAAAAGTTAGTTCAACTCAAATTTTCAAGGTAACTGGCTTGAAATTTTGAGTTGAAGCATCAACTAAATTCTTTACGTTTTGAAGAACTGCAATCATTAAGTTGTGTCAGCTAAGTGTTTCTAGTTCTGCCAACTAGGGGTGTGACAATATATCAATTTTTCGATATATTGCAATACTTTCTCCCGCGATTCGATTATCGATATGCATATTTTTATTTATTTTTTTAATTGGTATCAATACTTAATATATGGCTACATTACGCATCTCCATTCTATTTATCATGAAATAAAGAGTATTTTTTCTTTTATTTATGCCATAAATTGGCATATTGTATATTTCTGACCAATATATCAATAATCGTCATATCGTGATCGTGATAATATCGTTATCGTAATATTATCGTTATCGTGAGCTTTGTATCGTGTATCGTATCGTGAGGTACCCTTAGGTTCCCACCCCTACTGCCAACTATGTTTTTGTAATTCAAGTTACTGGGACTTTCAAGTCTTATTATTTTAAATTCCCGTTTCATCCTTATGTGTATTTATATAGCTCTTTTACAGACCAAGGTCACTTGAGTAGGGGAAACCGGAGCACCTGGAGGACACCTATGCCGACACAGAGAACATGCAAGTTCCACTCAGAAACGCCCTGTTCAGACCGGGATTCGAACTCGGGACCTTCTTGCCAAGAAGCACTAGTGCTATCCACTCAGCCACCGTGCCACACACACTGTAGTTCCCTCAATCAAGATTAGTTTTATGAATACCATAAACATAACAATATAAGTTCATTAAACACAGTCTTTACTAGACTAACTTACACATTGTTTGTACTAATCCGTTTTAGTTTTATAAATCCCATTAACTTAAGAATATAAGCTCATTTGACAGTCATATATTAGTCTTAAGGTCCTGAACTCAATCGGAGCTTAGTTTCTGTCAAGAACTGTTCAGGCTCAGAGACCTTTGATTACAATTCAAACATCCTAAATGGTTGACCCAGGGAATATATGGTATAGGGCTACTTTGGCTTGGCCCTGTCGATTACAATTGGTAAAAATAAATACAATGATTTATTTGGTTAAATTAGTTGCAGCCGGTTGCCATGACAAATTTGAAATGAGCATGCGCAGATGAGTTGACCTCACTCTAACTCTGTGCACTATAAAAACGACAACTCAAAATTGTTCACCTTACTAAGATTTTTGCATTCACTGACAATAAAATTGCCAGTTGTAACTGGAACTGTCTGTTGTGAGCCACTTGAACTCACTTTCAGAAGTTGATTAAGTTGATTTTACTTTAACTACAACCTCAAAGTAAAATGAACTTGAATGAATGAATTTATCAAATAAGGTGAACTTTTCATCGGAAACTTCTGAAAATGAGTTCAAGTGGCTCACAGATTCAGATTCAGATTCAGATTCATTTATTTGCCATTTGCAGTCAAATCACATTGGAAAAACTGTGCAAGACTACCCCGGTGTGCACCAGACAGAGGAGACGACACACACCAGAGCTCTTGCCACGGCGCCATCTTTACGGCGCCATGCGACAAACAGTAGAATAAACAGCAGAGAGCAATAACATACAGTATCACAGACAGTTGGATAGACACATTTGTGCCTTGGACAACAGACAGTTCAAGTTCCAACTTGCAATTTTACTGTCAGTGAATGCAAAAATCTTAGTAAGGTGAACAATTTTGAGTTGTCGTTTTTACAGTGCATTAACAGATGACTGGTCAGGACTACAGGAGTGAGAGGATTGCACCTATTGCACATGTTTTGTTTCTGTATTGTCGATCGTCTCAATTTAATTTAACATCAGACTCCATCATGTCTATTGTGTTCCCCAAGTGCACGTGTATATAGTAATAATAGAAATAACTTTTATACTTTAGAAATGTATGTAGGTTTGTATGATTCCTCATTCTATTCTCCACTTTTGTCCTGTTTGCACCGAGAGACAAAGCAGTTTCCTCGTCTGTGACTTCCTGTTTCTAACATGGCAACAAAAAGTGTTCTGATTCTGGGATCATCATTTCTTGTCTACACACCACATTTCAGAGGACTTTGCACGATTCTGTCTACACACACACACACACTTGCGCACACACACACACACACACAGACACAAAGACAGAGACAGAAAGACACAGATATACACACACAGACACGCAGATACAGACACACACACACACACACACACACGCAGAGACACACACTGACACACACACATATGAATGTGTTTTGTTATTGAGACTATGGTTGAATGAAGTATAAACTCAGTGTTATTCTGGTTTCGCAGCAGCTGAGGGACACGTCCCTGTAGCTGTGTAATTACAGTTTATGACACATTTTAATTACCATTTAGGATGTAGAAAACTCAACTATGCAACGTCAACATTGTGACACCGTAGATCCGTGTGCATTAGATTACAGACAGATTCACACACACTCACAGACACAGAAAGAAAGGAATGAAGAAATAAAGTAGAAGTACAATACTAGACATTTTCCAACACTAGGAAACAGTGAAGGAGTTTTCAGAATCTATGTTAAAATAAAAGGCTTGGGAACCTCTGCAAATCAAGGTTTATTGGTTGTATTATATGTTTTTTTTTGGTTTGAAGTTGCTTTAATCCTGTTCCAATAAGTAAATGTTGTGTAAAAAAATAGTAAAAATAAGTGGTGTTCTCTCTGGTGTCTCTCTGGTCTCTCTCTGGTCTCTCTCTCTGGTCTCTCTCTGTGGTCTCTAGTCTCTCTCTCTGGTCTCTCTCTCTGGTCTCTCTCTAGTCTCTCTCTGGTCTCTCTCTCTGGTTTCTCTCTCTGGTTTCTCTCTCTGGTCTCTCTCTGGTCTCTCTCTCTGGTCTCTCTCTGGTCTCTCTCTCTGGTCTCTCTCTCTAGTCTCTCTCTAGTCTCTCTGGTCTCTCTCTGGTCTCTCTCTGGTCTCTCTCTGGTCTCTCTCTCTGGTCTCTCTCTCTGGTCTCTCTCTCTGGTCTCTCTCTCTGGTTTCTCTCTGGTCTCTCTCTCTGGTTTCTCTCTCTGGTCTCTCTCTGGTCTCTCTCTGGCCTCTCTCTCTGGTCTCTCTCTCTAGTCTCTCTCTGGTCTCTCTCTGGTCTCTCTCTGGTCTCCCTGGTCTCTCTCTCTGGTCTCTCTCTGGTCTCTCTCTCTAGTCTCTCTCTAGTCTCTCTCTAGTCTCTCTCTGGTCTCTCTCTGGTCTCTCTCTGGCCCTTACTGGTCACACTCTAGTCTCTCTACGTTCTCGATAGAAGTGAGGAATGGATATTTTGATAGTTGTAGAGCTACTAACAGGAGGGGAAGTTAATTTTTTTTATTTAACCTTTATTTAGATACATAGATACGTTATTGAATGCAGGTGTCCAGTAGCAGCAAAAACACATCCATCCAAACAAACAAAACAAATAAATAGATAATTTAAAAAAAGCTAACAGTAGCAGCCGCTTCGTTCAGTCCATTTTCTCTGCCCTGGTCCAAAGTGAAATGCTAAATGCTTTGTTAGCATTGTTCAAAAAGTTAGCATTCTTACAGTGGATTTTTGCCACTTTAACTTGGAAAGTCTCACTGAGATTAAGAACTTCTTTTTCAAGGGCGTCCTGGACAAAAGTTACGCACAGTTACATACAATTACAGATGATAAAAACTGTTAAATGTCATTGTGGACGTCTTTAAGTGCTCTCAATCTGGATTCAAAAGTTAAATGGTTACTTCAAGAGTCCGTCCCACCTTTTCACTCTGAGACATGGCCCTTGTTCTTTGCAGCTGGTGGTGGTGGGCTTTAATAAATAGGCCCTCATCTCATTTATGTGTCGCATAGACGGTGATGGGCCCACGCCGTAAAGAGCGCAGTGGGAAACCTCGCTCACATTCGCACAAAGCCCGGCTCTAAACACTGGTCATGTGACAGTGACGGCCATTGTTCACCGTGGACAGGGGTGGTTTGCCTAATGCCCTGCTCTGTTTGTGTGCTCAGAGCAAGCCAGGGCAGGAAGACGCTCCAGTCCAGCTAAAGGAAGCCAGCCACAGCCCCCCCAACCCCCCACAGCCCCCCTCAGCCCGCCTCAGCCCCAAACATGTTACACTATGCTTTGTTATTTTGTCTGCTGTTCTCCTTTAGTCTGCCCTCCTACACTTTTACTTCTTAATAATGTGTGAGTAGATAGATAGATAGATAGATACTTTATTGATCCCTGTTGGAGAAATTCAGGTGTCCAGTAGCAGCAAAAATAAAATTGATCATTCTAAAAAGCTAATAATAGTATTAATCAGCCACAGGGCTTCAGGTCACAGCAGCAGAGGTGGAGTAGCCGCTGGGTGCAGTATAGGACAGGTCACAGCAGCAGAGATGGAGTACAGCCCTCGTTGATTAGTTTTGAAACTTTGGGTTAAGTACATTCTTCAGAATCAGAATCATTTTTATTGCCGTGTAAGTAACAGGAAGAGACTAGGAAATTGCTTTGGTTCTCGGTGCAACCGTCAAAAAAGAGAGGTAAAGAATAGAGTAAGATAGAGTAACTATCAGCAACACTTCTAATGTATGTATACAAAAAAACATTACAATTACTATTACTATTTACGATATAAAAGTAGAGAAAAGTCTCATACCTTACTGTATATATATATGTGTATTGTGTGTGTACAAGTTTCATTATTGATGTATGCAAAAAAATATACTTTCAAACTCCTCAATGGGGCGGCACGGTGGCTGAGTGGTTAGCAGTCTCGCTTCTCAGCAAGGAGGTCCTGGGTTCGAATCGGAACAGGGCTTTTCTGAATGGAGTTCTCCACGTTCTGCCCATGTCTTCATAGGTTTCCTCCGGGTGCTCCGGTTTCCCCTACCACTAAAAACATGTACAATATGTATGAATGTAATGAGTGAGTGAATGGAGGGTGTTGGGTCAGAGGCTTTGATGGACCAGTCTGGTAATACGCTTCTGTCATCACCGTGTGGAGAGAATGGAACAAAATCTGAACATTGACATTGAAAAGCGCTTTGGGTGACCTTGGTCCGTAAAATGCGCTATATAAATAAACATTACTTACTTACTTAAAGCAGCGGTAGCTAACTTTCAAACCATAAAAAATGCTAAAAAATTCCTCTCTCTCAAAACTGGTTTTATCACTAGTTTTTTATTTGCATGTATTTTTGGTTCTGTTACATCTTTTGTTCATATTTTTCAAACAGAAACAGTGACTCATGGAGCTCTTTCTTACAAGTATGAACACTATAACATTTACGAGCAGAGTTGGGAGAATACTTTGAAAATGTGTACCGTTCTAGAATACTGAATACATGAGCTAACATGTATTTTGTAAAGTATTCAGTTACTCATGTTTATTTACAAAACGTATAAAGGTACTTTTGAAAATATTTAAAACCACAACCTCAACAAATGTTTGATAATTTGTTGTTTATTTTTGTAAAACAAGTCAAACCTTAAACAGCTGCTTTTAACAACCAGAAAAAATAGAATATTCCCTTTAAGAATACACAATGTTTACTTTTCTTTTCTTTTTTTAACCTTAAAACGTAATGAGAGAAAGTTTGTGCTCTGTGATCTTCAGAAAGTAACTGTAATCTAAATACTAGACTTTAAAGTAGTCTAGGAAGAGTAATCTGAATATTTAATGTAATCTATTTCTCCCCATCACTGTTTACAAAAATCTCTCTGTTGTTTTGTCTTAGTCAGAAAATAAAAATAAAATACAGTCGAGAGAAAAAGATTCACACAAAACCTAGGACTTTTTAACAAAATCCCAGACCTTCTCCTGGTTCTATTTTTGGCATTCTACAGAAAACATGATTTATTTGAAAAAGTTGATAAAAAGTACATCTTCTTGTTTGAATCGGAAGAAACATTTACACATTCCTTTCTGTGAACTTAAGTCCTCATTATATTCTTACACTCATGGAACCTTGAGCCGGGAACATTAGTGGGAACATTAGTGCGCAGACAGTGGGTCTTTGGGAAACACATCAGCAGGAAGAGGAAATGGCAGAGTAAACATTTGGACGGCGGGCGTCTCATTTTAGTGGATTATACAAAAAATAACAAATATATGATTCTCTCTCTTGCTTCTGTCCTCGGCCATGTTCCTAAAACTGTCCCACAGGGTTAAAGGACACAGCTTTCCCAATGAAACAGCTGGATGTTTTGGAAAACTCTGATCCATTGTATACGACGGAGCAGCAGCAAAGTGTAGAAACCTTTAATACTACAAGCTTATACAGGAAACTATTTTTATTTTAGTACTGTATTTAAAGGAGCAGTATGTAAAAATGTGGCCAAAAGTGGTACTGCAGCCTCTCCCTCTCTCCCTGACTCAGGTTGCCAGATATGCAGATGAATCCTGCTGGGACCATAACAGCTGAATAGACAAGAGTTTTGTCAACAACAAATCTATAACCAACACCTTTTTCACAAAGATAGAAATCCTGGTTTTATTCCTTGTTTTGTCGTTAATGATTTGAGAATCATAACGAGATATTTTTTAGTTCTGCGCCACATGGTACTTTACCAGTGAGATCAGCTCCATGCGGTAAGTTCTGGCGCTCGGAACACAGACTTTCTGATTGGTGAAACGGTGGAGGGCGATTAAGAATACATTTTACCTCCAGTCCCTTCCACAATATTCCCAAGAGGAGAGAGATGGAATATGACATTTAACACAATGTAAATTTATAACAAAAAAAGAAAAAGAGAGAAAAAATAAATAAATAATACTAATAATTTTACTTTTTGATTTCATTTCTACATTTAACTTTTACCAGGACTAGCAAAGGCCTCTGAGCAATGGTCTTTGTATCAACTAAAGAAAGAAAGTCAATTGTCCTGCATTATTAAAGTGCTGAAAGTTGTTAAGAGAAAGAGATGTGGGTGAGGGACAGCTGTGGAGACGGCAGGATGCAAAAGAAAAGGATCATTGAAGAGTCCGTGGACAAAGGGGAGAGAGCGGTGACGATGACGAGGCTGAAGAAGTGCTGACATCACCGGAGCAGATGAAGGAGGAGGAGATCCACTCGGCTGTAAGAGAAAAGAAAGATGGATGAGAGACCGAGTCAAAGAGGCAGAAGGAAAGTTAAAGCCCAAGGAGAACCTTTGTCTCTTGAATACAACACAGACTGATGTGATATTAGCAGCACAAATAAAAGACTTACACTAACTGCTTTTAATGTCAAATATAAAAATATATGTTGAAAATGTTATGTTTTTTATAAAGTCAAATACATCAGAGGCCAAAAAAACTAATGTGCGACAAGCCAAGGGCCGGACTGGGACAATATTTATTAAAATATATTAAAATGATGCATATATAATTGAACCAAAACCTAACACACTGGACCGTATTTTATTTAAATGTATGGCTCTGTCAGTCATTTCTAGTAAAAACATTTTTCAGCAGCCTCACAGACAAAATCAAACTTCCTTCAAATAGAAAACACACGTCCTGAACATTAAACATATAATCCAGTATTTTCTTATGGCTCAGTGCGGCCGGTTCATATACTAATCCGATATCATCCCGAGGGGCCAAGATAATTCATTTGTGGGCCGGATCTGGCCCCCGGGCCTTGACTTTGACACCCATGGATTAAATCTATATAAAGTCTACTAAATTTTATGTCAGCCATTTATCAGTATTAAGTATTTTTGAACAAATTCATGCAACTTAAAGCTGGGCTACCTAACTTTCAAACCACTAACCTAACTCTCACGTATTTTTTACTTGTGTAGACCATGCTTTCTTATAAGTATGTAAAGATACAATGCCATTATAATGTGGTCTAATTATCTCACAACATTTACATGACAATTTATGTTGGGGCAAACTCAAATTATTAATTAAGAAAAAGAAAGTATCCCAGCTTTAATGTGTCTGCCTCCATGTGGAAAACTGTTTGGATATTTCATGACACTTTTGAAGCAATTTTTGGTTAAAAGGCAGTACTTTTCTACTTGAATGTTTTTGTTTTCTGAAGGCCAAAGCTACTGGCATCGTGGCAAATGATGATTGGGTTATGGCTTTAATATCACATACGACAATAAAACATGTCTTCTGTCTGTCATAAACTTTTTAATTTTCTTCAGTTGGTGAAAGATGTGTGCATTGTCTGAAGAGCTAACACCTACAGACAGAAGACTTATTATTTATTATTATTTTGATTTTTTTCAGCGCCTGTACCACGGTGTATTTCTGAGTACTTCCAGATCGAAGAAAAGGAGACAAACCTTTTTAACTGTGTCGCACTTTTCAACCTGCTCCTTTGGGAAAATCTGTCAGAGTTAAATTGTCGACAGCCGCAAACCTGGGAAGTGAACGGCTGTTTATATTATTGTCATTTGTGCCAACACACCTGTAAAACACTGCCAGATGTTTATAATATAACTGAACCTAATGAACATTTTAACAAAGGATGTAAAGAGAGGTCTGTGCATCTGTGAGGTACTGCATCTTGAATACTGATACAATACAGATAATAAGAAAAATAATGAAATATACTCAAACTGGCATTACTCAATACAAATGACACCATAGGAAAACAAAATATGTAGAAAATAAAGTAAAGACAATAATGTAGAAAATTAGAAAGACTCTTAAAAGTAAAATAAAAGTAGATGGATGCATGACCACAATATGAGAATGAGAGTCTTTATTCGGACAATGCAAAATAAAAAATAAAAAAACCTATATGGAATAAATAAAATAAACAATCATGTCCAAAAGGGAGCAGGAAGATAATACTTATGTAGCCTGGTCGTACCACACGATAGTACAAATTTCATTTCGTGCTAAGGTCTGAATTTGGTCCATTGACTCCGTTAACAGGTGGGAGGGGTTAACTCGTTTTGCAGATTGAAACGATTGGATCTTTCCTGTTTACCGTGTTTACCATGACGTATGTAGTGCGCCCGAGTGAGTCGTTAGCATTTAGCATTTAGACTAGGAATCTCCTTTGCCGCTAACGTAGCCCGTTCCTCTTGCTCCGGCTTCAATTTCTTGATAGAACCAGACCGGATTACTTTACTATCGCATTATTTATCATTGCCAGACTACAACCTTCCCGTTCGACGCAAACTCTTGACGTCACCCACAACTAACTACAACACCTGCCTTCTGCGCTCGCTGATTGGTCGGTCGAAATTCAAGCAATTGTAATCGCTAACCCAGGGACCAGACCCAGACGTTACATGCAGTTAAATTATTATTGAGCGGACTGTACAGATGGCTACGGCCAGGCTAATACTTATGTAACCCCGCCCCCTTTTCTACTTATCAATATAACAAACAAAAAAATCATTCCGGCTTCTCTTTAAACACAATAGATCAGGATTATCCAACAAGATCAACAAAAAAACGACGAATAATCAAAGCTGTCATTAAATATTTCAGCTTTGAGATATCAGACAAAAATAACAATTTAGTTAATTTAGTTATTATAAAAACCCTCATTCTCTGTACATACATTCATATAATTAACACACAAACACACACACACACACACACACACACACACACAAAAACACATAATTACTTAATGTGGAGATTGCTGCTATAAAAGTGTTGGGACTCAGACATTAGCGGTGCATGCGGGGGTGAGACAGATGGTAGAGGCCACACACAAATACACTTGCAGGCAGCTGACCGTCACTCCCTCGGGCCCTCATAATGGACCCCCCCACCCTCCCCCACCCACCGGTCGTTGTGGCCCTCAGAGGTATCCAGTGTTTGACCCAGCATGCCTCCACAGGGCGACCCGCATTGTTCTTTTACTGTAGCCTGTGTGGTGTGCAGCCGGGGATAAGGTCTGGCTTGTCTGAATGTGTTGGAGTGTGTCAGCTGTGCCCTAATCCCAAAGCACAGTTTATTGACAGCCATCACAGCGCACTGCGGCGATTAGCTTCAGGCTCCTGGAAAACATGGAAACAAGTAGAATTGTGGATGAAGTATCGGCCTGTTTATGAGGCTGATGCTTAGCAGCCTTCAAAAGAATACATGCAAAAATTACACTGGAGAAAAAATATATGGGGAATAAGTAAAATACTGCATAAGATACGAAAAAATATCTGCAATAGAAAAAATGACTTGACAAGATTTCTGAAAATATAAAAATAGTTCTAGCCCCAAATGACTTGATTCTAGAATAAACGCATAAATTTCAAGTATAATTTACTTACTGAGAAATCACAAACTTACTTTATCTAAACAAGAACAGTTGTCTGGAAATAAGAAAAAATACTTAAAACAAGCCTAAACACTAACTGCTCAGACTCTTAAAAAATCATGTAATTTTGTTCTGAAAGCGCCGTATCAGAGGTATTTATGTGGAACCTCTGGCCGTCTCGTCTGTGGTCTTCTGCCCTCAGCTCTGATCACAATCTGGATGTTGAAAATGTTGCTGAGACAAACAGGAGCTCTTTAGGTCACTCCGGTCTTTAGCGGACAGACTGTTACTCTATTTGTATTTGGTTTGGATGTTTTTATATCTGAGTGCATTCCCTTTCATAAGGTTTGGTGATCGGTTTGTAGTTCTCACTCATGGCACAAAAGACTGAATGCTGAATTTATGATCTCACCACTGGATTACTGGTCCGTAGCTCCCAGTGAGGGCGGGTCCCGGCTCCAAAAGGTCCATGAGCACGGGCGCTGACATGCTGCAATCTCACTCTTTGCCGGTGGGGGTGTACCCGGAAAGAGAATCATCCAATGCTTTTGTATTGTGTCTTCTTTCCTCTGGAAAACGTCTTTACGAGATGTTCCAAAAGTGGCTCTTGGTCCAAAGCTATGTTCCAGATGCTGTCGATGCTGAGGGGTGTATTTTTTTTGGACCAGTCTAGTTTAGTCGCTGTGGACTTTTGAATGCACTCGTTAAATGAATGAGGATAGTGCAGCTAATGCATGTGTTAGTTTATTTTTAAATTTTCCTGCCCTGCGGCCACTTTTAGGCCCACAGAAGGCAAAAGGGGTGGCATATTAGGATAGGCGTGACTACGTCTGTTAATCCATCCATCCATTTTCTCCCCCTTTATCCATTTCTGGGTCAGGGGTGGCAGTCAGAGTTCACCCAGTACACAGAGCACCAGCCCCTCACTGATCCTCCTGCAGGTGCTGAGTCCACAGGAGCTTTGATCTTTCAGGCAAAGTGGTGTTAAGTGTCTTGCCCAAGGACACAACAACAGTAGACATCAGTGGGGGTCGTGAAGTAGGTCTTGTGGTGGGCTCGAACCCACAACCTTCAGGCCCAAAGGCCAATGCTCTACCAACTGAGCCACTGTCGCCTACGTCTGCTAATATTTACTTTAATGCCCCTTTACTGAACGAAAGAACACTCAGGATAAGTTATTGTATTCCTTTTGTTTAGAGCCAAAACCCAAAAGCATACATAATTTAAGTTGCATAAAGCAGTGATTGTGTAATCATTACAATTACTGTATATATTGATCAATTCTATGTACTGCTTCTGGGACAAGTTTTTTCCCTACTTTGGGAGACACTGATTTAATGTTGTATGTATTACTTAATTTAGTAAAGATAGTATCAGAATAATACAATTTTCCCACAATAACCAGAATCCGTCTCAGATTATTATTTACTGATTGTACACTTGAAAGATTATAAACTTTATCCACTCGTGCAAAGACTGTGCACTTGAAATATTGTCCATCCATCATATTTGTGTTATTTATTTCATTCTTCCTTCATGACTAAGAGTCGACCGGTGTCTGATTCAGGAGTGTACTGCCCACTCATCATCCACACACACTTGGGGAATTTAACAAGGAACTGCACAACCTTTCCATGTCAACATATCAAACCTGGACAGAGTATTTATATCGTCTTGTCTCGCAGTGAGATGGAAAAGCAATGCCACAGAACGGTCTTCGGACAAATGCTACCCTGTTTTCTTGGGAAAGGGGTAGAAAAAGATTCTCCACCCCTCTCCAAATGCATTAGCAGAGTGCAAAGCCAGGTTATATTGAAGATTCCCTTCAATATTTCATAAAACTGCAGACGCTTGGGCTATTTATAAGTAGTTCCCTTCGGCCTCAGGAGATAACACGTGTTACTGGTGCATTTCACCAAACGGTTTAGGGTTAAGGCTGGGTTGGGGTTATTTTATGGCAATGGCTGGTTAAGTTTAAGCATGAATAGGTAGTTTTTTATATTTACTTCCGCTTCCGTCCAGATTCCGTGACGTAATCTACTGCTGCGTATGCTCATTGGATCAAACTGAACTTCCGGACGAATCCGGTTTCCGGGACCAATACGGGAGTGACACCCACCCTCATGTGTCTCACCCAAGTCCCTTTGATCCAAGATGGCGTCCTATTCAAATCAATGGCTTGTGATCAGTAGTGCATGGGACATACACGGGACCGAGAGATTAGTGGAACTCTATATTTGCGCATTGTCTGGTCCTCTCTATTCTGCGCAGTGAACGAGCTCCCATGATGCTTTGCGCCAAATACGTGTGTGGTTCTCATGCACGTGCACAGAGGGGGCTCGGTTGGCTTTGAGCAATCAGAGCTGCTGATCAGAGCGGAGCTAGAGCGAAGTTTGTGTGAATGTATAGAAAAAGTAAAGATTTAAAGGTGCAGTAAGGGATTTTCTTAGCTTAGCTCACCAACTCGAAACCACTCCCCCCTCCCCTCCCCTCTCCACCAAACCAAACATACAGAATTTTCTTTTCTTTGTCCCAACAGGGAGAGTGAGAAACAGGAAGAGGATGAAGGGAGTAAACACATCCCATTGGTTCGTTGGGGATGAACGAATCCCATTGGTTTATTTTTATCGGTCCGCTCCAAATATTTTTGATTAATATTTGTAGACGATGTTTTCCCACAATATTTTAGAAAATGCGTCTGGAAAAGAATCACTGACTACATCTTTAAGAAGAAATAAAGGGACACAAAACCTGACCTTTATGAAAGCTGTAGGTTCTCTGTCAGCTGAGGTCGAACTGATTTAGTTTACATTGAGTTCTTTAGGGTAAATCTCTGTGTTGCCTACCTGAATTTAGTCTTTTTTAGTCTGCAGTACTACACATGGGTCCTTTAGCTCCAAGCTAGTAACACCCTATCCAGTTTTTATAATAGATTCTTGTGTCTTGTATTTAAACCCTGGGGATTCTTTCACTCCTTGTTCACTTTTAGTTCCTGTTTTGTAACTTTGGTGCCATTTTCTCTCCAATTTGTTTTGTATTTTGTTCTGCATTTTGGGTTTATTTCGTTTTGCCACGTGTCATTATGATCTCAATACTCTCAAAGAAAAGTGACATAATGTGATAGTCCTTTACAAAAGCAGAGATGCCGTAAAAAAGCTTAAGGGTATACAATTGTGTCTTACGCAACAACAACAGCAGCAATATTCCCTCCCGCTGGTCATATTTGTACCTTGTGATGTCGCGTGACACTCTGAACCATATCCTTTTACCTGTGCGTTGTGTACATCACTGTTTGTGTCAGTCATCTTTAGTGTTTGTGTGTTCAGATTTCACAGAGAAACACAATACCTTAGTCCATGATGCGTTTGGACCAGTGTGGGCGTGTCCCGGCTCCGAAAAGGTCCATGAGCACTTGCACTGACATGCTGCAATCTCACGCCTTGCCTGTGGGGGTGTACCCGGAAAGAGAATTACCCAATGCTTTTGTATGGCGTCTTCTTTCCTCTTGAAAACGTCTTTACGAGATGGTCCAAAAGTGGCTCTTGTTATGGTGTGGATTTTGTGTTATTTTCCTTTACTACGTTTTATTTTGATCCTTTTTCCCTGTGTATTAGTTTGACTTCCTGTTCCCTGTCTGTCCCGCCCTAGTAGTAATCTTTATTTATACACCGCCTTTTCACTGCAGCTCTGAGTCTCAAAGCGGTTTACAATTGTTTATTTTGGGCATTTGTCTCTCACTCCACACAGAGATGGGAGCAGGGTTGCCAGTACAGGAGGCGCATGCCAGAACTAGTGTACATATTTTTAGTGGTAGGGGAAACCGGAGCACCCGGAGGAAACCTACGCAGACACGGGGAGAACATTCAAACTCCCCTCAGAAAGGCCCTGGTCCGCCCGGGATTCGAACCCAGGACCTTCTTGCTGAGAGGCGAGAGTGCTATCCACTTAGCAAAGTGCAGCCACAATGTGTTTCACCTGTGTCTGTGTCTATATGTACCTGTGCTCCTCTCTTCTTGTTGCTGGTCCATTGTATTGTCTCTGTCATTGTCTGTGTTTCTGGTTTGTAGTTCTTGGGTTCAGTTTGGATTTTGAGTTTGTTTTCACCTGGACTTTTATTTATCTTCATTAAATTATATTTTTTGGCATTCTTACATTTTGGTCCTTTATTCACTTCATGACAGCTCTTGGTCCAACGCTACGTTCCAGATGCTGTCGATGTTGAGAGGAGGATTATTTTTTGGACCAGTCTAGTTTAGCCGCTGTGGACTTTTGAATGAACTCATTAAATGAATGGGGCTAGTGCAGCTAACACATGCGCAAATGCAATTTTTCACATTTTCCTGCCCCGCGGCCATTTTGAATAAGCCACAGAAGGCAAAAGTGTTGGCACATCAGTTTGAAAGGCGGAGATAGGCGTGACTACGTTTGTTAATGTGGTTTCTACTGTGTATGGATTCTGTTGAGGTTATGCTGAATTTCTGACACAAAACCCTTATGTGTGCGGTTGTGCTTCGTACAGAGCTGAGGATGATGGCTGAGGGGCGCTTTGCCAGTCTGCCCAGGTCTCTGCACACGCATCACCCTCCTCTGACGGGACCCTCATACTCCCTGGGACCCCCCACCTGCTCTTCAAGGAGACTCCAGGGGTCTCTGGCCTCCTCCATGGACCTGCTCGGTGCCAGGTCTGGGTAAGTGTGTGTGTTCTGTTCTGTAGAGTAGTGTTCCCCAACCTTTTTGAGCACACCTTTTTCAATGAAAAAAAATCTAAAGGTACATCACAAGCTAAAGCTGATGCAAACATGAAACTCTGCAGCATTTAATGATAAAACAAAGCAAATCTCATAGAATATAGAATCATATGCACATGCACACATAGTTCATACACTTAGGAGAGCAAGAGACCAGCAAGAGACCAGAGAGAGGGACCAGAGAGAGAGGGACCAGAGAGAGAGAGAGAGATACCAGAGAGAGGGACCAAAAAGAGAGAGTGAGACCAGAGAGTGAGACCAGAGAGTGAGACCAGAGAGTGAGACCAGAGAGTGAGACCAGAGAGTGAGACCAGAGAGTGAGACCAGAGAGTGAGACCAGAGAGTGAGACCAGAGAGTGAGACCAGAGAGTGAGACCAGAGAGTGAGACCAGAGAGTGAGACCAGAGAGTGAGACCAGAGAGTGAGACCAGAGAGTGAGACCAGAGAGTGAGACCAGAGAGTGAGACCAGAGAGTGAGACCAGAGAGTGAGACCAGAGAGTGAGACCAGAGAGTGAGACCAGAGAGTGAGACCAGAGAGTGAGACCAGAGAGTGAGACCAGAGAGTGAGACCAGAGAGTGAGACCAGAGAGTGAGACCAGAGAGAGACCAGAGAATCTGAATGAGACAGAAACATTTTGGCAGCGATGATGACGGCAGCAGCAGCAGCAGCAGTAACTTGTGTTTTGTCTCATTTCGTCCACAGCTGTGCCTCTGGCCCCAGTGGCAGCCTGTCAGAGCTCTCTGCAGCTCAGCAGGTGTCTCTCCACGGCACTCTCCCGCGGCGAAAGAAAGTGGGCCACAACCTGACACAGAGCACCCACACCTGGGACCACCGGGCCAAACACTGCCCCACAGCCCCCCTCAGCCCGGGGCATGTTCAGCTGCTGCCCTCTCCTCTGGTCCAAGGCATCAAAGAGGACTTCCATGGACACAGGTGATCATGCCTTAAGCGTCTTAGTATGATTCATGACTTTCTGATTGGTGAAACAGTGGAGGGCGGGACCTC
Source organism: Knipowitschia caucasica (assembly GCA_964034765.1). Classification (NCBI taxonomy): domain Eukaryota; kingdom Metazoa; phylum Chordata; class Actinopteri; order Gobiiformes; family Gobiidae; genus Knipowitschia; species Knipowitschia caucasica. Next base: position 22,281,239 of record OZ035824.1, read on the forward strand.
GAAATGAAAACGATAACAAGATTTAGGGACTGGAAAAATAATTTTGAAATCTAAATTTCTCTGAACTACTGTTATCAGTTAAAGAAGCAGTATGTAAAAATCTGGCCAAAGGTGGTACTGCAGCCTCTCCCACTCTCCCTGACTCAGGTTGCCAGATATGCAGACGAATCCAGCTGGGACCATAACAGCTGAATGGACAAGAGTTTTGTCAACAACAAATCTATAACCAACACCTTTTTCACAAAGATAGAAATCCTGGTTTTATTCCTTGTTTTGTCGTTAATGATTTGAGAATCATAACGAGATATTTTTTAGTTCTGCGCCACATGGTACTTTACCAGTGAGATCAGCTCCATGCGGTAAGTTCTGGCGCTCGGAACACAGACTCTCTGATTGATGAAACGGTGGGGGGCGGGACATAGAAATGAACAAGATTTAGGGGCTGTAAAACTAATGTTGAAATCCAAATATCGCTGAACTACTGTTATCAAAAGAGCTGGTTTTATTACTGTCTTTTGATTTATCAGGGCTCTTTAATGATGACTTGACATGAAAATTTTACATATTTCTACTTTAATGCTTTGATGACAGCTGTGCAAAGTGGGAAGCTTTTTTTTCTGTATCATAACAAATCTCTTGCTGTCTTTGTCATATTGTTTCGACTGTGGTAGCTTGAGTTTCCTCCAAAAAAAGGCAGGTGTTTTGGATGAAAGTCTGTGCTGATATAGTGCTGTGGTCTGAGCCGTCTGAGCCACAGGACTTCAGAAGCAGCAGGGCCCTCATCCCTCATCATCATGGCCTCCCTTCTCCCCGTTGCCAGTGTAGAGTTACCGGTGGTTGTGTGTCTGTGTGTAGCTGTGCAACTGTGTGTAGCTGGGAGCATTTGGAGGCTGCCTTTGTTGGTCAGGGTGTGGCAGAGTGGATCACCATCACCTCTCTCTGCAGGTGGCCCCTATCATACGTATCATAAAGTACAAACCTTTTTTCACCCGTTACTTTGGAGATTCTGTTGCATTTGTCACGATATGGACTGGACGTCTTTGCATCAAAGCCTGAACACCTGAGGAAACAGTCTCAAAAGTCTTTCTTATTCATGTTGCTGCTACAGGTGGAAGATACAGGGGAACAATAATATGATTTCCTTTGTTGTTTTAAATAGGTTGTTAATCAAATCTTATTATGAGAGAAATGAACTCTGTCCTAGCACTTACTATTCAAATGATAAAGTGTTTTGATAATTGCTTCGTTGGCTGATCATTCATTTGATTTATTGATTCATTTATTGGATTACGAATGCCGCTGTCTTAGGGCTGGGCGATATGGCTGAAAACTATATCACGATATAAGTCATTCATATCGGTCGATAACAATATATATTGAGTTTTTTTTTTTAACCTAAATAAATATATTTGTCGTGTGGGCTAACCAACCTTAGCAGCCTTGTTTACAGTCACGGGGCGATGAGGCTGGAGGAATATGTTCACACTGTGTCCCTCGTTGTTAGTCCTGGTTTAATCCTGGTTTTTTATTCCTGGTTTAGCTGTTTGAGGGTCTTGTGTCCCCGTGGCCGCTCCGTGTGGCTCTCTGTGCCGCACATGCTTCCCGAGGAAAAAGTTAATCTCTTGCTTTCGCCGAATACATCGGGTCTGTCCACTGCCTCTGCCGCCGCACATGTTATTCCGCGCACGTACGTGCACAACCATTGACACGGCATTGAAACACGAGCTATAGATCCATGGACGCTACGCATGCTGCGGTTGTTGTTGTTTTTGCATTTCCCACAAAGTTTTGCGGTTCCTGCTCGGCTGTTATTGGTCGAGAAGCCTCCGCCTACATCCCCCACAATGCCATGCGCTTATGAGTCGGCTTTACTTCCGGTGTTTTCTTCTTGTTTTTCCTGACGGAGTTAAGTTAAACTATCGAACATTCTATCGACCCCATTCTCTATTGATATCGAACACATGTCTATCGCGATATATATCGTTATCGTTTTATCGCCCAGCCCTACGCTGTCTGTCCATAAAACCATTTTGTTTTTAAAAGACAATTGATTGATTCGTATAATTAGATGACAACCTTTTTTTAAACGTTTAAATAATGGATTAGTTGTGAACTAACGGATAAAAATGTATTTAACAAACGGTATTTGTTAAGATGCTAAAGGCAAACCTCCTATACTCCATATGGCAAGAATACACATTGGCCAGATTCTTACAGGCAAAAAAAAAATGAATTAAATACATATATATACTGTAATAGTGAGACTAGAGGAAAAGCAAAGGAAATGAAATAACTGTTAATTATTGTTAGCTTTTTAGAATGATCAATTTTATGTTTTATTTTTGCTGCTACTGGACAACTGAATCAAAAAAGTATAATTTATTCATTCCTTCACACTCATTGAAGTATACTTAAACATTTGTAGGTATGTTTGCCTAAGTCTACTTCAATTCCATTCAATTTTTTTAAAATGGCCCTTAACCACAACAGCAGTCATCTCAAAAGACTTTACGAGGTTGTCAATTCGCCAACACAGATCAGAGAATCCCACTTACACATGTGGAATGAAAACAAATTGTGTCTTTTTAAAAAAATGTAAGGAGTTTTATGTAAGACCGTTGAGGTACGTGGACAGTGAGTCCAGTCTTTCCACTGCTCATGTGGTCATCTGCCCCCTGCCCCTGACCTTCTGTTACTCCTGCTTCTATTGGTCCATTTGTCTTTAAAGAGTTGTGTGTGTGCGGCTCTGCAGACCACCATGACAGATGACAGGGGAGGGTCACACAAATAGGGAAAGGTAGATGGAAAAAGAGGAAATGTATCAACAACAACAAAAACAAAATCAGAATTGTCATCATATAAAAAATGGTTCTAACAAAATACTTTCTTTCGCATTTATGGGTTAGGATTATTTAGAGGCAGATTTTCAAAGTGTTGCCATAAAATGTTTCAGATTAGACCGTGTCATTTAATAGTTTGATTAAAGTCAAAAACACCATCCACACATAATGGGCAAAAAGACTAATTTAAGTAAACGTTTTAGTTCATCAATGACTGAAGTTAGGATTAAAGGCATACATGTGAATAACGCCTTTTTACAGCTGTAGTTTATAGTTATATTTATAGATTTCTATTCTATATTGAACAAGGCCAATTTGACTCACCACAAAATATGCTTAAACCAATTGTAAATGTTGCACAAATAAATGGACAATTGTTTTATAGATGCGTTACTGTGACCAACCTAACACTTGGGGGCACTGTTGTCAAGTCGCATTCTTATGTCCACAAATCTAGAAACTCACTATTTGTAAATATGTGTGTGTTCATAGAAAAGTGTTGATTTATAGTATCTGGACATTAAAAGTTTATAGCTCAAAAACTAAATATACTATCATAGATTCAAAAAAGATTTAAAACACAGACACATCAAAGAGATGGAGAAGATTGACAAATACATTTTTGGCAAAATGTTAAAACCAGATCAGCCTCTGATTGGATCATTCTGTGACTGAGAGACAAAAAATAAAAGGTCAGAGACAAAATGAACTCCACAGATTAACATTAACACAACACCAGGAAATCATTGCATTTAAAACAGAATCATTTAAAAAATAAATAAAAATAAATAAATCAATCAATACAAATTGAAATTTGTTTTCTAAAAATGAAACTTGAGAATCCAGTGATGGTCTAGTTTCACCTTAATTGGTTGACTTTATGATTTTTTTCTCTACTCTGTAAAATAAAGTGGATCTGACAAAAACAAACTTCAGCTCATTTAAAGGATCAGGTCCGAGACTCAGAGAAACAGCCGTTATTGGAAACTTGACTAACGTATAAAATAGTCTCTTCTTGCAACTTCCAATGGACTGAAGAGGGATTTGGATACATGGAAAACATAATATATTTTCTGATTATTCAAATCTCATTTTTGCCTCTGTCACACTTTTCTACCCTTTAGTGTGAACAAGCCCACATAATAAAACTCAGTGTTTTCTTATTAGTAGCTTATCTATCCCTTTGTTTTCATTTTGTAATATCTCTCTCCGTGTTTTGATTCCACAGTGACGCCAACATTACGTCATTCTCACTCCTATCTCCAAAATAGTTCTCTGTATATATAATATTAGAGCACAGCGCCCTCTGCCGGCCTCATACACACACTGCAGTTTCTCTTGGTTTCACAGTCTCAGCTTTGAGTGTAGAACAACAAACAACAGGAGACAGAAAAAGTTTGTGGTGCGGTGGTTTTTCTCTTTTCACTTCTTTTCTTATGCTGTTTATTTTTGTGTGTTTCTATGCTGTGTTGTGGTTATCGGAGCAGAAATCCCCAGCTCTTGACTTGCTGTATGGGCAGAAACAGTTAAAGTTAGCGGCGGTCAACTTGTGAATGGCTGGAATGTCTGGGCCGGGGCCGTGTCACGCTGACTCTCAAGAGGCTTATCTGCTTCAGACAAATACGTAAACAATTAAGACTACATCAAACCTCAATTCAATTCTATGTGTTCTTGTATCGCCCTAAATCACAACAGTAGTTTTCTCAGAGGACTTTACAAAACCATTGAAATCACCCAAAACAGATCAAAGAATCAGAGAATATAGACCACATGGTATTGGTCCACAGGGAGAGACCAATGTCCATGAATGTTGATAAATGTCCATGAATGTTGATAAATGTCCATTAATGTTGTGGATGGGTGTCAAAGTCAAGGCCCGGAATTATTTGAACCGGCCACACAAAACAAATATACAGACACAGAATAGTGACTCTGTGAATGATGTGTAGAAATATAGAATAAAGAATTTGTTATTTCTCTTCCACACATTTATTAAAATTTTAAGTGAAATGTATTTGACCCATCCTGATGCCACTAAGGGCCGACTTCACGGACTGAAAAACTGTCTTGACAGGCATCGGGCTGTTTCTGAGCCTTAAAATGATCTATAACGGGGCTGAATGACAAACGTTTACTGTCTCACCAGCAAGTAAGTAAGTAAGTAAGTAATCTTTATTTATATACCGCCTTTCACAGACCAGAGTCACAAAGCGGTTTACAATTGTTATTTTTGGGCATTTATCCTCTCACTCCACACAGAGATGGGAGCGGGGCCAGTACAGAAGGCACATGCCAGAACTATTGTACATGTTTTTAGTGGTAGGGGAAACCGGAGTACCCGGAGGAAACCTACGCAGACATGGGGAGAACATGCAAACTCCACACAGAAAGGCCCTGTTCCGACCAGGATTCGAACCATGTCACTGTTAAAAGCAACTGAAACTCTACAAACAGAGAGGCATTCATATATATTTTTCTTTTTTCTCTATTCTTAGTTCCAGACTCAAGGCCCATTTAAATATATAGTCTTCATGAGAGAAATGCACGGATGCTGCTGCAGAGGGCCGTATGGGTGGTGTCTGGTATGTCATGGGTTCTCGGCCCTGGAACACTCGGCTGTGGTGAAGTTTAAAGGACATCTCATCTGTAACTGCTTGTTGAACTGTGGACCCTCCCTCATTTTTCTATTTTTGCCTTTTTATTTTTGAAGTAAACGGTGCACAGTAGACTATCCCAGCAGAGGCTACTCCACCTTCTTGCATTTACTTGTTATTTGCTCTTTTGTGTGTGTTAGGGTCATGGTAAAGCCAAACTGTGACACATTCGAGCCGTATTGTTATTTGGAGAATGTGTATTTTCTTTGCGCTAGACTTTTGGACTTCCCTCGTTGCTTGAAGTAACATTACTATAACTTACAACGGATTAACTATGTGTTTTTACTGTTCATTCTCTGATCTGTGTTGGTGATTTCAATGGTTTTGTTAAGTCCTCTGAGATGATACTGTTGTGATTTAGGGCTATACAAGAATAAATTGTATTGTATTGTATTGTATTAAAGAGTAGTTGACGGACTATTCACAAGATAAGCTGCATAAAGCACATTTAAATTTGAAACCATGATTGAATGAAGGGAGGGTATTTAAACATATAAAGACACTACAGTATATGTAACTAAGACCGATGCCACATTCAATTAGGTATTTTTCAATTTGTCATGAGACAGGTCCTGTGGCCGTCATTGGTCTTTTTAAACACCTACCTTCAATGTATAACCCAATAGAGGTTGTTGCTTTATGTCATGTGACGAGTGGATCACGTTTGGATCTGAGTTTACTGTGACGTATGTAATGAGCCCGAGTGAGCGAGGCATTTAGCATTTAGCCTACCTTTAGCATTTAGCCTAGCTTTAGCATTAAGCCTAGCTTCAGCCATCTCCATTGCTGCTAACGGAGCCCGTGGGGAGTAGAGCCACAACATCTTTGCTTCATGGATATTTACAAATATTCCTCTTGCTCCGGCTTCAGTTTCTTGGTATTTGGATTGAACCAGAACAGATTATTTCACTAAAGCGTTCTTCGACAAACTACCATCAGCAAATTCAGCACAAACTCTTGACGTCACCGACACGACCTATAACACCCGCCTCCCCCGCTCTCTGATTGGTTGGAGGAGATTCAACCGAGGAAACTGCAGCCACTGGGATCAGACCCAGACGTACATGTAGGAAATGATCATGAAGCAGAGTTTACACATGGTAAGACCAGGCTACCACTTCGCTCAATGAAGATGTTTATTTACCTACCTACCTCTCTCTACCTTTCTACCAAACCCTCTTCATCTCTTCCTCCATCCTCCCTTGCCCTCTGTCTACAAGAAATTCATTCTTGGTTCTCTTCCAACTTTCTCAAACTGAACAGCTCTAAAACAGAAGTCCTTCTCGTAGGCACCCCCTCCACTCTCTCGAAATCAAACAGTTTTCCTATTCCCATCAACAACTCATCTGTCCTTCCCTCCTCTCAGGTTAAGAGTCTGGGTGTCATCCTCGATAGTACACTCTCCTTCCAGTCTCACATCAATAGCATCTCCCGGTCTGCATATTTCCACCTACGTAACATCTCCCGTCTCCGCCCCTCTCTCTCCCCCCACACCACTGCCATCCTCGTCCACAAGCCTCGTTACCTCCCGCATTGATTACTGCAACTCACTTCTGTTCGGTCTTCCCAACAAATCCCTCCAGAAACTGCAGCTCCTTCAAAACGCTGCAGCACGAATCATCACACGGACCCCTACCTCTCACCACATCACCCCTGTCCTACAACAACTCCACTGGCTTCCCATAAAACATAGAATCAACTTCAAAATCCTCCTCATCACATTCAAAGCACTTCATAACCTGGCCCCTCCGTACATATCTGACCTCCTCCACATCGCAATTCCTGCCCGCGCACTCCGCTCCTCCTCCACTCTCAAACTCTCCGTTCCACCGGCCAAACTCGTCACCATGGGGCACAGAGCATTCAGTCGCTCTGCTCCCCAGCTCTGGAACTCTCTCCCCTCCGACCTCCGTAACATAGACTCCCTGCCACTCTTCAAATCCAGACTCAAAACTCACCTGTTCAGACAGTCCTATAACACCTAGTTATGCGCGCACCCTCTCAATATTGTACTCTGTTTTATTCTGTCGCTCTTGTTTTTATTGTTTTTAATGTGTCCATTGTACAGTGTCCTTGGGTGTTCTGAAAGGCGCTTTCAAATAAAATGTATTATTATTATTATTATTATTTCCGATACACAAATCCATAACTAAATAACATACATTCACACATTCATGTTTTGAAAAACGGATTTATCTTAACATCAAAAGCTAATGAAGGCTAACTGCTGCTAGTAAACAGTATATTGCTATGGTAACGGACATGGACCCTGGTCTTACCAAACCATCGTACTCATTTCGTTTCATACATATAGGAAATGATAATTGACCGGAGTTTACGGATGGCTAATGCTAGGTTAGCACTGACCCTGTAGCTTTATGGAGAAGGGGGTTCATAAACTTCCAACCTCCTTCACCACAGACAAAACAAGCTGATCAAAAGCAACAATAGAAAAGTAACACAATACATTTACATTACCACAAATATTCTCATGATGATTACTTGTCACGTGTGTTATTTGGCGTGTTGAAGCGTAATTGTAGAGTGCTGTGAGTGAGATGGAGTCGTAAACACTGGCGGGGGGAGTACAGAGGAATGAAGCCGCTGTGGCCTGACAGGATGTGTTGGATCAGAGCGTGTGTTGACATCCACACTCTTTGATAAAAATGTGTATTCTCTGAGCGGCAACATGAAAGAGCCCCAAGCATGAAGACCCGCCACCTAGCATGAAGAATAGAGGCTAGTGTTTGGTTACATAACTAATTCCTTCTCATTATTCGAAAGCCATATTAAAGGTAAAAGGACTTAGAGCTAAACATACTTGGTTTGGTAAATACTACAGTGTGCAACTATTCCCGTGGGAACACCAGCGCAGGCTTATGGGATTTCAACTACAAACCTTGTAGATGCAGTTGGAGATTTGAGCTAATTACATGTCCTGGGCTTCGACCTCAGAAAGTTACGGCACTAGGTTTGAAATGCATGTAATCGCCACTTTACAACATGTCTGACAGAAGAGGTTTAGAGTTTAGTTTAGTTTAGTTTATTAATGGACTGCCCCATCTCGTTTTTGAGGGGTCCATAAACACAAAACACAAATTACAATTAACAAAACGCAGCACAATATACAAGCAGGACAATCAGGACAGTCACATACAAAACAAACTTGCGCCATCGTCGTCCCAAACCCCTCCATTATACCTAGACAGAAATTTAAACAAGAACAAAAAAACTGCAAAAAATATAAAAGCAAACAAACGCTTTGAGACAAGTAACAAAATAGAATTATACATATTCCAAGGGATCAGTAAAAATACAAAGAAATCCAGAAATATCATAAAAAAATACAAAGAGGAAAACTTAAAACATGAACAAGGAGTGTTAACGTGTAAATGGAATGCGGCCAAAATTAGTACGAGGGACTGTAATAACTGCTTATTAACCGAGCGCGAGGTCTGTATGGAGAAATATTAGACCTTAAAAAGGCCAAGGTCTGATATTTCTATGTACAGACCGAGCTAGCAAGGTTAATAAATGTTTTATTATGTGACTCTCGTCTGTGTCTTTACCAATGGTTTTGAGATGTTTGTGAAGTATGTTCATGTCCGACTTGGTTTTGTGTGTACGCGCTGCGGACAGATTGTCATGGTAACGGTCCGAGATGGTAAAATATCAGACCGGTAATCAGCCAATCAGAGCGCGCGTACGGTCCAAGTCAATAATAAAAGTGAGTATTTAAGTGAATATGTGGATGTAGATCGGATCAAAAAAGGCTAAAGATACTGGGAACAGCCAAAGCAAAATGCATTTAAAAATAAACATAATCAGTGAGAGAGGCGACTTATTTTTGGAGTTGTGGACATTTAAAAATAAATCTGTACAGGGTGTTAAAAAGAAGTGGCTTAAGGTACAGATCGTATGTGTTTTGATAAATTACATCTGCATAATCGATAATGGGCAAAATAACTAATAGCTTCATAATGTTAGGGTTAGGGGTGAACCCAAGGAACTACATAATCATATGTTAAATGTGTTTTTTCGGGGATCCCAATGATTTGACAATATCTGAGGCTATTTCTGTGCCAAACCATTGCACAAAAGTTTACTATTCAAATTTGTGTCCTTTTTTATTTTAATTTTTTTTACCTTTATTTAACCAGGACAAATCTCACTGAGAAACTTCTTTTTCAAGGGAGTCCTGGCAAAGAGGCAGCAAAGTTACACATAAACACAACGGCCAGATACAATTACGTTCAAAATGACAGGTACACATCAAGGGACTGGTGCTACTGTATATTGCCCCCCCCCCCCCCCGACCCAGAAATGGATCATAAAGTAAATGTGCACATGCAATGAAATAAAAGGTACACATCAAATATAACACTTACAGGTAATTCAGGCCGTCTCAAAAACTCTGAGTTTGGATTCAAAAACATTGTCTTTGCTGTGCAGTTTTTAAGTTTCCAATGTGTAACTTTTTAAACCATAAGATCCATATTTAGTGCCTTTTAAAGTTGAATTATCTGTGGATCTGAAGCCAATGGAAAAGCTCTCAGATAACGTTTTGTTTCATCGTGTTTATTATTCAATCTGTTCCAACTTTATTCAAAATAAGACCTACAACTTGAAGTAGATCTTGAACAACATGATACATTATAGAGTAGTACATCAACCCCACCCCCCACCCATCTCTTTATTCAATCTACATGACGCAAAATCAAAAAAATCAGAGGAAGCCCTACTTTTCAGACCGGCTCAAACCTAGCGGCGTGTGTGTGTTGTAACCTTTCTGTGAATTTGCCAGCGGACTTCGAAGGGCAGGTTGTGTGTGTTTTGATGGGGGAGGAGATACGAGTCTGGGAGGGAGGGAAGCCAAGGCAGACCCACTTCAGTCAGAGGAAAGCTCCAGGCTCCAACACAGAATATACTTGAATGGGATTTGGATTTGGCAATCTTTGAACGGCCTTAAATGAGTCCTCAGTGAAATGAACGGATCAGTAATCTCAAACAGAACTAGAAAGAGTCTGCGCTGCGGCTGCTACCGGAAGGATGTGTTCATTGAATCGGACCTTATCTCTATCTTTTTTCCCCAGGGACCCTTCAGCTGCTCTGGATGCAACTGTGGACTATGTCAAGGTAAGAAATATACTGCAACGGCTCCAACTTACTCCTTAAAATGTCTTTGTTGAACTTAGAATGCTCAAGCTAGTTTCTAAATATTATGCCGTTGGAATGAGCAGGGTATGTAACTTTTCTTGTGGAGAATATTGTTCATGTTATTGTGTAATTTGAACATCTTAAATGGCTGTATTTGTCTCAAGTTAAAAAGAATGAGAGAAACAACTTTGGGCTGTAACTGTAATTATCAATCAATAAACTTTTATTTGTAGAGCGCCTTTTCTACACAAGGCAACACAAGGCGCCTCACAACCCATATTACATCATGCATAAATCCTAATTATGGCAGTTAATCGGTTAATGAAATCATTACATAGATTTAAACGTGCTGAGAGGAGGTTTTGTGACTCAGATAACTCTATAATGATTGCAAAATTAATTAAGAATTTTTAATCAAACAACTCGATGTGTAACAAGTCTCTATGGGCTTCGCTTTGTTTTGGTCAAATGTATAGAAAAAAATCACATATTTATGACTTAAAAAACTAGGATTTAAAAAACTAATCGATTACTCAAAAGAATAATTGCTCTTGCATCATCAATTACAACTATGTGTAGACCCTCACATAGCAGAAGATCATATGTAGAAAAATGCTTGTGCAATGTTGCTGAATCATGAATGTTATTGACAGATTGTGTGTTTCTGGTTGGCCCAATCATTTGTGTATCACAGATTAGAAAAAAATGTCTTTCTAATCAAATAATCAAAACATTCATGAGACAGTTTTAGGATTAGAGAGTTTTTGGAGATGCAGGATAATGAGATCTATCCATCCATCCATTTTCTTCCCCTTATTCCATTTCTGGGTCGGGGGGGTGGCAGTCAGAGCTGCACCCAGTACACAGAGCACCAGCCCCTCACTGATCCTCCTGCAGGTGGTGAGATCTTTCAGTAGGGGCTTCAGGCAAAGTGGGGTTAAGTGTCTTGCCCGAGGACACAACGACACTCAGTGGGAGTCGTGAAGTAGGTCAAACCCACGACCTTCAGGCTCTAAGGCCAATGCTCTACCAACTGAGCCACTGTCGCCCTATAATGAGATCTGTGTTCTTTAAAACAATATATTGTAGATAGATAGATACAGTAGATACATACATAGATAGATAGATGGATTCTTTATTGATCCCTGTAGGAGAAATTCTGGTATCCAGTAATAGCAGAAGCACATCCAACTATATAAAAAAAGATTATTCTTAAAATAGCTAACAAAAGTATTAAGTATTTCGTTCTTAATCCAAAGAACTTTCTCAGATAATAAATAAGTGTTATAAATGAGGGCCCCGGTACACTGTCCAACGAACCAATCCAACCACATCTTCAGTGAAACCATTTCTCCAACTTTTCCAAAGCCAACCTCGGATGGTCCACACGCTGCTTTGTAACGGCTAGAATGGATTTGGAAGAACTGTCTCTCATCCACATGCACTCGTAGCATCCATACAGCTGCCAACATACAAGATTTTATGTTCGTGGTGGGGGCTGAGCACGATGCCAAAAAAGTGCAACTTGTCATTTTCAAAACCTCAAACTCTTCACCCCGATGTAAAAATACTCCTCCTGCTCATTCCCATGTCTCTGGCAGTTCTGTTTGGGCACGAGCCAGAAGTCATTTGGGTGAGGCAACATCAATGAGAAAAACATTGTTCATTACAGACATGTCACCTGTTGTCCATCATAGTTCAGAATCAGAATCAATTTATTGCAATTTGCAGAAAAAAACTACATTGTAATACAAAAAGGAGACACCAGGGGCACCAACACCACAAAGCACACACACACACACACACACACACACTGACAAAAAGAATATAAATAGCAAAGCAAGTGTCACGTCGGTGGTATATAATGTAAAACTGCAAAATAATGGATTTAATAAAAAGTGATACAAAACACAATCTAGCAAAAAACACAGAACTGAAACATGCGAGGAAGGACAATAACGGAACAGGGAGTAAAGGAACACACATGCTTTAAAGACAAGACTAAAGCCGCGTTCAGACCGGATCATGAGTTGCATCGACTTTCAATGCAAAGTCAATGGTGACACGCGTTCGAGCGTCGAGCTGCATGTGCGTCTCGGGATACACGCACGGATCCTGCTCGGTAGCGACGTTCGGTAGAGACGCACGGACTGCGCGGCAGAGGCGCAGGAGCGGAATATCGACGCACGCAGGAGATACATTTTGCTGAACGTTTCCTCGGACGTTTGTGCAGCGACCAATCAGAGAGCCGCAAAGTGGTCACGGGGAGATTAGTGGTCTGAGCGAGCAGACTGAACATACTGTAAAAAGCCAAAACAGGAGCTACACCAGGACTAAAACCAGGGTTGACAATGGGGGACATAGTGCTTGTGAACATATGCCGTGACTTTATGCAACTGCTTAGAGCCTGTTCGTCAATGCGGAAGTACTGTTTAATAATAAAATAAACTTATTGCGCACCTCCGTGAACACATACTGCTGTTATACTGCTGAACACAGACACGCTGCAAAGCTGCATTATTGGAGAAGAACTTTACACAAGAAGCAGCCAGCTTAACTTCGTTAGCATCAGAGCCCGCCCGCTACTTCCGCCACTTCCGGCGCGCGCCACCGCACCAATTTTTTTACTGTGTTACAGCAAAGAGCCGCATCATACAAATATGCAATACATAAACATCACCCCATCCCTTACACACGCACACGTGCGCGCACACACACACCTCTGCTCAGACAGATTTATTGTAAATATCATCAACATGATAATGACAGAAATTGACTCCTACAGTACTAAATGGCTGGACTCGACTCTCCCCGGTTTGCGGGCGCTTCCACCGCTCGCTTCAGCCGCTCCCCGGTACTTTTTATTAATGCTTTGGCCCTGGTTCTAACCGGGCGAGTCGATACCAGAACAATCTCACGTCAGCGAACATCAATTATGATTCCGAAATGAAAAAAGCAGGCAGAAACAAAACTGTCTTTATCAAACCATGATTGACTCTCTGACTGCATTTAGCAAAAGATATAGATTTGACACATAACACCAACACCACTTTAACTGATTTAGAACCACAGACACATGTTCAGTGTAAGACCAGATACTTTCGCATTTGATTGAAGACAGACACTCGCCAGGCAGAGTTGGCTCATCTCCTGGTGTAGCTGATGTTAGCTGGTTTTAGCATGTTAGCCGGTGTTAGCCGGTGTTAGCCGATGTCCGTAAATTTAATCCATTTGGTCAAACCACCTCCAGACTTTTCGGTTCTGCCTCTACTTCTGCTGCTGTGATCTTTCATGTTCGTGGGACTCATTCTGCTCCGTCCTTAGCGCTAGCTCCACAAACACCTTCTGGTTTCTGGTGGAACCATCGAGCTCACGCTGGTGTCCTCTCCTCAAACTGAGGAAGGTGTTGCCCTCATCCAGCGACCAAGGAATTGTTTTCCGTAGGGACGTCATGGGTCGAGGCAACGTGTTGTTTGTTATGATATTTGCAACAGCTGAGGCAGCAGCTGCAGAGTGATTGACAACGCATCTGACCAATCAGAATTGACGTTCGCCGACGTCAGATTGTTTTGGCGGCCCGGTTAGTGGAGTGGAGTCGGCCTTTACTATGGGTCAGAACTACATAGAGAATGAATGGCAGCACCACCACCGAGGCGTTTTGGACGCTTGTCGTGTGAAAGCCCAAGAGCCGCACGGAACCAGCCAAAGAGCCGCATGCGGCTCACGAGCCGCGGGTTGGCCACTCCTGCCATAGACTGTATATATTAACGGACAGAGTCACGCCTATCTCCGCCGTTCTAACTAATGGGCCAAAAGAATGCTCTACCGGAGCAATCCAAAATGGCCGCGAGTGGTCCCGCCCACAAGAAAATTGTGAAAAAAACGCATCTGCGCATGCGTCAGCCGGCACAACTCCATTCATTTGAACGAGAGACTTCAGAAATTCACAGCGAGTAAACTAGAGTGGACCAAAAAATTCCACCCCCCTCAGCATTGACACACATGTGGAACGGAGCTTTGGGCCAAGAGCCAACTTTTGGTCCATCCTGTAAAGACGTTTTTGAGAGGTCTGCGAATGCTATTGAGAATGAGGAGTTGACGTCACGGCACAGAGTCCCCCCTCCCCATCCCCCCTTTGCCGACATATTGGCTGCGCACCGGTGGCGGCAGTACAGTTTGTTTACGTGTGTTGTGAACGCGGTAGTAGCGGAGGTTCTTGCTATTCCGCACTGTTTTATCATGCCTGGAAATAACTGCTGCGTTAAAAACTGCTCCAATACCTCCCACGATGGATATGGAAAACCCTAGTAACAACGGGATACAGTTTTTTAGGTTACCGAAATGGAAAAAGCATCAAGGGGAGCAATTCTCTGACCTGACAAGGAGACGTCGGATTGCTTGGTTGGCTGCAATTAGAAGAAAGGACCTTACTTTCGATCACACACACCCCTGTCGACGAGAGTGTGTTCTCTACATTTTCACTCTGGTACGTTCTCTAAAAATGTATTTATGTAGTTGTCTCTTAAAGCTAGGAAGTGTAGGTTAGCATATGTTATTATGGTTTCTGTAGTGCCTTTGTCTCTGTGTCTTTGTTACCCTCTCAGGCTGTTTCTTACTTAGCACGTGTTCTGCGAGGTCTTTGCCAGTGTAAAGCATAGATTACATAGATTGTACACATAATCTAATTATTCTGTTGTACATAAACCTTCATATGACATTATGAGGTGACCTAAAAAAGTACTTGAGATGCTGTTCATGACATAGTTGCCAGTTTAAAGCATTGATTACATAGATTGTGCAAATTATTATATTAATTATATGTTGTTATTATTCTCGTGTAGGTAAACCAGCATATGAGATGTTGGAGAACCACCCTGACTGGACACCATCCCTGTTGTTAGGCCACAATGATGTACAAAAAACAGATGAAGCGAGATATCAGCGGCAAGTAAGGCGCAGGTCCCTGCCACTGGAGCGGCAGCCACCTCCAGCCCAACACCAGCCGCAGGCGCCGCCGCCACCAGCCCTAGACCAGCCGCAGGCGCCACCGCCACCAGCCCTAGACCAGCCGCAGGCGCCGCCGCCGCCAGCCCTAGACCAGCTGCAGCCGCCACCAGCCCTAGACCAGCTGCAGCCGCCACCAGCCCTAGACCAGCCGCAGGCGCCGCCCCCACCAGCCCTAGACCAGCCGCAGGCGCCGCCGCCACCAGCCCTAGACCAGCCGCAGGCGCCGCCGCCGCCAGCCCTAGACCAGCCGCCAGCTGACCCGGACATGGAATGTGGACTCTGCACATCTAGACGAGATGTTATCAACAATCTTCTTGAAGAAAACAGACAGCTGAAGCGTGAGCTTGATACGTACCGGATGAATGAGAACTTTCTGAGTGGTGATGATAACACAGTGAAGTATTACACGGGGCTTCCAAACTTTGCATTGTTCCAGACACTTCTACTCTACCTAACTCCAGATCTGCCTCAAGGTAGAATGAAGAAGCTCTCACCCTTCCAGCTTGTCCTATTGACTTTAATGCGCCTCAGACTGGACCTTCCAATACAGCACCTCAGCCATCTGTTTAGAGTACATAGGACAACAGTCGCCGATGCCTTTCACCATACCCTTGGTGTGATGTACGCACAGCTGTGTCCATTGGTGCACTGGCCAAGTAGGGAATGCTTATTGACCAGTATGCCACACCAGTTTGTGGAGTCATTTGGGAACAATGTGGCTGCCATTGTGGACTGCTTCGAGGTGTTCATCGAGAAACCTTCCAATGTACTAGCAAGGGCACAGACTTTTTCTCAATACAAACACGCATACACTATGAAATACCTAATCGTGATCACGCCCCAGGGTGTAATTTCCTTCATATCGAACGGGTGGGGTGGGCGCACAAGCGACAAGCATATAACCGAGCAAAGTGGTTTCCTGAACAAGCTGTTACCAGGTGACATTGTGCTGGCAGATAGAGGCTTTAATATAAGAGAACATGTGGGCATGATGTGTGCTGAAGTGAAAATACCTACATTCACCAGGGGTCGTGCTCAGCTTGAGGCGAAAGATGTGGAGGAGACTAGGGCCATAGCACATCTCAGAATTCACGTGGAGAGGGTGATCGGTGTTGTGCGCAACAAATTCAAATTCTTACACTCAACTGTACCTGTGCACATGCTTGTCAAATGTGAGGGTGAAAACCTAATGCCTTTGGATAAGATTGTCATTGTTTGCTGTGCCTTAACGAACATGTGCAAAAGTGTTGTTTGAGTACCTTATTCTTTACTGTATCTTTTATTTTTAAATAAATGCATGAAACAACTTGATATGGTTTACCAATATTTATTGAGAAATGAATATTTTTTTGGTTACAAACGTGTGCAGTCAAAGTACTGTTTCCAGCATGTAAACATGCCCAACATAGGTAAAAATGATAATAAGAGTCATACTTTTCTTAGTGCAAAGGGACACAAAACACTGCTAAACAACGTGTGCATTCAAAGTACTGTTTCCAGCATGTAAACATGCACAACATAATAAAATAAATTATAACATAAATAATAATAACAAATAAGACGTAAATGCGTATAATTTAAAGTGCTCTGGAATATGAGGAGCGCGTGAAATTCTGGGGGCGTGCCCCCGTTGCGCAGCCAATATGTCCGACAGGCTCAGAGCCCCCCCCAAATCACCCCAACTCGGCACGTGACTCCTCATTCTCAATACAACGCCTTTTCCTCATCGGACTTTCTCTTCTTTTCCACAACAGTAGAGTGGCAAACCTGAATTTGTCACTTTGGGGGTTTTCGGTTCAACCATTGTAGGTGTTTTAGAAAATCTGACTCAATAACAACTCGGATCAAAAGCAGTGCGCATCCCCATGGTTTCTTTCTCTCGGCCCGCTCCAAAATATTTCAACAAAACACATGATAACTTGACTAATTTTGAGTTTAGAGACTTTTACCCACAGTATTAAAAAATAATAACATAATTATAGCATAATTAACTGCATCTTTAAATGGCATAAGTGACAGAAATGTATGTTTGGTTACTACATATTGTAGCTTTGGAAAGTATTTAAGTGAATTCAATGATTTCTCTCTGACAACAGGACTGGCAAAGACTCATTTGTGTTTTAGTGTTGGTGTGAAATGTGGCAGTAAAGAAAGAATTGTTGGTATTTACTGGAAACAAACATCCTCCGTATGAGCTGTCTTCTTTGATAATGGATTTACTCTGCATCTCGCTTCTGTCTCTGTTCTGCAGAGGCCCAGAATGAATGAGTCTAATGTAGCAGGGCTCATTCATCTGTTTTACATTCTGCTTCACCATCAATAACTGTTTAAAATAAGGAGTGACGTAAGAGAGACTAATGTAATCCCGGAGAGCCCATAGTGCTCGAAATACTTATAATTATTGTCCATTCTTATTCATTTTTAAGTCACCGTTGTTCTCTTGGTGTTGAGTCATAAACGTTTTTTTTTTTTTTTTAATGTCTGTGTATTAAATGGCCTTTGTTTTCTGTAGTTTGTGGTCAATATTGCTGAAAGAAAATGGAATTTAATGCAAAACAATCTACTAAGACGGACAGAACAAATATTTATATAAGTACTGTGTGTAAAACCCCTATTAACAAAATGTTGAGATTCTGTCGCTTCTCAGCAAGAAGGTCCTGGTTTCAAATCCTGGTCGGAACAGGGCATTTCTGAGTGGAGTTTGCATGTTCTCCTCTTGTCTGCGTAGGTTTCCTCTGGGTGCTCCGGTTTCCCCTACCACTAAAATCATGTACAATACAGTAGGTCTGACATGTGCCTCCTGTACTGGCCCTGCTCCGAGAGACAGATGCCCACAATCGTAAACCGCTTTGACTCTGGTCTGTGAAAGGCACTATATAAATAAACATTACTTCCTTACTTACTTTATAAGAGATATAGGACTAAGCAAATCAATAAGAGAAACTTGGTCCACTTTATTTATATAGCACATGTGTGGCAGCCCAAAGTGCAGGTACAAAACCTGTAAGCTGTGACATGTTAAATGTAAAACTCCTCATGTTCTAGCTTCTTCCCTCTGGCAGAAGATTTCGTTCACTGAGATGCAGGACGTCTTGTTTTACTAACAGCTACTTTCCGCAAACTCTATCACTTTAAACAGAGCATGTATGTCCATGTCATTCTGTTCTTTCAATAGGTTTTTTTAATATATTGGTGTCTGAAAGGTTCCATAAAATAAAATGATTATTTACAAGGTTAAAAGTACATAAATAAAACACCCTGGGTCTTTTGCAAATGTAGTGTGGTTTTACTGCAAATAGCAAATAAAATGAATCTGAATCTTTAGTTAGTTTGTCTGGTCACAGTTTTAAACAAAAGCTTAGCCGCCCGTCCATAAACTCATCCATCAGCTGTCTGTCTTTTCTAATACATTTGCTCTGTCACCGCAGTGAGAAAAGCAAACCTCCTGCACTTTTGTTTTCCCGTGGCCCTGGAGCTTCTGCCCGTGATCCAAACCCTGAGTCGTGTCTCATGAACTGAATCTGTCAGCGGTGCAGGTGTGTTTGCTCCGACACAAACGTCCACACGTCGCTCTGTCAGTCGCTCTGTCAGTCGCTCTGTCAGTCGCCCTCGTCAGCGTTCAAAAGTACAGCGTCGTCAAAGAGCAAAGACCTTTTCAAAGTTCGGTTCAGTGTGGACACGGTGCACGTGGGAGACAGGAAGTATCAGCAGATCTCACTCAACATCCTATAAGAAAAAACAATGCTTTTCCAGCTGTTTAAATACAGCTGTGTGTAAATATAAGGTATCCAACTATTAAAGTAGCAATGAGTAAGATTTTTATGTCAAGTCATCATTAAAGGGCCCTAATCTGTCATAATGAAGTCTTTTCCCAATACTTCAGACATATTTGAATTTCAAAATTAGTTTTATAGCCCCTAAATCTTGTTTTCTTCCATATATAGCTGTATGTAAATATACAGGGTGTCCAACTTTAATATTGAAGCAGCAATATATAAGATTTTTATGTTAAAGGGCCCTAATCTGTCAAAAGTATTAATAAAACATGTTCTTTTCCAACACTTCTTTAACTGATAACAGTACTGTAGTTCAGAGATATTTGAATTGCTAAAGTAGTTTTCCAGCCTCTAAATCTTGTTATTGTTTTCATTTCGATGTCCCGCCCTCCACCGTTTCACCAATCAGAAAGTCTATGATCCTGGACCCACCGTGAGGAGCTAATCTCACTGATAAAGTACCATGGGCGCAGAACTAAAAATGGTCTTGTTATGATTCTCAAATCATTTACGACAAAACAGGATTTTTATCTTTATAAAAAAGGTAGGAGAGGCTGCAGTGCCACTTTTGACCAGTTTTTTTACTTACTGCTCTTTTAATAAAAAAAAATATATGATTGGAAATTATCCTTTGAATAAAATAAGAAAAAAATCTATGAAAAAAGTAAAATACTGCTTAAAATAAGAGAAATAACCTGCCAATAGAAGAAGAAAATATGACTTGACAAGATTTAGAAAAATAATAAAATAACACTAGCCCCAAATGACTGGATTCAAGTTTAAAAACATGAATTTCAAGTGTTATTTACTTATTTTCGTGAACATTTTTGAGAAGTTTGTGATGTTATATTTGTCTGGAAATAAGAAAAAAATACTTAAAACAAGCCTAAAAGCTCACATTCTTACATGAAAGCGTCTCCCACTGCTCTTTTTCACAACTTCTTCTCTTTTCCCACTTCTTGTCATTGCGCAGAAACACTTTGAGGATGAAGCTTTGAGATAAACAAAGCAGCTCTTTGTGTAGAAATGAAACCTCAAACAAAATGAGACATGATGTGAAACTGTGTGAAGTCTGTCTGAATGATGCACTGTGGTTGGAACTAAAATCACTGGGTCTGGGATATACTTTGCTGCCCTCTAGTGGTGAAGGGACAGACCTACAGGAATGAAAGTTTGTTTTTGTCTTGCACTAACTCTATTCACTTCCGTCAGCGGGATCCTTGTCATTTCTCTCCCAAGATGAAGACAATGGATTTTAGTCTAATCCTGTAAAACAAAGTATATACTATCTTTTCAACATTTTATCTAACACTTTGAATAGGTAGATACTTTATTGATCCCTGTAGGAGAAAGGCAGGTGTCCAGTAGCAGCAAAAACCCATCCATCCAAACAAATAAAACAAATAAATAGATGATTAATTGAGGTAGCAACAATAGTATTAAAGTGATAGCATGTGTAACTCTAAATGAATTACAAATTCTAAGAATTGTATTACATTGACCTCCTGGCCTTAAATGTTGATAAAAAATAAGTCATTTTATGATTCTAATAAGTCCCGCCTTCCCTTCTGTTAGCTACAGTATAGCTCAGAATCCACGATGCCGTCCACGTTAGAGTTTCGTTCGGGCCTGAAAAATCAAGCCCGCCCCGGCCAGAGCCCGCTAATGTTAAGCCCGAGCCCGTATAAGCCCGACCAATGAACGCTGTATAACAGGCCCGAGCCTGACAGAACCCGACACATCTGATTTCCTTGTACGCACTCACCTTCCAATTGCAAGTTTAGTCTCCACTTTTGAATTTGTTTTGTCTCCACCAGTGGGGGGCGGGTCCCGGCTCATAAGTGGCCAAAATGACGTGCGCTGACATGCTTGCAATACCACCCCGGGCCGATGGGGGTGGACCCAGGAGAAGAATTAGCCAATGCTAACATATAGCGTTGGCAGACCTCTCAAAAACGTCTTTACAGGATGGTCCAAAAGTTGGCTCTTGGCCCAAAGCTCCGTTCCACATGTGTGTCAATGCTGAGGGGGGTGATTTTTTTTCGCCCACTCTAGTTTACTCGCGGGGAATTTTTGAAGTCTCTCGTTCAAATGAATGGAGCTGCGCCGGCTGATGCATGCGCAGATGCGATTTTTTCACAATTTTCTTGTGGGCGGGACCACTCGCGGCTATTTTGGATTGCTCCATAAAAGCACTTTTCATCTTTTGGTTAAAGCAACTACTTATAAACAACAATCTGTGTGCGTTTTCATTGTGCCAAATTTGATACTTATTATATTAAAGATAGAGATTTTATACTTATGTCTTTGATGCTAGAGATAAGTTTATTTGATCAGTATAGCTATTGTTCATTTATGTCGTGTTGTGTGCTCCTCTTTCCTACTGTTCTGTAACTTGTGATGCAACATTGAAAATTCCCCACTGTGGGACGATTAAAGGATCTCTTGATTAGGGCTGCTCTATATATCGAAAAGAGATCATTGTTTCGATATTGGTGCGTGCGATATCCATATCAAAAATATGCGTGATAAAGAAATAAAAACTTTTCTTTTCTTTATTAAAGAAAACAAAACATAACCTTGCCTGCAAGCTGAATTCTCGCGGTATTTGTGAGTTCACAAACACTCGAGAATACATCTTGTACCGCTCCCGCTTACACGTTTCGAGTCGAACCACTGGGTGTGCGAGCCAATCACGCGCCAGTCTGGGGGTTTAGGGCGGGATATCCGGGTTTGACGAAAGCAAGAAGTGCCGGGCCGAAGCAAAACAAACATGGCTACGCAGGAGGACGGACGCGTAGCTGAGGCTATCAAGTCAGTTTTAGCAGAATCTCCAATTTCTTTTTTGAAAGATGAACAGCGAGAGGCGCTTTGTGCATTTCTGGACGGCAACCTTGGTAGGCGGGCACACAGCGTCACTTCGCCCAATCAGCTTCAAGTATTCTGCTGCTTACCCCTCCTTTCCCCGAAAGGATTCTCCGGGAGAAATCCCAGATTGATATCGTGGAGAACGCGTTAGAGTTCTACACAATCATCAATCTGGCTCTTGCCAGGTTAATCTTGTACCGCTCCCGCTTACACTTTTCGAGTCGAACCACTGGGTGTGCGAGCCAATCACGCGCCAGTCTGGGGGTTTAGGGCGGGATATCCGGGTTTGACGAAAGCAAGAAGTGCCGGGCCGAAGCAAAACAAACATGGCTACGCAGGAGGACGGACGCGTAGCTGAGGCTATCAAGTCAGTTTTAGCAGAATCTCCAATTTCTTTTTTGAAAGATGAACAGCGAGAGGCGCTTTGTACATTTCTGGACGGCAACCTTGGTAGGCGGGCACACAGCGTCACTTCGCCCAATCAGCTTCAAGTATTCTGCTGCTTACCCCTCCTTTCCCCGAAAGGAGGGGTATTGATATCGCGGAGAACGCGTTAGAGTTCTACACAATCATCAATCTGGCTTTTGCCAGGTTAAACAAAACAGTCAGAACACAACATTATTCAACAAATGCAACAAAGTATATAATTATATGCATTTGAATGTCATTAATGTTTTTGTTATTTATCTCTTGCGTTTCAATGCAGATTGCAATTTTAGGTGAAAGAAATAATATCGTAAGCATATCTTTATCGCAATACTAAACACTCATATCAAATATTGCTCTAGTTTCCAATATTGTGCAACCCTCGTCTTAATCTCTTATTCTGACCAAAAACCTGCTGTGTCAGAGGTCTCCCATCCCAATAGTGACCAAGACTGAAGAGCACAATGTTTAACACCACTTTGGGTGAGTGGATAGCACTCTCGCCTCTCAGCAAGAAGGTCCTGAGTTCTAATCCTGGTCAGAACAGGGCCTTTCTGAGTGGAGTTTGCATGTTCTCACTGTGTGTGTGTAGGTTTCCTCCGGGTGCTCCGGTTTCCCCTACCACTAAAACATGCACAATAGGTATGAATGTATATGAGAGAGTGAATGGATGGTGTTGGTTGGAGCTGATGGTCCAGTGTGTTCGGCGAGTCGCTCCCGTCATCACTGTGTGTGGAATGATTGGAACAATATCTGAACTCTGAACATTGTAAAGCGCTTTGGGTGACCTTGGTCTGTAAAATGCGCTATAAAAATAAACATTACTTACTATCGGGCACTAGTATTGGGCAACATTACACAGATTTTGGACAAATTTGCAGGTGAAAGCCAGAAGTAGTCAGACCTCTGAAGCTGTGCAGGGCAGGGCCTGGTAGTGCTGTGATGGGAGACCTCCTGGAACGCCAGGTGCCACAGTGGGTTGGCTGCGTCTGTAAAGTGCCAAACTGTAACTGTGTCCTTAGGCAAGACACTTCATACACATTAGAATGAGTCTGGTGGGTAAATGGTTGTTGGTGGTGGGAGGGGCTGATGGCAGAGACTGGTTGCCTCGTTTCTGTCAGTGTTGAGTGTCCTAAAAAGCGTTATATAAAACCCATGCGTTAACATTATTATTATCATTATTATTATTTAGGGATCGTGCATTCACATAAGAGATACAGTAACTGCAAACTCACTGAGCATTGGTCTATCGACTATCGGTCAATACTGCCTTGTGTCGTTAGGATCTGTCTGACCGCCGTGTTTCCTGTTTCTGCTTTATTAACATCAGTCTTCTCTTGATGCTTTTCCCCACGGCCCCAGCGTTCACTCAATACAGCACAGAGAGATAGACGATGTATACACAATCTAAACATCCAATCTGTTATAGGTATCATATTGGATCTGCGGGTTCAGAGACTTGAACAAACTGGCTCATTTGTTATATAATTATACTATTTAAAATATTGTCAATGAATTCAAAATTGCATAAATTCAATTCCTGGGTTTCAGATTCTTGACACAAAGCATCGTTTTGACTGTTCATTATAATTTAAAAGATATGATTTTTTTTTTTTTAAATACAGTAGTTAAAGGAGCAGTGTGTACAAATCTGGTCAAAAGTGGTACTGCAGCCTCTCCCACTCTCCCTGACTCGGGTTGCCAGATATGCAGACGAATCCAGCTGGGGCCATAACAGCTGAATAGAGTTTTGTCAACAAATCAGAATCAGAATCATTTTTATTGCCACGTAAGTAACAAAAGTTACCACTTGGAAATTGTTTTGGCAGAGAGCGAGCCACTGTGTGCAAGCAAGAAACAGCAGAGAGCAATGACACACAGTTTCACATATAATATTGTGTTGGATATAACCAACACCTTTTTTTACAAAGATCGAAATCCTGGTTTTATTCCTTGTTTTGTCATTAATGATTTGAGAATCATAGCGAGATCCTTTTCAGTTCTGCGGCCACATGGTACTTTACCAGTGAGATTAGCTCGACGCGGTGAGTTCTGGCCCCCGGATCACGGACTTTCTGATTGGTGAAACAGTGGAGGGCGGGACATCGAAATGAAAACAATAATAAGATTTAGGGGCTGTAAAACTATAATAGAAATTCAAATATCTCTGAACTAATGTTATCAGTTTTATTCTGCCTTTTGACAGATTAGAGCCCTTTAATGATGACTAGACATGAAAATCTTACATATTGCTACTTTAACAATAGGGGAACCAGTGTGAGGTGTTAATACAAAAGCTCTTACCAGCTTTACACTATATGACCATAACATCTTGAGTAAACATGCAATATTTATTATACAGGAGCGCAATATCTGTAGCACACCTTAAATAGCTCTAAAGATGTTGACATTTATGGTCTGATCTGAGGGTGCAGGATAAATCAAGGCCTTTACAGTGACATCTGAACTACAAATGCATGTAAATATAGCATTGTGCTTTATGTAGCCTCTGCAGAAATCAATACCAGTGATAAGTATAGAGTCCTGTGGTGATCGATGGTCCATCAGTAACACAAATATTTACTCTGTCAGTGCGACTCTAACGCTCACAGAAACAAGGACGCACCCCAGCCTCTGATAAACTCCATGACTGTACATTTAAAAAAAATAAAATTAAATAAATAAATTTTATATTTTTACGCCCTGTAAATCTAGTTTCTGCCAAATAAGGTTCAATAGACATAATTTATTAGTCATTACTGTCATTCGTATTTTTGTCTTTTGATCTGGATCACTGTCTGGATGCAGGATTTATTTTGAGTTATACTACGATGTGTCTAATTATAGATTAAGCACGCACTCACCACAGACCTTCACACTTCATTACAATATCAACATTCATTCATTCATTCATTTTTCCTTCATTAGTTCATTACTGGATTGAGGGGGTGAGAATCAGAGCTGCCACCAACTGCTCATGGAACAATAGCCTTTCCCCCTAGTGGACAAACACAGACATAACATCTAGTTCATGTCTTTGTTTTGCACCAGTTCTTTTGACTCTAGTATCATCTTTTGATGTGAAACGTGTGACGTAAGATTGTCTTTAAAGTACATATCCTGAAGAAAGATGATTCTGTCTGAAAGAGCTGAAACTGCAATTAAAGCACTCAACTTAGTCTGTCCTGATTTTCGACTTGTCATTTGGCGTGTCACTTGTCATTTAAGCCGGGTTCGAGCCCATCACGGGACCTACTCCAACTGCTCCCACAAATGTTGTTGTGTCCCTGTGCAAGACACTTAACCCCAGATGGCCTGAAGCTCCTGCTGAAACGCCAAGACTGTGACACCACTGATGTAGCAGCCATCTTCCTGTGGACTGGTGCTATGAGCATTGGGTGCAGCTCTCATTCCCACCCCCTCGACCCAGAAATGGACTAATAAAGGGGTTAAAAATGAATGAATGACAAATACTGTGATCCAATTTATCAATAGATTTATATATTTATTTATAGCTTTCAGGTATTGCCATATTATTATTGAGCAATTTAACAAAAAGTAAAAGATAGTGGAAGATTTCACTTTGAATTTTTGGAAAAACACTGAATATCTTACTGAGAATAGGATGGGTACTTGTCTTACATACTAAAAGGCTAAATATGCAATAATGTACATGTTTTTGTTCATGACACTCAAGTTTGTTGATGTCCCTAAACTCACAGTAACATACAGCATTTATTCATATATTTATCTGGGCTTTAATGAGTAGGAAGTAAACAGCATTTCCAAAGAGATTTGCATGTTAGCCTTTCACACAAATCCATCTTTATGTTCAGTTCTTTTTATGATGGGAAAAATACCTACAAAAACTACATTGTGTTTATTGTGTTATTGCTTTCACTCGTCAGTCCACCTTAAAGCAAAATCGACCATCTTCACTTTTAGTTTTCCCCAAATCGAACCTTCAATCTGCGGAACTCTGAACTCGCTGACGCAGCCTTTCTCAGGAACAACAAGCAGAAATAAGAATGGAAGACAGAGGCTTTGCACGGGATTCCGACTCCGCTGTTGTTTTTCCGTAGCATTCCTGGTGTGACGGATGTGTGTATTTTAAGGTGACTTTTAGCCCGAGCCGGTGATTTGTGTGAGCTGTGGTTGTCGGGACGGGCAGTGTTCTCCATGGATTTGGGACGCTGGATGCACTGGGACTTCATGCTGTAATTTGTGGCTCCATTTCCTGCGGGCAAAAAGGGCTTAGACACTTATTTACAGTGTTTTGTTATTTTAAAGTCAGCAAGAAATGTAAATGGACACTTTTTTTTTCTCAATATCAACTCTATTTTGTATAGCTGACATTGACACATGGAGTGATTGAAAATTTGCTTTAAAAAACTGAACGTAGGCGTTTTCATACATAAGCCAAACATTTTAGTAAGGGGGCCACTTTAGCTCACCAGAATAGTCCAGGGGCCGACATCATGGACTAAAAGACTGTCTTGACTGGTATCGGGCTGTTCTGAGCTATAAACTGATCTATAACAGGGCTGGAGTTGGCTAAATGATAATTGTTTATCAGCTCATTATATAATTTTTTGGCACCTCCTTGGCTGCTTCCCGGTCAGCTCAGCTTTATTAGCATCAAGTAAGTTAGCAATCTTTATTTATATAGCGCCTTTCACAGACCAGAGTGAGGAGGCACATGCCAGACCTATTGTACTTATTTGTAGTGGTAGGGGGAAACCGGAGCACCCTGAGGAACCCTACGCAGAACTCCACACAGAAGAGTTTGGAGGAGGAATCGAAGCCAGGACCTTCTTGTTGTGAAAAACAAGTGCCCATTGCCGATATCGTTCTCCATTTAGTGGTTTTGGAAATAGATACATCTGAAACTTAAATATTTCCCAACAAATACAGTGTTGATCTAACTGCAGCAGAAGAAACTAAAATGAAATTGATAAAAAAATAAAAAAAAGAATGTTTCCCCCGTGTGAAAGTTACAAAATGCAAAAGAAAAACCAATAATAATAATAATAATTACCATTTCTTTAAAAACTCAAAACGCTCATAGCATTTTGCACATAAGAAACGAAAAGCAGTGATTTGACGGTGGGGGACTATAATTACACACTGGTCATCACATGGTCATCACATGGTCATTACATGGTCAGCCATTATCTGCCGGTTGTAGTCTTTCCTCATGTCTAGACGGCTGTGTCCCAAACTGTGGGCTTGTTTGGAGCGTACAGAGCAGACCGCGTCATGCCATTAAATTCTCTAACATACTCGTTGTCGCTGTCTGGACTTATTTTCACCGAGAACACACACACACTGCGCAGGATGTGAGACGCTTTCTGTTTTTAGATTTGTGGAAGTTATAAGAGATGTAAATAACACACGGTTGGCATTAAATGGAAAAAATTGTGAACTATTGTGAGTCTGAGTGAGTGTTTGGGTGAATGTTTTAAATGGTCATAGCTTTGAACTCTTGTTTAAAGCTTGCACATGAAAGCTATCAAAGTTGTGTATTTCCCTAGTCTTACTATACCATCATACTCATTTCATTTCGTACTAAGGTCTGGATTTGCTCCATTGACTCTGTTAACAGGTGGGACGGGTTAACTCCTTTACTGTGACGTATGTAATGAGCCCGAGTGAGTGAGGTATTTACATAGTTCTATAATAATAACTGGATAGGGTATTACTATCTCATAGCTGTCCCACCCATAGGCACAGGGGGCGTCCGTGGCAGACTAAATTCACACGGGCTACCCTGAAAAATGTCCATAGAACTCAACTTAAAACAGCTCGACCTCAGTTGACAGAGAACAACGTTCATAAAGGTCAGATTTTTCAGAAATTTTAGTGTCGTTTTGTCATCCTAATTTTTTTTCTTCTTAAATCCAACTTTATTGCAACAAACTCTGCTCAATTGTTTCGCGCTCTAACTCCGCTCTGATGAACAGCTCTGATTGATCAGGACGCGCCGTGCCCCTCTGTGCACATGCATGAGAGCCACACACGCGTATTTTGTGCAAAGCATCATGCATTCTGCGCCATTTCCAAACTACACCCAGCTAATTAAGCACAAACTCTTGACGTCACCGACACCGACCTACAACGCCCGCCTCCCCCGCTCTCTGATTGGTCGGAGGGGGTTCAACCGAGGAAACTGCAGCCACTAGGATCAGACCCAGACGTACATGTAGGAAATAATCATGGACCAGAGTTTACACATGGTAAGACCAGGGTAATATTTTCCACAAGCTCAAACTATTTTGTAGTGAGTTGTTCTTGTATAATCGGAAATTACACCAAATGGTTAAACATTTTGTGTGACCTTGGTTTGTGAAATGTGGTATATAAATAATGATAACTTAGTTAATAGTAGTGGAATATGTTTTTGTATCTTTAGGTAAGACACTTTTGATGCATCCGTAATTGTGAGTGCGTGGTAGTCTACCCATAATGGCAACTCTGGTGTGGCAAAGTGGTGAAGCTTTTTGGATTTTAAGGGCCTTATATGTAATCACATGTATTATTTCGATTATTATTCCAAAAGAGAGATGCTTCTTTGTTTTTCTTATTTTATCCATAGAATGTTTTCAGATTCATAAAAGATAAGATAGACTTTATAGATATCACATTGGAGAAATGTACAGATTCAGAGTCATTTTATTTGCCATTTGCAGTAAAACCACATTGAAATACATCTGAAGAAGTCCCCAGTGTGCACAAGACAAGTACAGGAATGAAACAAGATTAAAAGTACAGAAGTAAAACAAACAAAACAGTCAAATATATATATTGTAGTTCCTCTCAGCTCTTGCAGAAAGCTTTCTCTCTGGACACTAACTCTAGACACTAACTTCTCGCCTCAGACACTAACATTTGATAGGCTCAGAGCAAACCACATGGGCGTGTTTAACCTCCTTATACGGGCATGGTGGGCGGAGCTAAAGAGAGGAGAAAGTGTGAGAATGGATCAGTCGGTGCACAGAGCGGCGGAGGCTTCTCTGCGGGGGACACAGGCATACAACGAGATGGAGACACGCACCAAGGATCCTCTAAGCTTTTGTTTGTCTCGTTGCCATGAGATGAAGCGTTTAAGGGACGTCAGAAACTTCAGCGTCACTCAGGGATGATGGAGATCTGAGGCTGGAACTTACAAAAAAATGACCGAAAAATGCAACTTGAAGGACCTCACAGCGGCTTTGTGCTGTTTTTACAACAAGAACTCACTCAATGCAAAGGTGAGGCACTTGTATTAGTTTTAGTTTGTGGCTTTTTGTTGTTTGAATTGGAATTTAGCTAAACTCTTTCTGGGTTTTATATCAAAATTGCATAGAGCAGGAGTTCAAAACTTTTCAACTAGAAATAACAGAACAATGTCATATAATCCATCTTGTCTATCCTCTAGTTTAAGTAAATTTGGCCTCTGCCAAATCTTTAGATCAGATTTTTCAAACAGAAAACTTAAAAAGAGACACCCTCACTCTGCCAATCAGCCTAAAGTATGTCTAAAATAACACATTTTCCAATAAGATAAAGACAGCAAGTCTGATTTGTATTGTTTCCTTCTGGTGGAACAAACATTATTGATTAGTTATTATGGGTAAATGATATGTACCCCAGCTTAAAGGCGCTATACCCGTTTCTGCGATGTTTGAATGTTTAGCACCGCCCCCCAACTCGCTCAATGGCTTCTCATTTCCCCTACGCTCTCATAACACGGAGCCACCTAGTTTTATTTGCGATCTGATATGTATGCTAACATTAGCATTTGCACAACTTCTTGTAAGCTGTGCAACAATCACTGATGAAATGGCACTAAAGCAACGCACTGCTAACACAATATATAAGTAAAATAATACCGCTAGTTTTGCGTCCTAATGTATTAATTTAAAACCTTAGAATATATTCTAATATTTAATTATAATTTGTTATAGAGCTCCTCAAAGCAGCAGCAGCAGCAATTCTTCCGATCATTTTTCTTGATAACAGAACTCTCAAACCAATAATGACCGAAGCCCCAATGCAACCTCTGTTTGTAATTCAGGTGTGTAAAATACTGCCATTACTCTGCAAGTACAAAACGCTGTCAGCACCTGTCACTACACACTTGTCTGTGTGGAGAAGCTAGCGGAGCTAGCCACGCTCAATAAACAACTACATATCTATAAATCAACACCATTAAACGTCGATCGGACAATACAGTACACATATACATCCTTAACACACATGCACGGATGATTTCAGAATTTGCTGTTAACGTTTTCATGACAAAAATACTGTTTTAAAGTGACAAAAAGCGATTGCGAAAAACCCGGAAGTTACCATGAAACAACTAGCTAGCTTAGCTGTTACCTGCCTAGCACGTCCCGGTGAAACTTTTGGGAGCTAACTATTTTATTTGCAGTCATTCAATACATTTCGAATTACAAGGGTTGTCTAATATTTGTTCAAATTTTTTTATTCAATAATTTTTTTCATCATTTTTTATTTTAGAATTATATTCGAATTTTGAAGTCCAGCGCTGTAGAGGCTAGAGGACACAGGCTGTTCGCTGCTCGTTCTGTGAGCGGAGGAGAAAGAGCGGCCCGCTCAGACTCTACTCAGCACTTTTCACTGCTTGTAATTCTTACACAGCTGAATCAATGACCTCGAGTTTTCAATTAAATGATGTATTATGATACAACTTGTATGTAGTAAAAAGCATTTTTATGAACTACTTAGAAAAAAAATCGGGTATAGCTTCTTTAAAGGTTTGTGCTTGACTCTGTGTGTGTGTGTGAGATTTTATTTTATTATAACTTGTGAAAAATTAAATTGTAATCTATGTCTGATAATGAATGGTCATGTATCCATTTACTTTTATTTGACTGTTTTACAACAACCTGCTCTGGGACTACAGCTGTAGATTAGCACTGCTGCTATAACCTGGTACAATGCATCTCTCCTTTTGGCTAATGTTTATTACACACTGTCCCTGTAAAAATAGAAACCATACCATACTAACTTAATTTCAAAGGTAAACATTTATTATTATGTTTTTCTTTTTGTTCTTTTCCATAATTCCTCTGTATATGCATTTGTTTGCAGCTATTTCCCAATGCCTCACACTGAAACACACATGTTGATTACACAAGTTGATAGCCAAAAAATGGTCAGGGGTTTCTCAACTGATTTTAATGTTGGTGTTCTGAGTCCGAATATTACATGCATTTTGCTCTATCAGGTCAACTTTTTGAGATACAGCCATAGTGTTACGGATTACGTACGTCTACGTTATTATGAATTCTGCTTATCAAATTTGATGGAGTAAATAAAAACTGAATGACTTTGGATACGTTGACTTTTATTTCTTGAGGAAAACGGAAAAAACGTCAAGGGTTTCTCAGCTGATGATCCACAGAAATTTGTTTTTTTACGCAAAATCGATTAAAAAAAATATTTCTGTAGCAAAACATCCTGACCTGATTGAGCAAAACCAACTCGGACTCAGAGCATCAAAATTAGTCTAATTCAGCTGGAAAACCCTGGACTATTTTCAAAACATTTTTGTTGTTGTTACCCAGTGTTATTCATCAGGGCAAAAGATATGTATCCCAGCTTAAAGTAATTAACTAACTTCATTTCAAAGGGAAACATATAATATTTTTCTTTTAGTTCTTTTCCCTAATTCCTCTACATCTGTATTTGTTTGCAGCTTTCTCCCAATGCTGCAAATCACACTGAAACACACACATTGATTGCTTTTTCTTGCTGTATTTCGCACTAACCTCCAGCTAAATGAGACGAGTGGGACTTGGAGATGTAGCATATTGGTCCGTGTGGAGAACAACACTTCCCTGACAGAGTAATCTAATGAGAGTGAATGGTTGTTCCTCTTCTCTGCGTCTGTGAGTCCAACACTGGCCTTTTATTACAGACCCGGGCGCTCCCATAAACCACCACTGTGTGACTGCCTGTCTGTGCGCACCACAGGAGATGTACCACTGATTCTGTCCATAAAGATCCCAGAAGAAGTAGAAGTAGTAGTAGTACTCGTGGTAGTAGTGGTAGTAGTAGTAGTTGTAATAGTAGTCGTGATCATAGTGGTTCTGGTAGTAGTTGTAGTAGTGGTCGTAGTCGTAGTAGAAGTAGTAGTAGTAGTCGTAGTAGTAGTTGTAGACGTAGAAAAAGTTGTAGTAGTACGGCACGGTGGCTGAGTGGATAGCACTCTCGCTTCTCAGCAAGAAAGTCCTGGGTTCAAATCCTGGTCGGAACAGGGCTTTTCTGAGTGGAGTTTGCATGTTCTCCTCGTGTCTGCGTAGGTTTCCTCTGGGTGCTCTGGTTTTCCCTACCACTAAAAACATGCACAATAGGTCTAAATACAAATGAGAGAGTGAATGGATGGTGTTGGTTGGGGGCTGATGGTCCAGTGTGTTCGGCGACTCGCTCCCGTCATCACCGTGTGTGGAATGACTGGAACAATATCTGAACTCTGAACATTGTAAAGCGCTTTGGGTGACCTTGGTCTGTAAAGTGTGCTATATAAATAAACATTACTTACTTACTAGTAGTAGAAGTAGTAGTAGCAGTACTGGTCATAGTAGTAGTAGTGGTCATAGTGGTCTTGGTGGTAGTAGTAGAAAAAAATACAAGAAAAGAACCAATGTGTCCATGAAGAACCTTTTTCCTTATTACAATGTGACAATACGTCCAAAGATGACAAATTATACTGCTTTTCCTATACCAACGATGGTAACATGAAGCACAAGCACACTTAAACTTTGACAA
Organism: Knipowitschia caucasica; assembly: GCA_964034765.1. Classification (NCBI taxonomy): domain Eukaryota; kingdom Metazoa; phylum Chordata; class Actinopteri; order Gobiiformes; family Gobiidae; genus Knipowitschia; species Knipowitschia caucasica. The sequence continues at coordinate 22,314,746 of OZ035824.1, forward strand.
ATCTAAATTATGTTACATTATTATTATTATTTATTATTAATCTTTATTAAGGACACAATACAATACGGTCCAAAGAGTTATACATGATAAATGCATATAAAAATAAATGATAAAAGGATATAGATGATGCAAATTTTAGATGACATAATATGCAGTTTCTCATATACCAACAATAGTAACATGTAGAAGACTTAAAGTTCCATAATCAAGAGTTATTGCATATTTCACGTGTGAGAAGTGAGAAAGCCATGCAGAGTCAGAGTCAGTAGGACAGGACCACGGTGATAAATGTTTGTCTCTGACTCCTGGGGCTTCTTATCGTGACGTACGGCGGCTGTTAAAGAGATTGGATAAAAGCAGCAGGAAGGACACTGGACACTTTCTAACATTTGGAAGAGGATTGCAGAAATATTTACTTTAATCGGAATTTTCAGCTGGCTATAAATCGTTTTTATGAACGTGGCTATAGCCTTTAGTCGTTTAGCACACTCATTTTGTAGCACACTAACATTTCTTTTAGGAAAGGCACGCGTACTTGTTTTGAGTGCAGTTTGGGTCCAATGCACTAAGTATTGAGAGCTTTTGCCCCTCGGCTTTTATCTGCCGGTTTGGATTTATTTTGACATTAGTTCTGTTTGACTTCCTGTTCCCCTGTTGATCTGCCCCCCCCCCCAATGTGTTTCATATGTACCTGTGTCTCTCTGTGTCTATATGTACCTGTGCCTCTCTGTGTCTATATGTACCTGTGTCTCTCTGTGTCTATATGTACCTGTGTCTCTCTGTGTCTATATGTACCTGTGCCTCTCTGTGTCTATATGTACCTGTGTCTCTCTCTGTCTATATGTACCTGTGTCTCTCTGTGTCTATATGTACCTGTGTCTCTCTGTGTCTATATGTACCTGTGCCTCTCTGTGTCTATATGTACTTGTGTCTCTCTGTGTCTATATGTACCTGTGTCTCTCTGTGTCTATATGTACCTGTGTCTCTCTGTGTCTATATGTACCTGTGCCTCTCTGTGTCTATATGTACCTGTGTCTCTCTGTGTCTATATGTACCTGTGTCTCTCTGTGTCTATATGTACCTGTGCCTCTCTGTGTCTATATGTACCTGTGCCTCTCTGTGTCTATATGTACCTGTGCCTCTCTGTGTCTATATGTACCTGTGCCTCTCTGTGTCTATATGTACCTGTGTCTCTCTGTGTCTATATGTACCTGTGTCTCTCTGTGTCTATATGTACCTGTGCCTCTCTGTGTCTATATGTACCTGTGTCTCTCTGTGTCTATATGTACCTGTGCCTCTCTGTGTCTATATGTACCTGTGCCTCTCTGTGTCTATATGTACCTGTGCCTCTCTGTGTCTATATGTACCTGTGTCTCTCTGTGTCTATATGTACCTGTGTCTCTCTGTGTCTATATGTACCTGTGTCTCTCTCTGTCTATATGTACCTGTGTCTCTCTGTGTCTATATGTACCTGTGCCTCTCTGTGTCTATATGTACCTGTGCCTCTCTGTGTCTATATGTACTTGTGTCTCTCTGTGTCTATATGTACCTGTGTCTCTCTGTGTCTATATGTACCTGTATCTCTCTGTGTCTATATGTACCTGTGCCTCTCTGTGTCTATATGTACCTGTGTCTCTCTGTGTCTATATGTACCTGTGTCTCTCTGTGTCTATATGTACCTGTGCCTCTCTGTGTCTATATGTACCTGTGTCTCTCTGTGTCTATATGTACCTGTGCCTCTCTGTGTCTATATGTACCTGTGTCTCTCTCTGTCTATATGTACTTGTGTCTCTCTCTGTCTATATGTACCTGTGTCTCTCTGTGTCTATATGTACCTGTGTCTCTCTGTGTCTATATGTACCTGTGCCTCTCTGTGTCTATATGTACTTGTGTTTCTCTCTGTCTATATGTACCTGTGTCTCTCTGTGTCTATCCTGGTTCCTCTTGTTTGGGTTTTGAGTTTTTACCTTTTATTTTATTAAACCCTTTATATTTGACATTCCTGCATTCTGGGTCCTTCACCTCATGACAGCTGGTTGATCTAATTCCATTTTGAAAGGGATCTTAGATGACAGTACCACAAAATATAATGCTATTTTCAACATTGAATAATATTATAGTTCTTTGGATATTTCATATTTATTGCCAATATTTCTTTGTATTGTTTTTCCTACTTAGTACTTTTGGGTGCTCTCTATGACTGATGTATACATTAAAACAGGCCATTTTGCATACATACATAGCATAAGTGGCAAAATTTAATATAAAAAAAGTGTCTAGGTATTTCATTAAGAGAGCAATGTCTCTCATACTCTTATCCATACATTGACCCTGAGGAATCATCAGATTTACTCAATCCTGAAAAACAATTGCTTTGGGAATAACACTTAATAATCTGTTATGATTTAGTGACATGCTTTTGATGAATGTAGAAGGGATTGACGGGTCCCGAGGGTTAAACTGGCATCGCACCAAATCAACACATGGGGCAGAAGAAGTGGGGTAGAGGCAGTAGAGGCAGTAGGCGGTCGAGGCGGTGGAGCAATAGAGGCTGTGGAGGCGGTAGAGGCTCTGTCCTGGATTCAAGGACAGAATCTTATCCATGTTCAGCGAGGACACAACACTTCTCTAAAGTCACTGTAAACAGCCTGACCTCCAGATCAGAACCGTACATGACATGATTGGAAACCAGTCGCAACAAAAGCCTTTAATTTTTCAGACTAACCCCATATACAAACTGTCTCATGGCTCATTTGTTGGTTTTGTTTAATGTAGAGAATACATTTGTGGTAATGTTATTTTGGGAGTTATATGTTCAAACTGGACCAGAATCATACTGCTTAAAATGTTTCAAAAACTGTAGAACGTGATATTGCAAGGATTCCTGCTAATATTAGTCTTTATTAGGGCAACACGGTGGCTGAGTGGTTAGCACTCTGGGTCCTGGGTTTGAACCCCAGTTGGAAACAGGGCCTTTCTGAGTGGAGGTTTTATGTTCTCGTGTCTGCGTAGGTTTCCTCCGGGTGCTCCGGTTTCCCCTACCACTTAAAACATGCACAATAGGTCTGAATGTAATGAGTGAGTGAATGGAGGGTGTTTGGTCAGAGGCTTTGATGCTCCAGTCTGTTCGGCGTTTAGCTTCCCTCATCACCGTGTGGAGAGAATGGAAGGATCTTAATTATATCTTGGTCTGTAAAAATGTGCGAAATAAATAAAGATTACTTACTTATTACTTATTAGTTTTGTAATTTCCTGTTCTCACTACACAATATTGTGGTATGAAACACTATAAAAGTTTATAACAAGTTTAACCAGAATGATTGACAATTGGGAGGACTTTAGATATTTCATGACACTTAGAAGCAACTACTTTTAAAGTTCAAATGATCCACCCGGAGTAGAAATTCCTCCTATATACCTTTAATGGGCGATAAACATTACTTAAGATCAAATAGGCCTTTTACTGAAGAACTATATTCTGCCTGTTACTGGCCCCAGACGGCTGGAATCAAAGAAAAACACCAAATAATCTGTTGGATTAAAAAATTAATAATAGTTGATATGAAAATAACCCTGGCATTGTGTGCGTGTGTACATGATTGTGTATGATTGTGTACGTGATTGTGTGTTATCTCCCAGAGTCCAACCTTAAACATCATAAATACAATGTTTTAGTGTGTCCCAGAGACGTGTTTACAAGAGAAGATGAGGTCTTTGTAGTAAACAGGAAAGGAGTGGACCTCATGTACTTTCTGAGCTCACGGACTTCAGTCTCCAGATTCTATCTCAGACAATATTCCATCGCACAGGATTTAATGAGGAGCTAAAGTGTGTTTGCATTTCCATAACTTTGACAGCTTGTAACTTTGGGGGAAAGGAGTCAGCAACTTTTATGAATACTGTATCTCCACTATAGACTGCACACTATGTCGCAATTGACTCTAAATCTAAATGTAAGTTGGATCCAATTTCAAACCGGAGACTCTGCCGCTGTTTAGACAATTTAATGCAATTTGAAAACAAAATAGATAATCAATCCTTTACAGTCCTTTACAACACTCAAAGTGCTACACAAATCCATTAAAACATTTCATACAATCAAAAAGTTAAAAGCATTGAAAAAGTGCCTCCGTGCTAATGAGGCAAAAGTGTAAAAAAACAGTCTGAATAAATGATTCTTGATTTTAAAAAGGCCAAAATCAGTGAGGACAGGCATTTCAGGGGCCAGCTTGTTCCAAAGTCTGGGTCCAGGACTGAGAAGGGCCGACCCCAGTGTTTGGATCTATAGTCCTTGCTGCTGTCAGACTGTACAATGAGAACTGCTGAATCTGTGCATGTCATTCATCTGTAAATAAGTAAATACAGAAATCATGTGCAATATGTGTGTAATGGCCGTGTTACAGTTAGTACCGCCAGTTAATGCTTTTAATCACTGATTCTTTAACCTAGCAACGCCACCCTATATTTTAATTGGGAAACCCACATGGACGCGCACGTCCGTGATTGAGTGGACCAGGAGACACAAATAAGAAAATGGTTCAATTTATTTACAATAAAGGTAGAGATACACTTGTACAAAAATGAGGTTTTCGTTCTTTTAAAATTAGCTCTTTACACAACAGTTTTTCAACCATGCCCAAAACATTAAAACATTATCCCCAATTGCCAACCCCCACAGTTCACTGTCCTACCGTAGGCTCGCGCTGGTCAACACAGTGACTGGCATGGCGCGCGCGTCAGAGCGCACGCTGATGTAGCCGGGCAGCTGTCCGGTCTGGTCTGTCAGAGTCGCAGTCCCGTCCCAGTCCCAGTCAAGTCAAGTCTCAACCGTTAGAGAGGACAGGGGTGCGCGGACTGGGTCCACTTTGGCCAGTACCAGCCGATGGCTCAATGAAGAGAGTGAATGAGAGACCCGCTTGGAATACAGTCCTAAAAGTTTTCGAAATTTCAGTGATTAGAATCGTGCATTGGGGTGGAAACAAGTAGAAATCCAAGAAACCATATTTCCCCAGGCACTTACCCATATGAAAAGGCTTCAGAGGCGCCGTGCGTGCATCTTAGCCAATTGGAATGGCTTGACCCAAAGCTGAACTAAAGAGCAATGAATAAAGTAACTAATTAGATGAAATAATAAAAAGAGGAAAAGGAAGGCCTTACCAGAGTTGGGCACTGTCACGGTGCCACAGTCTGGTGCACTTGTGCGTAAGCACTTGCCTGACGCTGCGCACTGTAACCAGCGCAAATTAGAATGGATTCAAAATAAACGATTATATGGTGCGCACGGGGCAGCTTACTGGGGCAGTTTGGTGTTGTGGCCTGCAGCATGAGCCACAAGTTTAGAGTGAGAGCCAAGCCGTACGTTCAAACTGTGTAATGTGAACTAGGGAAATGGAGCATTTTAGTCCACATTAACACCACATTACTTTATTGAATGAACGCAGATACTTACTGAAGAGCAAGTGATGCTGGTTTCAATTGCAAATCACAGATCTGGCGAGGCTCCAGCTCATGCTGCTGCACAGCTCCCGGGCAGTGGGTGACAGAGGCAAGAAGGAGTGCAGGTGCGCTAACTACCTTTTAAATGGTGAGGCGGCACGCAATAGGCTACCAGCGGCTCAAGGGGCCTACCATCACATGTGCAAAACAAACTTCAGAACCTCACTGAATGTCACTTTATCTACGTATTACCCCGACATATGTGTAGATAGTATTAGGTACATAGATACTTTATTGATCCCTGTTGAAGAAATGCAGGTGTCCAGCAGCAGCAAAAACACATCCATCCAAACAAACAAAACAAAATAGATAATACAAAAAATATCTGTCAATAATATTAAAAATATAACAGTCCTTCAGGTCACAGGTTGAGCCGCCGCTTGGTTTGGACCATTTTCTCTGCTCTGGTCCAAAGTAAAATACTAAATGCTTTGTTAGCAGTTTTCAAAAAGTTAGCATTCCTACAGTGGATTTTTTTGCCTGATCTGCTTGTTTTGAACCATGAATCCTCTCTGCTCTGGTCTGGACCAGTGTAAAACCATGAATCCTCTCTGCTCTGGTCTGGACCAGTGTAAAACCATGAACACTGTACTGCAGCAACAAGAAAAATAACAATTGTAAAACACAAAACAACTGTTTCAGAGACACTCAGGACTCGCTGTTTCCAGAACATTCTAAAGTAAAAAAATAAATATATTTTGTGTATCACTTTGCACTATATATACAGAATAGATATTTTGAAAGATTCATATTACAGCTAAAAACATAGCCTCTACTTATTTTGTATATTGTGTGTTCTGTCTGCAACACTGAAATTTCCCCACTGTGGGACAAATCAAAAATCTCTTATCTTATCTTGGTATTTCCAAAAGGGGCTGAGTTGATGACCTCAATAATTTATATTCATATTCTAAACATATGCCATACCAGTAGGGTTAGTACCATGAATGAACCGAGCAAACCATCTTCAGCTCGTTCATGTAACTGGGCAATAGTTAAGTCTGTATTCAATTGATAACGTTTGGATTTGAGGAGGTTATTAAAAAATACTTGGCTGCGGTTTTAGATTTTAATAGACACAGGATTATATTATGTTGGGAGAAGAGACACAGGCTTTATGTTTTAAAGGGCAGCTCATCCGTCACATCAAGGCCACAAAGGGCAAAGAGCTTACATCGGTGTCTCCTGATTGGTCGATTGGCAAAGACTGGATTGTCACTGCAACAATGGGACCTCTAACCCCGGACGATGAATATCCAAGAGCAAGAGATTTTGAATTTTGTCTGCTCTGTCTGTAAATATGACAAATGAATGGGTCGTGTTGATCGTGTAGAGTTGTTTTTCAGAAATATAGAAAAAGAAAATGTGTTTTCCCTGATCCTTATTTAAAATCAACCTTAAAACTCCTTTTCACTTACATCATAACCACACAGCCCTCTTTCCATGCTGCTTTTATCCTGGATTTTAATGTGTATTTTAACTGTTTTTGAAATGCACTTTATACTTGTATGTAAGGCAAGTGTCAAGAAATAAAATTTATTATTACTATTATTATTATTATCTGAACTCTGAACATTGTAAAGCGCTTTGGGTGACCTTGGTCTGTAAAATGCGCTATATAAATAAACATTACTTACTTACTCTTATTATTTGATAGTGATTTGTTTTTAAAAGTTCATAATTATTCCTATGTCTCAAAGTCCTTTCTAGGGGCCAACATTATATGATTTTTGAATATTGTCACCACTTCTGAACAAAACAAGATAGCATTAAAATCATGAATAATCACAGTGCATTAAAAAGAAAGATAAAAAATATATAAAATCCCTCAGATGTAGCACAGCGAAACAGTATTGTTTTTAACCTGGATATAAACATTATCAGAGAAGAGGCCTGTCTCACATTTTCAGGAAGATTGTTCTAGATTTTAGCTGCAAGAATCTGAAATGCGGCCTCCTAATGTTTAGTTCCAACTCTGGGACCAGCAGGAGGCCAGTCCTTGTGCTCATCAGAGTCCAAGTTGGTTCAAGAAAATAAAAATAGTAACAACTAAGACAATACTATAGTACTGTATTTTCCGGAGTGTGAGTCGCACCAGTGAAAATGCATAATAAAGAATGAAAAAAACATAAATAAGTTGCACTAGAGTATTGCATTTTGTGGGTTTTTGACGACAAAAATGCATTTTCTAATACAAATAGAACACTGAAAAAAATAGGCCAGTGTCTCCCAAAGTGGGGTCCGCGGCCCCCTGGTGGGCCGCGAGGGTACTGCAGGGGGGCCGCGGGAGGTCATAAAAAAAAAAAAATATATTTAATGTTAAATTTATAATGTTTTGTTTGTAATATTAAAATATTTGTGTTCATTATTTGACTTGAATTATCCACTGTAATCATTTTTGTATTACAATGTTTGTAGCAGAGGCTATTTCCCCAAAATAAAATAACCAGAAGAGCCTATTCTTAATGTTGTCTTCTTGGTTATTATTTTGGGGGGCCACGCAGACCCGTCAGATTTTTAAGGGGGCCTCGGTGTTACTGAGTTTGGGAATGGCTGTCCTAGGCTATTATTTGACATTTTACAGTGAACAAAATATAAAATTTAAAATATTAAATGTGATAATTTCACACATGTCACTCCAGAGTATAAATCGCACCCCCGGCCATACTATGACCGAAAACCATAACGTATAATCTGAAAATAAAAATCTATTGGCTCGTTGGAATGCTGTGATGTCACATAAACACAGTATTTAAAGCCACCCTGTGTAATTTTTACTGCTGCTCCATATGCAAAAACATGTTAACTAATAACAAATGTGACCTTTTTAAGAACATTTACCTCCATCATGTTTTTAAAATTGTATTCATTGGCTTAGAATGTAACTTATAAGTGTCCATGGGAGAGGAGGACTATCCGTGTAAATGCGCCATCTTGGAAAACGGTGGTGGATAAGGGACAACAAAATGCGAGAATTGTGTTTCGTTTCACATGAGCTACTGATATTGTTGCTTTCACCGTGCCTTCACATGAAGGACCACAGTTATATAAACGAACCATGGAGGACCACAATTATGTAAAAGAACAATCCAAACAACAATCTTTTATAAAAATAATTATGGAGTATCATAGCAACATAGTGTCAACATCACAAACCACACGCACGAAGCGTTAACACAACAGGAGGCACATTGTGTAGTTTGTACACAACAAACTCACACCTGAACATTACGTAACTTTTTCACACTGACAATAATGAGAACGAGGCAGAATCTGCAACACAGTCTCAGGATGTTCTGACCCGATCCAAGCGCAGTCCAACTACTGTCACAAGTTTACACTAAACTTATACAGGGAAAAAGCCTCAAATAAAACACAGAGAATCCCCACAAAACAATCACAGAATACTTTATCAGCAGCGTGAGTGAATGTTCTGTTTTCTTACCTGGTGAAGCAGAGAAGGCGCTGTAGCTAACGCTAATGCTAACATGATCTTTTAGCCATGTCCTGCTGCTGCTGTGTATATCTCCTGCTTCTTTGATCACCGTTGTTTTAAGCTCCCACGGACGTTATTCCTCCATGTGTCTCTTCTCTTGACACCGCGTTTGTAAAACTATATATTATAATAGAACCATGGTAAATCTCAGTAGAGCCTCTGTGCAGTGGGTGCTGCTGTCTGAACGCGATCTTGTTTATATGTCGGCTCCACGCGTCTGTCAAGTGCCTGTCTTTGACAGTGCTCCTCAACTGTAAGGCCACCGTACATGAGTAGACTGCAATATAAGATCTCAACGCTAGATGGCACTAAATATTACACAGTGCCCCTTTAAAAAGACAAATGAACCGCAGTACTTAGAGTATACATGGTCTTCATATTGGCTTCGGTGCATTTCGCCTGAAACAAGGGGGTCTTTGTCCCCTAAAAATTAAGTGGATCTGTCGTTAATGCCAAATGAAGAGGGCCCTGGAGGACGGTAAAATCGATGCAGATGAGACCGGGACATGTTTGAGCCGCTTTCTGTCCAACGGTAATTTAGTGCGAATTTAGTTTAACATTCCCTCGTCCTGTAATAAACCTGTCCTTCACCTCAGCTCCAGTTGCACGCTTCATACAGGCCTCTACGCAAGGCCAGGTACAAGAGAATGTGTGTGTTTGCACCAGTGGGGGCGGGTCCTGGGTCTAAAAGGTCCATGAGCACGTGCGCGGACATGCTGTAATCTCACTCCCTGCTGGTGGGGGTGTACCTGGAAACAGACTTACCCAATGCTTTTGTACGGTTTCTTCTTTCTTCTTGAAAACGGCAGCCGTCTCCCTGCAGGAGGATCAGTGAGGGACTGGTGCTCTGTGAATTGGGTGGCAGCTCTGATTGCCTCCTCCCTGACCCAGTAAAGGATGAATAAAGGGATGGAAATTAAATGACTTCAGAATGCCCAATGAATGGGGCTCATGCAGCTAACACATGCTCAATTTTTTTTTTTCACATTTTCCTGCCCCAGAGGCCATTTTTAAAAAGCCCACAGAGGGCAAAAGTGGTGGCACATTAATTTCAACAGCGTTGATTTCTTTCTTTCTTCCTTAAATGTTATAGGTTTTGTAGTGTATGTATAAGTCCGAAGGCCTTTAAATAATTAGTGCACAAGTTTTCACATTAACAAACCATAGAAAAAGCTGAGACGTGTGTTTTTTCTGATTGCCTTTTCTGATCTTTATTTTTGTGCTTTTTGCTCATTCATCAAAGCAATAGATAACATGAGCTCAGTTTAAGCCTGAATGACACAGACTCAGGATTATTGTGGCGACTGGTGCAGTCACTGCGGACACCGCTCTCACAATGACATCATCTCCAGGGCTCTTAGAATGACCACATCTTTATATATTCACATCACGGCCTCACTTTAAATATTACATTTGTCTTTATGAGCTGCATAATCCATGAATGATCCACCTCTGCTGCTGTGACCTAAAGTGCTCCTGCATTTTAATACTATTGTTAGTTTTAGCATTATCTATTTATTTGTTTTGTTTGTATGAATGGATGTGTCTGCTATCTATCTATCTCTCTATCCCTCTATCTCTCTATCTATCTATCTATCTGTGCTCTTGCATCTTGGTTGTCATGATGACAGCATATGGAAAAAGAACACCTCTCAAATACAAAACAAAAAGAAATGCATATAAGTGTGAGAGTTATGCGATGCATTTATAAACGACAGGCCTTGGAACAAGGAGAGAGCTGCTGAGAGAGTTATTTATTACAACGGCACGGTGGCTGAGTGGTTAGCACTCTTGCCTCTCAGCAAGAAGGTCCTGGGTTCGAATCCCGGTCGGACCAGGGCCTTTCTGAGTGGAGTTTGCATGTTCTCCCCGTGTCTGCGTAGGTTTCCTCCGTGTACTCCGGTTTCCCCTACCACTAAAAATATGTCCAATAGTTCTGGCATGCGCCTCCTGTACTGGCAACCCCGCTCCCATCTCTGTGTGGAGTGAGAGACAAATGCCCAAAAATTAACAATTGTAAACCGCTTTGAGACTCAGATCTGCAGTGAATAGGCGGTATATAAATAAAAACTTACTTACTAACTTACTTACTTACAACCATCAGTTCATTGTGAATAACACTGCACTTATTCAGTGTTGAATAAAATATGGTTGACAACAGTGTTGCAATAAAAATGCTAAGTACCATTCTCACTCTGTTTGTTTGTGTAGCACATTCGCTGAGGCGGTCTCAACCTCAAATACACCTTCAAAGAATTGTTCAATTACTTAAAATGTATTTAAGGAAACAGGTTTTTTAAGATGAGTTTGAAATCTCTGATATAATTCATTATGTAAAGCCACAACCAATGGAATGATCAACAAAGAGCTAGCTCACTCACTGTCAAAGGGGCTAGCACAAACTGTCATACTTTGTTTAGGAGAAATATTGTGGACTGTCTCTGTGTTTTTCAACCAGTGTACTTTGGAAACTATCCAATATCACTATTTGGTCAAAATACTGTGAAGAGAAAAAGAAAGATTTGAAAGACTTTTTTGCCCTTGTTTGATTTCCGATATGGGAGCAGAGATGGCGGATGCTCGGTCCCCCAAAGTTCGGTGTTCGGTTCCGCAAGGTTCAGTGCTCGGTTCCGCAAGGTTCAGTGCTCGGTTCCCCAAGGTTCAGTGCTCGGTTCCCCAAGGTTCAGTGCTCGGTTCCCCAAGGTTCAGTGCTCGGTTCCCCAAGGTTCAGTGTTCGGTTCCGCAAGGTTCAGTGCTCGCTTCCCCAAGGTTCAGTGCTCGGTTCAGCAAGGTTCGGTGCTCGGTCCCCCAAGTTTCAGTGCTTGGGATCGTTGTTCTATAGTAATGTCTTTAGACCTTGTAATGTATAGGAAAGGTTTCAGTTTCATGGAGAAGACAATTAATTGTTGTAATTTAGGTTTTATTAATTTTCTTTTGCAGTCATACATTAATCAATGAACATTCCACAGACTGTACAAGCTCAGTTTTTAGAAAAATAACTGTGCCCCAGATATTATTATAGACCCATGCTTGCAACACACAGGAAGGAAGCAGTCACACAAAAAAGTAAAAAAGTAGAACATATAAACTTTTCCGCCGTGTCGCTCAGTGGTGTGACTACAACTATTTTCTTAAGTTATTCTTGTGTCCTTGGGCAAGACCATTCCTCTCACCTTGTCCTCAGTGTCTAACATAAGAGTGAGAAAGTGTGGGTCTGAAGTGGTCGAACCAGTTCAAGGAAATAGTTGCGTCACTTGTGCGTCAGGTGTAGGTGTGTATGCAGGCAGTCGGGTTAGTCAAAATGCCACAGGTCCACACGTGAGATTACTGGGAATATCACACGGAAAAAATGGCAAAAAATATTGGATTTTGTCAGAACTAGAACGTTTTTTATGAAGGTAAACCTGAAGAGCCATGCAGAGACCGAGCAGCTGCGAAGTAAGTATGTGTGTATGATTCATAATAGTGGTTTTGGGGGACAACAGACTAATATATAGATTGAAAATGACTTACAAGTGTCAACCAGAGGAAGAAAATGAAATTATTGGAATATCATTACCAAAAGCTTTAGTCACTTGTCAACTCGAAGAAGGAAGCTCAAAAATGATTGTACTTCCAGAAGAAAGAGCTTTCACTTTAGTTACTTTTATCAGTTACTAGTTATTTGTATTACTTGTACTGCCTATTTAAACTTATCAAACTTTGATAAGTTTATTGTGCCAGTAGTTGGATTCTTTATGATTTTATAAGTCTGAGCTCCAATGGATCATTTGAAGTATGAGAAAGATCATGATTTATGATGAATCATGTATTTGTTCTTTTACTTTCCACAAAACATTATTACAAGCACATGACGTTTTACAAAAATGTTTGAGGTTTTGTGAGAAAAAAAAATAAAAAATAAATGTGAAAAATGAACTCCCAAACTTGCCAGGTTCTTCTGTAGAATCAGATGGTTGCCAGGCGTGTGAAACAAATGCTGAAGTTTGTTCCATGCAAGATTGTCATAATTGAAAAGTATATTAACTGTAGTTTAGCTGTACTAATCCCAGGTCATGTCTTGGTCGGGAGTGGAAGAAGGCAGGGACTTGGACTTGGAGTTTATTGAGATGCTCCTGGAATATGGGCGGATGTGGAGAGAGGTGGAGAGGTCAGGAAGTGGAGATGTGGAGAATTAGAATCCGATAATCTTCTGATCAGGGAAAGTAGAAACAAGAGGAGGGGCAGACAGGTTTTCTAATCTGCTCTTGACAGGTCCCTCAAGATGACCGCTGTTGTGATTTTGGGCTGTCCAAAAATATATGCTATTGATTCTAAAGTGTGTGTAGGAGCCTAAAACACAGTTTTGCCTTTTTTGTTTATATTTAGAATATTTGTATTTTGTTTTGTATTATTATTTCTATTAGACTAGAATGTATTATTTGAAAGTGAGAAACCTCGGGGAGATCCACATCCGCTCCAGGACTCAGACTGTAGAATGTGGACCAAGGCCTTGCAGCGGCTGCAGATTGTGGACAGGTCCGGTGTAGGACTGAAGCAGCTCCCAGGCGGGTCAGGCAGGGCAGTACACAGGTGTAGATGGAGGGGGCTGGGCTCAGAGGTCCCGTTGTCGCGCCATGAAACAGACAATGGGACAACGGGTGAATAGCAATGAACAGACTACAGTCCAAATCCTTATAATGCAGACAGATAAAGTAGGAAGGAGGAGAGGATTGTGCTCAAGTTACCATACTTCTCCAGCAGGGGGCTCCATATGCAGCTTGACTGACAGTCTAAGATTTCTTCCTGAGTCTTATTTTCCTAACCATATACTAAACTGAAGAGGACTGTTTTAATCCTTGAATGTAGAAACCTTATTTGCTTCCTGAACGTGGATGAAGTTGATTTCACAGTAAAGCAGCCACCAACAGAGCTTGAACGTTGAGTATTAAAAATGTTGATACTCACCGCCTGTGTTTGTTGTTTCTTGCTGCAGTTCTCCAGAGATCAGTTCATCCTGGACTGTCCTCCGGAGAAGCTTCGGCGAGAGCTGGAGGAGGAGCTCAAGATGAACGGTGACGAGCCCCGGAGCCACGCATGGTTCCACGGAGCCATCCCCCGACAGGTGAGCTAACCAACACCTTTTTCACAAAGATAGAAATCCTGGTTTTAGGAATTGAGAATCATAACAAGACCTTTTTTAGTCCTGCGCCACATGGTACTTTACCAGTGAGATTAGCTCGACGCGGTGAGTTCTGGCAACCTGCGTCAGACTTTCTGATTGGTGAAACAGAGGAGGGCGGGACATCAAAATTAAATATTCCTGAACTGCTGTTATCAGTTAAGGAAGTATTGGAAAAGAACGTGTTTTATTAATGCCTTTTGACAGATTAGGGCCTTTTAATGATGACAGATTAGGGCCCTTTAATGATGACAGATTAGGGCCCTTTAATGATGACTTGACATTCAACTCTTACATATTTCTACTTTAATATGTATTTTTTCACTGGTTCGGTCTCTCACAATCCTGGACATCAACTATATATTACTCACTTTTTCACTTTTTTGTCTGTAATATTTTACAGAGCCCAAAAATGCATATGAAAACTACTGATGGAACCAACAACTTTATTGCATATTATATTTTTTATGATTTAAAAGTTTTCAAAGTTAAGATAAGTATTTTGTTTATAATCATAGCATTACATTACAATCTCTTCATTATCTTGAGCAGGCTCCTGTCCCTCCCTTGGGGCCGGGGAAGAGAACTTGTCCAACCAGATTTTCTTTAATGTTTATTTTAGGGCTGTCAAACAATTAATTTTTTTAATCGAGTTACTGTAATTACAGCTTAAAAATTAATTAATCGTAATTAATCGCATTTCAAACTATTGGCAAAATTTTGCCATATTTTTCTGTAAATGGTTGTTTGAATGGAAATATAAATGACAGCATAGTGAACATATGTACTGTATTTGTTTGTTTTAACAATAAATCCATATAAAATGGAATTAACATTATTAACATTCTGTCTTTCTGTTTAGACTCAGACCAAAACTATTGTTTGTTAAAGATGAGGGACATTTCAAAATAGTCTGAAATGCAGAATGTCATTAAATCTGTTTGATTTGCTCACACCATTACTTTTTTTGGCACAAATAACATGAACTGGTAGTCGAATGGAAAATTAGGTACCTCAGCTTTAATTTAGCGAGTGCGCTTCAGGAGAAGACACGGAGGAGACTGAGGCTCCGCAGTCCAGCTTCAGCGCTGTATATATTGTGTGCATCGGTTACGCAAAGACACGTACGCACACTAGAGAATAGTTCTGTAATAGTTCTGTGCGTGGTCTTGGATATGATCCCATTACGCAGCGACGTTCGCCGTCATCACAGCCGCTGGAAGTGGGACCTGCTGTCCAGAGCGCTGTGGCGCCCGCAGCTCATCATGCAGAGTTCATACAGGAAACAACAAGTGCCCCGCGGTCACGCGTGTATTCTTTCAAAACTTGAATTCCCAGAGACCTGCTCTGTCCCCATCTTACACACATGTGTCCGCGGCATTCTGTGTTAATATGGGACGCATGGGCATGCGTCAAATGCGTTAATTTTTTTAACGCGATTAATGAAAAAAATTAATTAAAAAATTAAAAAATTAATAATTTTGACAGCCCTAGTTTATTTTTTTGAGAAATAGCAACTTTACGTAACGACTGAAGCAACATGAAGAAAACTTAACAGGTCATAGTTTGTGTGTTGTACAAGATTCTAGACTGAGTAGATTTAATGGGTAGTAATAAAATGGTATGTATTAGAGCAGCTTGGGTTTGGGGCCAGAAGTATAAAAGTGGAATAATAGTTTTTTGCTGTTTTTTTTGACATATTTTGGTCTTTTAACAAATTCACATATTTTCACTGTATTTAAAGGACAACTCACCCTCAAATCCACTTTTTTTTGCTGATAAATGGTACAAATGAGTGTCCAATAGTGTTGTCTACATATTCTGGTCATAATTTTGTCACTTTGGTGCAAATTAGTTGAAAGTTAAAGGAACAATATGTAAAAATCTGGCCAAAAGTGGTACTGCAGTCACAGTCAATATTTTGTAGTCCTCTCCCACTCTCCCTGACTCAGGTTGCCAGATTCACACCAAATCCAGCAGCAAACACAGGGAATTTTTTTATCAGTTGTTTGTCCGTCTCCATTCACATTGCCATGACAGCCGTGCTAATGCTGAATGAATGTTTTGATTAATGTTTTTTTATTATTATTATTTGGACATTTGAGATAAAAAACAAAAACAAAATAAAAGCAATGTAATTATACATAGTTTATGCAAAATAAATAAGCAATTGATGTCCAAAATAAGAGTGGGAAGAATGGATGTTGGAACGTATTTCTTCAGCGTATCAACATCAGGGTTTGCTCAAGAGGATATCACCTTTCAATTTTATTTATTCCCTATTTTTTAGACAAACATGTAAAAGTCCCACATCAAAAAGAGACTAACATTATTTTAATTGGGGTACATGTGGTCTTAAATGATTATTTTTACAATTAAGCTATAATCTGCAAAAAAACGTCTTGACCTTCATCTTTTACCGTTTTTAGAGCAATCTGTCATAGAATGTGATAACATGCAATAAATACAAAAAGACATAGCCCGGGATCGAACCCGGGTTCCTGCATTGTAAGCACAAAGTTTAGACCACTAGACCACCGATTCACACGAATGGAGATACTGTGAAGAACGGACTCAAACTAGAAAATTCTGCATCCCACGTGAACTTTTATCAGCTGTCTCAATTGTTCAAAGGCGTCCCGATATAAATCCTCGTTTTAGTCTTTGTTTTGTCATTAATGATTTGAGAGTCATAACAAGACCTTTTTTAGTTCTGCGCCACATGTTATTTTACCACTGAGATTAATGAGCCGCACGGAGTTCTGGCAACCCGATCACAGACTTACATGACACTTCCTGATTGGCGAAACGGCGGAGGGTAGGACATCAAAATCAAAACAATAACAATTTTTACGGGTCGTAAAACTAATTTTGATAATCAAATATCTCGGCTGAACTACTGTTATCAGTTAAAGATGAATTTGAAAAGAGTATGATTTAATAACGCCTTTTGAAATATCCGGGTCATTTAATGATGACTTGACATGCAAATATTACATATTGCTCCTTTAAACTTCCTGTCTAAAACCCTCTGTGAGGCGCCATCTGCAGGCGACCTGTATTACTACATTTGAATTTTGAATCTGGCGCCAACACTGGCGCGGCAGCAAGACCTGACGTCTGAAGCAAGACCTGACGTCAGCAGCCCCCCACCCAGAGCAATGTAAACAGCCCAGTCTCGTTCACGCTCCCTTTAGTTCTCCAGGCTACGCCCATTTAGAGGAAGATTTGAACAGGAAATGTTTGGGTTCAACCACAACTGGGCCAAATATTAAGAAGAGATGTATTTGAAGACTGAAAGTTATATGTACTTTTTAGTTCACATTTTAGAACAGATTCAATTATATGGTGTTTTTTCTTGAGATAATAGGTGTTAAAATGAGGTCTAACTTGCCATAGTGTCCCATTACCATCAATGCAGTAAGTTACTGTAGAAATGATTATTTAAAATAATTTCAGGGGCCGCTGACAACGGTCACACAATGGGCCGGATTTGGTCCATGGGCCTGAGTTTGACATGTCTGTATCAGAGCGAGTGTGATTGTTAGAATGGAGATGAGTTTTCAGGCAAGATTCTGTCACATTTCAAACATGTACAGACGGAAAAACCAACAGTCAAAGTTACACAATAGTTTTCCAAACTTTCCCAATGTTTATGTTTGTATTTACTGCGGAGAGGACCATCTTTTGCTTTAAACGTACTGCTTTTGTGCTATTTCAAAACTGTGGCACTTTACCCTTCCCCTTGAGCTGTAATAGATTCTGAACTTTTACCTCAGTTTGTTTCGGAATAAAATCTTCTGGAACAATCTTCCTGAAAATGTGAGACAGGCCTCTTCTCTGACAGTGTTTAAATCCAGGTTAGCTGCTACAACTCAGGGATTTTTATCTTTATTTTTAATGTACTGTCATTATGTATGTGTATGAATTGTGCGATACAAATAAACTTGCCTTGATCCAAAGGAAAGAGGAAGCCCCTCCTTGTGCACTCTGAGATCTAATCACTTTTAATAAGTGGCTTCCTCTGACTAAAGCAAACCCTTTCCAGGGGTCTCCTGCATTTTTCGATCGGAGAGCTACTTTTGAGCAACAGAAATGACAGAGAGCTACTGTTTTTTTGCAGTCGAAATAAAACTTTAGTTTATGTAAAAACTCATGGACAACACTCATGTAAAATGCACCATATTACTGTAAAACCTTGCATTAGTGAACATCATAAATACATGTACAGTATAGTTAAATTACTCAAAATGTAATCATGTAGGATCATCTGTATGAATCTTGAATTTTTTTTGCGAGCTACTGGTAGCGCTGTCGGAACTTATTTTCCGATAATGACTTGTGTTTTATGTAATATCCCTTACGTCAAAGACACGGCCTGGCGGAAAGATCCGGCCTGCAAATGAATTCTCTTGGTCCCCTGGATGATATATGATTAGTATTAGAACCTGCCGCACAGAGTCATAAGGAAATATTGGATTATTCATTTCATGTTCAGAATGTGTTTTCTCTTTGAAGGAATTTTGTTTTTGTCTGTTGAACAAAATGTTCACTTGAAATGACTTACAGAGGCATACAGAAATATTGTATTATTAATTTAATAATTTAATAAATTACGGTCCACTGTGTTATGGTCTTGGTTCAACAGGTTTTATGCATCATTTTTATATGTTTTGATAAATATTGAACCAGTCCGGCCTCGGCTTGTAGCAAATGTGTCATATTGGCCTCTGAAGTATTTGACTTTGACATCCGTGCTGTAACATAATACTCTGAGTTTACCGGCAGTCATATTATGCTTTCAGGTGGCAGAAAACCTGGTCCAGCGAGACGGAGATTTCCTGGTTCGTGATTCGCTGTCAAGTCCAGGAAGTTACGTTATGACCTGCCAATGGCGAAACATCGCTCAGCACTTTAAGATTAACAAGAAGGTACCGTGTGGATGATTCAACACTACTTTCATTCTGTTCATTTCCGTTCACATTATGTCTATGTTTAGGTTGTGATGTTGAATGAAGCTTATTCCAGAGTGGAATATCGCTTGGACAAAGAAGGATTCAACAGTGTTCCTGCACTTATTAGATACTACGTGGGCAACAGAAAACCCGTTTCACAGGTGAGAGACTCGACCTGATCCTCATGTGTCCTGCAGGGCTCCGTGGTAGAGAAGGATTCAGATTTAGTCATGCGGACACTGTTATTGTAATCAGGAAATGTTGACTTCCTTCCGAAAGTCACTGTATTTCTCATTATGTGTGTATTCAGCCCAAAGGGAGGGGCCAAAACTGACTGTAACAACCCCATGGGGTTTGTGGAAGATGCTTTTGATTCACTTGAAATTCCATGTCATGGCGTTTAATTCATTTATGTTGCGTGTATTCATTAACAAGAAGTGCGCACAGATACATTTGTCTGTCATTGATTAGCAGGTATTGTGTTCTGTTCAATAATTATAATGCTAATAATACATCAAACTTGTATAGTGCATTTTTGGGCACTCAAAGATGCTTCACATGGGAATAAATAAAAAAAATGGGGAAAAGCTTTTTTTAACAGATGGGTTTTGAGTCTGATTTAAGCTTCTAAGCGCCATGGTTGACAATATGCGGTACTGTTTAAAACTCAGTAAGGTACAGTAGGAGGCGGGGCCAGGTAATGGAGGGACTTGTAGGCGAGGAGAAGGAGCTTGTATTGGAAGCAATATTGAACGGGAGTCAGTGGAGCTGCTGGAGGACAGGGGTGATGTGTTCTCTGGACCGGGTGTGGGTGAGGAAAAAAGATAAGATAACATAAGATAAACTTTATTGATCTCCCACTGCAGAAATGTACATGTCACATTTGGCATGGATAAAGACAGAAGTGTGCTGCATTTTAGGTAAAAATTATAGTCTGCAGGATGTAATTATGTACAATAATAAAGTGTCAATAAAATAGAAAAGTGACATTGTGTAAGATTAGGCCTACCTTGTTCTAGTCCACAATCTTGTTTTTAGTCTAGACCTGGATTCATCTCTGGGGTAACGGGGTATGTGTCATTTGTAGGTCGTTGGAGCCATAATCTTTCAGCCCATCAACCGAGCGCTGCCTCTGCGCTGCTTGGAGGAGAAGTATGGTCTGTCCAGCAGCCACAGAGACACAGCACTGTCGGCACAAGAGAAGAAGAACCAGAAGCGCCTCAGCCTCAACATCACCAACGGACACGCTCACGAAAAACACAGCGTCAACGAAGAGTCGCCGTCCCAGGACAGCGGCCTGAGCCGAGGACACCAGCTCAGGTCAGAACAGCCTCACACATACAGTAGATAATAATAATAATAATGCATTGGTTTTATACAGCGCTTTTTTAAACACTCAAAGATGCTTTACATGTCATTATTCATTCACTCCATACACGAGGGTGTCAAACTACTAATGTAGCCACAGCTGCCCTGGGGCACACTGACAGAAGCCAGGCAACCAGCCATCGGCCCCTCCGACCACCACCAACCATTCACACACACACCAGATTCTATTGTGGGGGAAGTATCTTGCCAAAGGACACAACAGCAGTTTGGCACATTACAGCCGGTCCATTGGTGTCATGCCTAAGGACACAACGACAGTGATAGTCGGTGGAGAAAGTCTTGTGGTGGGCTTGAACACACAACCTTCAGGCTCAAAGGCCAAAGCTCCACCAGTTTTGAGATAGATAGATAACTTTATTATAAACTAGACTTTCAAGAGGCAGTCATACAAATGTTTCCACAGCAGCGAGGTGTAACTAAAGGAGAGGTGATGGACCTTTTTGGCTGCTTTAAAGTGTTTTACAAATGTTTTTGGTTGATTGATTGAAATACCAAGTTCAATCAAAGTTCCATTCAAGCAAATTCAAAAAAGAACATTGATCAACAAAAATCATGGGTTTTTTGTAAAAGTGTAAAAAAAAAAATGCTCTAAATGCTTCCATAATGTAAAAAGACAGCCACTGATAGCCACTGATGCTAAAGATTTGCCAATAAACACACACACACAAAAGACACACTGGATGATTTGGCTCCATGTTTTCCTCTCATTCTCTTAAATAAATAATTGTTTAATCAAAGTAGCTTCCACAGAAAATAACAAATAACAAAAGTATGGGCACCCGGAGAAAACAATTGCCAACCCCTGCTCTAGAACATGAGTGAAAGTAAAAGAGAGGTTCTCAGTCTGAGTCTTTGCCCCGAGCTGTTGATGCCTCGGGCAGAATGAGGGGAATAAGCAGATTGGATTCTGTATAAAACATGTATAATGGATGAGCACAGCCGCAGGGAAAAACCGTTCAAACTTGTCACAACGCTATCATTTTTATTTCACTGGAAAAACTCCTTGTTAACGGTATCACTGTGTTTTTCTCTTGCTCTCATCAGATTGAAAGACCGCTGTGGGAGCCAACCTGCTAGCTTGAACCAGATCCTGGAAAGACGACGCCCACTCAAGGCGCACCAATCAGAAAGCTTCCTACCACTTGGTGAGACTGTGTTCCATTTACAGAAATATCCTCTCTTTCATTGAATAATTTGGTATAAGAACTCGACCCTACCCATATCTGTGAAGCTCCTGAATGAAGGCCATGAAGCAGAGCGGTGATGGTTTATCTCTGTGTTACTGTGTTTTATGTCTGTCTTATGTGTATTTTCAATGTAGCAGCTGTGAGACCAAGAAAAATTCCTACAGGACATTATAAAATGAACCTTGAATCTTGAATTCAGTAAATATTCATTGGCTCTTTCTCTGTGCTTCAGGCTGTAAACCGTCTCTCTCTCCTGACACACAAACTCCCAGTCCAAACCCCAAGTCCCCAGTCTTTCGCACTGGGAGTGAGCCGGTCCTCAGCCCCTCTTTCGCTCGAAGGATCGTAGAGACAGGTGAGAATCTCCTAAACAATAATTATCATATTCAATCAATGAAATAGCCAGTGACGACCAGATGAACAAATTCCCATTCATATTCTTTCCTTCAATGGAGCCAAACTGTGGGACGCTCTTCTCACTGACCTAAAACGATGGTTAATAAACTGTATATTTAATTACTTTTATATTTGTAAGTTGTGCATTTGTGTCCTAAAAGCCTTCTATGGACAAGTGTTTAAAATTAGCATGGTCTTGCGCTAACACTAAAGGCAGTGCATCGGGTCTGTCCAATGGAGCTGTTGTATCCATATCAAATAAATAGTTTACATACATAAATATAACATTCTAGGCCTTCTGACCTTCTACTTTGGCCACTCTCTGATGTCTGTGTGAGTCGCTGCGATGAACTCTCAGCAAAGTCCTGGCTCTAGGCTCTTTAAATGTGGGTCTGTCTGGACGGATCAATAGTGGAACCAGTGGCACTCATCATATCATTCAAATAAATAGATTTTCTACTGTGCCCTCATCTGCTCTCGTCCATCTGTGAGGACTGCCCACCACCAATTCAATTTCACTTTTGTATCTCAGAGGACTTTACAAAACCATTGAATATGCATTTGCAGATCAAACAGCTCAAACACAAGTCGACAGCATTTGACCACATCCCTCCGGTTCTGTCATCCCTTCTTTGGCTTCCTGTTCGCTACTGGATTGATTTTAAAGTCCTTTTGTTTGTCTATAAATGCCTGAATGGCCTTGTTCTGCGTTATCTGTCTGACACTGACGTCACACGCTCCATCACGTTCTCTCAGGTCGGACCAGGTTCTGCTCCGGGTCCCTCCGACTAAACGGAAACACAGAGGAGGCCGAGCTTTTATCACTGGCTTTTAATTGATTATGAATTTTTTTATTTATTTTTTTGCTGTAAATAGTGTGTGTTTTTGCTACTGTTTTGTATTTTCTAAATATTCTATATTTGTGTATGTCTTTTATGTACAGCACTTTGGTCAACCTTGGTGTTTTTATTAGTGCTTTATAGATGGACTGGACTGGACTAGACTGGACTGGACTGCATTTGTATATACTGTAGAAGTGCAAAGTTGTGGAATTTAAAACCATGACTGTGTTTATAAAATGTTCACTTCTCGAGTTAAGTCGTGGCTGAAATTGAAACAGAATTTTACCTATTTGTAAATGTGTAAATAGCACTGAGTTTGTGCAAATGATTTAAACAGTGTATATGGGTAAGTTTTTAAGATAATATTGAAAATGTGAATGTAGTGTAGAAAGGCCCAGGGACTAGAGCTGAAAATTAGCAATAGCTATAAACTCTTTTTTACATTGCATCAGTTACAAGCTTGTTTTGTTCTATGTTGACTTGCAATGTCCCTGTCAAATAAATAAAATAATACATAAGTTAAAAGTTAAAAAGTCTTACTGATGTTGTCTGTGTGCGTCCAGGTCAGGCTCTCCGTGGCTCCGACAGTCAGCTGTGTCCTAAGCCTCCTCCTAAACCCAGCAAGCTGCTCCTGACCCGTCTCCCGCGCTCTCCGGCCCTGCAGCCCTTAGCCCCGCCCACCTGCAATTCTGGCCAATCAGACAGCTGCCCTAGCCCCTCCTCAGATCCACTGTGTCTGGACACTCCGAGCTCGACTTGGAGAAGTGCGGGTAAGATCAGAGTATGGAAATGTGACGTAAAAATCCCCTTTTTGCTTGTATACTGAATGATGATATTGTGCCTATGCTAATAATAATTTGTGAAATGCTGAAATCCCAAATATTTATTATATACTAACAAAAATGCTACACATTGGTGCTGTCATGTTTTCCACATCACAACAAAGAAATTGAAGAGCTTTTGTACATGTTTACATCTGTTAGCATCTGTACATGTTAGCATCAAGCTCCGACGATCCAAGATGGCGACCCATTCAAATGAATGGCCTGTGCTCAGTAGTACATGTGACATACATGAGGATCGTAAGATTAGCGAGACTTGCCTATATTTGGACACCGTCTGGTCCTCCCAGTTCTACTCAGTGGACGAGCTCCCATGATGCTTTGTGCCAAATACGCGTGTGTGGCTCTCATGCACATTCACAGAGGGGCTCGGCTGCGCTTTGACCAATCAGAGCAGAGCTAGTGCGGGAGCCAATCGAGCAGAGTTTTGTTTCATTAAAGTGTAGATTTAAATAAAACCTAAGGATTTAAGAAGAAAAAAAGTTCAGGATGACAAGGGACACTAAAATCCCCACAAAATCCGACCTTTATGAAAGCTGTAGGTTCTCTGTCAGCTGAAGTCGAGCTGTTTTAGTTTACATTGAGTTCTAAGGGAAATTTTTCTGGGTAGCCCACGTGAATATAGTCTGCAGTACCACAGGCGCCCCCTGTGCCCGTGGGTGGGACATCTATAAGCTGGTTATACACTATCCATTGCCCCCCCAACCCCCCTATTTGCCATTGCCGCCCCAACCCTCTGGAACTCACTCCCACTGCTCATTAGAAACTCTGACTCACTATCTAACTTTAAATCAGTACTCAAAACCCATCTTTTCAAACAAGCTTTTCCGTAAACCCCTTTTTATTATTGTATTCTACTCCCCATGTGAAGCGTCTTTGAGTGTCCAAGAAAGCGCTATACAAGTTTGATGTATTATTATTATTATTATTATTGTCCAGTTATTATTATAGATCCATGGTTAGCATCTGTACATATTAGCAACACGAGGCTATGGGACAATGACCATTCTTCTCCTATCACAGCTTCGTCAGGAGGGAGGCCCCAGTACCTGCTCCTTTCTCCGGGCGCCACTGATGCCCCGGAACTTGACCCAGGGATGAGGCGACCAGAGGGACCAGAGCGAGGAGAGCGACCAGAACGACCCGACCCCAGCCCCAGCTCGCTCCGATGTCCAGACATAAACTCCTACAGCGTCTCCATGGACAGCCTCCTCTCTGCCCCCTGCAGCTACGTGGAGAGACTGACCAAATCCGGACACATCGACCTCGGGAACGACCCTGAGGGACATGGGAGGGGTCTGGACCGGAGCTCGTACCACAACGCCATCACCGCTTTGGAAAACAGCGAGGAGGAGGAGCAGGAGGAGTATGAGAATGATGGGGATTGTGGGTTTGTGAGGCCGGTGATGGAGATGGAGTCGGCGTTTGATCCCACTGGGTTCGAGTCCCGACTGCTCCCGGAGGTGAACAAACCTCTGGAGATGAGCGTCCTGAAGAGAGCCAAAGAACTGCTGCTGAGCCACGACCACCGCAGCATCGCACGCCACCTGCTCATGGCCGACTGTCAGGTGGGAAAACTATTATTGTTTCTATCCTTGTTCTAATGTGATACTTTAACTCTAACTTTAATTAATTATAAAAGTTATTGACAACATAACTGGAAAAATTGTATTATTAACATTATTATATCTCCACTAAGAACAATGTAAGAAGAATATTGCAATATGTATGGTTTTTTTGTGAATTATTTATTTATTTATTTGTCTATTTTCCATATTATTATATATACAAATGCAGGTAGTTTTTATTGGGTAAAATCTGCGGAAAGAGGGGGGGTAGGGCGGGAGGTTGAGGGATAGAATTTTACTTGTTTTTCTCCAAATGTTACCCTTTTACATGGTGTTAAATAAAATATATTACATGAAAAAAAGAAAACATAAATAGTATTTCTAAATTCA
Organism: Knipowitschia caucasica; assembly: GCA_964034765.1. Taxonomy (NCBI): domain Eukaryota; kingdom Metazoa; phylum Chordata; class Actinopteri; order Gobiiformes; family Gobiidae; genus Knipowitschia; species Knipowitschia caucasica. The sequence continues at coordinate 22,340,468 of OZ035824.1, forward strand.
GGTGAAAACATAATCTGGACTTGACACATTATATTTAAGATTTTTATTTGAAAGACTTTAAAGAATCAGGTCGTGCATAGAATGTGGATGAAATAAACAATGAAAGGAAAACCACTACATTATTATTATTATTATTATTATTCATATTTACAAAGGTTTAGAGCCCAAAATAAAAACAAAAGAAACTGAAATAGTATTGACGGTACAAGTTTTTCGGACTAAAGTCTGGTCTTGGATCTGAACCCTCATAACTTCAGGTTGCTCGGATCCTGGGCGTGAGTGCAGAGGTCCGGCGTGGGATGGGTGTGGCGTCCGGGCTGGAGCTGGTGACTCTGCCCCATGGTCAGCAGCTCAGACTGGACCTGATGGAGAGGTACCAGCTGTAACATGTACCATGAAACTTTTCTGGTGAATGTCCAAAACCACCTTGTATCCACAGAGACGATACAGCCAGGTATAGGTCCATAGGGAGAGACAGAATCAGAATCAGAATCATTTTTATTGCCACGTAAGTAACAGGAAGTCACAGACTTGGAAATTGCTTTGGCTCAGTGCAACAGTCAGAAAGAGATAATAAAAATAAATAATAAAAAACACTTCTAAGGAATACATTTTAAAATAGAGTTACAGTTACTATTTACAATATACAAGTGCACATGGTGCACACAATGTAAGGTGACAGCAGTACAGTGAAGTAAAGTGACGTATGATGGGCAGTAAAGTGACTTTATAAAGGGCGGGGGGACAGGTTAAGAAGTGTTCAAGAGTCCAACAGCAGAGGGGAAGAAACTGTTCTTGTGGCGGGAGGTTCTAGTCCTGATGGACCGCAGCCTCCTGCCTGAGGGGAGTGGTTGGAATAGTCCATGTGCAGGGTGAGAGGGGTCGGCTGTGATACGACCAGCCCGGCCTCGAGCTCGGGCGACGTACAGGTCCTGCAGCGATGGGAGGCTGCGGCCGATCACTTCCTCTGCAGAGCGCACAATGCAATGGTATTGGTCCATAGGGAGAGACCACATGGTATTGGTCCATGGAGAGAGACCACATGGTATTGGTCCATGGAGAGAGACCACATGGTATTGGTCCATAGAGAGAGACCACATGGTATTGGTTCATAGGGAGAGACCACATGGTATTGGTCCATCGAGAGAGACCACATGGTATTGGTCCATAGGGAGAGACCACATGGTATTGGCCCATAAGGAGAGACCACATGGTATTGGTCCATGGAGAGAGACCACATGGTATTGGTCCATGGAGAGAGACCACATGGTATTGGTCTATAGAGAGAGACCACATGGTATTGGTTCATAGGGAGAGACCACATGGTATTGGTCCATAAGGAGGGACCACATGGTATTGGTCCATAAGGAGAGACCACATGGTATTGGTCCATAGAGAGAGACCACATGGTATTGGTTTATAGGGAGAGACCACATGGTATAGGACCATAGGGAGAGGCCAATGTCCATAAATATTGTAGAAAACTGGAGAAGTATTTACATAAACCTGATATTCTTTTGGTATTGACTTCTTCTGCTGTGACCCGCAGGCACCACACGATGGCGGTGGGCGTGGCGGTGGATATTCTGGGATGCACGGGCAGCGTGGAGGAGCGGGCGTCGACCCTGAACCGGATCATTCTGGTGGCGGTGGAGCTGAAGGACACGGCGGGCGACATGTTTGCTTTCACAGCTCTGATGAAAGCCCTGGACATGCCACAGGTGACGTTTAAAAACACTGGACTATAAAAGTGTAAAAGTCTGTGGATCTACCTCCAGAAAATATCTCAATACAATCTCGAATTTTGTTTAGTCTTTATATAAACCACATTTTGTTCGACTCCCAATTTTCCAAAGGGACGGAATTATTGGACGTCTTCTGTCTCTGGATCGGCTTTAATACATTTAATTTTTATCACAATAAACATTCAATCAGTTTAACGAGTTATTGACTTTTGGGAGAATTGATTACATTCTTCATCCACATTGTGCTGCTAAACCATTACCAAGAGTGGACCAGCAACAAATTCAACTATAGTCATAAATCACGAGACCAGTGCCATGGACAGTGTTGGGTTGAAGAAACTTGATAAACATTTACCTGCAGGTGAAAGAGAGAGCCCAGAGAGAGAGCCCAGAGAGAGAGCCCAGAGAGAGAGACCAGAGAGAGAGACCAGAGAGAGAGACCAGAGAGAGAGACCAGAGAGAGAGACCAGAGAGAGAGACCAGAGAGAGAGACCAGAGAGAGACCAGAGAGAGACCAGAGAGAGACCAGAGAGAGAGACCAGAGAGAGAGACCAGAGAGAGAGACAGAGAGAGAGAGAGAGACCAGAGAGAGAGACCAGAGAGAGAGACCAGAGAGAGAGACCAGAGAGAGAGACCAGAGAGAGAGACCAGAGAGGAGACCAGAGAGGAGACCAGAGAGGAGACCAGAGAGGAGACCAGAGAGGAGACCAGAGAGGAGACCAGAGAGGAGACCAGAGAGGAGACCAGAGAGGAGACCAGAGAGAGAGACCAGAGAGAGACACTCTGCTCTGAAAGAGGACTGTGATCTGTCTGTTCTTGAGGTTCTTCATTAATCCAGACTTTTAAACCGAGCTCTGAGAATAATAAATGACTCTTCTGGCCCCTGTAAAAGCCATGTTCCAGCTTCTTCCCTCTGGCAGAAGATTTTTTCCACTGAGATGCAGGACATCTGGTTTTGCTAACAGCTTCTTTTCACAAACTCTATCAGTTTAATCAAGCACTTTAATGATCTTGCATTTGTTTTCAGTGACAATTGTTTGTTTTATTTCTGTTCTTGTCTTGTACACATTGGGGACTTTAGCGGATGTATTCCAATGTGGTTTTATTGCAAATGGCAAATAAATGAATCTGAATCTGATCTGGTTTCCTTTGTTTGCGTAGATCACTCGCTTGGAGGAAACATGGACTGTTTTACGGAGGAACTTCACGCAAACTGCCATCGGTTACGAGAAATCACTCAAACCTTTTTTCAAGAGCTTGTACGAAGGCACAGGTACAAAACACAAAATCTCCAAAAGACGTCACGCTGTTGAGAAATGGACGTTGTTGTGTTTGAGTCTGTACTTCCTGGTTCTCCACAGCGGCTCTGGACTCTGCGGTCTGCGTCCCTCTCCTGCTGCCACTGCTCACTCTGATGGAGCGTCCACCCATGGGTCCTGAGGGTGCAGAGCTTTGGGAAACCAGTGACCACGGCTGTGACATCATGCTGCGCCACCTGGAGGCCGCTCGGGAAATGGCACACAACTCCCACCGCTTCACAACAAACGCACACAAGATCTTGCAAGGTGAATGACATAAAGCTGAGACAGGGACTATTTGAGAATTGGTAAAACCTGCAGGTGAAAGCCAGATCCTGTGAGACATCTGAAGCTAAGCAGAGTAGGGCCTGGTTAGTGCTGTGATGGGAGACCTCTGGGAACAGCAGGTGCCACAGTGGGGCGGCTGCTGCTGTAAAGTGCCAAACTGTGGTTGTGGTCTTAGACAAAATACTTCACCCACATTAGAATAAGTCGGGTGTGTGTGTGAATGGTTGGTGGTGGGAGGGGCCGATGGCACAGACTGGTTGCCTCTCCTCTGTCAGTGTGCCCCAGGGCAGCTGTGGCTACAGTTGTGGTTTATCACCACTGTGTATGGAGTGAATAATGATGTGAAGAGACTTTGAGGGTCCTGAAAAGCGCTGTATAAAACCAAAGCATCATCATTATTATAAAATTAAGGTAGCTAGTTCCAATCTCTCAAAACAGTGCTATCACTATTCACTAGTTTTCATTCATGTATTTTTTTCACATCTTGATCATCTTTTTTGGACTAAAAAGTGAAATTGAGCGGACCACGCTCACTCAGCCAATCAGCTCTCAGCACAAAAAGTCAAATTGTGGCTCACAGGGCGCTTATTCACAGGTAGAACATGTTAATTTCTGCTGGAACAAACACATTTTTTCATTTTTGTGGAAAAAAGTCAAGTACCCGAACAGGAAAGTAGAACCTACGGGTGGCCGAGTGGTTAGCACTCTCGTTTCTCAGCAAGAATATCCTGGTTTCGAATCCCAGTCGGAAAAGGGGCTTTCTAAGTGGAGTTGGTATGTTCTCCCTGTGTCTGCTAGGTTTCCTCTGGATGCTCCGGTTTCCCCTACCACTAAAAACATGTACAATAGGTCTGGCATGTGCCTCCTGCTCCATCTCTGTGTGGAGTAAGAGACAAATGCTCACAACAATTGCTTTCTGATTTGTGAAAGGCGCTATATAAATAAAGAGGGCTCACTTACTTACCCAGAGCTATAGAAAAAGGGAGAATTGACAACTTTGTAAAGTTCTCTGAGATAACAAATGTTGTGATTTAGGGCTACACAAATATACATTTCATTGAATTGATTTGAATATTTGAAAGCTAATTTTGTCACTTTTTTTAGGTTTTGAGATCGACAAAGATCTATTGGAGGTTTTTAAGACGGACTTTCAGCTCCGCCTCCTGTGGGGAAGCAGAGGGGCCACTGTCAACCAATCAGATCGCTACAACAAGTTCAACCTCATCCTCACGGCGTTGTCACGGAAACTGGAACCGACGGCCAAAACTCACACGTTAATCTAACTTCATCCTGACGCACATTACACTGGCTTGGATTAAGAACGATGACAGAAGCAAAGACACAGATTTTAACAGAAGCTAAGCAGCAGTTTTAGGATTTTTTCTCCCGCTGCTACTAAATGGACAAAAAACACAAGTTACTGAGCTTTTGTACGCGGCGAGGCCATAAATAACTGCTGTAATTATACCAATGTGGGATCCTGCACTTGTGTTTAAAGTTTAAGTCGACACTAGTATTTATTATTAAAGCTGGGGCACCCAACTTTAAGAAAAAAATATATATAACTATATTTTCCGAACAATAAGCCCCACCTTATTATAAGCCGCAGCATGTAGTTCGGAATTTACGGTAGATATTACATGTTTGTTCCACCTGAAAGAGTTATGTGATGTTATGGGATCTAAAGATGTGACAGAAGTCAAAATGTATGAATGTGAATGTTCTAGTGCCAGAACCAAACTGTTTTGAAGGCGAGGACTGAGTATAGATTTAATTATATGCTGCCATTGTTTTGTGATTTGAAAGTTAGGTGCCTCAGCTTTAACTTTAAGTTTTCATTCATTTTTAACCATAACAAAACATGTCATCTCTGCGTCTAACTGAAATGTTCCTGATTTGGTTCTCATACCTTCTTTTAATTGAGTAAATGCAAGTATAATATATTATATTTTATTCACAAATAGCTGCTTTGACTCTGTATGTAAGGATAGGGGGCGACAGTGGGATAGAAATCTTGAAACAAAAAACTAAATCAGGTACAGCCCTTTTAGCAAACTTTCCCACATCTGTAAAATGAAGCGTTCGACTTGTGTTCCGTAGCATTAACTGTAAATTATTTGTTGCATGTAACAAGACTGTATATATTTTCCTGTAGCAGATTGTAAAGTGGATGTATTTTAATGTAAGCCCCAGTGGAAAGATGAATAAATGTTGTTAAATGAACTTAGATGTGTCATGTGCATAGACTGTATTTATTAACAGATGTAGTCACGCCTATTTCCGTCGTTGAAACTAACGTTTTTCCTTCTTTGGGGTTTCTCAAAATGGCCGCGGGGCAGGAAATTGTTAAAAAAAAAACCGCATTTGCGCATGTGTTAGCTGCACTAGCCTCATTCATTTAATGAGTGCATTCAAAAGTACACAGCGGCTAAACTAGACTGGTCCAAAATAAAAAATACACCCAACATCAACAGCATCTGGACCAAGAGCGTCTTTTGGACCATCCTGTAAAGAGGTTTTCAAGAGAAAAGAAGACGTCATACAATAGCATTGGGTAATTCTCTTTCCGGGTACACCCCCACCAGCCGGGAGTGAGATTACACCATGTCTGCGCAAGTGCTCATGGATATTTTTGGAGCCAGGACCCGTCCTCACTGGTCGTGTGTAGGGAAAAAAAACATTCACATCAATTTCTTTAAAAAGTGTCATTGTTTTATTAGAACAATATTTTAAATGCAAAAAGCGCTCGTTCACAAAGTCGATGGGAAACATTCAAAGTAAAAAGTGTGCACAACAATGATACAGGTGATTACAACAAATACAACACAGTCGTGTTGATATCTAGCGATAACTTAATAGAAAAATGTAAATGTGGTCTTCGGTGGTCGTCGAGGTTTCCACAGGACGACCCGGTTTTCCCACATTTTTAGGAAAGAACCGAACTATCCACTTTTTGAACAACATTTTCTGGTCTTATTTGATGAGCACCTATCACCAGAATGATTGACAATAGTCTTGATGATCCACCCGGAAGTAGAAAATCCTACTAAATACCTTAATATAGTGTTTTGCATTATGAATACATTTACCACAGTGACATCACAGTCAGAGCTACTGGTTATTTTTGATCTTGCATTTACCGTATTTACCCAAAGCTGAGGTAACATCTGAGTAAACCTGCAATTGTAAATGTCTGAGATCATACTACGGATACAAGAAAAATTATTTCTGCTGCTTTTTAGTGGGAGCCATAGTGTTACATGGGTTTAGTGGTAGTTTTGCTGCAGCCAAAGCCCAACCCTGTTACAAAAGATTACTATTCATACTTAAATGTGAAAAAATAAGACAAACTGGTGACAGCTTCCTGTTTTCAGCAGCTTTGGATTAGAAAAACACATTCTCTTGTGTATATGCTGTAAAATGAAATGTTTTAAGATCGGTCGCTTCATTTTGACTAAGCCCCTAGATTATTGTCATCACAGAAGGCAGAGAATACTTAACTAGGTGCATATTTATAGTTAGTTCAGGACATTACACTGTACATGACCGACAGGGATTAGTTGGTGCTCATTTATTATTACAGTGCAACATCATCAAAGGAAAGATATTTAGACAATTCTATCATTAAACATTAGAGCATAGACTGTAAATAATAGACCTGACTTTCTGTAAAAGCCAAATACATGGATAAAATGAGTAGAGTCATTTTAGTGTTGATATCTGGTTTTAAAATGGTTGAATTATACAGTTTTTTTTCCAAATGAATAAAAAAAACCCTGCTTATGAGTTTTACATGACGTGTGTGAAGTGGAATCCTTGAGAAAGAAGATAATTAGTTAACTTTGGTTTAGTAAAAGGCGCTGAAATATATATTATTTGTAAACCAGTCTTTTTTCTCTCTTTAGAACAGCACCAACGGAAGCACATGTGTCAAATAACTGAGTCATGCAAAATGCTTCTTACAAAACATTAAAAAACTGAAAAAATAACATTTGTGGCGACGAGTGGTCATTCATAAATCTACCTACTGTACACACACAGCTATTCATTTTCCAAACCTGTATTTACAGCACTTCATCTAAATGCTGCTCAAAGTGCAAAGGTCAGTTTGTATTGTGGTCTCGGTCATTAAATAAAAAAATCACCACGGAAACACATTTGCCGTGATTTAAGACATGTTAATACAAATCATTCAACAGTTTCAAACTAAAACCACATTACGTCACATTCAGATCAAAAGTACATGAAAAGCCCTGGGATGGAACCAGGTGGCTGATGGGAGATGTAGTCCAGCTCTCACATTTCTATTAAGGCAGTTTGTTATTAGAATAGATCCACGCTGCTGGGAGTTTCAGTAGATCGATCTAGGAGAAAGGCTGCCATCTGCTGATCAATGTGTAGCATTACATCTTTAATGATTTTGAGTCCAAAGGGAAGAACTGAGGGACAGGGAGCTCAAAGTCCACAGCGTGCTAAGCTAAACTTGCCTGTGGAAAACACTGGGACACAAAACCATGCACATAGATGGACACAAAGCTAAGCCCCGCCCCTCGACTGTGGACAACATGCAAAAACAGAATGAGAAACTTTTCCAGGAACAATATATATGAATGGAGAACTATGTAGCTTTAAAAGATTGAAAGTGGTTTGAACTTGTTTTTCTTCATTGGCATGTTATTGTTTTGTCTGGAAATATACCAAGCATTTTGATATCCAACTGCTGAGCATGCCAGTCAAAGCAAAACCACGAGACAAGCAGGAGACAAACCCTCCAGCTCAACTATTAGTTTGAAAAATATCCATGAGATCCATTGCTAAAGCTGGGGTACCCAATTTTCCTACCCCAACAATATGAACTATGTAATAAAAACCATCTCACTGGTTCCTTAGTTAGATGGTTCACTCCCAAAACCATCTTGTTTTTTTCACATGTATGTACTGTATGTAAACTAGCCTGTTCTTACCACACCATGGTACTCATTTCATTTCATACTAAGGTCTATTGACTGCATAAACAGGTGGGAGGGGTTAACTCCTTTTGCAGATTGAAGCTATTGGATCTGAGTTTACCGGGACGTATGTAATGAGCCCGAGTGAGTGAGGCATTTAGCATTTAGCCTAGCTTTAGCCATAGACAGGGCTTTAGGCAAAACACTAATAGAAAAAAGGATTCACTATTGTGATAAAAGATCCTACGACTCTATGGCTACAAACACAATATTTTATTAACGAGGGGAGGAAAGCACAGTACCCCGGCTTTAAGCAAGTGGAGTGACCCTGTGAATCCTGAAAAACCAACAGACACATATGCAACGCACCGGAGCATGCACGTTTACTGAGATGAGGCGGAGTGAGGAGCAGAGTGGCACAGGCACGACACAAACAGATGGAAAATGAGCAAGCACAATGTTAGTGGCAGGCAAAACTACTGACCCTGGTCTGCACAGCTGGTCATACAGCTACAAATCATAACATTTCAACGGACAACTTGGGTTTTTTTATCGAGAAGTTTACAGCTATTTTAATGTGGAATGTCTGAGTAAATATAGGTGTTTATTGATGAAATGGCTCAAGTTTCTAAGTATGTGTGAACTGAGTAATCCACTGCAGAGGCTTTTTCTGACGAGATTTAAGTGTTGCAAAGTCCACGTGACTGAAGCTAAAAGGCCATAACAAATGATGATTAAACTGATCGTTCCCCAGCGACTTTTTCCAAGAGCTTTAATCACAATCTACAGTCTGTGTTCTAATAAATAGTTATAACAATTAAATACACTTCCTCTAAAACGTTCTCCAAAATCTAATAGATCATGGGTGTCAAAAGTCAAGGCCCGGGAGCCAGATCCGGCCCGCAAATTAATTATCATGGCCCCCGGGCTGATATTTGATTTGTAATAGAAGCGGCCGCACTGAGCCAAAAGAAAATATTATTCATTTTATATTCAGGACACGTGTTTTCTCTTTGAAGGAAGTATGTTTTTGTCTGTGAGCTGTTGACAATTGATTTCTTTATCATTTAATCATTAAATAAAATATGATACACTGTGTTAGGTCTTGGTTCAACAGCTTTTATGCATCATTTTGATGTGTTTTAATAAACATTGAACCAGTCCGGCCCTCGGCTTGTAGCAAATTAGGTTTTTTGCCCTCTGATGTATTAGACTTTGACATCCCTGTATTAGAAATAGATTATATCGCCAGCTATGATGATGATAATAATAATAATAATAATAATACTACTACATGTGGACCTGTTTCAGTTTATGTTAATAAATTAGTTAGATACAGAGCCCCCTGCGATGTCCTTATATGGCACTTGAATGCAGACTAAATGAAGTTGTGTTATTGTTTGGCAGTTAGTTCCTGCACACATCGCTGCTTGGACGTGATCATGCAGACGTGCAAAACCTGCTTCTCGCACTAAGTAGCTCTCCCTTGTCCCTCAAGTGCTACTTTATTAGCATCAGCGTGAACCCTCCACCAGCCAATCAAATCGCCCGGCCACCCTGCAGCCCTCAGGAACCTGCGGTCACAGAGGGAGAGAACAGTTACTTCAACGATCGGAAACTGTTGGACACAGACGTTGACGAGAAGTCGGGTCGTGTACAAGTGCCCAGTAATTTTTTTAATTTGTGAAATGACAGATTGACATACCAGGTGAGAATGGTCTTACATGTAACTGTATGACACCTACTTTCACAAACGGAAAAAGATAAACCCAAAGTTAAAGAGAATTCATTATGATTTATCATTTTACTAACAGCCAACACCCCAAAGACGTTTGTATAGAATATAGCAATATATAAAAATTAAAAACAATACATTTAAGAAAAAACAAACAAAAAACCTGTGAAAAATGGCCACTGTCGTTATGTGGAGTTTACAGCATCAGCGAGACAAGTGCACACAGATACATAAATATAATAAGAATTTAAAAATCAATACCTTATTTCAATAGCATGTTAAAATCCTGTAAAATACTTACATGGTCGAAACAAACATTGTTTCTAATTTCATATAATCGTATTTATAAAACACTTTGATCTTTAGATGTGGTTAAAGCCCAGAGACATTGACAATGAAAGTTACAACACGCTACTCTGTGAAACATGTGTCACGGCTCTGGATCAGTCACGGAAAAGACATTCAGCCTCGATGAATCTAAATGAATCTCATGTTTAGAGCTTTAGTGGACAATCAAAGACGCCTAAAGACGGTTTAGAAAACTACAGATGGTTTATGTTCGAACGAGGTGGAGACACTAAACTTTGTTCCTTTTGCTCACATAATAATTACATTCTCTTCACACGGAATAGTGCAAGCATTTTGTTTTGTAACAAAAATACATCGATAAGGCCACATATTGAGAGTAATCTTGCTTCACTAGTAGAACTGGGTGCAGCTGATGCCACCTCCCCCACCCAGAAATGGACGAAGGGGAAGAAAATGGATGGATGGTTCATATAACTTAATCAACTGAGTGATGCCCAAAATAACTCTCCATAGTATGTAGATGTATTCAGGAAACACAGACCATAGATTTACTTCAGTATTGAAAATCTCAGTCTGTGGAAACTGGTGTCCAGGACTTTATTGAATCTAACAGCTCTCCCGAAATTAAACATTGTGTTGTAACTTTGGTTGTTTGACTCTGAGGCCGCCTAAATTCATGGGCTCAAACAGCAGGGGAAACCTCACACTCAAGCATGCGCGCACACACACGACACTCACCTCTTTTACAAAGTCAGACATGATGGAGATGGATGAACACAGATAAGAAACAGAGTGGGTTAAGCAGAGGCAGACTGAGTGATTGTCCATGCAGCAGATGAGTCTGTTTGGAGGACCAAGAGGGAGGACTGGGGGAGGACCGGGGGGAGGACAGGGGGAGGACAGGGGGAGGACTGGGGGAGGACTGGGGGAGGACTGGGGGAGGACAGGGGGAGGACAGGGGGAGGACAGGGGGAGGACGGGGGAGGACTGGTGGAGGACAGGGGGGAGGACAGGGGGAGGACTGGGGGAGGACAGGGGGAGGACAGGGGGAGGACTGGGGGAGGACAGGGGGAGGACAGGGGGAGGACAGGGGGAGGACAGGGGGGAGGACAGGGGGAGGACAGGGGGAGGACAGGGGGAGGACTGGGGGAGGACTGGGGGAGGACAGGGGGAGGACAGGGGGAGGACAGGGGGAGGACAGGGGGAGGACAGGGGGAGGACAGGGGGGGAGGACAGGGGGAGGACTGGGGGAGGACTGGGGGAGGACAGGGGGAGGACAGGGGGAGGACTGGGGGAGGACTGGGGGAGGACTGGGGGAGGACTGGGGGAGGACAGGGGGAGGACAGGGGGAGGACAGGGGGAGGACAGGGGGAGGACAGGGGGAGGACAGGGGGAGGACAGGGGGAGGACAGGGGGAGGACTGGGGGAGGACTGGGAGAGGACCGGGGGAGGACCGGGGGAGGACTGGGTCAGATGTAGGTGACAGCACCTTTACAGTTCTTCTCCATAGTGATGTCTACATAAGTGGTGGGGACATAGCCTTCTTCTCCGCTCTGTTTTCGTGCACGTGTCCAACCGTCGCCTTTGTCTTGCTCAATAACGTACAGCACCTGACGGGATTCAAACCTTTCATTAAAACTAAATTATTTATTCAAACAACAGGGGAGCGTTAAGAAAGTTCTCACCTCATCTTCAGCCATCACAAGAGTCCCCTCGTCCTGACCTGATGCACAAAAAAAAAATACAAAATAAAAACTTTCATTTCATAATCAGAGACATTGTTTATATGTAAATAGGACACACTAGAAGCAAGGTTTAGCTCAGTGGTTCCCAAAGTGGGGGGTGCGGGACAAATTAAACGAGAATAGAGCAGGCTAAAGGACACTGCTAGCATAAGATGGACTCATTTTTGACACATTACAATCAGCAGTTTGGGGTTTATATTAATTACAATGTGTTAGGGTTAGGGGGATTCTTATTTACTAAAGGGGGGCCCGGGCTCGTCCCACCGGGAGGAGGCCCCGGGGAAGACCCAGGACACGCTGGAGGGACTATGTCTCTCAGCTGGCCTGGGAACGCCTTGGGGTCCCCCTGGATGAGCTGGAGGAAGTGTGTGTGGATAGGGAAGTCTGCGAGTCTCTGCTTAGACTGCTGCCCGGCAACGGATGAAACGGAAGAAAATGGATGGATGCAAGGATGGAGCAGAAGTAGTTTGGGAATCACTGGTTTAGTTTATATATGCGGCCCAAGACAGCATACAAGTTACACTTCGAGTTAAGCAGTTTGGAATTTCTCAAAATAATAATGTAATATAATAATAATCACATAATAAGTGACTTCTGCTTCAGAGAGCGTGATGGAAAGTGAAGATAGAGAGACTAGCAACGCTGATTTGATGAATACAATTTAAAGCTGTAGCATCGTGAAGTGTTTTTTTCTTTCCAGTCTGATTTATTATATTTTTTTATCTCATTTCACCACTTTCTATTGAAGGCAGACTCACAGACCATATGCATTTCAGTTTTATAATAACAGTGTTCCTTCCATCAGAGCCACAGAGAGGGTGATGTATAAGAGAATGAATATTACATACAGCCCTTGAGAAATTATACAAATGGTAAAATTCTACATTGTTTTTCTGTACATAGGTCTTTACGAGGCAGATTTGCCTCATTTTGTGTCTGTGAAACAAGTAGGATGTGTCATCATAGTCCACGTTACCATCGTAGGAGTACAGGGCCTTGCAGTGTCCGATGACGGGCAGCGGGTCATCATCGTCAAACTCGTCGTCAAACTCGTGTGTGTTGTTGTGTACCGCGGGGGGAAGCTTGGAGCGGCGCTGGGGGACGCTCTGCTCCTGGCTCGTGTCGTCCGTGTAGCTGCCCTCAGGACTGAAGACAAACGGGGAAACGATTGGAACTCAAATAAGAGATGTGTAAGACCAGGGATGTGGAAGTCAAAGACATCAGAGGCCAAAAAAAACACATTTGCAACAAGCCGAGGGCCGGACTGGTTCAATGTTTATTGTTTTGTTTAAGTTTGTCAATAAAGCAAAAGATGGACATTGATTCTGTAGCTGCAACAAGCTCTGTGCCTCTACAGGGCGTGTAAACAGGAAGTGACGTCACATCTAAACTTTATTGACAAACTTTTAACACAAAAGTGAACAGATTGAGTTTGGCATGCATAAAACCTATTGAACCAAGACCAAGACGTAACACAGTGGATCGTATTTTAATTAATGATTAAATCAAAAACCCATTTTTTGTGGCTTTTTCATTTCCAGTGAAAACATTTTCCAACAGGCTCAAAAACAAACTTCCTTCAAAGAGAAAACACACGTCCTGAACATTAAATTAAAAATCCAATATTTTCTAATGTCTCTGTGCGGCCGGTTCTAATACTAATAAAATATCATGTTTTGTGTTTATGTAGATTTTAATGTTTGATAATCTATGCCTGATGTGGGTTGTGAGGCGCTTTGCGTTTCCTCGTTTAGGAAAGGCTCTATACAAAAAAAAGTTGATTGATTGATTGAGTTGATCCCGGGGGCCAAGATAACTAATTCGTGGGCCAGATCTGGCCCCCGGGCCTTGACTTTGACACCCATGGCATAAACTGTGTAAACAACATGAAGTTAAAAAGGTTTTCTCACCTCTCTCGTCCTGGAGGCGCATGATGGTGGTTGTCAGCGCTGTGCCGTCGGTCTCCTCTGCTCTGCTTCCCCTCCACTTCAGACAACCACGTCTGGACACGAGAACAAGTCAAGAATATCAGATTTAGTGAAACGTAAGCCAAAAGTTCATTTACACCTTTAACATGTTGCACACTTCTGTCTTTTGCACAACCCGAGTGATTCTGTCTGTGCCAAATGTGACTTTCTCCAGTGTGAGATCAATAAAGTCTATCTTATCTTACAAAATCATGTTAAAGGTTCATGAGGATTTCTCAATTTTAGGAAGGAACCGCCCTCTCCACTTTCTGAACAAAACTCTCTGGTTTTATTTGACAAGCACGTATATAACCTGAATGATTGACAACTGGGAGGGCCAATTGTCTTGATGATCCACCCGGAAGTAGAAAATCCTTCTTAAATAACTTTAATGCATCATCATTGCGATTGTGTCATTGTTCACTCATGTCTCTCCCTTTCTGCCGTCTTTCCAACAGTAAAGTCTCACTGAACTTTAGCACATGTTTACAATGATGCATTAACAAACGCATTATCCTACGTTGGCCACAAGAAGGCGCTAAAATCCCAGTATTTGTAACTATTACCAAGTATGATTACTATTGAATAAATAGACAGATTTTCCATTTGTTATTGTTTTCAGTTATTTCTAACCTCATGTCTATGAATTTCTGACCGCAACTTCTCCATGTTGCAAATGGTTTCCGAGATCTTGGGTTCCAGACTGCTGGGATCTCCCAACTTGGGATTTTTTCCGTACACGTCCTTCATCTTGTTCAGAGCCTCTCTAGGGGACACAAACAAACAAATGCTTTTCAGGACACTCAAAGACACTTCACATATCGTTTTTCACTCCATGCATGGTGGTGGTAAACTACTTCTGCAGCCACAGCCGCCCTGGGGCACACTGACAGACGCAAGGCAACTAGTAAATATATATAACCCGTTTGGGGGATTGTGTGTGGGCTAAAATATATGATTAAATACAGATGTTACTTATTGAATAAAGGTAAAATAAAAGGTATATTAAATACGTTCAAACAACTGTATCAAAACGGGCAGCTTTGGGACTTAAATTTGAATATCGTCAGAAAGCTTTAAAAAACTACCTTTGATCCACTTCCTTCTGTAGTTCCTTCTGCAGCTCGTCGACCCTCTGCTGTAGCCGCTTCCTCCGCTGTTCTGGAGGTAAATGACTGAAATCTTCTGGAGGTGGGCCCTGACAAACGACATTTTTTGTGTTTCATCAGAACCAAATCACAAGAATAAGTCAAACAATAATATTTTCTACACAAAAGACTAATTAGTATTTTGTACAAGCTTTAATATTATGATTATATTAGAAAATAGTGTGTGTGTATATGATCAAAGGGCTCTTATCACAATATAGACTGGTCGCCATGCCGACCTGTCCATCAATGAAAGATGGGATAAATAATTTTGGAGCTCGATAATTAGCATGTGCACGTTTTCATTTTTGGGAAGCTTACTTTTGTGCAACGTATTCATTGCTCAGTTTAAATATCTTTATCTATTGTCTAAATTGTTGAAAGTATGTTATGTTTACTTCTACTTGAATAAAAATATGGTTTTTAGTTAATAGAAAACTGTATTTATGGAATACCTGTAAAGAAAATCTATATCTTTGCAAGTTGGTAAATTAGTTCTCACACATTTTAGGTAAATGAATAAATTATTATATTACATAATTTCTTTCACGGTTTGTCATAGTTATTTCATCAGGGACTGTGGGAGTAGCTACAACACTACTACAGCTAATGGGATTGTGTAAAACAGGAGAAAAACTACTCACAAAGGAGGACTAAGAGGCACTGCGGGTTACTTCACACTACACTCTGGACACACGTTTACAAACTTACCATCTTCACTGACCACTGAGACGCAACAATCATTACAGCAAAGAAAAAGCACAATAAGCTGGTTAATGATCGGTGTGGAGCAGCCAGTTTATTGTTTACTACTGGTATTGAGTCTCAAACCAGTAGCACACACACACTAGTAAAACAGAAGATAGCAAAAAGCAGAACGGAATTTGTAAATACCGATAGTTGCTTTTTTTATTTGATAAAAGAGAATCCACAGTCGATCACAATAATGAATCTATTGTTGCGGTTAATAGTTGGGATGCACCGATTGTGACATTTTGGGCCGATACCGATGTTTACAAATTGGCCAATGTTTTTTATTTTTATTTATTTATATATATTTATGTATTTCTTGGCGGTTCCAGTTTTCCGATTTTCTTCAGCTTCACGCAGTAGCTGTCACCGCCTCATTCTTCTCTAATGTCCAATGAGATTCTTTTGTTGTTTTTGGTCATAGTTATAGTAATAGGGTTAGGCTTCTGTGTTTTACTTCAGCCTAAACCCTTTGTCATTATTTTATTTTTTTCAAATGATCTTTACTATCTGAGTTGTGATAAAAGTTACTGAACCTACTGTACTACTACTACTGCTGCTGCTGCTGCTGCTGTTACTACTACTACTACTACTACTGCTACTGCTGCTGTTACTACTACTACTACTGCTGCTGTTACTACTACTACTACTGCTGCTGTTACTACAGCTACTGCTACTACATGATTTTCTAGCAGCACTTGAAATCTCACTGAATTCGTGCAAACTGAAAACGCTGATATTTTTTGGATAAAATCTTGTAAATGTATTTAAAAAAAAAAAAAAAAAAAAAAAAAAATATATATATATATATATATATATATATATATATATATAATATAAAACCATCTTCTTTGTTTGTTTCTTCTAAAGAGGAAAGTGCGCAGAGAACCTCTACTGTTGTCACTTCACACGCGGCACCATCGATACTGATGTTCAGCCTTCGGTGCATCCTTTGTTTTTAGTGAAATTTTGTTTGACAGACGCACAAAGCAAACACTCACGCACGTGGTTAAAAGAACAGATTTAGTGCCATTAAAAAGCTATCAGTTTATCTAAAGGAATTCAGAATTGGCCATATGTGCGCAGGTGCCGCTAGTGTGACCTGTAGAAATAAAGGGGAAGTGTACACTGGGATAAGACAGCAAACTCTACATGGTACGATGAATTGGCAAATGCAGAAACATAAGTTTAAATGAGATTTATCCATGAAAATCTCAACGGGTCACTTTTTACAGGCACTAATCAGCAAACAACAGTTCACAGGCTTCAGCTGTTTGTTATTTTCATGTGAAACTTTTGAGTTAACACACCACACAGCAAATACCACTGCAAACAAAGTATGAAAAGCCCATCCAAATCTCACACCATCATTAATCACCAGGATCCTTCATGTTGTGATTGTAGCAACATTCAGTCTAAAGGGAAAAAGAGGACTCACACAAAACAGAGATTGGGAAAAGAAATCACTTATTAGAAAGAACTGTTGCAAGTTTCTATGCCCATTTCTATTCTAATATAAAGATTGTAATTATTTTTTTATCTTATTCATTTCTATAGTATTCCCCCTTGTCAATGAGTGCGTCTACAAAGCACAAAAATAAAGAGTATGGTTAAAAAAACGGACCATAAGGAGTTTCCAAACCGGTCAGACTACTAAATGTGACGAGTCAAACAGAGAGCCTTGTGACACTTTCAAAGATGTCTTGAAACTTAGCACTCCGCAGCGGCGAGATGCATGCAGCGAAACCAGGAGATGAACATACTCGCTCCACAGAGGTGCGGCAACCAATCAGAGCGAAGGAGAACGCGGTGCTTCTGAACATATGTATTCACCCCGGGTTTCTACTGTGACTGTAAATAAGTGCTGCTGACATGTTCGCCAATGCGGAAGTCCCAGCGTTAGCATCAAAGCCCGCCCACCACTTCCGTCCTGCGGTTTTCCCCAACACAGGAAAGTACAACAGCAGTACAACAAACGGAACTCATGCGGCTGATATTTAGTGAGAGTGCGTTCTCCATCTACGCACGTGCATCGTCTGAACACAGCTCTGCAAGAATGCGCCTCACATGAACTCTGCGACGTAGTGGGTGACGTATTAATCGCGCGACACAAAGAATCGATAATTAAATAGTTGCCAACATTTTAATAACCGTTTTTTTTCTTCCATTTCATCGATTCGTTTTTGCAGCCCTATAGTTCACACACCAGAAATTCTCATTCTATCCTTGTTTACAAACTAAGATTATTGTAGAGCTACACACCTGAACCTAAGCCACAGAATTATCCCAGCAGTAGTGGCTGTTAACTGATGTAATTTAATATTAATCCACGAGTTACACTTTGCACTCCAGAGCACCAAATTCAAATGTAGTGTCACCAAAAATGTAGGGAGGGCGCCACAAAAGTCAGGTTTCATCTAATTTGCACAAAAATATCAAGAACAAATGAGCAGGACATGTAGAGAGCACTATAGGAAACATATGTATGCAGAGTAAAAAAAAAGTTGTTTTGGTGTTTGGATGTACTTTAAATTAGAGTTTAATTTGGTTTTATGACTGCTTTGTAAACATACTCATTCACAAAAATCACCAAAGCGCATTCACAAAAAAAACTTAAGCTGGTCAAGATGGTATAACTTGCAAGGGTTTTTAAAAAGACATTTCCACACTAATCTTAACCTGTCCTAATACAAAGCACACCACTTCCTGTCTCACCCCTCTCCTCAGGCCCTTCAAATTGTGGGGGATTCTGGGTACTGTAGTTTTAATCTCAGACAGATAGTGGCTCATTAGGTCTGTGCTGAAGCGTGGTGAGGGAAAAAGAGTGGAGGCAGGACGGACACGGGTGGACTGAGGGGGAGGGGGAGGGGTGGACTGGTGGGGAGAGGAAACAAAACCACAGGTCAATATGGATTATACAAACCAAAGATCAAAGTCATGATTAGGGCTATAGCTAACAATAGTTCAATCGTGGTCTCCCAGAATCACATCATTACGATTAGAATCACAATTTAGGCTCCCATTGTGGAACACCAACCACCTCCTAATCTTTCAACAATAAAAAAACTACACTATCACATATTATTTGTTCAACTAAAACATTTAACCTTCTTTTTGGTTTCTCTTTAACTGTGTGAAGCCTCTTGCTCAACAATGAGTAATGTGTGCAAAAAAAAAAACTCTTTCCGTTGTGTAAATTGTTTCCCACATTACTGTTTTAGTCATCAAGAAAGAGAGGCCCACGCCCTTTTCTGTGCCGGGCCATTATGCCAAGCTAATGGGTAATTATTAGCTTGGCACAGGGCAAGGTTCAGATATGGCAAGAATGAGCTACAAGTACGTGTGAGACTGTTTCAGTGGAACTACAAATGTAAACTTGAGGTAAATTATGTAAGAATTCTATCATAGGTAGATAGTTTTGTCATTATCCATATATTAGGCTTTATAGCGGCTGCTCCACCTCTGCTGCTGTTGTGCTTTTGCATTTTAACACTATTGTTAGCTATTTTTAGAATTATCTATTTGTTTTGTTTGTTTGGATGGATGTGTTTCTGCTGCTACTGGACACCTGCATTTCTACAGGGATCAATAAAGTATCTATCCATTTATCTATCTAGAAGCGGCCCACTTTGTACCTTGGGTTTCTTTGTGCCAAAAGGCCAGAGTTTGTTTTTGGTTCTGTTCATGACGTGTCTGGGGTCGGGCCGTGTCCCTGGGGTGCCTTCTTTCTCCCCTCGCGGCGTGCTGCTGATGGTCCCGTCTGAGCCCGTTCTGCTCAGCGTCTGACTGAAGTCCTCAAAGGGGAAGTCGCCCGGAGGTTCAAAGCCCGACTTAAAGGATTCCACTACGATGGCCGAGTCCTGAGAAAATTGGGAAAATAATGTATATTTGCATAATAATAATAATGTAAATTTCCATTTTGAGATTAATTAAGTTGATCTTATCTTGTAGTATTTACAGCTAGCTAGGAAACATAGCAGCTACTTATATTTTGTGTGCTCCCTGTCTCTCTTACTACTGCTCTGTCTGTGCTATGCAACATTAGCTGCGTTTCCATTGAGCATCAAATTTCGAAATTTAAATTTGCGCATCATAAAATGTCTAATGGAAACGCGCAAATTTCGAATAAACCACAGTTTTTCGATAAAAAGTTAATGCGCTTAAAATCTGTGTTTTTTTGGACGTATCGAAATTACGTTTTTCGCAAAACGGCAATGGAAACACTTATTTCGATATAGCGGAGGAAGCCGGGTGTTGATAAACCCAAAACATACATCTCTGATCATCAGCTGATCGTCCACAACAGCCTGCAGGGTAATTGACGGCCACCCTTTCCTGTTAACGTAATCCCTGTAGCCATCCTTCGGGGCACGAATAGGGATGTGTGATCCATCTATTGCTCCATAGATTTGTGGCAAGCCCTGCGCTGTGTAATTACGCATGGCAATGTCTTTTGCCTCATTCACATCTGGCAATGCGATGTATTTCTTCATTAGTTTTGTACATAACGCCTTACACACCCCATAAACACACCGATGGACTGTGGTCTTGCTCACTCCAAATGTCTCAGCCACTACTCTATACTCCGCGCAAGTAGCCAGTTTATAGTTATAGCAATGGCAATGCGCTTCTCTGTGGGAACTGCCTCTCTAGGGCAGTGTGCAGCGGGAGCCACAAGCGCTCCCACCGCTTCGCACAGCTCCTCCAATGTTGTGCGCGTCATTCTGAAGTTTTGGATCCATAGTTCCTCTGTGAAATCATGTACCACGACTTCCCAAAAGGTTCTCATCCACATCCTCTCCCAAGTATACGGAGATCGCGGCTCCATTACACTCAGAAGGAGATGCCGCCGACGCTTAATCCCGGTTAAGGATGAGAGCCGCAGCAGAAGTCAAGACATTAATATATCTCACGTAAATCAAAGTGTTGTTTACTTCTGTTGCCATGTTGACGTACTAGAAGCTAGTGAATAAACGCGCGAAAATAGTGTATACTTATTCAAATATGTCTTAAAGGCGCTATACCCGTTTCTGCAATGTTTGAATGTTTAGCACCGCCCCCCAACTCGCTCAATGGCTTCTCATTTCCCCTACGCTCTCATAACACAGAGCCACCTAGTTTTATTTGCGATCTGATACATATGCTAACATTAGCATTAGCGCAACTTCTTATAAGCTGTGCAACGATCACTGATGAAATGGTACTAAAGCAACGCACTGCTAACACAATATATAAGTAAAAGAATACCACTAGTTTCGCGTCCGAATGTATTAATTTAAAACCTTAGAATATAGTCTAATATTTAATTATAATTATGTGTTATAGAGCTCCTCAAAGCAGCAGCAGCAATTCTTCCGATCATTTTTCTTGATAACAGAACTCTCAAACTAATAATGACCGAAGCCCCAATGCAACCTCTGTTTGTAATTCAGGTGTGTAAAATACTGCCATTACTCTGCAAGTACAACAAGCTATCAGCGCCTGTCACTACGCACTTGTCTGTGTAGAGAAGCCAACTGAGCTAGCCACGCTCAATAAACAACTACATATCTATCAATCAACACCATTAAACGTCAATCGGACAATACAGTACACATATACATCCTTAACACACATGCACGGATGATTTCAGAATTTGCTGTTAAGGTTTTCATGACAAAAATACTGTTTCAATGTGACAAAAAGCGATTGCGAACAACCCGGAAGTAACCATGAAACAACTAGCTAGCTTAGCTGTTACCTGCCTAGCACGTCCCGGTGAAACCTTTGGGAGCTAACTATTTTATTTGCAGTCATTAAATACATTTCGAATTACAAGGGTTGTCTAATATTTGTTCACATTTTTTTATTCAATTATTTTGTTCATCTTTTTTTATTTTAGAATTATATTCGAATTTTGAAGTCCTGGTGTTCCGCAGCGCTGTAGGGGCTAGAGGACGCAGGCTGTTCGCTGCTCGTTCTGTGAGTGGAGGAGAAAGAGCGGCCCGCTCAGACTCTACTCAGCACTTTTCACTGCTTGTAATTCTTACACAGCTGAATCAATTACCTCAAGTTTTCAATTAAATGATGTATTATGATACAACTTGTATGTAGTAAAAAGCATTTTTATGAACTACTTAGAAAAAAAATCGGGTATAGCTTCTTTAATGGAAACGGCCGCTTTTGCGAATTACAGGTTTTTCGAATTTTGAAATGTATCGAAAAAGTTTTTGCGCATTATTCAATGGAAACGCAGCTATTGAAATTTCAAAATACCATTCCCTCAAAGTCAGTATAAACCTACTTTTCTTTCGTCGACAGCTTTAGCAGCGGAGACCATTCCTTCTAAACATTTGGAAACAATGGGGATAACTCTTCTCTCTGCTTCTGCGAAACTCCGATACGTTTCTCCGATCTTCACAGTCCGCCGCTCGTCCATGTCCTGTAGATTCTGTATAAAGAAAATGTAGAAACGTCACGCTTCTGCTCCAGTTAAAGCCGGGGTTTCTAACTTGAATTGTTCCCAAAAAAATATTCTTCATCCAAAGAGAAATAGCTTTGCAAAAGTAAAATGTAATGTTAAAAATCAAACCCCTGCCTCTTATTTACAAACATGTAGTCTTTTGCACGCTTGTAGGAAAGGGCCCTGTGAGTCACTGTTTGACGTTTTGGGCTGATTATCTGAATAAGGGTTTTCCTCTATTTTCAGATTCAGATTCAGATTAATTTATTTGCCATTTGCAGTAAAACCACATAGGAAAAACTGTGCAAGACTACCCCAGTGTGCACCAGACGACACACACCAGAGCTCTTGCCACGGCGCCATCTTTACGGCATTTCATGTAATAAAGGCCAAAAAATGCATGCATATGAAAACTACTGATTAGAACCAAACTGTTTTTAAGCTAGGAACAAGTGAAATAGGTTTAATTACATTCATTTTTTAGATGAACATTTTAAAGTTATGTATTGCAACTTTTGAGTCGGAAAAAGCAGTTTGCTTAAAGGTGCAGTAAAGGATTCAGGTTAGCTTAGCAGTAGCATCCGAGTAGCACTGAGTCAAAACCACTCACCCTCCCCCAAATCCACCCCCAGCACATGAACGCCGTTTCTGTAATAACACAGTCTGTGACGGAGACTGTGAAATATGAAAACATTATACTACATTAGAGCTGAAGTCTGTGAGCGACTTGCCTGCCATACATGAAACGTACTAGCTTCCCCTAATAAACTGGCAATTAGCAAAACTCTGTTAACGTTGCATTACATAGCCCTGGCTAGGTCCCGAGTCTGATGTTCTCTTCGTTCCCATTGGTTTATTTTTATCGATCTGCTCCAAAATATATACATATACTTTTTTCTTTTTGAGTCTACAGGCATCTGGTCAAGTCCATTCCTATTAGAAACACATGATACCTTGACTACATTGCGTCTGGATAAATCATTGATTGCATCTTTAATCCTGATTAAGTGCTCAGATTTTTAAGTGTCTAAATGGATTAGCCCTTGATGTAATGTGTAAAGATATCCAAAGGTACAGCAGTGAGGGTGTGCAGACTCGAGCTGCAGCCAGTGGGAACTGCAGAGAGAGAAGGTGTCGGAAGACTCTTGGTCAGTTTGCATTCTCAGTGAAGGCCTCACATCTGTGGAAATCTTTGCCACTGGAGTTGAAGTCACAGTCAGACGTGAGACTTTTCTCCACAAAACAAAAAAAGTGGCTTAAGGAAAATCAGAAATCTGAGCACCAAAACTGGATCTAGAATGGACAAATGGGGCCAGTTATTTTTATTGATGTGTTGTTGTTCTTTTCTCCCCTCTTTTTTAAACTTGTTTCTTCACTGTTCTTCAAAAGCCTAACCAGGGACGGAGGCTGCAAATTAGCCTTTGGCCAGAAGCCCTGTGTACTTTGCATTGGTTACCTGTGGGTGACAATGTTTTTTTTGTACTGTCCCTGTCAAATAAATAAATAAATAAATAGCTTTGTTACATGGCACCCATAGGACAAACTTCAGGAAGCCAAACCGGGTGCCTTCACTGACAGACCAACAAAATAACTCTCCAAAGAACAGTTTTAATAGTCCAACATTAGCGTAGCCAGTTGTACCTTGAAGATGTGTGGTATTGCGTTGTTGAAATGTTTCCACTGCTCAGCGTTGAAGTTCTGTAGTTGTGCCGCATACTCGTTCTTGCTCTCATCTGCCATGTGCGTCCGCAGATAGTACTGACTTTTGGCCTGAAAACAAAGATTAATGCACATTTGAAGCTTGAAAGGTTGAGGTTCTCACTTAAAGAAGCTATACCCGATATTTTTTCTAAGTAGTTCATAAAAATGCTTTTTACTACATACAAGTTGTATCATAATACATCATTTAATTGAAAACTTGAGGTCATTGATTCAGCTGTGTAAGAATTACAAGCAGAGAAAAGTGCAGAGTAGAGTCTGAGCGGGCCGCTCTTTCTCCTCCGCTCACAGAACGAGCAGCGAGCAGCCTGCGTCCTCTAGCCTCTACAGCGCTGCTTAGCACTAGGGCTTCGACGTTAAAATTCGAATATAATTCTAAAATAAAAAATATATACATATTTGAACAAATATTAGACAGCTCTTATAATTCGAAATGTATTTAATGACTGCAAATAAAATAGTTAGCTCCCAAAGGTTTCACCGAGACGTGCTAGGCAGGTAACAGCTAAGCTAGCTAGCTGTTTCATGGTAACTTCCGGGTTTTTCGCAATCGCTTTTTGTCACATTAAAACAGTATTTTTGTCATGAAAACGTTAATAGCAAATTCTGAAATAGTCTGTGCATGTGTGTTAAGGATGTATATGTATACTGTATTGTCCGATTGACGTTTAATGGTGTTGATTGATAGATATGTAGTTTATTGAGCGTGGCTAGCTCCGCTAGCTCCGCTAGCTTCTCTACACAGACAAGTGTGTAGTGACAGGCGCTGATAGCTTGTTCTTGCAAAGTAATGGCAGTATTTTACACACCTGAATTACAAACAGAGGTTGCATTGGGGCTTCGGTCATTATTGGTTTGAGAGTTCTGTTATCAAGAAAAAATGATCGGAAGAATTGCTGCTGCTGCTTTGAGGAGCTCTATAACACATAATTAAATATTAGAATATATTCTAATGTTTTAAATTAATACATTCGGACGCGAAACTAGCGGTATTCTTTTACTTATATATTGTGTTAGCAGTGCGTTGCTTTAGTGCCATTTCATCAGTGATTGTTGCACAGCTTACAAGAAGTTGCGCTAATGCTAATGTTAGCATATGTATCAGATCGCAAATAAAACTAGGTGGCTCTGTGTTATGAGAGCGTAGGGGAAATGAGAAGCCATTGAGCGAGTTGGAGGGCGGTGCTAAACATTCAAACATTGCAGAAACGGGTATAGCGCCTTTAAGGGCTCAGTCAAAACTTTCAGGTAACCTGGGATCCTTATATTAAAAGGAGCAATATGTAAGAATCTGGCCAAAAGTGGTACTGCAGCCTCTCCCACTCTCCCTGACTCAGGTTGCCAGATATGCAGACGAATCCAGCTGGGACCATAACATCTGAATAGACAAGAGTTTTGTCAACAACAAATCTATAACCAACACCTTTTTCACAAAGATAGAAATCCTAGGTTTATTCCTTGTTTTGTCGTTAATGATTGGAGAATCATAACGAGATATTTTTTAGTTCTGCACCACATGGTACTTTACCAGTGAGATTAGCTCGACGCAGTGAGTTCTGGCGCCCGGATCACAGACTTTCTGATTGGTGAAACTGTGGAGGGCGGGACATCAAAATGAAAACAATAACAAGATTTAGAGGCTGGAAAACTCCTTTTGAAATTCAAATATCTCTGAACTACTGTTATCAGTTAAAGAAGTATTGGAACAAATCAGGTTTATTAATTCATTTTGACAGATTAGGGCCTTTTAATGATGACTTGACAAAATCTTAAATATTGCTCCTTTAAGTTGACTCTTTGACTCTTTGACGTTTCCTCATGACCTGGAGGAGGATGAAATTGCAACCCGGGGAATAGGAATTTAAGTGGATAAATAAATAACCTATTTTCCCCTTTGTGTGAGAGTGTCTGTTTTATATTTATTTTTAATTTTTTTTTTGAATTTTGTCTCATCTTGTCTTTTACGGCCTAGGTGGGAGGTGGGTGGTGACATCCGGCTGTATTGTCTGTATTCTCTTTCACCATTTTTTCCATAACTGAATACTGTATCTGTCTGTTAATGTAAAAATGTTCAATAAACAAAGTTGGAAAAAATAGTAATGCATTGTTCAGCCAAAAGATATAAGTGATTATATAAGAAATAAAAAATAAAGAAATAAAAAACAGCATTACCTCATTTCAAAACAAACCGTATATGGTAATAACTATCTTTGTATCTCTCTATTTTCCACAAAAGCAGAAGGTTTAATGAGACACTGAGCGCAGGGAAAGGACTACGCAGTGTAATTTCAGCAGCATCAATTATACGTCACTGACCTTCTGCAAACCACTGGGCCAACATTAAAAGGCAAGACGTTTATGTTTATGTGCCACAACGGTCAGAGTGAGAGTCAAACGAGGACGTTGTTTTGTGGATGGAGAGTTTGTGAATGCCTTCTTACCTTTTCAACTTCTGACTTTGTGGCGTTGACGTCGTTATCTAATCTCTCGAAGGTCACCTGGGATTTCTCAGCTTCTCGACACTCTCGTTCGAATTTCTTTTTGCTCTATGAAAACGAAACACAAATGCAAAAGGATTTCATTTACAAACAGGAAGCTAACATTTTCAGCTCCCCAGTGGATTTAGAATTTAACAAATGATCTTGAATGGAGTCATTACATATCTGTTCTATTCTACTCGTTTCTAGTATAAATCAGAATTAGAATCATTTTTATTGCCATGTAAGTAACAGGAAGTGACAGACTAGGAAATTGTTTTGGCTCTCGGTCAAATATAAATATATGGTTTTACAGTATATTTATGTTTTTTCTATGTTGTGTTGTGATTAGTGCATCGATTTTTTGAATTATGAATACAAAAAGGAGTAGCTCTCTGCCTCTTTTGTCGCATAAATGTATCTCTCGATTGAAAAGGTTGGAGACCCCTAACCAAGAAAATAATCAATTGTCATGGTGTGGACTTTTTGGTTTATTTTGACCTGGTTTTATTGTACTTCTCTTGCAGTTTTAGTTTGATTCTTGGCTGTTAATTTTTAGCACCGCCCTAATGTGATCCACCTGTGCTTTTACTCAATTGTCCGTCCTATTGTCTCTACCCCGTCCTGCCTAGTTAATTTCAGTTCTGGATTTTTGTGCTTTTTGTCAGTCTAGTTTTAAATTTTATTAGATAACATTTGATTTTAAGTCTTGCATTTTGCCTTTTTCTTCATTTCCCCACATGACATCAACGGCACATCAAATGAGAAGTTAAAACCCATATATTTAATTATCACAATAGTCCTATAACTGGCAATTATTCTGATAAACCGATTGCCGATACAATATCTCAGTTTGACCCAGATAAAGCTGAACCAAAGGCTCGAGAGGCCATTGAAATGAGTTCCCCCAGGTCAGACCATTTAATCATTAAAAACACGGTTCCTAATACTATTTGTTATGTAATTACTTGCCTGTCTGTGTGTTAAAATTAAATCTCTCAAAAAAAGAGCAATTATAAATTCATTGATATCCAAAATAGTTGACAAAGTTTGATTAGTTCAGTCCTAAATCACAACAATAATACTTGAAAAACGATCTACATCCATAAAGGTTAAAAGAATCAAAGACAATACTTATTATTAGTAATGCACAATATTGTCATAAAAGAGTTAAAAGTGACTCGGTTCAGGAGAGTTTACTTCCGGTCCATCTGGAGATTGTTAGCAGTGAAGTAATAGCAGTGAATTGTGAATCACTGAGACATTACAGCCCAGTCACAAGGCAGTCACTCACAGAACCATGCAGACCACAAGACAGTCAACAAAGTCAACAAAGGCACTTAGACACCCTTAGTACTTTTCTTCTGATTTGCTAGTCTTCTTTCCCGGTTGACCGAATTGTTATACATTTTCTAAATGTTTTCGCTCCATGAAATTGATGAGGTTTGTCTATATTGTCACTGAAAATTAAGATGGTTAGCTGCTCTCCATCCAATTTTGGACGCGAGACATTTTAGAGCCAGAGGCGGTTGCCTAAGGTGAAACACTTTTGGGCATGAGCTGGGTTTTGGAGGACACAGTGGGGAAATATCTGTTATAATACAATAATACCAGGAAGTCATTAGGATTATTCTTCCATTTGTAAAGTCATATTCTAAAAAGGCCAAAAAGTAGCCATATCAGGAAAAGTAAATGAGTACTCCAAATGAACTTCGCATGTTGCTTTAAACCCAATCCTTTTAGTAAGAGGGCCACTTTAGTTCACCAGTACTTGTCCAGGGGCCAACAATGCGGATTGTAAAAAATGTTTTTGACCGGAATTGGTCTATTTTGAGATATAAAAGGAGGTATGACATGACCATAGCTGTGGCACAGAAGTAATTTATCACCACCGTGTATGGAGTGAAAGAATAATGACATGTGAAGCATCTTTGAGTGTCCAAAAAGCGCTGTATAAAATCAATACAATAGGCCACAATATGCCCTCGGGCCTGAGTTTGGACATGCCTTCTGTAAACATTCTAATAAAGTCATAGGAGGATTCCAGCGATACAAAACAAGCAGAATGTCACAGAGACTAAATGTCTGTAGAGGAAACCCTGGTCACCCCCTTCACACTTACATTATCCATCTGCTTCCAGCACTGGTCCAAGTACTGCTGAGCCTTCCGGCCCTCCTGCAGGTGCTGGAAAGACATTTGACTGTTATGCATGCACGCCATAAAACACGACTAAAACACAAGCACTAAAAGTAAAACTGACATTTATGGGGTTTTTATAGGTGTTCATAGACTGCTGTTAAAATAAAAGCCTGACTGTACGGTAAAATGTGTGGAGTCAACAGCACTTTGACAATGAATATAATGTAAATGATAGACTGTCCCTAATTATAAACCAATTATTAGCGATGGCACCAAACCCTAATGAAAACATGTATAAAAAAGCAAGAAACAGAGAAAACTGAAACATAAATTAGTAACATAACTTTTGATTTAGAGATATTTATAGATGAAAATTCAATATTCTCTCTGTCTTGACACTGAAGGCCACTGAAAAAAGGATTAAAACGTGCTATTAATCAGGTTTTACTTACAGAAAACTACAAAATCAGAACAATAACATATTTCTTCAGGCCAGATTTGCACCTTATCCAACAGAGTGCAAATCAATACATGCAGTCACAGCCGCCCCGGGCCCTGAGGCACAGTGCGGGGGAGGTGCTGGGCTACAGAAAGATTCTTAAAGCCGTTTTTTTTTTCCCCCCAGACAAAATAGATGAGATGAGAATGTACATCAAAATAGGTCGGTCTGTTTCTGTAATATACGTAACAGGGGAACCACTCACATGTTTCCGCTCGGTCTTCAGGTCCTGGCTGTACCTCATCAGCTCTCCGTACACTTTGTGGCCCATTTCCTCCGCAACCAGCTCCCTCTGGCCCGCAAAATCATTCAGCTCATTGAGTATGGAGTAAAACGATAGACACGCAGAGAACCTGTATGGAAAGTATTTGTCAAACTTCTGGATATAAATGTATGGATCAGTGGAAAGTTAGAGATCATTTAAAGAAACATTATGGAACAACTTAACTCAGAGTTGTTTTTTTGTATTGCATTGACATTGGCTTTGAGGCTGTTCATAACATTTCTGGTAATTCCTATCAATTCTATGGCTTAATAAACACCATAATGCCAGTTAAGCTGCATGATATAAACACAATGTTCTGTTATAGACTACAGTAATGTTTAAACAAGATAACATTGTCTTACAACAAAGAAACTGCATGGTTACCTGGGTTCCTCATCTTTGGGGCGTTTGGGGCAGTATTTCTTTACCAAGTTCCTGGTAGAAAAAGAGGAAGAATTTAAAAATAGCCTCATATTTTAAGCCTCGTCCACACAGGTCGGTAAACAGAGATGAACGGAACACAGGGAAAGATGAAGACGACTTGTGTTTATTATTAAAGATGAATGAAAGATGGAAACATCAAAGTGTGTTCCTGTTCGTTCTCCAGGGGTCTTTTGGCACCGTGCCAAAACACAGACTCAATGATTTTAGTGCGAGCACAGGGTGCAGCAGATCACAGAAATTCCTCCGTGAATTATAACGGAGACACACGAGCGCAGAACAGAGACGTAGAGTATCTTTGATCATTCATCACAGCAGCAGCCTGCAGACTGTGATACATATTCAGAGAGGATTTCCCCTCTTTGATCCATATCATCTGAGATTTTAGAACTTGTCTAAATTCAGTGTTTGAGCAAAAATGATTAAAATAATTAAATTATGTTGTAGATATCAGGTCAGCTATATGAATTTGAATGGTTGATAATTTATCATTACTATCATTATGGTCCATACATAAAATTCTTGGCCCCCAATAAAGTATAATAATGCTCATAACAACGTGGGCGCAGCTTACAAAGCAGAGACACCCAGACCTCCTTCTCCACACACTCTTCCTCTAGCTCACATGTGTCAAAGTCAAGGCCCGCGGGCCAAATCCGGCCCGCAAATGAATTTTTAATGGCCCTGCCATTGACGCACTATTACGTCAATTGCGTTTTCCGCTATTTTCATGTTCCCAGATGTCTATTATATCTAATATGTTTGGGGATAAGCTTGAGAGCATATTGAATCGAGCCAGCAGGTGGCAGCAGCGCTCTCTGAATGGTTTGAAAACAGCTAGATGCACTTGTTGTGCCTCTTTTTTTTAAAAATATTTTTGCTGATGAAAGTAGACAGTCTATTCTTTCAGAATCTGGTTTCGGATTTCAGATAGTCATAGTACGCAATATTCTGTGGGTCTGAAAAATCTATAAAAATCATCAGAAACTGCTGGCAATATGGGAGTACCTGTTCTGAAATAGGCTGGCAGGCAATGAGTTAATAAACATTGAACCAGTCCGGCCCTCGGCTCGCAGCAAATTTGTTTTTTTGGCCCTCTGATGTATTTGACTTTGACATGCCTGCTCTAGCTCATCTGGGGGAATCCAGAGGCGGTCTGAGGCCAGCTGAGAGACACAGTCCGGCTATGTCTTGGGTCTTCGAGGTGGGATGGGCCCTGAAACATCTCCCCAGGGAGGCGTCCAGGAGGCATCCGGAACAGATGCCCGAGCCACCTCAACTGGCTCCTCTCTCGGAGAAGCAGCAACTCTACTCCGAGCTCCTCCCGTGTGACAGGATGTAGGTCTAGTGCTGGCAGGCCATTCTAACCTTGAGAAGAAAATAAATCTGTCTTTGTCATTCATGCCTGATGCAGTTACCTTAGCTGCTTGGCGTAGATCTGCTCTATCTCCAGTCGCTCTTTGACAAACTTGGCATAGCGCTCCAAAAAGTCGATTCCCCACTGTGTGTGTTTGTCCAAATTTTCGAACTGGTCCTGCACCAAGAAGACAAAGAATACGGTTAAATGACATTACTAATGGAAACAAGAACGAGAGTTTGTCATGTGATCAACCATCCCAGTCTGTGACAAAACATCCAACTGCACCTCTGTGCTCTACAAATGCTTTTCAACGCCACTTCAATTCCACTTGAATTCATTCAATATTCGATTAATGGAATAGGCTTAAAAGAAAACACAATTGCACCAAAAGTTGTGAAACTATGGCTCAACATTTGTTGCCGTACACAGATGTTTGGGTTAGAGCCCTGTACAAAACATCTGTTCAAATAGTTGGGTCTTCCAGGCAGTGACTCAGCAGTAAAAGTGTTTCCTGCCGGCTGTGGTCCCTCAGACTCCTGCTCTACGCCATGTGTAGTTTCCTAAGAGCTGTATGTGTCGATCAATGCAGCATTAGGATCAGGTTTTTCACACGCAGACATTTGATAGTATGGTCAATAGTAGTTATGTAGAACAAGCCCATATGTGATGTGGCACTTCTATTTAGTGTCTTTTGGAGTTGCAGTGGTGACCATCCGTACACTTCCAACATGTTTTACCAAAATATTGCATTTAATTTATGTTTGTTGTGCTGTATACAATCAATGAATCAATGATAATATCTGGATAGGGTAAAACTAGCTTATAGCTGTCCCTCCAATGGGCATAGGGGGACTGGGGGCTACCCAAAATTTTTTCAATAGTTCTAGACAGAGAACCTACAGCTTTCATAAAGGTCGGATTTTCTGGGTATTTTATTGTCCCTTGTCGTCCTGAACTTTTTTCTTGTTACAATCTTTCAGATTTCGATAAATCCACACTTTATTGCAACAAACTCCGCTCGTTTGGCTCCTGCTTTAGCTCCGCTCTGATCAGCAGCTCTGATTGGTCAGGACGGTGCCCCTCTGTGCAGGTGCATGAGAGCCACACGTGCGCGTATTTGGCAGTTTGGAGGTCCTCCATTGCGCAGAATATAGTTATCGTTCAACTTCAGAGTTAGAAATCATTTACTTGCACTGTAGTCTTTGTCCCTTTGTTTTTTTTAAATACATACATGACACAATCCCCATAGATTTTGGCTCCAAAAGGAAAAATGTAAAAGAATGTTAGGAAAGGTTTAAAAAATAAAAAATAACTATTTTTGTCACTATTTTGATAATAAATAAATGTAACGTTTGCTGCCTTTACAACCAACCCTTTCTTGCATTTCCTTATAAAATAAACAACCAATTTTTTCAACCAGAAAACAACTATCATGTAGATTCATCATTGAACAAAATGCAGATGACAGGAGACTTCTCAATGTCGTCTATTTGTATTGACGAGGTACGACTCTGCGGTCACACATCTTCAGGTCACAACTCAGGGATAAATATCGGACAAAGATCATGGACTTGTTGGTGACAGTCAGATCACATTTGCCCGCACACTGTTCAGGGTCGCCGGGGGAAATATGATGCAGCGGAAAATCAGCCGACCTCTGCTTCTTCACTTATAATCACAACAACAGAATCACAGCTAGACAAGTCTTGTGGGGAAACAACAAACGGTTGATGTCCATATCCGGTGAGAAATATTCATAAAACTTTAATGTTGTTTTATGTAAAGCAAAGAGATGTAAAAACAAAACAAAAACACCACTGTTCAAAAAGGAACGGTGTCGAGATTGAAGATTATCCATGAAACACTAAACACACTGCTTCAGGTGCAAAAGGCAGAGCGTCGGGATTACCACAGTTGTTGATTGAAAAACCTTTTGAGAACCAGAAAGGGAAACCATTAGATTTCAAATTATAAATATTTAGATTTTTGGAACAACTATCTTTTGGACTATAAGCCGCAGGCTCAAATTTTATAGAAATAAACGTAATTTTGTACTCGTACAAGCCGCACTGCATTATAAACCGCACATGTGCCACATTGTTTGTAATATTAAAGAAAATAGCTCTAAAACATTCATTTCTTTTTTTATACTGTGAGTAATAGTAAGAATAAGAAGTGAGTCTGACTGTTTTTTATCTTCCAGTGTAAAGCAAAAAGGTAAGGAGCAACATCTACTGGTCTCTTTTCACCTTCATGTCTACACAAAGAACCAACAAACTGTTACTTATTTATTTACACAAAGATATTATAAGTGAGGACTTTTTAACTTTATTTAATCTGCTTGATTGGAAAATCTTGTAATTGAATTGGACCTCCATGAACTACTCATACATTGTGTTGGTCAACTTACTTGGCAAAAGGTTTTTGTCGCCACAGAAAAAAATAATTAAGCCGCACCTTACTATTTATTTATTTATTTAACTCACTCATTTGAGAGGATAAACCCCTTGAGATGCATCATCTCGTTTTCAAGAAGGTCCTCAAAAGAATTACAAGAAGCAAAAACACAAGACAGAAACAGCAGTACAGGCTCAGTACAAAAAAAAGGAATAAATAAATACAGGATGAAAAAAGAACCCACACACAGACACTCACACACAGAAACACAGACACTCACACACAGACACAAACACAGACACTCACACACAGAAACACACAGACACTCACACACACACAGACACTCACACACAGACACACACACACACAGACACACACACACACAGACACACACACACACAGACACTCACACACACACACACAGACACTCACTAGAGCTGCAACTAACGATTATTCTGTAATTGATTAATCTATCGATTATTTTTACAATTAATCGAGTAATCGCTTGGCTGTGAATTGTGTAGAAAAAAAAATATTTTTTCATCACAAAAAGCTAAAGTGGCAACACTCAAGGACGTATTGATGGCGTAAACTTAAAGTAAATGTTTGTAACAGGCTTTTTGTGCTAATTCTGCTCTGATTGGATGAGACAGATATTCATGAAATTATAAAAACAAAGTCGGTTTTAATCAAAAATACTACATTTTCATGTCATTTTTGCTCTGAGTCCGTGTGAACCAGAAAACGATTAATCGATTACTAAAATAGTTGTCGACTATTTCAATAATCGATTAGTCGTCGATTAATCGATTAGTTGTTTCAGCCCTAACACTCACACACACACAGACACTCACACACTCACACAGACACACACAGACACAGACACTCACACACACACACACAGACACTCACACACACAGACACAGACACTCACACTCACACAGACACACTCACACGCACACTCACACAGACACTCACACAGACACACTCACACACTCACACAGACACACTCACACAGACACACACAGAAACACACAGACACTCACACAGACACACTCACACAAACACAGCTCTACAGTAACAAAATCAGTTACAGTAAGACACTGTATAACACACATTTCAAAAACAATTACAAGGCGTTTGTAGATATGACCAAAGGGCATTTTTATACATATTATAGGAGGTTATAGAGCGGATAGAGGCATGGAGATTATTCCAGTCCAGAGGCGCTTTATGGTGGAATGAAAATTTGCCTATTTCTTTTCGAATTCTAGGAACAACAATAAATAATTCATTTTCATGTCTTAAGTTGTAAGAATAACTAAATTGTGTAAAATATTGTTTCAAATAATCAGGATAACTGAGATTAATAATACATTTAAAAATAAAAAATAGCCAGTGAAATTGTCGTCTGGAGGATGGAGTGAGCCAAGAGATGTTTGTACAGCTGACAGTGGTGAGTTCTGAAAGGACAACTTCAGAACTCACCTCTCAACTCAGAACACAACAGGTACGATTGGCA
The DNA here is from genome assembly GCA_964034765.1 of Knipowitschia caucasica. Classification (NCBI taxonomy): domain Eukaryota; kingdom Metazoa; phylum Chordata; class Actinopteri; order Gobiiformes; family Gobiidae; genus Knipowitschia; species Knipowitschia caucasica. Next base: position 22,375,664 of record OZ035824.1, read on the forward strand.
ATCCATCCAAAGATACAATATTTAGTGCACCAACTGTTGTACGTTGGTTTTTACCATAAAATAACATTGAATGTGATTTGGTTTTATTGAGAAGTATCTTGTTTTCTTGGAGCCAATGCTGTACATTATCAAAGTCATATTGGAGAAAGTTTTGAATATCAATGACGTTAGATTTTGAACTGTAAATAATAGTATTGTCTGCATAAAGTTGAATATTGCAATCTCTGTAGGCAAGGGGAAGATCATTGATAAAAATTGAGAGTAAGAGAGGTCCAAGTGATGAACCCTGCGGCACGCCTCTATCAATGGTTTTAAAATCAGAGTGATTACCTTCAAAAGAAACGCATTGTTGGCGAAAATGAAGATAAGAGTTAAACCATAAAAGAGTTCCTATCAAGACCTATTGAGTGTAGTTTATCTAACAGAAGATAATGATCAACCATATCGAATGCTTTTGAAAGGTGGATAAATAATGCACCAGTGAACAAATTATTGTCAAAACCAGTAAAAATGTCATTTGTGAACTTGAGTAATGCAGAAGTTGTTGAAAAAAATGGTCTAAAACCAGGCTGAAAACGAGATAAAATATTGTTGCAAGACAAGTAATCAGAAACATTGTCAAAATTATTTTTTCAAAAACTTTGACAATGCAATTAATAATCAATATGGGCCTATAGTTATTCACATTGCAGGAGTCACCACCTTTGTGAAGGGGAATTACTCTTACACGTTTCCAGTCGGAAAGGCACTTCACAGGTAGAAAAAGATAAATTAAAAAGATCTGCTAAGGGAAAAGAAAGCACATGAGATGCAAGCTTGATAAATTTGGCTTCGATACCATCAGGGCCAGCACTTGAATTAGAAGAGAGTCCATTAATGGCCTGCTGAACATCAGTTGGACTTATTTGTCTGAAGGAAAAAGAACTACCACATAACGTGGAATCAAGAGACAAGGTTGGTTGAGAGGGAGGCTGCATCTTAGGTAAAGAAGAAAAGTGCTGACTAAATGCAGTTACAATCATTTCAGGATTAATAATCATATTTCTAGAAGGACGATCAAATTCACCAAGTAAAGTGTTGAGTTGTTTCCAGAAACGCCTAGGATTTTTAAAGTTGTCATACAGACAGTTTTTCCTCACTATAAGGGCACGGTCACATAGGTTTTTACAAGCGAACTGGGCCAAGTGGCCCGGATCGTTGCCACAGGGGTGTGAAATCGGCCCGCGGTCACATGAACCTGTCCTCTGAACCGTGCCAGTGCAACTTTGCTCTAGTACTTTGCTCGGTACGACGCCCGGTCCAGCTGGTGTCGCTAATAATAACTTCAGCGACTACCTCGTTGTCCGAGTTGAGTTTCCGCTTCTTTTCTTGTTTATATTCTGCTACTGTAGCTAGCAGGCTCGAGCATGCAACGCGTTGTTTGCATCAGAGCAATGTGAACAAGTGTGAGATATGTCTTTCCCCAAAATGCAGCGGTGGGACATTTATAGTGACGAGCGTAAAGTGCTGAGAATGATTGAATGAGAATGAAAGACAGAAAAGTGTGGCGTACGAGCAGAGCGGCCGGAGCCAGAGGACATAAGTGTTTGTGTGTTCTGGCGTTTAAATAAAGACTAATTTTTGAATGTCTGGAGTGTTATTGCAATAGCACCACATTGAGAGCGAGGGTCAGAACAGAAGAATTCCTGTAGCAAAAAGGCTTTTCTTTGGCCTTGCAGCGCAAAAGCGGAGAATACGAAAATGCGTGTCACAGGAAGACGTAATGTGACGCACAATAAAATTCCTAAACGGGCTCTGATCCACTTAAACCGGGCTTTAGGCTGCGCATGTGACCGCAGCCTAAGCCGCACCTCACTATAAGCCGCACGGTACTATAAGCCATACCTTACTATAAGCATCAGACAAAAACATTTCAACAAACTACTGTGGATGATATGAGCACATTGCAAATCAAGCATGTTTGTAACCAATGTAATGTAATATACTGACATAAAAATACTAATGTCTTATATGGTGGCATAAATAAAATGATGGAGTCTGTGCCCACTCGTCTGTGGCCGTGTCAGCTCCAGTGACTCTGCCCATGAATAAGTTATAAGAGTATGAGCTCATGCCGGAGCAAAGCAGAGCGCCTCACAGGGGAAATGACAGCATCCTTACACTTTTGGGTTTTTGCTCCCATCAAACATAGAAAACACAAAAAGAGGAGAGTAGAACATCAGATTTCAGACGTTACAAAATGAAGTCCAGTAGATATAACTAGACTTATTAAAGCTATTCTAGTGCTTTTGGTTCACATTGTATTTAATTGAAAATATGTCTAACTCAATCATGATTGGCTCGGGTGTTATGTAGTGGATTTGTGTATGAGGTGCCATTTTGCATCGTCGTCATGGGGCTGGTAACTGTGTTTACTGTGTTCTTTGAATACATCACCATAACCACTATTGTCGAACAATAGACACTGCAGCAGAAATAGTTAGGCCAGAATAAGGCATGTTTTAGAGTAAATGATCCATCATCAACAGATGGATGTTTGTTTATAGAAAAATAATGTAATTTAATGTAGAAATATTGTGCGCATTCACTCAGAAAACATAGCATAGGCATTCCACACGCTTTAGAGAATTAGCATACAAACTGCAGCTAGGACAATAGTTGTAAATAATAGCATTCCTGAACAGTGAACCCGGACTCCTCTCACTGTTGTAATTCCTGGAAGGGGACCTATTTTCCCGGATGTCTCAGAGGAATATGAAAGTCTCAAAAACAGGCAGCTGTGCTTTCTGCAGCCTGAGGGATGTCAAGTTAAATCCAGTATTTCAGACAAGCCGATTTCAGACAAGCATCAAGGCCGAGACGTGACCTTGAGTGTGAAACAACAGTTTATGTTTAGGCAGCTTTGGGAAGTGTGAGGGCATGGGATGGCATTTGGAAACAAGCATCTTACTGCTAATTTACACAGGACACGTTATACGCGCAGCAGACGAGCGTAATTTTTTTCCATGTTAACCTATGATGATATTTATACTTCTAGCGTTATACGCGCGTATGACGGATGTATGACGCGAGGCTGCGCCTAATTTAGGATGGATTTCTAATTTTGTGCGCGCAGCAACGCGTCTCCCATTGAAAACACATGTGAAACATGATTTTTCTAGCAGCCCTTGGCTTTAGATCGCATCTACACACACACAGCACTTGTATCTAAACATTAGCAGGAGGACTGGCAGGTTTTACATGTTTCTGGACATCGTTTGTTTTGTTTTTCAAAAAGTCTGCCGTCTGACATGGCGCACAGAGACCATGAAGACAAACACATGCATGTGATTTGTGTTGCTCTACTTCAGTCCTCTGGCCAGTACTGTCCTCTACACCAGTGGTTCTCTAAGTGGGGTCCGTGGCCCGATATCAGGGGGTCCGTGAAAAGGGTTGGCTATTAATAAGAAAACTATATTTTATATTATTTTATTTTATATTAATTATTAATAATATTTACACGATTTTATATAACCGTGTGAATATTCACAAATCGACACTAAGTTTAATCTGCTATTTTTATATGAAATATAAATAAATAAAAAATAGATCCACGTAAATCACGTCCACTTATCAGTGACGAGCTTTGACGCGCGCAGGTTCTGCCTAGCTACTCAGCCATGGATGCGTTTTTAACACCGTCAACTTCATCTAATGGGGAAAAGGAAAAAAGTAAATTGTCTAAAGTTAAACAAAGAAAATACAGTGAGGACTACATCCAATTCGGATTTATTGAAAACAAGGATGGACGACCAAAATGCGCTTTGTGTCTGCAAGTGCTTGCTAATGAGGCGATGAAGCCTGCGAAGCTAAAGCGACACCTCATCACAAAGCACCCGGAGTTTAAAAACAAATCTAAGGACTTTTTCAAACGCAAAGCAGAAGAATATGGACACCAGAAAAAACGAATGGTGGAGTTAACTTCAGTTTCAGAAAAAGCGCAGATGGCCTCTTATCTGGTGGCTCAACGCATTGCTAAATGTAAGAAGCCTCACACCATTGGACAACAACTTTTACTCCCAGCCGCAGTGGACATGTGTGAAGTCATACTTGGCGCAGAGGCTGCAAATAAGCTAAAAGTGATTCCACTTTCAAATGACACCGTAAGAAGGCGAATACAGGAGCTGGCTGCAGACATCGAAGCACAGCTGCTGGACAGACTGCGTTCATGTGAGCAGTTTTCAATTCAGCTGGACGAATCTACGGATATAGCTAATGCCGCTCAGTTAATTGTGTTGGTGCGATATCCATGGGAAGATGATATTGTGGAGGATTTCTTGTTTTGCAAAGAGCTACCTGGGAGAACAACGGGCGAGGAGGTATTCAGACTTGTAGACGCTTTCATGACAGATGCGAGTCTGAGCTGGGACAGGTGTGTGGCTGTTTGCACGGATGGTGCAGCCGCTATGACAGGGCGGAAAAGTGGACTTGTTGCGCGCGTTAAGTCCGTCAACCCAAACATCATAGCGACGCACTGCATGTTACATCGACAGGCCTTGGCAGCAAAAGACATGGACCCGGATCTCCACTCTGTTTTAAATACTGCTGTTTCTGCTGTAAACTTTGTGAAGTCAAGAGCGCTGCAGTCCCGTTTGTTTGGACAACTTTGCCGGGACATGGATGCTGAGCATGACGCGCTGCTTTATCACTCGGAGGTGCGCTGGCTCTCTCGTGGTAAAGTTTTGCAGCGGGTCTTTGAGTTGCGCAAAGAAATGGGAGAGTTTTTAAGAGAGCAAAAACCCGACCTCGCAGAGATTTTCACTAATCCAGAGAGTGTATGTAAATTGGCATATCTTTCGGATATTTTTAATACATTGAATGGCCTGAATCTCTCCATCCAAGGAGCGCATACATCAATACTTCAGGTTAGTGACAAAATCTCAGCCTTCATGAAGAAAACGGACCTCTGGGCACGGAGGATACAAGACGGAATAACGGACATGTTTCCCCAACTGAGTGACTTTCTTCATGCTGAGAAACTGTCTGTGAATGTTGTACAGGCTGTCGCTACTTCACATTTAACGTCACTGTGCCGCACTTCCGCTTCTACTTTTCTGAAGTGAACACTGATGCCTGGGACTGGGTGCGCGACCCCTTTGCACCTGGATCACCCAATAGCCTCACAGGTGAGGCAGAAGAGCAACTGCTGGAAGTATCATGTGACAGGACACTGAGAGCCAGATTCCTACAGGTCAGTACTGTTAACTTTTGGCTGTCTCTCAAACAAGACTATCCAGAACTGACAACTAAAGCTTTACAAATATTGCTCCCCTTCCCAACCACGTACCTATGCGAGTCCTCCTTTTCCACTTTGACTGCAATGAAAAATAAATACAGGGCACGTTTGCATGTAGAAGACGATCTGAGAGTTTGTCTGTCTTACATTGCTCCAAGAATAAGGAGACTGTGTAGTCAGAAGCAGGCACATCCATCTCATTGATTTTATTCGTTTTTTGATAATATTGGACTTGTTCGAGTCAGAGAAATGTTTGAGGTGTGGAGGCAATGTTGCAACATAGCACCTTTTACTGATGTTGTTTTTGTTGTTGTTGACAAAATATTCAGTTGGCAGCAGTCTTTTTTGGGGGTAGTTGACCCAGTTTGTCTGTTTTGAAGAGGCATGCAATGTTTAATTTTCTTGTTGTGGAAACTTTAGCATAGCTGAAAAGAAGCAAATGTACTTGGTGTTCAAATATTTGAATAAAAATTGCACTTTCGTCTGATTTAAATGTATTTACTTTTTGCTTTCCTCAAAAAATGCGTTAGGGGGTCCTTGAAAATTTTGCTCATCTAAAAGGGGTCCCTGAGTCCAAAAAGTTTGAGAACCCCTGCTCTACACTTCTCCATAGACTACACAGGGAGAGAGCATCAGAAGCCGAGGACCTGCGCGCACGGCCAGTGTAGATACACCCAAATGATGTTACGCGCAGTCAACGCCTGTTAACGCCTACTGTGTAAATTCCCTGTAAGAAAGCAAGAAGAAGAGAACATTAAAATGATTGAAAAGTAGCTTTGGTTTTTTTTCATCTATCTTAAAGAGACATCAAATGTTGGACAAAATACATACAGGATGAGTGAGTCGTTGAGGTAGAACTTTGTTACCTCAAACTTTACTTATTAAAATCATCATCAAAAGATACGATTTGTTTTGAACTCAAATGGAACATGACGTTTATGAGAAGATCTTTAAGAACGTGTATATCATAAGGAGCTGTTATTTATGTTTTAATCACAGCACATAGAAAATATGTTATTATATTTTCTTTCTTTTTTTATTTTGAAGTTTGTCTGGGAAACTTCCGGATTGTACTTAATGTGACATGGTGTGTGTGGGCTCGGGGTGGTCCTGTCTGATTTGTTTGAATGTAGCTGAAAGGGGACAAAATGTGTGTATTTTAATGTGATTTTCATGATTTTTTGTATGCGCTTAACAGATTCAATGTAAATATGTTTTTTTTTATCTTTTACGGTGAAAGTGTGCAATAAAATGTTAACAGCAAATGGGCACATCAGTAAGAACATTCATTCATTCAGCTAAGGTGCTACCAGTGGGGGCGGGTCCCGGCTCAAAAGTGGCCAAAATGATGGGTGCGCTGACATGCCCTAACCCGATGGGGGTGGACCCGGAATAAGAATTAGCCAATGCTAACATATAGCATTAGTTGACATCTCAAAAACACCTTTACAGGATGGTCCAAAAGTTGGCTCTTGGCCCAAAGCTCCGTTCCACATGTGTGTCAATGCTGAGGGGAGTGAATTTTTTTGGACCAGTCTAGTTTACTCGCTGTGAATTTTTTAAGTCACTCGTTTAAATTAATGGGGCTCATGCCGGCTGACGCATGCGCTGATGCGTTTTTTCACAATTTTTCTCCATGAAAGCCACATTTTTGGCCCATTAGTTAGAACGGCGGAGATCGGCGTGACTACGTCCGTTAAAATATACAGTCTATGGCTGCTACACATTTATTATATCTCCTGTTTCGTCTCATCTTATTACCCTGAGGGGTAATAATAAGAAATTTCTTGTTTCTTGGTGTTGCTCCTGTGTTTGTTAAAAATAATATTAAACATTCCTGCATCCAGGCGGTGAGCCAGATTACCTAAAAAAAAAGTGACTTCTTCATTGTGCCATGGAGGCTTCCTAGATATTTTTCATAATTCTTTTGACTTATGGCAGAAACAAACATATTCTCTGTTGCTGAAGTACAAAAAAAACATCTGTAAAAACCTCATGATGCTGCTGACTACAGTGTATACTCCACAAGGGACTTATACTTGAAGTGCAATTATAGCTCCAGAGTTATGTTATTATTTTATTTTATTATCTATTATCTTAAATAAAAGATCCTGTTTGATGTGTGCAACCTGCTCTTATTTCCTCTTTTTATTCTGCTGTAATGTGTGAGACTAATAGTTTTATCTAATATTATTTCGTGAGCTACTGTTCAAAACCATTGGCCTCTCCAAAATATTGCAATAAGAAAGATCAATATCGATATTGCATCGTACCATGCGATTTAGATATGGTTACGGTATCATAAATATATATGATATAACATAATATATTTCATTTTACAGAATTTTATGTATGAACTTTACCATAACACATTTACTGTAAATAAATAGGTAATAAGAGCACTGTGCATATCCCTGCATTATATCCCTAGAACAGGCCTTTTTGACTGACGCTCTTCCCTGTATAGCTCCGCACTAGTAAACACTTATCATAAAGAACATTTAGCAACAATAGAAATTAGCTCTTACAAAGCTATGTTTAGCCGACAGATCAGTTTTTTAATCCCAGAAGTCAGACAAAAAAATTGGTTGATTATTGGGATTAAATTCGAAGTGAAAATGTGACACACTTCCGGGTGCTAATTTTTATGTCAGATTTAACAATCTAATAATTAGTAGATTAGTTTGACTAATTGTTGCAGCCCTAATGTTTAGCGTGTTTGTGCACCAACATGAAAAAATAATCCTATGTTTAAAAAAGCCTCAAAAGCCTTTCTTGAGAAAACTGGAACTCATTATAAAAACTAGGCTGTTTTTTTTTTACTGACGACAAAACATGATTAGGGGTAACTTCTTGATTATGTTTTTCTTTATTGAAATAACACAAATACAAAGTATTTAATGTGCCTTTAGCATTTGCTTTAAAAGTGCAAACTTGGACTGTTATGTCTTTTGTGATCCGTTTAGACAAGTTATCACTGAGGCTGTAATATGAACAGCAGGGCACTATCTGGTGTCAGCGATGCCTGTATATTCACAGCGGGGGCAGTTGCAGCAGCCCCCGCAGCCCTTTATTCCTAAACAGATTCTTCATTATAACATGTTTTAACAAGCTTCACTGGTTCCTCCTGTCTGACCCTGACCACGTCTAGAACAAGCCTTAAAATTAGGTTGCCATTAAAAACAAATTAAAGTTAGACAGTAACTTTTGGAGTTAGAAACAATTCAACCATTAAAGACATAATGAAGTATGTTCTTTCTCTTCTAGTTGTTTATGTTGTAGCAGAAATCACAGAAGTCTTTGAACGACAGATAACATCACATGAATGGGCCATAAAGTCAGTTTCAGCATTTTGTGGAAAAACCATCAGACATGGGAGCCCATATCCCATGTCTATTCCCCACATGTGTGTCATGTGGAGAATATAAACAGGGCGGAGACATGTGACCCCTTTGGCACAATGAACTGTCTGTTGATTCTGTCATTAGACATGTAGGTTAAAGCAGACAAGCATGTGTGTCATTATTGTTAATGAAAACAATACATCCAGTTTATTATTAAATTAATTATGTTAGCATTGTTGGTGACTTCCGTTTGTGTGAAGAAGGACCCGAGTATAAATGTTGAATAGATCGGCTGAACGTAGGTATCAATCATTTACAGACACAAATACGGGAAACAATGGACTGTATCAAATACATTTCAATTCAAAAATATGACCATTTGCATCAGGTCATGTTCATGTAACATTATTTCAAAGATGACTCTCAATGCTCTGCTTAGGACGGATTTTATTTGACAGGGACATTGTAGTCATACATAGTTACAGCAGGAAAGTTAGAGTTTATAGCTAATGCTAATTGGGTTGAGGTTTTCACTACAGTGAAACACATTTTACAGGGTCGCTCTGGTTAATTTAGTCAATTTATTATTGTCCACAACCGTGCCGGGTTCTGGCCTAAGATAGAAATACCTCATCCCGATAATAGAATACATCCATGGGCCTGATGCAAAACACACCTGGTATATCAGGTTTCATTGGAACTCTATCAGGTCTCCTGTTGCTGCAGCGTTATACGCCCACGTCTCCCAGACAGACTGGTCTGACAGGAGCCGCAGTGGCTGATGAGGATCCCGCATCTGTCACATTACACCATGATCAAAGCAACAGGGCTGGGAAATGTTAATTGTTATTTTTATTTTTTTACGTTTTAAAAATATGCAAAATATGAACATGAGAATATTTTCTTACATAAAACGTAGTAGAAAATCAGTTTTGTGGGTTATTTAACAGGCCTGACCTGTCTGACTCTGACTACAGCTCATGTCGTGTTTCCTTTCTTGTTATGTATATGTGTAAAAATATACTTTTTACATACACTACATATTTTACAAATTTCATATCATGAAAACCAAACAGTGGTTTATGGTGACTTTCATTCAAAATCATTTCGCACAACCCTAGAACAAATCACGTGAGCCAGGGTTAAAGGTGACCAAACTCTAACACCAACAAACCATTAACTTTGTCCTATGACTGAGTATCTCCAGAACTACTGCTGCCAACAATAAAGCCACGTGTCATGTCAGCTTCCCAAAAACATCAATCTATCTTGGATCCTGTTTTTAATATAAGAGTAAGACAAGATCAGAAAAACTCTGTTACAGTACAAATTGCAAACCAGTAGCAATAAAAGGAGCACTCAAGACTTGATAATAGGGATGTAAATTGGCGACCGGTTAACCGGTGGTTGACCGTCACAGCGTTAACCGGTCAAAGCTGTCGGTTAAAAAAGAGAAAACGGGGAGAGGGGAGGTCACTTAATAACGCTATTTTAAGCCCTATTTGCACGGTGTGACGAGCGGGTCTGTATCTAGCTGTATGCGCCCATGTATTATAAACTTGTGTATTATAAACTTGTGTTTATGGTCCTCGGGATCAGCTCCACAAACATCACTTGTATTTAAACTTTTGTGAAGACCTGTGAGACGCGGCTCGTCACTCGCTGCTCTGACCATGTGGACGAGCCGTCGTTTGCTGCTAGAAAGTTTTGGTATTAACCACAGCAGAATGGGAAGATTAAAACAGCAGTTCTCTGTGCGCAAAGGTGCCGGAGCTGTTGCGGGTTTGGGCGCCGCTGTCTCAGCTCTGATCCAGTAGAACGCAGAGCTGCACTTATGAAAAGTACGCGGCTCGAAATGGTTGTTATTTCAAAGAACGTGGACTATTTTAAACTACGCGGTTAACCGGTTTCAACCGGTTAATGAGGCTCGGTGGTCGGTCATGAAAATTCATAGTTTTTTACATCCCTACTTGATAAACAGCTAAACATTATAGAATAAGTCAACTCTACACTAACAAATCTTCACTTTACTTTTACCTCTCCTAAATGTCATGTTTTTCTTTCCCAAACATAAAACATGCATGGTTAATTGAATCTTGATTGTAAAAATACAATTTTACAAATGCAATCCAGCCTCAAATCTTGGGGGGTCATGACTGTAGCCTCTGGAAATCTCATGGACTAGTTTCCTCGGGAACATGAAACCCTCCATATCAAGCAGCTGGTTGAGTGCAAATGAGTAACAGTAGCATACAGATAAACAGCCTGGGAACCCTCCTCTGCAGAGTGTATCGTCTCCTCGTAAACAACAGGCGAGAAGCTAAATGTAGAGTCCCAAACAGAGGGAACACACACACTTCCAGATTCCTCAAGAGGTCGAACTGTATCTCAGTCCTTTGTGTCAATTTCCTGTCAAATGTTTGTAATGTTTGTCCTTTTGCATTGGATTAGTCTATATTTGGCGGGCAATAGTGGCTCCGTTGGTAGAGCATTGGCCTGAAGGTCGTGGGTTTGATCCCCCACAAGACCTACTTCAACTGCTCCCACTTATGTCTGCTGTCGTGTCCCTGGGCAAGACACTTAACCCCACATCGCCTGAAGCCCCCGCTGAAATACCAAGGCTGTGTCGAAATACGAGGGACTGGTGCTATGAGCATTGGGTGCAGCTCTGATTGTCACCCCCCCCCGGCCCAGAAATTGATTAATAAAGGGGTAGAAAATGAATGAATGAATGAATGAATGAATGGTCTATACTTGGACTAATTATGTTCATTAATTTTATCATTATTATTTATGATTTAGCTGTTTACATGAATTAAATACCAACCAGCCAATAGGAGAAGTTTAAGATTGCAATTGTGCGTGTGAGTGTGCTTGTGAGTGTGCATGTGAGTGTGACTATGAGTGTGTCAGTCTGTAGTCAGGATTGCACAAAAACTGCTGTAGAAGTTTCAAATTTGGCGCCGGTAGGAAGACCTCATTAAAACTCATTGAATGACCTGTTGAGTTGGCAGGGAACGCACTCTCCTTGTTCTAGTTTTCATTAAAATTGTGAATAGCAAAACTAAAATGATTGCTCAAACAATAATTATCACTAAAAAGAGATATCATCACATTCCTAGTGATGAACTGAATGAAGGCCTTAAAACAATATCTTATATGGCGCAGTGATACTGTGGGCCACTGTGACATTTAAACCTATTAAAATAGTTCCAATGTTGTCATGGCTGTGGGAACCTTCTAAAAGTGTCAGTTGTGGGGAATTCAGAGCGAATCCCTGGGAAAGGGGCCGATCCATCTGAGAGAGGACCCGAGGAACAGCAGTGCTTCGACATGGATGGTTTACTCCACAAAGAGGCCAGAGGACACGACAAAGAGACAAAAGATGATTTATATAAATGTTAAAAGTGTAGCTTTTAGTTTTCAAGTACTATAAAATAAAAACAAGAGGACTTAAACTGAAATTTAACACAATGAGGACGAAACTTGAATGTTATTTCTATCATTTCCAAACATCAGTACTTAGATATACAGAACTATACATCTTCGTTCACTACTGGCTGACACACAATAGTCATTTAGTGTCTGTCCATGAAGCAGAAACCTGCAGTCATGCGAGTCCATCTAAACAAGTTAAGCATTTGTGATGTGTTTAGTACACAACCACAAAGGAGACCATCAGCTGTGGGACCATCACTTAAAATATTTAACTACAATCAAGTCTAGAGGGACTGCAGGTGGGTCCTATTACATTCTACAAAACTGTACATTTTCTCCAGACTATACAAAATAGTGTCATCAGTGCCAGTTCATTTAAGAGACATTTTTTGATATAATACATGGGGAATTAAATGTATCTGCCAAAAGTCCCACTTGTATCTTTCTACAGGGATCCTCGAGTGTTATTTCTATCCACTCCTGTATTTTGCCAATTGTTCTGCCAGTCCTCTACATCTCCTCAGCAATTTATTGCATTTTCAGCTCTTCTATTTTTACCAAAATTCCAAAAAGCAGACTTATTTACACTTAATTACTTCATTAATTATTCATAATCATAAAAAAAATCACCTTAATAAAATGGCACTGACACGATACCCATATTAGATTGTTTACATTATTACATATATTGAGAGGCCCAATCTTCATTCAACAGATTTTTTCATATGAAAAACAAACGTTGGCATGATGTCACTGTATCATGTGTCACAAAATCATGATAATATTCAATCATGTGTGAATTGAATCTTGAAAACAAGCCCGGTGTGTGTTTGTCTGTTTTATTTTTGTCTTCTTCCATTTGTCAACAGTCTTCTACCTCCCTCTGATACACAGACCTCCTGTCTTCCACCTAATTTTATCCTCACAAGTTGCATGTTTACACTTTTTGGTTAATTAAAATGGCATCCACAGGCACACACAGAAAGCGTCCTTCTATCCTGATGCTCCAGGCCAGGAAGTGGACACTGTCCTCTTGTTGACAGGGCCAACAGCTTGTGCAGTTCAGGCCAATGTTGCTCCCAGCCTGGCACCGACTACATTCACACCCGCTGTGACCTTCTCATGCACTCACTACTGTTAAGATACTTACAAACACAGTTCTCAAAGTAATCAATGAAGACTTCAAGCATTATATTAATTCAAACCGAATGAAGATTATAGTTTTAGTGCACTTTGCATTGGGGTGAAACTTTTTGACCCTTAATGTAGCGTGGTGTAATGGTGCAGGTGACTTCCTGTTTTTGACAAGTTGCTGCTGCGAGGAGCTGTCCTGTCCTCCTCTGGGCTGCCCTGGCCTAAGCATGAGGGCATCCTGTCTTGAGCACACACAATCTAGAACTTAAAGTCAAACTTTTCCTGGTCAGCCAGGTAGAATAGGAAGTTTGCCATGTTGTGAACCATGAGGCCTTTATATGATCATGAAGTCAGAGTGACAGAAAATGTATTTTGAATTCTTAAGATGTAGGCTCGGGCTAATATTTGGCCTATTTAGGAGCCAACATAAATGACAACTATTTTTACATTTTGTCACAAACATTTAATCAATAGAGGAGCAAAGAAGAGCAAAGAAGAGCAGTGAATTAGAGTGTCAGGGTTAGATATTGATACTTAATTGTGATTATTGAAATGTGATTACATGGCAGCGTAACACTGCTAATGCTGCGGAGGTAAATTTGTAATAGGACATCACGCGGCCAATCACCATTAATCTGACATCAGACAGCCAACACATTAATCTCATCAGCATCATCAAGGGATTATGACGGTCAGTTTTGGCAGCAGCATGGCCTCTGTGAGCCTCAAATTTAGCTGCACATATTCACCTGAATCGCAATATTCAAATCCATTCTTTAAAAAAAGATTAGGACACAATAATAATAATTCGTGAGATTATTTCATTTTTAGAAAAATACCTGCATGGCAAATATATATTGTTATGAAGAAATTAATTAATCTCTAAACTGGAGAAGGGAAGTCTGGCATGTCTTCTTAGTCTGCTGCCCCTATCAGGCAGTGGATAAAGCGGCAGAAACAGTATGTATTGATGGATGGATAATATTTAACAATTTAAATATTTCATCTGTGATTCATATTTGTGTATTCAAAATTTCATAACGAAAATGTATACCATCCAAGCAATAGATTGTGTAATCCAAACTTTGTCCTGACTAAAAATGTTGCATCCAGGCTGTTTGTTATTAGCTGGAGGAGTGTCATGAGGGGCATCCTGTTGGCTGCTCTGATCCCATGGCAGCCAATACCCCAAAATCATACTGATATGTAGTCAAAATGCAATATATTAACACAAAAATCTAAACCAGTCACGGTCTGAAACAAACTCAAAACAACTGGAAGTCAGATGAAAGCCAGCCACAATCCATGCATTGGTTATCACAGTGTCTCAGCATGGATTCACATGCCCCACAGCTCAAGTTACGACAAAAGAGCGTTTTCTCCAAGTCAATCACAGAAACAAACAACTTGAAAGTTAAGAATTAACCAAACGAGATCAATGCACACCGTGACCTCATATTTCCAAACTGGAGGTAATCAGTGTTTGTACTTGAAACAGGGTGTGACACGTTCAAACAACACAAAAGAAAAGAGCATGGCAACTTCCAGATTTGCACAAAAAGCCCACAACAATAGTAAATGTGGCAAAGTGGGACAATTAATAGGTTTTGATGGCAGCGTGACCTCCGAGCAGCCCGTCAGCCCGCACGCCCGCAGACTCGCTCATTGTTCTGCCTGTGCTGCCGCTGTCAAGCCGCAGAAGGAGCAGCCACAGCGGATTAGCATTAGCATTAGCATTAGCATTAGCATTAGCACCCTTCGCCCAACCGCGCTAGCATTCCCATTAGCTCCGATTAGCTTCGCCTCCACAAACAAAGCTAAAGGTAACACCTGTCCATGCCACAGTCGTGAAAAGAGCAGAATGGCAAAAAACAACCACAAACAAGCGTAATAAAGTTCGTTTTACACACCCACAGTTCCGTTCCCCAACTCATCGCGGAATACTCCAGGTGGGTTGTCCCGTGGTGGATGCAGTTTTGCCCGCTCGGACTGTCCCAAAGTGCCGCTGATCGCCCGGGTGCTCCTCCTGGCTGTCTGCACTCACACGAGCCCGCCTCCTGCTCCGTGGTGAATCAGCAGGACCTGACATGGATCAGACACGGTGACAAGGTTCAAGAACTGTCATTATTGTTTCCAGCGAGATTTTGTTTTCTTTTTCTCTTTTTTAAAACATTTGTAGAATATACATACAATTTACAAGGATTAATCCTTTAATGTTCACTCCTTGAATTTATTTGATTGGTTTTCTAAGGCGTAAAAGAACTAAGATCACTATAATTAGTGTTTTTGAATCCCTATTCTTCCTTTTTTTATTATAGGTCTTCATCAAATGGTTGGGATGCAGCTTGATGGTAAAAGTTCCTAAAACCAGGTGAATCAGACAGGATGACAGGGTTTCTGTTATTATTGTTTGTACAATACAATTTACATTACAATTTATATAAATATACTGAAAATACAAAAGCGCAAAAAATTCAAATATCAAATTTACATATATATAATAAATATAAATATTTTACCTTGTGAAGAGAATTATTCGGAAGTGAAAAATTTAGCTTAGGTTATAGTCTGTAGAGCTAAAATGAGAAGATGTCAGATTGTGTGATTCATACATAGATCTATTATAAAATCACTGTATGATTGTCATGTGAAAGTCAAAGCTGGGATACTCCACTTTATTTTCCGTACATAACAATAATACTTTTCTGTTGTTTGTCCCAAGAGAAAAAAACAGAACGTCTTGTAAATGTAAAAGTAGAATGTTGTGAACAAATCTGGTCACAACATGCTTTATTTATAAGATAAGAAACATATTTTGCATAGCTGTAAGAAAAAGAACTGTGAGTTACATAGACACTGGGATGAGAGCTGATAAGGGTGAGGTTCTCTTTGCAACGTTTATTTTATATATGAAAAATATATGAGAGAGCTAAAAACACATGAATGTGGATACAAGGCCAGGTTGCTCTTTGAGTATGGAGGACCAAAACTGTTAAAATGATGAATACATTAATAAATAAATAAATGTCACAATCTGCTAATTATTATTAATATAACGGTTAAGAATTGAAACATATATATTATTTAACTACAGTTTTTTGCCCAAAGAAATAACAAATCCTTTTTAGTTTCTTTCTGTATATATTTATTTTCTTCATTTAATAATTTACTGTATTTTCTATTTCATTAATTTTCTGTTTTATTATTTCACGATGCATTACTCTTTTCTTGTGGTGGACCAAAACTGTCAAAATAATAAATAAATAAAGCAATCAATTAATAAATGTCACAATCTGCCAATTATTATTAACATAACTCTACAAATTACAGGGTTTAATAAATCTATATTATTATGCAACTTTTTGTGGTTAAAATCAAATAATAATAAAATTGTATCCTTTTCTGTCAGCATTGATTCATTTCCTAGAGGTTTGAGTTTGATTGTGAAGACAGACAGCTCCCTCGTGTGGTGAAAGTTTGTCATTGCATTTATCTGTATGACCAGTAGAGGGCGACTTCCCTCCTGCAGCATAAACACAAAGAAGAAAGGGGACGCGAACCTTGTTTTGACTCTGGAAATAAGCTGTTCATGGTCATTCTAAGGGAGTTTAATTCACGTTTTCAGACATGTACCGCAGTGTCATAAGGTAGGACAAATTCACGATCTGAAAGTGCTCATGGATTGTTTTGTCATGTTAGTAGAATAGAAGTTTATAGACTTCTTTGCCAGCGACCTTTGGCACATTTATCCCCTTTAAGATTCATTATTCCACCATTCATTATTCCTATAGTTACACATTATTAAAGTACTGCATTATGATCTGGCCTTTACTATTTGAAGGTATTTAGGAGCATTTTCCTAATTTTTATGAAAGAACCGCCCTCTCCACTTTTCGATTAAAACTATCTGGTCTTATTAGACGAACACTATCCCCAGAATGATTGACAATTGCGAGGACCAATAGTATTGATGATCCACCCGGAAGTAGAAAATCCTCCTACATACCTTTGTATATATTTTACTTTTTAGCTTTTTTTTTTAGCTTTTATTTCGTTGTAAATGTTTGTTGAAGGTGTTGCCTCTTGTCCATGACACTTGAACAAAGAGAATAGTAATCTCAATGAGTTTCTCCTGTTTAAATATAGGAGGTTATACTGTCCCCTTTTTACATTGAAGTTGAATTTGTTTAATTGTTCTTCATTCATTGTGTTCTCAGAAATGTTTCCAATACCATTAACTGTCAGCCAGTGCAGACATTAACAGACAGGCAGAGGTGGGTATAACTGCATGCATAGATAGGTATTTAATTACTCAATAGTTTCACAATTGTCTGAAAAATCTTATCTAATACATGTCTCTTCACAGCATAAGTTGGCAGTGTGTTGGTTGTCTAATGAGCACAGCGGTGAAGGGGAGAAAAAGTCTTCCAAGTTCCTTTCCAGTCCTGAGCCTGCCACTGCAACCAATCCACCGACATGTGTACGAAGCCAATCTCAGAAACAGTGACATCTGCCAAAAAAAGTACTCATTGCTCCTGCATGTTTTTACATTTTCATTACCATAATACAACCCTATACTATTAATCCTCGATTCATTGAAGATATGTAGACTTAAGTGAGAAAGTGAAGAAAGGTGGTGGAGCCAATGCTATTGCCCGGCACACGCAGAGAAACAAGAAGCTGCTGGTGCGAGATCGTCTTCGTCTCCTCTTGGATGATGAAGATTTCTTGGAGTTGTCGCCTTTTGCTGGACTGGGTCTGCCTTATGGAGACATCCCCTCCGCTGGCTGCTTGACTGGTCAGGAATAAAACCAAACTCTTCTTTATTATTGCATCTTTTGACCACATTTGCCATTTTAGTTGTTGTACTTAAAGTAGCAATATGTAAGATTTTCATGTCATGTCATCATCAAATGGCCCTAAAATGTCAAAAGGCATTAATAAAATATACTCTGTTCAAATACTTTAACTGATAACAGTAGTTCAGGGATATTTGAATTTCTAAATTAGTTTTACAGCCCCTAAATCTTGTTATTGTTTTAATTTCGATGTCCCGCCTTCCACCGTTTCACCAATCAGAAAGTCCGTAATCCAGGTTGCTAGAACTCGCCGCGTCGAGCTAATCTCACTGGTAAAGTACCATGTGGCGCAGAACTAAAAGAGGTCTTGTTATGATTCTCAAATCATTAGCAACAAAACAAGGAATAAAACCAGGATTTCTATCTTTGTGAAAAAGGGTTAGTTTTACATCCTGCTCCTTTAAGGCTGCATTACCTTTTTTTCTTTCCTTAGAAATACTCTTTGTCCCAAAATAACTAGTCTTGTACAAGCATAATTTTTAACAAATAAGACCACAACATGCCGTCTTATTAGGAAACATTTATCTTTTAAATTCTTCTAAGAAAGAGCCCACTGAGTCACTATTTGACACTTTGGGTTGAGAGCTGAGAGTCTTTCACTTTTTTGACTGAAAAATCAGATTTAAATTTGACAGGCCAAAAATACATGCACATTCAAACTCATAATCATACTAAATCATTTGAGTTTTATTAGTTAGATCAGGGGTCTCCAACCTGTGGCCCGGGAGCTACCGGTAACTCGCCAGCCCCTTTCAGGTAGCTCTCCAAAGGATTTAGAATTTAGGAAATGATCTTGAATACATTTTGATATATGTATTTTATTATATAAGTATACATTTAGGGTTTTACTGTATTATGGTACATTTATGTGTTCTCTGTTTTGTCGTAATTATTACATTTATAGCTCTCTGCCTCGTTTTTGCATAAAAGTAGCTCTCCGATTGAAAAGGTTGGAGAGCCCTGAGTTAGATGAATTGTATTAGCTGTGACAGTTGGTGAACCCAGAGTTTAGTATTTACAAAGTTGTGAAGGTGTTGTGTGTCTGTGACAGGCATCGGGCGCATCAACAGTCTGTGGTGTGTGTTTATTGCCAATGATGCCACAGTAAAGGGCGGCACAGCTTATCCAATCACGGTCAAGAAACAGCTACGGGCGCAGGAAGTAGCCATTCAGAATCGCTTGCCCTGTGTCTATTTGGTCGACTCTGGAGGGGCTTTTCTGCCTTTGCAGGTGACATATTTATTTTATTTTTTGTATGAATCTATCTATTTATCTATTTGTCAATATTTATCTATCTATGTAATTACCTATGCATCTATCTGTCTGTCTGTCTATCTATCCATCCATCCATTGTTTTTAAGAGAAGATAAGATAAGACTTTATAGGTCTCACAAAGGAGGATTCTACAACTTACATGTTAAAAAAGTGAACAAATATTTGTGTTGTTTGTGCATTCAAACTGTTTCTTTTGTGGCTTCAAACATAGTCAGAGATTTTTCCGGATAAGAACCAAGGAGGTCGGACATTCTACAACGAAGCCATCATGTCTGCAATGAAGATACCACAGGTAAATGCAGATCCCTCCTTTAATAGATTAGCAACGGTTAGCACAAAGTATATGTTATGAATGTGGGAAAATAGCTGTGATTTTATGTGTTTCAGATTTCTGTCTCAATCTTCCCATTAGAAAATTAGAATATTGTTCAAAGGTTGTTTTGCTCTTGTAATTCCACTTAGGATGTGATATTATTATATGACCGCCTCATTACATTCAAAGTGAGACAAATCAAGCCATCGTTAGTTATAATGTTGATATTGACTCACAAATTGTAAAAAAAAAAAAAAATGAAA
The DNA here is from genome assembly GCA_964034765.1 of Knipowitschia caucasica. Classification (NCBI taxonomy): domain Eukaryota; kingdom Metazoa; phylum Chordata; class Actinopteri; order Gobiiformes; family Gobiidae; genus Knipowitschia; species Knipowitschia caucasica. The sequence continues at coordinate 22,395,565 of OZ035824.1, forward strand.
TATAAAATTGTAGGATATAAGAATATTTAGAAAATGGACAGTAATAATAATCATCAAAATACAACAAAAACTTATGTCACTTTGAAATTAAAGAGTCTTTATCACACGGTTTCACATTTTAAGTGGTTTTAGAGAAATAAATACATTTCACCTTCACCTGTGTCTCTGCATGTTCTCCCCGTGTCTGCGTAGGTTTCCTCCATGTGCTCCGGTTTCCCCTACCACTAAAAATGTAGAATAGGTGTGTGGCTCCTGCACTGGCGACCTCACTCCCATCTCTGTGTGGAGTGAGCGTTAAATGCCCAAAACAATTGTAAAAAGCGGGCGTAATTTAACCTAAAGACTTTTCAAGATTTTTAAAAACTTTTGAGTGCTTCAGTCTTCTGTCTGAATTTTCAACGTTCAACGCATTTTATTTTTTCCCTGTTTTTTTTTTAGATCCAAAAAGCACTCCAGCCCCGTCTACTGTTTTCAAAAAAATGTAAAAAGTGCTTTGTGATTCTGGTCTGTGAAAGGCGCTATATTAATAAAAATGACTTACTTACTTACTACTGTGAAGAGCTGTATAATAATCAACTGTAAAACACAAAAAACTGATTTTGTTGTTAAATGTTCCAGGTTTCGGTGGTTTGCGGCTCATGTACGGCAGGAGGAGCGTACATCCCGACCATGGCCGAGGAGACGGTGATGGTCCACAGGATCGGGACCATCTTTTTAGGTGGACCGCCTCTGGTCAAGGCCGCGACAGGGGAAGAAGTCTCACCAGAGGATTTGGGCGGAGCTCGACTACACTCAGAGTAAGTCCTCAAAGTCTCTCCCTGTGTCTGTTAAGACTTCACACTAAAGGTACAAAAGTGTGAAAAAAGGACAAAAAATAGATAAATATTATGTTTTTCATGTGTCCAAATCCCTCTTCTGTCCATTAGAAGTTGCTAGAACAAAACTGTTTTATACATTAGTCAAGTTTCCGGTAGCAGGCCTGTTTATTTATGTAACGGACGTGATGCTTTGACGGAATGAGCTGAAGTTTGTTACTTATTTTCAGATCCACATTTTATTCATAGATTCTTTTCTTTTACACAGAGTAGAAACAAAGTGATTTCTTTCATAAAGTAACCAATTAAAGGTGAAACCAGACCATCACTTTGTTTTCTCAAGACAGAAACCATCACGTCTGTTATACATTCTATAAGGATCATTTACATTTTTATTGATTATTATTTTTAAATGTTTCTTTTTTAATGCAGTGATTTCCTGATGTTGTGTTAATGTGAATCTGTTGAGTTACACCTGCGGACTGCCCCGCCCGACCCGCCTGGGAGTGCTTCGGTCCTGCACCGGACCTGTCCACGTTCAGCGGCCACTGGTCCACGTTCTGTAGCTAGCTTAGGTCCTAGATCATTAGCCTGTCCGTCCGGAGGAGCGGATCCCTTTCTCATATGGGTCTCCCTCCCTGTGGGTTTCCCTAGTTCTCCCCAAGGTTTCTCACTTTTTCCCACTGGGTTTTTTAAGAGTTTTTCCTTGTCGATGCAGGAGGGTCTTGTTGGACAGTTAGTGTCCAACAGAAAGGATTGGTGATGATCAGGACACTTTAGCATTCTACAACATGTATGGACATATTCTTCTGTGTGTGCTTTATATTCTCCATGTGTTTTAACTGTTGATTCCCTGACCTGTGTTGGTGATTTGAATGGTTTTGTTAAATCCTCTAAGATGACTTCTGTTGTGACCTAGGGCTATACAAGAATAAATTGTATTGTATTGTATTGTATTGTAGTTCATCTTTGTCTCTGACCTTTTATTTTCTGTCACTGAGTCACAGAATGATCCAATCAGAGGTTGATATGGTTGTTCAACATTTTGCCAAAAGTCTATTTATCAATCTTTCCTTTTGTTTTTATCCACACTGTCTCTTTATATGCCTGTGTTTGAAATCTTTTTCTAATCCATGATTGTCATTTTAGTTTTTGAGTGATAACCTTCTAAAGTCCAGATTCTATAATCAACACTTCACTGTGAACTCTCATCTCTGATTGGATAATAACGTGTGTCTTTGTTGTTTTTAGAGTCAGTGGCTGCGTTGACCATTTTGCTTGGGAAGAAAAGGAAGCGTATGAATACACCAGAAACATTATATCCACGTTTAACTTTCTGCTGCCGGACGAAGAAGAGAGTAAAGCGGATGAAGAACCACTCTTTAGTTCTCAGGATCTCAAAGGACTCGCTCCTCTCAGCTACAGCTACACTCTCGACGCTAAACTGGTAATGGATCACATTATTGTCATTGACCTTTTTTTAATTCTTTATTTAGGGTTTTTTATGAGACAGATTAAAAAAAAAAACACAGAACATTGTAGGACAGGGAGTGAAAATGATCTATATTTAGAGAATGAAATTTGGTCTCTTAGCATTAGTGTTTGTTACCCAATTATCCCAACACAAGTCAAACCACCTGTGTTATTATTTACCAATAAGGCAATAAGCTTTTCCCGCTTGTAGATTTCCAGTGGTCATTGACCATTTTAAATACTTCTGAACCAAGTGCAATTATAGCTCTGGAGTTTATTTTATCCTATTTTACCATTTTAATATTTAAATTGTATTGTCTATTATCTCAAATAATAGACTCTGTTTAATGTCTGCAATCTGAGTCTTATTTACTTCTTTCTCTGCTGTAATGTACAACAATGACACTGACATTTCCCCACAGTGTGACCAATAAAGGAATATCTTATCTTTTATAAGATATTATATAATCTTTATATTTTATCTTGTCTTGGCTGTGATTGACAGCTCGTTGTCACACCAAAAAAACAGTTGTCATTGCTGCTTAAAGCAATAGTTTACACACCAGAAAGTCTTATTCCTTTGTTTACACACCAAGATAATTGTAGAGCTTCACACCTGAACATTAGCCACAGAATAATCTCAGCAACAGTGGCAGTCAACTGATGTAATTTGATATTAATCCACTAGATGTCGCCAGAATACTCTAACCTGCTACTGGGGCGTGTGTGAGAGTTGGATGGGTTTACACAAGACAGTGGCTCACTTGCCTTCACGACTCCCACTGATGTCTGCTGTCGTTGTGTCCTTGGGCAAGACACTTAACCCCACTTTGCCTGAAGCCCCCACTGAAAGATCTCAGCTCCTGTGGACTCACCACCTGCAGGAGGATCAGTGAGGGGCTGGTGCTCTGTGTACTGGGTGCAGCTCTGACTGCCACCCCCCGACCCAGAAATGGATTAAGGGGAAGAAAATGGATGGATGGATGTCTATGGTTTATACCACTAGCGCAGAGAGACGCTCGTCCAACTGACGTCACACATACCAATGATGTCACACAGCACAACTGTCATCACACAGTTCTCCAGAGCCAATGAGAGGCCAGGACCAAAATTCAAATGTAGTGCCACCAAAAAGGCAGAGAGGGTGCCACACCAACGGTTTTAGGCTCAAAAGTGAGTTTTTATCTAATTTGTACTAAAATGTCAAATAAATGACCAGGATATGTAGAGAGCACTATAAGAAACATATTTCTGCAGTTTATGAGTTTAAAAAAGTTGATTTGTCCTTGAAAGTCTTTGGTCTGTGCTTAAAGGTGGTGAGTCGACTCGCTGATGGGAGCCGGTTTCAAGAGTTTAAAGCACGTTTTGGAACAACGCTTATTACAGGATTTGCAAAGATTCATGGGTAAGAGTGAAAAAATGGCTCGTAATAAGTGCACGATTTGACGTTTGTTGTTCTTCCTTCAGACACTTGGTTGGAATCGTGGCCAATAACGGAGAACTCTCTAATGAGGCGGCTCTGAAAGGAACTCACTTTGTCCAGTTGTGTGATCAGAGAGACATTCCTCTTCTCTTCCTTCAGAACACTGTCCCTGCATCAGCTTCAACCTTTTCTATACAACAAGTGAGTCTGCAGCTTTTGTCGTTACGCTACATCTTAATATTGAACAACAGTAGACGGAAATGTTGTGTGTCTTTTCAGGCAGAGATAAACAGTAACCGTCTGAAGGCTCAGGGCTCCATGATGTCGGCTGTGGCCTGTGCCTCTGTTCCTAAAATAACTGTGGTGATCGGTGGATGTCATGGAGCCGACAGTTATGCAATGGTGGGAACTCATCTCTTTTCTTATTTACATCATACTAGCAACGGTTGTGCTCAAAAGTTTACACACCCAAGCAAACATAATTATAATAATAATGATAATAATAATGCATTGGTTTTATACAGTGCTTTTCAGGACGCTCAAAGTCTCATCACGTGTCATTAGTATTTCACTTCAAACTTAGTAGTGATAAACTATTGTAGCCACAGCTGACAGAAGCGGGGTTCTATTCACACACCACTTCTCCCCTCTGCTAATATTAAACATTTGGAGAGAGACAAAGTAAAACTATCAACAATAATGGCAAACATACTGACATGATTCCAATGTTAATGAACAAAGACATAATGGATCGTATGGATGTGAGTTTATTCCAGTCTGATGGAGACTTGTGTTGAAAATATCTACGTCCAACTTCTTTACAAACTCTCGGAAACAGAAAATGTGAGACACTGTGAGCTTCTGAGAGAATAAGGTGTAGAGACGGGGACAAAAATATTGCGGACAACTAAAATAAACACATTTAAATAACAAGTGCATCCAGTGATAGCCTGGTTTTATCCATCCGTAAACATCAATTATTACTTTCCCTACATGAACGAAATTAAGTTTGTACGATGGTGTGGTAAAACCAGGCTAATCCAGTGAAGGTGACAGATAGAGGATACAAAGATACTTTATTGTTTTTGTAAAGACATTTGAGGATGAATCAATTAACACTGAATGATTGTTTCCTGTTTGTGAATAGTGTGGTCGAGCCTTTGACCCTAACTTCCTGTTCCTGTGGCCAAATGCCAGAGTGTCCATCACGGCTCCGAGCTCCTCTAGATCTTTGCTTTCACCAGATGAAGAGGAAGAAACAAACAGATTAAAAGAAGAAAGCTCAGCCTTCTTCTCCTCTGGCAGATTGTGGGACGATGGAGTCATTCTACCTCAAGACACCAGAAAGGTACAAAGCTCATATCGATGAATACATGTCGGATGTGGGAAACAGGATTAAAAAACTTGGATTAAAAAGCAAGTTAAATATTATTTATTATAAAATCCATGAAAAAATAAACAATAGCGATTAAAAAAACCGTCCGTTCATTTTCTTAGTCCATTTCTGGATCGGGGGTGGCAGTCAGAGAAAGCAGTGAGAGCATAGCCTTAATCTTTCAGTGGGGGCTTCAGGCAAAGTGGGGTTAAGTGTCTTGCCCAAGGACACAACAACAACAGACATCAGTGGGAGTCATTGGAGAAGGTCTTGTGTTGGGCTCGAACCCACAACCTTCAGACTCAAAGGCCAAAGCTCCACCAACTGAGACATTGTCGCCCCTAGACCATTAAAAACCTCTAAAAAGTGGGTTGAAAACAGGCTAAAAGAACGCTAAAAACAGGCTCCACTGCTCCATCCTAGTCTCGCTCTTTCGTTCCTTGTGGCCACTACCTGTAGGTCACCTTTTGCCTCCTCTGTGTCTTCTTCTCCGCTTCTCTTCCTCCACCTCTTCCCCATCTCCGTCTCTTATACCCAAGGCACAGGTATTTTAAATTGTCTGGGGTCACGTGGAGAGCCGGGGTGCTTTGGGTGGTGCAAGTTAAAAAACTATTAAAAACACACACAACATAGATAAATGATACGGCAGAACGTGTATTACAAGTTGTAAAACAGGAGATTTATTTTGTACAAGCACAACAAATAGTCGTGTCCCTCGGGTGTGTCTCCCTCACTCACAGAACATAAAATGGACAAAAGGACACACCCTCTTTTACAGTAATGAAATACATTTATCAACACTGGCCTTAAAAGGGACAAAGTAAACTGCTTTGTCACAGATAGATATAGATTCTTTATTGATCCCCGTAACATGCATAAAAGTATAAAAACATAAAACCTTATTGAACTTATCAGCACTTTGAATTGCCTTGTGTATGAATTGTGCTATATAAATAAACTTGCCTTGCCTTGCCTTGCCTTGAAACCCACTGGCACACACACACACACAAGGATTACTGGATCCATCATTTCTTATTTCTGGTCTTGTGTTTTTGTTCGCAGGTGGTTAGAGACTGTTTGGATATTATTAAGCAGCAGAAGTATCAGCTATCAACAACAAGAACCAACTCACCGATGCTGCGGATATAAAAGAATCATAGAACTATTTGTACTATCTTTGTTTTTAGAATGTTTTTAATTCAATCCATGATTTTGTGCCTTCATGATTTATGCTAAATACTTGAAGCATAAATGAATAAATAATAATGATGTTGGTTATACATTTGCAGAAAACAGCAAAATAAAATAAGCATAACTTTGTCTTGGTTCAGTCCCAGTTAGTTCACTAAACATATACATTTAAATGTATATGTTTAGTGATAGGTACATTTATATTTATATACTGTAGTTGGCCATATTTTGGATAAAACACCATATTTTTCCCTACTCATTGTAAGTGGTTGTGTCAATCCACATAATGCATTATAAAGAGATTTTCCATTATAAATTCATGAAAACACAGTGTATGGCAGGCCAGGAATTTACAGGTGTATTACCCAGAAGAAGTTTTACAATCAGAGGGAAAAGAACCTCATCCACAGATTGATTCATTTTATTTTCCATTTGCAGTAAAACATGAGTTTAATAAAAGTAATCTGTTTTTTTTTTTATATCAACATGTGTTTGATCCAGTTTAGTTAAATCCAAACCATAAATGCATTGTTTTATATTTAACTAATTAACTTAACTATTGATGTGTTTGGTTAACAAAAACCTGCCATAACCATCATAGCTGCAAGTTTATAATAATAATTGAAAATCAATTTAGAGGCCACTTGAAATCGTCTTGCGGGCCGGATTTGGCCCTCGAGCCTGAGTTTGACCTGCCTGCATTAAAATAATAATACATAAAAATTATATAGCACTTTTTTGGACACATTAAAGAACAAAATTAAAAGTATATAGTAGGATATTCTACTTCCGGGTGGATCATGAAGACTATTGGTCCTCCCATTTGTCAATCATTCTGGTGATGCGTGCATTTGGGAAAATCAAAGGCTGAAACAGGTGGTTTAAAGTTCTGTAGTGAGCCCGAGTTTCTGATGGTTGTGGGCGTGATTTCCCAAAGGCGAAGGCTCGATCCTCAGGGTTCGATGTTAAGTCCTGGAGGAGGTTGGAGTCTGTGAATCTGAGGCGTTGGGAGATCGACGGTGATAACTAGAGCATGGAAGATGAGATTCAGGGTTTGTACATTCCGTGTAGCGTCACAGGGATGATCACGTCCACTTCTGCTCTGGCCACCTCCGTCAGATCTGTAGCATTTAGGATCAGCAAAGCCCCGGGTCTGTCAGCTCCAGGTTTCACCACTATGCTCAGCAGGAGTCCTATAATAAATCCCACAGTGCAGATTTGAGTAGATGCAACAATATATCACCAGATCACACACAGTCTCACCATCGTCCTCTTCTGTAGCTTCTGGGGAAGCCACAAACACAGGTTCTGAAGGGTAGCAGTCCTCCTCCTGCCAAACCCACGTCTGTTTGGTCTGGACATTCAGCTTCATTATCTGTAAACAAAACAAAACCTATTCCAACGTTCCTCTTGCTTGGCTCAAGCCTACCGTATTTTTCAGAATATAAGCTGCGGCTTGTTTCCTGCATTTTGAAGGCTGCAGCTTATAGTGTGGTGACCAATTAAATGTAAAATTTGTCAATCAAGCAGTTTAAATAAAGTTTAAAAGTCCTTATTTATAAAATCTTCATACCATAAATAGTTTTCGTTCTTTGTACAGACATCAAAAAGAAAAGAGACCAGTAGATGTTGCTCTTTCTGTTTCATACTGAAAGATTAAAAACTGTGACTCACTGCTTACTCTTATTACTCACAGTAAAAGAAGACACAATAGACGTCTTTGAGAAACATTTTTCAATATTACAAAGTGGGAAAGGTGTATCTTAAAATCCAGTGCAGCTTGTACAAGTAAAAAATTCAATTTGTTTCAAAAAATGTTCCTCAGAATGTGACAAAATATGACAAAAGTATCAGTACCCGGTCAGGCACAAAATGGTTGAGCCCCAGTCCATAAGCAAAGGAATACTTCTGTCCAGAGCATCGAGGATAGTTGATTTGAGGAAATTCAAAGGCTGTAGAAAACATGTGAATATTAAAATGGTGAATAGTAAAATGGTGTTACAACAATATGAGCTTTGTTTTTTTTTTATAGTTTTGTACCTTCTCTTGGTCTGGAGAACAGGACCTCAGGCTCCAACCAAATGGTCCCGTCCTGGCACAAAACGGCGGTGGCTGTGGTGTACGGCAGTGAGACCAGGTTCTTTCCTTGTTCCTCCTGTGAAAGAAAAACCTCAATAAATATGAAAACTGATCTTCTCATGTGTTACTGTCAAGAAAAACTATTCAATAATAAAATATCTCACCTCAATTTAATTTGACGGATAGGGACCAGAGAGGGAGAGACCAAAGAGACACTAGGGAGAGATCGAAGAGAGACCAGAAAGAGACCAGAGAGAGACAGAGATAGACCAGAGAAAGACCAGACAGAGTCAGAGAGAGACCAAAGAGAGTCAGAGAGAAACCAAAGAGAGACCAGAGAGACCAAAGAGAGTCAGAGAGAAACCAAAGAGAGACCAGAGAGACCAAAGAGAGATACCAAAGAGAGAGACCAGAGAGAGACCTGAAGGAGACCGAAGAGATACCAGGGAGAGACTAGAGAGAGACTAGAGAGAGACCAGAGAGAGACCAGAGAGAGACTAGAAAAAGACCACAGAGAGAGACAAGAGAGAGAGATCAGAGAGAGATTAAAGGGAGACAGAGAGACCAGAGAGAGAGAGACCAGAGAGAGACCAGTTTGAACACAGGATATGCAATAATAACAAACATGAAGCCATTGATCCATAGGGAGCTGGATGACTACTGTCCAGAAATGTTAATAAATTAACATTTTCTTAGAATTACGTTGTTATCATACATGAACTACATTTGTATATTTTTTGCTACTGGTAACTTTCTATTTGGCATAACATATATTCTCACAAATAATATAACTACTTGCCTCACGAGCAAACTATGATTTAAATGGAATAAATTATCAGGCAAAACAATAACTCGTAAAGTACAGTAAGTGGTGGGATTTAAACCTCCTAAAAACAGTAACAATAACAACAATCTCAGCAGACATGTCATAATAAGTATTTTAGTTTAGTTTGTTCGTACTCTGTGGATGTCCAGGGGCAGAACGTATCGTCTGACTTCTGGCTGTGGCGCCCTCATCGCCGCCTTCTTCACCTCTGCCCAGTTCTCTCTCAGATTGGCCAGGTACAGATAATTATACACAAAATCAAAACTGTAAAAAAAGAGCATTTTCATTCATATTTTCTGCCATGTATAAAGTCAAAACCATAGATATTTTCTCTACGCACCCTTTCCACGAGCAGAGATCCACCACAATGAAGCCCTGGTCCTCGTACGCGTTGATGTGGTGGAAGATGTTGAACGCTGATGTACGAAACTTATGGGTGTTTATGTAACCGCCCGGGTTTTTAGTGGCCAGATGAAACCAGTTCTATCAAAACACAACGGTGAAGGTAAAGATGCACTTTTGGAAATAGAGTATTCTCGAATGAGTGTTCTAATCTAGTCTAGTCTAGTCTAATATGTCAACACTACAACGATAGTCCTGATTTATGTTGTCTCTGTCTTCTTTTTTGGTTATGTCAGTGTATTTGCATGTATTTTAATGTATGTTAATGTGTTTTAATTTATGTTAATGTATTTTAATTTTTCAACATCACGCCCAGGGGACTACAGATGAAAAATACCCTCCTTGGCGAATTTTGGCTTTTTTTAACTCATGTTTTATCGTGTGTTTTATTAAATTGCATTGTCCTTTTTTAAATAAACTAAACTGAAACCAAAACTGAATTAACACGCGTCGGACAAATCATCCTCAGCATTTGACCCATCCTGATGTGGTCGCCATAGTAACCCATCTCCTGTTTTTGTGCTCGGCTTAATCAGGGCCGAAGCTGGAGGATTTTACTTAGTGTGCATGTTTTTAGTGGTAGGGGAAACCAGAGCACACGGAGGAAACCTACGCAGACACAGGGAGAACAAGCAACCTGTACTCAGAGAGATCCTGTTCCAACCCAGATTTGAACCAGGGTGGCTCGCTCTCAGCAAGGAGGTCCTGGGTTTGAATCCCGGTTTGAACAGGGTCTTTCTGAGTGGAGTTTGCCTGTTCCTCCCGTGTCTCCCTAGGTTTCCTCCTGGTGCTCCGGTTTCCCCTACCTCTATTAACATCTACAATAGGTCTTTATGGTGACCTTGCTCCCATCTCTGTGAGGAGTGAGACAAATGCCCCCAATTGTAAAGCGCTTTGTGACTCTGGTCTGTGAAAGGCGCTACAGTATATAGATTCCTTACTTACCTACTTACTTAGCTGAGAAGCGAGAGTGTTAACCACTCAGCCACTGTACCATCAAGGTGATAGTGAAGGGACTGTACTTACACCCATGCTCTCATTTGACTCAAAACAGTCCATGTAGCTGGCTCCGCGGATGCTCCAAGACGACAGGAATTTGAGCAAGTTGATCTTGATCGGCTGCTCCACAAATATAAAGTAGTTTTCTGTCATTCCAAAACTGCAAAAACAATGAATTAAATACAGTCAAAATAGCATGATATATAATCTAATAGAAGTCATAGAGATCTCCATGCATATGAGAAGACGATTCAGCCGTCTGAGGAGAGCTGGCACGCTAACAGACAAGGCTAACAGAAGGTTTTTTTCACAGCATTTTCATTTTCATGTTTTTTCTTTCTTTCTTGTAGCTAACCAAACTTAATTTCAATGTCATCTAATGCCAAGTGAAATAGCTAGGTTCACCCCATGTCTGCGTAGGTTTTTCTCCGGGTGCTCCATTATTTTTGTGACCTTGTTCTGTGACATGCTCCATGTAAATAAATATGCCTTACTCACACATTGGGTAGTTAGGTTTGCGTACCTGTGGACATATGACGGCTTGAGTCTCTCGCTGCTTGGTAGTTGGAGTAACACTTGTGATTTCTCGATGGGGTCTGATTTATCTAAAACAGAACGTCTGTGAGTCCAACAGGTTTTTCCTTTTCTTTGTAATATACTACACAATTACACAAACCTTGTTGTGGCCCGGGGATTTTGACAATATTGTATGCAAGACTGAAGTTCTTTCCAAAGCAGTTTCCGATGTTGTAGAGAGTTCCATCTGCTTCTGTGTGGGGGTGGGCTGTCACGCCGTTGACGGACACATACTTACACAAGTCCACCTTAAATACAAGACATATTCTGTGTCAGGCTAAAACACACATCCTTAGAGCGTCCAAAGCGCTGAATAAAACCAGTTCATTATTATACTGTATGTCCAATCATATACATCATGAGTTTGTCTCAGTCGTACAGTGATTATACAAAACAAGGGAAGGTTTCTCGCCATCATCTGTACTTCAGTCAGCAAGTTTTCCCGACGTTTCGTTCTTAATCCAAAGAACTTTCTCAAGATAATGAGACGCGGCTTAGTTTTCGTTCCCTTTTCGACGAAACGCTGGGAAAACCTGCTGACTGAAGTACACAAAAGATGATGGCGAGAAACCTTCCCTTGTTTTTCATATACATCTATTTTCTTCCCCTTAATCCATTCCTGGGTCGGGGGGGTGGCAATCAGTGATGCCACATAGCACCAGTCCCTATACAGTATACATAACAGTGACACAGAACATATTATTTTGGATGTATTTTTGTGTCACTATATACATAACAGTGACACAGAAATAAATCCAAAATAATCTGAGATTATTTACCTTCTTTAATGTATCCAGTGAATCAGGGTCTACTTTAGTCAGGAAGTTCGTCTCGGTGCAAGCGTAGAAATCCTCACCAATCGGATAGATGTTCACGAGACAATTATCAGTCACCTCTATACCTTGGAAGTAAGTAAAGAATCTGCAACGTTTCAAAAAAGGTGAAAGATACATTCCTTTCATTGTCCTAATCCTAAACATTACAGTCAGTAAAATACCTGGAAAATATATTCTTGCATGGATCTGGATAAGCTGCGGTACCAAACTCTGTTATAACCACTCGTTTCTCTGTCGCACTTCGAACATAGGCATCTGTTTGAATAAACCTGCAAGATCCAAAACAAAGCATCATATATGTACCACCGAAAGTAGCAATATGTAAGATTTTCAAGTCAAGTCATCATTAAAGGGCCCTAATCTGTCAAAAGTATTAATAAAACATGCTCTTTTCCAATACTTCTTTACTAATTTTAGTAGTTTAGAGATGTTTCTTTTCCTAAATTAGTTTTCCAGCCCCTAAATCTTGTTATTGTTTTCATTTTGATGTTCCGCCCTCCACTGTTTCACCAATCAGAAAGTCTGGGATCAGGGTTGCCAGAACTCACCGCGTGGAGCTAATCTCACTGGTAAAGTACCTTGTGGCCGCAGCTAAAAAAGGTCTCGTTATGATTCTCCAATCATCAACGACAAAACAAGAAATAAAACCAGGATTTCTATCTTTGTGAAAAAGGTGTTGGTTATACATTTGTTGTTGACAAAAATCTTGTCTATTCAGCTGTTATGGTCCAAGCTGGATTTGTCTGCATATCTGGCAACCTGAGTCAGGGAGAGTGGGAGAGGCTGCAGTACCACCTTTGGCCAGATTTTTACATACTGCTCCTTTAAGTTCAGTACTAATATAAAAATAGTTTCCTGTATAATCCCTGTATTACATACTGCTCCTTTAACTACACTGAGAGTTTCCAACATTCCTAGTATTACTGTCTGTGCGTTGCAACACTGAAATGTCCAAACAGAGGTGCATGTCTCCTCTTTGTCAGCTGCTGATGTTGCATTGCTTTGGCCCAAATGTTCTACAGTGTGGTGTGAGATTTTTCCAGCTGCATTGTGGGTGGTTGTAAAAGAAGTTGTAAGGTCTAAGCGAGATTTCATGGAGACAGATGCATGTAAACGTTCTGTGGAATATTACTGGTACAACGTCCCAAATGGTGCTGATTTCACACAAAAATGCAGAGTTCCTTTAGAGCAGGGGTCTCCAACCTGTAGCTCGGGAGCCACCAGTAGCTGGCCATCCCCTTCCAGGTAATTCGCCAAAGGATTTAGAAATTAACAAATCAAAAAATATACTTAATATTTCAGTATCATCATAAATTGTTATTGTAACTGCACGTACTTCGTGCATACATGTCTGAAGCTCAACAGGTTTGTTCACACTGATATGTCACTTTTTAAATTCCTTGAGTCGCTTAAAGGAGTAGCTCTCTGCATTTATTGTCCTGGGAAAGTAGCTCTCTGGGTGAAGAAGGTTGGAGACACCTGCTTTGGAGATTTTGTGACACTTTGAAGCAACAGTGGTGAAAGTTAAACTCATCATTCTAACAATATGCACAAGGCATTACGTATTTTGGTTATCTCCAGGCCAAGCTACTAGCACCGCGGCAAATGCTGATTGGACGGTATGGAAGATTTTGTCATCAGATTTGGAATTTTAAATGAGCTTGAATTTTTCAACATGAAGAAATCATGTTTTAATATTTTTGTCTTTGCATTTCAGTCACTAAAAGTTCAGTTTGCAAATATCAATTTGAATAAACCATCAAAATATATTATAAATACAAATTCCATGCACACAGCTCGTCAGAACACAGTTTTTTTTATTTTGAAATAAAAAACATTATTAAATTGATTATCAGTGACTGAAATTTGCAGACAATAATATTCAATTTCTGATGGAACAAATAATCCGTCTTTTTTTCATTGAATGTGAGGCTCCAAAATAAACATAAAAATAAAAAGGGAATATGTCATTTTGAAATTTTAATCACATTGATATTTTAAACTGAATTTTTTTAGTGACTGAAATGCAAAGACAAAACTATACAAACATGCTTTTTCAGAGTTAAACATTTCAAATAAGCATTGCTTTCTGTAACATCTGTGTTTGTGCTGTCTCTACCATCGATAATAAAACATGTCTTCTCTCTGAATTTAAGACACAGTCCCAAACGTTTGTCATTTTCTTCACTCCTCCATCATGAATAAACTCTTTAGGCCATGACTCAAAAGTCTAAACTAGTACATTTGCTTTAAAAGACTTACTTTCGGTAATACGTCACCTGACCATTCTTCAGATCAAACTTGTGGATCATAGCCTGTCCATCAAACAGGTGGTATAAAGGTTCAGACCCAATCTCAAAAAGACCTGGACCCATCCTCAGCAGACTGCCCCCGAGCCATGATGGGACCGCGCCTGCACACCACACGCCTTTACTTTAACACACAAGCTCAAAATCTGTCATTCAAATACTATTATTATTGTAGCACGTTTCCTACCGGTGACTTTGGCAGTTATGGGTTCACCGAGTTCCTCCACGGACTCAAAAATCTTCTTGTAGCCAGCAGCCGGATGCTCCACACTTCAGAAAAACATAACATTGAACGGGACATGACTTAAACACAACCCAAACAGATGCATTATTAGTCCTGACTCTTGTTGTGTTTGCCAAGAAATTATAATAATAATATTTTAACCATTACATCCCATTATGAGGACCTAATAGAAGCCTGGTCATCAGTTAGAGCTGTACATTTGAATGGGAGTCACGAGAATTCCATTAAAAACACTACTACAAACCATTAGGAAAATATTTTAACCATAAATATAAATAAACTTTATTAATCTAACAATGGAGAAATGCACATTTGGCATAGAGTCACTCAGGAAGTGTGCAAGTATGTTGAAAAAGTTAAAAAATCTAGTCTATTTTGTGCAAGATATATTATGTACAATAAAACATTTAAAGTGACTATAGCAGTGCGAGTTTTTTCAGTCCTAGTGCAGGTCTTTAAAGTGACTCGTTGTACAGTCTGACAGCGGTGAGGATGAAGGCCCTGAGGAAGCGCTCCTTCTTACACCATTCTCTACAATGCAAAGGTTCCATTTCTAGTAAAAAATATATTTGAATAATAAAGTACAGTTTAGACAGTTCGAGAAAAGAGGAGGCGCACACTGTGTTTATGACGGAGGGTTTTGTAAAAAGTAATACCGCTATTTTCTGAAATCTTAGAATACTTTTATTTATACTATTAATTATTATTTCTGTATCATTTTTATTTATTGAAAAATATTGTTTATTTACAAAACATATAAAGGTAAATCTCAAAATATTTAAAACCACAACCTCAATAAATGTTTAAATAAAATAAACATTGTAATTATTTATTGTTTTGTATTTTTTGTGTAAAATAAGTCAAAGCTTCAACGGCTGCCTTCAACAACACCATTTTACACAGTTTTCTTTTTTTAACCTTAAAACTCAATGTGTGAATGTATGAATTCTGGGATTTTCAGAAAGTAACTGTAATCTAAATACTAGACTTTAAAGTAGTAACTGTAGTGGAATACAGTTACTCAGAAAGAGCGAGTACGTGATGATGATACATGTAATCAGTTACTCACAACTCTGGTCATCACAGCTCAGAATATTCAGACATAAAGAAAAGTGTGATTTCTGTCATAGAGAGATTTGCAGTAACTCTTCAGCAAGTGCAAGTAAAGTACAAACCACACATTTTCTCCAGTAATAATAATAATATCAATATAACAATAATGGTACTCACCGGCTGACCATGCTGCTGCTGCTGCTTTTCTGGTGTGCGAGATTTTGAAACAAGTTGCCCTTTTCAAGCTTTCTCCTCCTCCCCCATTGCCATCCTTCTCTGGTTTCGTGCCCCTCTTCCAGCCCTCCTCCTCCTCCTCCTCCTCTTCCTCCCGCTGCTGCCTTCAAGAACCAAACAAGCCATCTTTGTCTGAGCTTTCATGCACTCTTTCTCCGCACACTCAAACTTTCCCTCTCACAGAACAAACTCAGGAAAGGGTTAGATTTGAATCATACTCACAAAGAACACATTTGACACTTCTTGAAAAATACCTTGAATTATCTGTGTTTGTTTTTTTCTTTTTTACAAGTCCAGGTTTAATTACTTCCAGACAGTTTAGAGGAAAGTATGTGAGCGAGTCAACTGTGGGGGAGAAACCTGTCGGACTCACAACGAACGGAGATGATTCACTTTGTCCTGGTGTTTTGACACAAGAAATCAGGACATTTACATTTCTGCTCATATGCAAATGAACTTGGGGGGAGAGAGGGGGAATAGCTACTTGCATGACATGAAAAATGTATTCATTTGTTTGTAATCACTATGAGCCATTAGTGTATGGGACAAAAACACAAATCAGGAGTTAAGAAAGACCGTCAGCGTCTGTGCTTTCTACGGAAACTTGAGAATTTCTCTGTGAAAGTTTGCTTGTTGGTTCAGTGACTGTGTGTGTTGGTGACATCACAGACAAAGAAAGGAGAGAGAGCAGAGAGAGACCAGAGTGAGACCAGAGAGAAAGAGACAGATCAGAGAGACCAGAGAGAGGTGCTCCACTCTGTGATCTGTCTGTTCTGGAGGTTTCTTTATGAATCCAGATTTTTAAACCGGGCTCTTAGAATAATCAATGACTCTTCTGGCCCCTGGAAAAACCATTGAAGAGGATGACAAAGTCTGGGATCGCGTCTTAAATTCAGACAGAAGACATGTTTTATTGTCGATGGTAGAGACAGCACGATCAAAGCACACAATCACAGATACAATAGAATGCAAGTGTATTATACAGAGCGGAGGCATGGAGACCTCCAATCAGCAGCTGCCACGGTGTGCTTGTAGCTTGGCCTTCAGATAGACACAACAAGGGAAAAGTACTGGCTTCTGCACATTGATAGAATGATGAGTGTAACTTTAACAAAAGTTGCTTCAAAGTGTTATGAAATCTCACATTCCCCCCTCTGGTCATACATTCACGTGTGACCATCAGGATCAATAAACAGCAACATAACATCATAACTCAATACTTCAAAAACTCATAAACTCGGTACTTCACTCGGTACCTCAAAAAACTCAGAACTCGGAATACTTCAAAAACTCAGAAAACTCATAAAACATTTTCAGATCTTTCATAAAACTTGTCAACAATCTTCAGTAAAATACCAAACGTCATCAGTCGATGGTTCCAGATATTGCTTTGAAAACAGTCTCTCCCACTTCTCTGTGTTGATTTCTTCAGGCTGCATTTGTGTCGAGCCATGAATTCTTCTGTGACGTGTCTTTCAATCACACGTTTCAGCTTTAGTGTCCAGATTCAGCAATTCAATTCAGTCCAAATTATGTCCAAATTCAGAAATCCAATTGTTCCAAATCATGTCCATGCAAAAGAGGACGCTGGTGTTGTCCATGTCTCAGCAGCTCACTGCCTGAGTAGAATCAGGGGCTGTGCAGATTGTCCATGTGCTGATCCAGATGCATGGTTTCTCTTGAGGTTTCTCAGTTTTGGCTTAAAAAAAAAAAACACTTTTTGTGTAAAAAAAAGTCTTCTGTTCTCTAGATGTTACAGACAAGGCCCGCATCCTCCACCAAATCTGTTAGGATTTAAGCAGACAGAGACGGATCGTGGTGTGCCAAACTCTGGAAGTTTATTTAAGTTGCTCTCAAGTTCCACTGGTTTACTCTGTTTCTTTTCCTCAGACAGAATAAAGGCAGTACACAGTTTATATAGTCATTGTCACGTCACACATCGAAAGACATACGTGTCACAAAGAGACAGTCAAATCATAGTCATAACATGGAGTCCTTGTAGAGTCCTTGTACAGTCCTGCACGTAGGCCATATTGCTATCTAATACTAATACCATGTTCCAGCTTCTTCCCTCTGACAGAACATATCGTTCGCTGAGATGCAGGACATCTGGTTTTGCTAACAGCTTATTCCACAAACAGTATCAGTTTAAACAGAGCACTTTAATGATTTTGTACAAACTGTTTAAGTTTGATAAATTTCACACTGACAAATTGTTTTTATTTTATTGCTGTACTTTTAACCTTGTTTAGTCCTGTGCTTGTCTTGTTCACACTGGGGACTTTGCAGATTTATTCCAATGTGGTTTTACTGCAAATGGGGAATAAATTAATCTGAATCTTCGTATATTAGCAACAGGGGAAACATGTTCTTAGGCAAAACAAGTTTATTTCACAATTTTGCATAGAGAATATATGAAACCTCTCAAAGTATGAATATGTAAAACACAAGAATGAAGATAAAAACAGATAAAAGTGGTCACACAAATACTTCATATTTCTGTTCTTTCCAGGACAATGATGATGCACTTGGAAATGTAGATCTACAAAACACTGCATTTGTCCAAAGGAGTTGAAAGAACAGCCATTACTTCAATCTAATTTATCTATTGTGATTTTATACTCACTATTTCAAACTTAGGAGTGTAAAACCAAAACCTATTTTAAATTAGTAATAAATAAAAAGGTTTTAGAGCAACCAAACAAAATGAAGAGTGCAAAATAATTAACAGGTATAAACTCACATCTCAATCAAATCCATCGAATAAAATTGATAAATACACTACAGTTTTAGCACAAAATCTCCCAAAACATCTCCCAAACATTGTAATAAATTAACAGTATAAACCGTTTGCATAACATTTTCTTGGCAACTGCAGCTTAAAAAAAGAACTGGCTGCAAAAGTCTACAAAAACACAAAAAACACATTTAGTTCCTGATGCTAAAAACTTTGGTCTTCTTGATGTTGAGCAGCGCAGGCTTGATCTTTGGTTTGTTCTTCAGGGCCGTGGGAGGAACTCTGCGGCTGTAGATATCGGGGTATTGCTTCTGAAACTGAACAGAAAACAAGAATTTAGTTTTTACTTTGTTATGAGAACGTTTACTGGAAAGGAGCAGGTTAGTTAATGTGTCTGTAACCGCCTCAAGATATTCAATTGGACCCGTTTTTCTTTGATTTATTCTAATTATTGAACAAAAATAACATGGAGCAACGGTGTGGTTTTTGTCCTGGCTGCTGTTTTTCCCCCTATATTTCATGACACTTTGAATGTTATTGTTATGTGAAGGCCAAAGCTACTGGCATCGTAGTTTTGTGAATCTCTGTGTCTCGTCTCAACCATCAACTATGAAACATGTCTTCCGTCTGTCCGACACTTTCGCAGACATCTTTCATTTTCTTCAGTTATCCAGGAGTATTCCGTGTAAGAAAAGAAGTAGTAGAGAGCAATGCCATGCACCTGCAGCTTAGACTCTGGGAGGGCCGCGAAGAAGTCATGGTGAGCCGTGTGATGGAGATGGATTTTAAATTATCAATGATTTACTCTTGTAGACCTAAAGACGTTTCAATAGTTCCTCTTGTCACCGCAGCACTGTCATTTGCATTATAAAAACTAAAAACAAATTAGCATTAAGCAGACGCAGCCGTGACAATCTGATACAAAGGTTATGTTAACTCATTCACTGCCATGGAGATCTATCAACATCAATCTATATCCGAAAGAATACATTTTTTGCGTTTTTTTTTGTTCCTATGGCTCGTCAAGGCTCTTGTGTATCCTGTGTCAACATTTCAGACCTGTAAATGCCTTGGAGTGTTTTTATTGTATACGTTGAATATATGTATAAATTGAATATTTTATGTGTACATAAAAGTACTTTGAGTGTATTGTGTGTACATGTTTAAGTTGTTTTGAGTCATAATAAGAAACTGTCATACATTGTAAAATATCAGGGGAGGAAGGAAAAAACCCCCACTTCTGCTTGAAAATGTGTGTTTCACAAAAAGCCTGTTTTCTCTATATGTTGGTCAGGAAAAAGCGTTTTGTGCGAAAGTTACCTGTGTTGTACTATCAATTGCTAAAAAACTAAAAAGGGGTAGAAACGTACCTTTTTTCTTTTACATGAAAGGCAAGAGACAGAGTTTTCATTTGGTATGTTTCATGCTTGTGTCAACCAAGGGCTCACATTTATATGAGGTTTGGAAAAACACTACAAATATCCAAAATCTCTGGCAGTATGAGGGATGCTTCTTTATATATGGCTGGCAGTGAATGAGTTAACCTTCACATTTAGTCCATTATAAAACAAACTATTTCCTCTGGTCCTGAACCCAGTGCACACAGACATCTTCTCCGCCTCACGTTCATAATGTTGATAAAACAAAAACATTGGTCTGCAGCTTGAAAATGGCAAGACCAATTACTTGACTGAAAAGGTAATATCTCCATTATACAATACATCGTCCCAAGAAGTTTCATGGGACTCTGCATGTTGAATTAAATCCCCGTTCAGTTATCTCGTTACCTGTTTCAGCTTTTTCCGCCGGTCTTTCTCACTGATGTTTTGGTCGGTCAACAGAGTGTCCAGTAACTCCTCCATGGCCTGCTGTAAGGTCTCCGTCTTCTGCTGTTCAAATTCTGCACCACTAATCTGACGACAGAAAGCATAGATGGGGAGAGGGACACAGACCTCGTCACCTCCAGCTTCTCCAGAGTCCACTGGGACCTAAAATACACACACAAAAACACAATTTATCAAACATTTTTTTATGTAATGCACAATTACTGGTATAATAACGACAAATACAAATCAATTTGTTACTTCTTTCTAACTCTTCTAACTCTTCAGCACTCATTAAAAGATGCAAACCAGAAACAGAGGTTTAGCTAGAAAGAGTACATACACTGAATTATTTGTCAATTTTCTTACATGAGCAATAAAAGGGAAAGAGCTATAGAGGCTCCATCTGCTCTTTGATTACATAATAAACATAAACATATTATGGACATCATGTTAAATGCATTTAATTAACTGCACTGTAGACTTGTTCAGAATATGTCAATTAGGATTTTTAGAAGTTTTAGAAGTTCAGCAATTATATGGTGTCGCATAAAAGATGTAATTATAAAAAAAATGAAATATCACATACTGTCCCTTTAAGTAAATGGAAGGCAGAGTCAATGATCTTTAGACCACATCTGTACAACATGGGACAACAATGGGATTCATTCATCTACAACGAACCAATGGGATGCGTTTACCCCCTTCACTCTCTTGTTTCTCGCGAGTGCACCCGAGTTATCAGATGTTCTAAAACCTAAAATGGCTGAACAGAAAATGCCAATTTTACATTTGCCACCCACTCTCCCTGTTGTGTCATAGAAAAGAAAATGCTGGATGTTTGGTTTGGTGGAGGGGGAGAGGTTTCCAGTTGGTGCTACGGCTAAGCTAACAATATCGCTTACTGCATCTTTAACCCGGGGATCAGACATCATGAAGATTTTTGGCCCATATACTGACCTTTGTCCTAACCTTATGTGCCAAAAATATGACATTCGCATTGGGCTAAGATAAGATAAACTTGTCAAAATATGTACCTGTACAGTGCGAAGATACAGAATATGGTCCCCGATAGCTGTCAGTAAGTACTCTGGGACTGAAAGGATGTTTTGCTGGTGGTCTATAAGAAAAGACACCAGTCTCGTTGCCAAGAGCTCGTCCAAGTCGCCTTCCTCTGCACTGCCAAGAACACAGCTCGAGAATGTGTGGACCATCTGCAAGAATCAGAAGCAAGTGAAGCAGATCTCGGGGCACATTATGGACCTGCGAGGGTTATTTGTCCTCACCAGGGTGCGAGTGCCAATGGCCGGGTGAAGGCGAGGCATGTCCACATTTTGGCTGATGCGGGATATCATTCTCATCAGTAGCTGTAGTTTTCGTCGGGACGCAGGCGGCAGCAGGAGCGTGCACAGCTGCAGGGCTTGGATAGTGACATGTTCACAGTGAGGCTGCAGAAGCCCTACGCAAACAGGGCAGGGAATGGAGATGGGGTTAAAATAGTCATGGGTTGTATCATGCACAGCTAAAATCAATTTAGGGCTGTAAATTAGATTACTTTTTTTATAATCAATGACATGGATAATTATTTTGGATTTGATCCTGAAAAGGTCTTTGAATATGAGATCTTGTAATGGAACCAAACGAATCTCAAGCTAACCCTAACCCCTGGAGAACATCCAAGTCATAAATCCTCTCAGCACGTTTAAGTTTATGAAGGAAAGATAAATTCATTACTAAATGAGTTGATTACTGATTAAATGATGTAAACTCATTACAGCCCCAAATGCATTTTGTTTTTCTCTTCAAGATGTAACTAAGCAATGCTTTATGGTATCTAGAAATGTGAACTATATTATGATTCTGTTACAACTAAACGTGATAATGCAGGCAATGTTAGATGTCATTAGTTGGATTAGACACTCTGGAGCACAAGCACAGGCAGATAAAGGAGGAGTCTTACTGTTTACAGGTTTGGGCGGAGGGAGAGGTGGTTTGAACAGTGACAGAGGCCGTGGAGGCTTGGACACATCCAGTGAACTTATGCAGCGGCGCGTGACAGAAGGAGCTTGAGGGGTTTGCAGATTGGAGGTACTGGCAGCAGGTCGAGGCCCTGATGCACAGGAGCCATGTGCTTTGGGGAGAGCAGTAGAGGTGTAAGCAGGATAGGGGGGCAAGCAGGAGGGTGCTGGAGTGTTCACATCCAGGCAGCTGGCAGCTCGGGTTGAAAACATGCTCTCTTTAGTCTCCTCTTCTCCGGTTTCAACAACAATATCCAAACAACTTCCCATACTGCGAGGCCTCAAGGAACGCATCCTCTGAGCTGATTTAAGTCCTTTCATGGAAGTTAGTCTTTTCCGGATATGAACTTCTCTGACACTCTCAGCAGTACTTGGAGTAGAGCTACATGTAAAGTATGAACTACTGGGAGTGGTAAAAGAGGAATTCTCAGTCTTTGTACCTGGGGCAACCAAATCCAGACTGTCACTTGATTTAAAAAGTTTTTTCTGACTTAAAGAGTCATCTGAAATGCTCTCCAAGGAGCAGCTTCGGGTCCGGGGTCTGATAAAACTTTGTAGGCTGTGAGCGGTGCTTAAATTCATGCAGCTTCCTCCCATTGGAGGATCACCTCCATCATTGTTAAAGGCACAGTGTCTGTTCTGCAGAGTCACGCCCAGCACCTCTCTCATTGGAGACTCTGTCTCATCACATCCTCCTTGTCTGATCAGCGACAGGAGGAGACACTCGGTGGAGAGAAACGATGTCTTGGCCGGTGGCGGCACTGAGGGGAGGTCCAACTTCTTACGCTTTCCAAGTTGCCGAGGTGATGGTCCCGCAACATAACCGCAAAACACTAGACACAGTAGAGGCAGAAAAGGAACGAGGTGGAAGGACAGACAGCAGGCGGGGTGTCAATGCAAGCAGACAGGGTTGGGGAGGGAGAGTTTAGTTAGTGCAAACTTTAAGGTCATAAACAGCAGTCTGTATAGACACATGACAAGTAAATGCCAAAAACACAGGCAATAGAAAACTATGCATTTTAAATAGGAATCCACCAACAGATGGGCCCAAAACCTCTGTTAGGGGTTTATATATACTTATGTCAGTACATTAATAATAATATATATAAGTAAAGTAACGCAACAGACAAATAAAATGCTCAATTCATGCAACCCCAGTTGGAAAAACAAGCATTCCTAAGCTAAACAAGTCCACCTACCCAAAACGTTGATAAACAACTCGTACAACTCAAATGTGAGCAGTGGCTGTGGAAGACTATAGAAATAGTCGGACACAGTTTTTAAAACATCCCTCTCGAAGCCTGGATACGACGGCTGTGCACTGTTATACTTCGGCCCTAATGAAACAAACATAACATCTGTACATCGCTCACATTTAAATGGAGTCATGAACACTACTCACAATTGGCCAAACTTTTCATAGCAGACAAAACCCAATCTGGAAGATCATCTACAGATATGTGAAAAACAATTAATCACTTGAGATTCAACAGAAGACATTCATGTCAAAAATATACTCTGAGACTTACTGGTTTTGTCGTCAAGTGTAACCACGCCATTCTTGTTGACTTTGGTCATGTTATGGATGATGTTTTGTGGATTCACCGAGTGGTAACTCAAAACTTCATCCAGAGACGCAACACCCAGAATCCTCTGTAAACTAGATGTCACTTAAAATAAGTTATGTAGTTCTATAAACATTTCACTGAAGAAAAAGAAGAAAAAACATTTTGACTGCAGTTCTATCCTGGATGACCGTCAGAGGTGGTGCATCAAGCACCGAACAATCAGTTCCTGGTGCATTGCCTCTGGCGGTCAAAAGGGGTGAAATAGAACTGCAGCTTTACTGGGTCAAAGTGATATCTTTCCAGATCGCATGTTCATCATCCACAGTCAGCTCTCGCCTCTGAGACGTCTGCTCAGACCCATCCTCTTCTGGGCGGAGAGCAGGGTCTGTGTTTTCCTAAAATATAAATTAAAGAATCAAACATTTCAACAGCTTTGTTTCAGTGAAAAGGCGTTTACCATAAACCGGTACATAGATTTTGATATTAAGGCGGCAGCCTCTGACAGCATCGTTACCTGTGCATCTTTGTCATGTTTTTTGATTGTTCTAAACTTGAAGAAACCATCTTTGTCCCTGAATGAGTGTTTTTTCTTGATAGAGCCAGGGGCTGATCCTGGGACTTGTGAAGGACTTGGAATTGGCTTCAGGGTCGAAGTAGAAGGGAATCTGTTGTGATGCATAAGTTTACAATGATCAACATATTCATTGCTTGGACTTTCACAGATTAGCCCCCGTCTTTTTACCTGAAGAGTCCATTATTGTCCTCCAGATCCTCTGTGCCCCAGCGACCTTTCACATCTTCAATGACATGGTTCTTCAGAAACTTCTTTAGAAGCTGCACAGTCTGTTGTCGCGTCACATCGGGACCAAAATTACTATTGTTCCGCAGGAGTTGGTGCAGCCAGTCCACAGCCGCAGTGGCAGTGAAGCATGAGCTATGGTGTCTGAAATTCAGCCTGTGTTTCTTTAGTGGCATTCCAGCACGAAAGAGACGAGTCACCTCATTCCACTGTAATGATATGCAAACAGAGGCAGACAACAGTGAATCCAGGGTTCAGGCAAAGATCTATTGATCAAGCCATAAGTCAGGAATACAAAAGACTCAAACAAATGGAAATTGGACGGTCACTTAAGTGGTATTAAAATGCAAAAAGACAAGAACAACGAGCAGCTGGAATTTCGCAAGACCCACAAGGCAAGCAATGCGAAGTAAACATTAAATGAGGTCTATTAAATAACCAAGATATTGATACATATTGTTTTGTGTAATGTTTATATACATTACACAAAACACTTTCGTTAAAGCTTAATGCTAACTTATAGTTAAAAGGTATATTAGGAGGATTTTCTACTTCCGGGTGGATCATCAAGACAATCAATCCTCCTAATTATCAATCATTTTGGTGATACGTGCTCATCAAATAAGACCAGAGTTTTGTTCACACAGTGGAGAGGGCGGTTCTTTCCTAATATTTGGGAAAATCCTCTATGTATGGGTTAAGGTTACTGCCAATATGTCAACATAAAATGCGTGCATTTTGTGCATATAAATATTGTGTAAATTCATGATGAAGATAAAAACCAAATTTAAAGACATGAGACTCAAAAGTAACCTTACCATATATATATATATATATATATATATATATATATATATATATATATATATATATATATATATATATATATATATATATATATATATATGACCTTTAACAAATGAACGTGGCAATGCAGCGAGTGTCTAGTCCCAAGTGTTCAATCACAAGGGCATCATAAGAAAGCTTATCAAATCGTACTAAACGCTACTGGTAAAATACAGAAACATTCAATATTAAAATCTCTGTGAAATCTGCACCAGTTTGAAAGGAAATAACGCTACTTACCAGCTTTGTGGCTCGATACGGTCCGGGGGTTATAATATGCGAGTTCATTTTTAGTGCACAAGTAACCAGGATCTCTCAGAAAGTCAAAACATCCCAAAAAAGCACCCCAGTTCAGTGTCTAGCGTTCTTTGTTAGACAGTAGGTAGTTTCTCTGCACACAGTGGTCTTCGTGTAGGAGACGCTGCAGAAAACAAACCACGGTCTTGTTCTCAGTCTGTTCAAAATTACGAGCTGAGCGGATCTGCAACCTGATTGGACAGATCCCGGGTCACGTGTCAGACTAAAACAGGAAATAGTACGTAGCGCGTTCAAATCATGGATGTATTATGGTTCAAATTATAGTTGAAATTTGCTGAAAAACTATTTTCACATATAAATCCAAAGCTACAGAAGAGCATTGCTGTCACACAAAATAAACAAAAAAACAAAACTTATCGATGTATTTTTTTTTTACTTTTTGCGTTTGACGACAATGCTCTTCCCATGGATAATAACTCTGCCCTACAAAGCTCTTTTAAAATGTAAAAAGACCAAACATGTTTTCGTACTATAAAATACTTTCTATCAATGGCTTGTAAAGAAGGAGCACCAGCATAATACATTCTTTGTGTCAGACAGATAATGGCAAAGGTTAAGTCTATGCACAAAGGCTTTGTGGACCATGAATGACTTACCACTGAGAGGGCTGGACTGACACCACCTCAGACACACAAGGGAAGCCAACTATGAACAAAGGCAGCTTTAGGGACCATCTCGTGGCACTCAAATACTGTATATGTCACTTTTGGAAGATTTTTTGTTTACACAATTTTCAAATATATCTAGAAGTACAGTTTTCCTACTATAGCAGAAGTACTAATTCCAAGGCTGGGACAAAACTTTGTGGGCTAAAGCCAACATAGATCACTACTGTGGCCAAAACTGCAGTTATTCACACTGGTCAGGAGCTCATGTTTTATTTTGAAACCCAATTTAAACTCCCGTCGTCATTTAAGACTTAAGAATTTTATCAGGAGCAGCAGGATTGGCTCTCAACAACATTCACTGCTTCTGAAGTGTCCATCTTTGCTGCTGTGACCCGTCCGTCCTGCTCATGGATCTATTGGTCCTGCTCCACCCAGAGACTACTCTCTAGCTGCTGTGACCTGATTGGCTGATAATCTCCCAATCTCAAATGTCGTAAGAGTTTGAGCCAATAATTAAAACACCGTGGTGCAGTACTGTAGATCCAAGTTAATATTTAGTCTATGGTGGTGACCCATAAATGTTGTACACGTGATGAGTTTCCCCAAGTTATTCCAGTAGGTGGCAGTACTGTTCTGTTGGTATTGTGAGGCATCCTGTTCTGAGTTGATGCTATGCTTTATTATTTACAGTCTATGTGCTGTATGCTTATGGTGTGTCTCCTGCCTCATACTATTTCCAACTCCACAAAAAACATTTTCCAAACTGACTGAACAGTGCAATAGTTTTATTGTGTTAACATGAGACATTTAGCTCGTAAACAAGGCAAGACAAAGGGAAACAAGACAATTTTCAGATCTTGTTAAAGGCTGCAACATCAACACTCTGAACCTGTAAAACAAAACAATACATTTCTTAAACCCACAAGGCAGATTTTAACCGCTTTAGAACAATTGGAAGATGATCATCACTTACATAATCTTCAAACTTGATAATTTCTTCTTCCAGTAAGTCTGTTCCAACCTTATCGTCTTCTACCACACATGTGATTTGGAGCTTCTTGATGCCGTAACCAACAGGCACCAGTTTTGATGAACCCCATA
This sequence comes from Knipowitschia caucasica, assembly GCA_964034765.1. Classification (NCBI taxonomy): domain Eukaryota; kingdom Metazoa; phylum Chordata; class Actinopteri; order Gobiiformes; family Gobiidae; genus Knipowitschia; species Knipowitschia caucasica. The sequence goes on from OZ035824.1 coordinate 22,423,218, forward strand.
ATAGTCCATCCATGGTCACTGAGCGGACGCACTCTTCCAGCTTCGACATGTCCGTTTCATCATCCCACTAAAAAGTTCAGAGAGGCTTATTAAAGTAGAAGCAAATAGAAGTGATACCGATAATACATCAATGGGTAGACAAACAATGGCTAAACGGTATAATGCATCAATTCTGACTTCAAGTGGTGATAAAAATAAATGTATGAACCAAAAATGTTTGTACTTCATAGTTCTTTAATACTATGTAGTTATGAATATACATTAGGATAATCTCAGATGGGTTAGGGTTCAAGAAAAATAGAGGCCTTTCAAAAAAAATTGTAACAACTATGTCCCCAAAGGGACATTTAGGACATGTCATGTTGGAGGCTTTGTGAATGAAAGAATTAACAGGACAAAGAAGACTGAATAATGGCTAATGGTTTGGGGATATAACTATAATCAACTACAATAATGTCTAAAAAATATTCAATAACTGCAGACAAACTGGGCGTTAGTGACGACATTTGCTAAAAATTCCTCTTGCTCCGGCTTCAATTTCTTGATATTTGGAGCTGAACCAGAACAGATTATTTTACTATCGCATTCGGCGCCATTGCCAAACTCCTCCCCGCCTCCCCCGCTCTCTGAATGGTCGGAGGAGATTCAACCGAGGAAACTGCAGCCAATAGGATCAGACGTACATGTAGGAAATGATCATAGTCCAGAGTTTACACATGGTAACCCCAGGCTTGTTCAGTTGTGTCTTTTGATACAAATACATTGATTTATATAATTTTCAAAGGTAAAATGTTGATTCATATCCTTTTTTTTCCATTTATAATAATATGTATCTGGTGAATTTCCCTTGTGGATCAATAAAGTCGGTCTAAGTCTAAGTGACGATTACAACTGAAATGTGTGATGTGCAGATGACAGTGATGGTTGTAGATTCAGACTTACAGGTTTGACATCGAGTAAAATCGAAGACTTTGCGATGAGGACGGGCTTCTTTGCTTTTTTCTCTGCATATTCCTTTATCCTCTGCTGTTTGAGTTGCTCTGCTTCTTCATCGTCATCACTCCCAAAGAAGTCAAAGTCATCGTCATCTTCCTCTTGTTTATCGCCCATGCAGCTCTTTTGCTCAACAGTAGTGCCCTAAACGCAACACATGGTAAAACATGTATTAGTTTCAATCACGGGTGTAAAACTCATTTTAGTCTGGGGCTGAATAAAGAAAATAGGAACTCAGGGGCCGAAATAATAGAAGGGATTTCTTTTTCTTAAAATTGTATTTTACATTATGTTGGTATTTGGCCATGACTTTTAGATTTTATCTGAAAACTAAATGTTTTTATAGTTTAGATTTAACCAAAACTGGACCAAATATATAGTTGAACACTCATATTAGGGTTATATTTTACTATTTAACTTCTAATTATGTGTTGGGTTAAAGTTTTGGAATTAAATTAAATTAGCTTCTTTTCCGGAAAAAAATTGATGATGAATGAAATGCCTTGGCAGTCAATAACCTCCAATGCTGCAAGATATTAATAGCTGAAAATCATTTAATATTTCATTGAGGTCATAGATTAAGAATGCTTTTGTAAACTTACATTTGTGTATGGGACGGGGGTTTTGGTAGCGGGAGTAACAGGTGCAGGAGATTTCTCAAGAACTTCTACTCGACACTCCAGTTTAGAAAGCGCTGCTCGAAGGTCTTCCACAACTGGAAAAACATCACAATATTGTAACGACACACGTATTTTGCTTTACCATCATCATAATTATAGGACTTTAATGAGCACAAAGCAAATATGTACCTTTGTATAGGTTGCTGTTCTCCTGCTCCAGGTTTTTAATCCGACAAACTATTTCCCCTTGATCGATTTCATTATTGCTGCTGGTGGTTGTGCTCTGAGTGACAAAAAGAGAGGATATTTGTTTCTGTATCATTCTTGCATCCGAAATAGCACACCCAGAGTAATATCAGCAAGGTTAACAATGCAAGGTTACACTGTGATACAGCATTACGAGCTGCTCATGGGTGTAAAGGAGGAAAACTATACAGAAAATAGGCAGTTTAAACCAGTGTTTTTCACCAGTGGGACGTGGCCCGTTGGTGTGCCTTGAGATGTGTATTATTGTGCCTTGGAAATGATCCAATATCACCTGCTTGGTCAATATCATGTGAAAAGTAAATAATGGGAGATGATTAGAAAGATTGTTTTGTGCTTGTTTGGTTTGCTATATAATACACGACAAATTCAGCTGGTGGTGTGCCATCTGATATATTTGCAAAGACAAAGGCGCGCCACGGCTCAAAAAGGTTGGGGAACACGGATATACATTTGACATTCAGTAATCTGCATGTGGCTACTAGTCATTGATTTATTGCCAACACTTAATATTATGAACAGGTCATGGATCATGCTTAAAAAGATATATAAGAGGATTTTCATCATCAAGACTATTGGTCCTCCTAATTGTCAAACATTCTGGTGATACGTGCTCATCCAATAAGACCGGAGAGTTTTGTTAAAATAGTGGAGAGGTCGGTTCTTTGCTAAAATTTGGGAAAATCCTCCTGTAAACCTTTGACACAAAAGCAGTATCTGTATAAAAACACTTCATGGTACAGTACTTACTCCGGCTAAAGATTTCTGGATGTTCTCCCTTGCTCTGGCTATGTCTTTTAGAATAGAGTTGGAACCAAGATCCTTCAAAAAAATTATAAAATAATAAAACGTCATCATTCATATTTTGTTTGGATGGTTTGGAAAGAAAAATGTGTCTAAGCAATTTCTACTTACTCCTGTGCTTTGAGATGCATTGGAGGAGCCGCTTGTACGTTCGTAAAAACGCCGCTCTGCTTCATCGTAGCGCGGTTTATCAAACCAGATTTTCTCCTTTGCCAGAAAGTCCGGAGCGCTCATGGCTCTGAAATGAAAATAAGAACAAATACCATCAGAAGTGTCATGCTGGAAATGCTTTAATAGAAGGCTTGCATGCGGCCACACAAAAGGCTGGAAATGAATCTAAAAACTGAACAAAAAATAAATGAATGAAGCAATGAAGAGACAAAATTGAAATATATGTAATTTGTCCAAACAATTTTTAAAGATGAACATAAATCCATACAAAAAATATCCAAAATAATTGAGGAAATGCCAGAATTTGAAATGGGAAGAAAGGGTGTAAAACAAATACATAAAATAAAAATAGCAGGGAGAGCTCCTCTGTCTGAGTCTTGCCATACTTGTCCCGGGGCAGGGCAGTGGATGTGACAGGTGTGGGGCCGAGATCTCTAACGTTCTTCTTTAACGCGCTGGCTTCCTCTACGTGGAAACTGTAGAATCGTGTCTCAGCAGCGTCATATCGTCTCTTGTCGAGCCACAGCCGCTCACTGTCGGCATGAAGGAAGTAACAAACCCCTGAAGCCGGAGCATCTTCTTTGTCCGAGACTTCAGCCGGTTCCTCCTCCTCTTGAATGGGATGTAGTGCATGGAAGACCTCTGCTTTACACTGCGCTACACACACAGGCTTCTTCTCCACCACCGCCAGCTCCTCCTCCTCGTCTTCTTCCTCCTCCTCCTCCTCAACAAGACTTTGGGGGTGGTCACTGCTTCTACATGTGGAGGGACAGGTGGATTTCTTGGTTGAACTGTTACTGCACTGGTTTTGATAAAAGGCAGCTTCGGCCCGATCGTACTGTGGTTTCTCGAGCCATACATCTCGGAGAAGCTCCATGGGGACACGTGGAAATCCGTTCATCGGTTGTCGCGTTGCAGCGTCTTGCGGGACAACGGGGGTGGCTGGAGTTGCCGCAAGAGATTGATAGCCTTCGTCTGGCGTTCGAGATGTCACGTGTTTGGGCTGGGATGGTAAGATGTCCAGAGAATTTGGAATAGAAGGATGGATGGTTTCCACAAAATGGCGTTCTGCTTGATCGAATGCGCTCTTGTTGACCCATGCTGACTGGACTATATGATGGCAGGCAACTTGATCACTGTGGTGGCATGTACCGACAGTGGGAAGTTGAACCTCATTTGTAGCAGCACGAGATTTATTTGTTGACATAGCGGGCGAAGGCAAAGTAGCAATAGTTGAATTAGCCAACCAACACTGATACAGACTTTCTGCCCTCTCGTACATGCTCCGTTCAAACCAGACATTGGTACATTCCGATTGCAGTTCAGCAAATCCTGGACCAGAGTGAGTAGCCTGGCTCATGTCTGCTTCATATTTTGTCTTATTGACTTTAACCACAAGGTCACCATCAACGTTGTGTGTGCGTTTTCTTCGCCGACGATTTTTTGAGCTACCATTGCAATCACTATTCACACTCTCAGGAGAAGAGGAGGTCTCTTCATTTCTTCGACCCGAGTTGGACTTTTTCCGGCCCCCCTTTCCGGACTGAACAAAGCTAGAGTCCTCCTCTTGCTGGGACTGATCCACCACAGAGCCCTGAGTGATCTTCTGGGACATTGTCAATGATCTGTTGGTTGAAATAGATAAAATCATTGTAGAAATTAGACGAAATGAGTGATATTCACATTAAACATACTATACATATAAAAGCATAATGAAGATGATAAATGTTATTGCATGCATCAAAGTCAAGACTAATGTCCGCCATGGTATATTCAGATTGAAGTAGTGGTAAACAAAGTAATGAGATTTAAAAAGACATAGGATCAAATTCTCGCAACAAAGTTATGACAGAAATTTGCTTCCAGGTGAGAGGATTTTTCTTAAAGATACTTAAAAAAAGTGATAGTATTATGGGAGTAGTTTTACAAAGCTAATAATAAAATGGTAAATAATAACCTGGGAGAAATTTCTAATAAGGGCTGTAACAAATAAAGAATCTGTATGTAGTATTACAATTGATCAAGCTCATTATGTGAAAATAATATTCAGCAAGTTCTAATCAAAAGTTTAATGTAGACTTTTTCTTCTACTGCAATCATGGTCAATATTCTGTAATCCTCTCCCACTCTCCCTGACTCAGGTTGCCAGATATGTAGACAAATCCAGCTGGGACCAAAATAGTAATAGAAAAGAGTTTTGTCAACAACAAAATCTATAACCAACACCTTTTTCACAAAGATCATAAGACCTTATTTAGTTCTGTAGCCACATGGTACTTTACCAGTGAGACTAGCCTGACGCTGTGAGTTCTGGCGCCCGGATCACTGACCATCTGATTGGTAAAATGGTGGAGGGCGGGACATTGAAATGAAAACAATGACAAGATTTAGAGGCTGTAAAACCAATTTTGAAATTTTAATATATTGAAAAGTTAAAGAAGTAATGGAAAAGAGCAGTTTTATTAATGCCTTTTGACAGATTAGGGCCCTTTAATGATGACTTGACATGCAAATATTACACATTGCTTTTCTAAGTATCAAAACGCCTTCATAGGTGGAGTGCTGTTGTTATGCTGGTGTGCAATTCACCAGTTGAGGGCAGGGACACTGGCAACAAAGGTTTGGATTTTGGATTGTAATTGCAATTACTTTATTAAACCGGTACGGCAACAATTTAAATAAACACTATTCTCCTAACTGCTCTCTATAAAGTGTAAAGAGTGTAAAACAATCTGGACGTCCTGTTCTGGCCTCACCTAAGTTTCATAAGCATTAAAGTGAGATTAAATTATCACACTTGATCAATTGAAGGAATAGATAGTCATCGTTTGCCAAAATAAGTTTTTTTACAGCCCATAAATACATTTGCACAAACAAAAATTCAACTCACCTTGATCTACAGCCGTGGGTCCACAACTTTTGTACAATGGAGCAAAGGAGAGGAAGACGTGAAACACTTCACAGTTAACACAGATCCTTGCCTTCCAAATTAAATAAACAATATAAACAGCATAACATTTCAATAGAAAAATAATAAAAAATCTATCAATCAAAGGACCACTGTACTGTCTGAATTTAGACTTGGGGTACTTGAATGGTACCACATTTCTATATATAATAATTATAATAAACAAAAACTATAGTTCAATTAAATTTGGACAAGTTTAAGAATTGATTATCATATTTAGGTTTCAAAACAGACTATACAAGCCTTTATCAGACAAAATCATTCAAAGGCGTGTGATGGCTTTGTTTCTGAATTGATGTTTACTTTAAAAAAGGAATATAGGAGGATTTTCCCAAATTTTAGGAAAGAACCGCCCTCGCCACTTTTTCAACAAAACTATCTGGTCTTATTTGACGAGCACGTATCACCAGAATGATTGATAATTGGGAGGACCAATAGTCTTGATGATCCACCCAGAGGTAGAAAATCCTCCTATACCTTTAAGATATTCTAGTTTTTAGATGTACATGGGTGAATGATATTTGTTCATAAGATGACATCTTTGAACAAAAAACAGCTTCCTTCAATGAAACAGGAATAAACTATAACATTGTCAGCGTTTAAAATCACTGTAAATTATCTTCAGGAAATAAGTGACCCTCAAGATGACCCTCAAGATAGACTTTGGACATGCGTGATACAAATGTAAGAACATGGCATTTGAGCTGCGAGCATTTTAAATGATATTAAACATTAGACTTAAACTCAGACTTATTAATCCACAAACAATATTACTATGTGGGTGTCCTTTGGATTGAGCAATTGCTGGATTACGTTTCTTTTTTTGTTCTATTTTGGGACCCATGGACTACTTTTGTTGAACCACAACTAAAACAAACCAAATAATAACTTGGTGCACCAGAGCTATACTGCAGTACAATTTCAGATGTTTTTTTTCCATTTCTTTTTGAAAGATGTGTAAATAATTCACAATATATGGTACCATAACCACACTGTTACTTTGGTCTCTGCCTCCTACTCACTCAGCAGTCAAACCTTGATCTTCCGTTTTAGCCCAGGCCCCAGACCCAATCACTAGTTTCAGTAATCTAATACTACTTTTACATAAAGTAACCCCACATTACACCTACATTTAGTGAAGCATGTCTAGAGATGATGGGTGCATTCTGGTTCACTCCACACTACACTGCACAATGCGTCAATCTTACTTCAAGCGGTAATAAAATAAATGTATGAACCAAAAATGCTTGTATCTCATAGATCTTTAATACTATGGAGTTTATGGAAAAACATAGGATAATCTCAGATGGGCTAAAAACCATTTCAAGAAAAATGGAGGACTTTCAAAAAATTGTATTGAACTTTGGGGACACAATTGTTACATACAGGACATGTTGTCTTGGAGGCTTTGTGAATGGATATAACTATTTGGGATATAACTATAATCAATCTACTCATAGGTAATACATTATACAAAACAAATATTATTCAATAAGCGTTTTGGATTAACACATCGCGTGCACTTGTTACAACCAAAACTAATCATGTTTAAGCAGTGCCACCTTCACTGAACAAACAGCTGGAAACAAACAAGAGTGGGGGCTGTGAATATTCAGCAGTAGCGGTCGCGGACATTTCGGGACTTTTTTGTGTCATTGACCCACATATAACGCGTATGTACAGTTTAGTATGGAGTGAGCCTTCTACAAACATAAGAGGTGCACACTGTCCCCAGAGAGACTGTAACGGGGATAGTGTCCATACATCAGGCTCAGGTCCTTCAGCTGTCACACAGGCTATACATTTACATAGGACATTACCACTGGATGTTGTGTATGTATAAAAACAAGAAATTCAGAAATCCGAATTGGTGCACACTGGGGACTAGCTTGCACAGTTTTTCCAATGTGGTTTTACTGCAAATGGAAAATAAATAAATTCTTGAATCGTGAACTATATAAACCGAACAAGAAATTTCCCAGTTCAAGGCGATCATTTCAGGAGACAGCAGAAAAAGAACCCCCCAAATATAACAGGTTTCAAAAACGAATTTAAAAAGTAATGGGCCAAATCTGAATGCTGATAAAATCTACCAGTCTGCTGAAGATCTGTTACTGTGTCAAGACATGTGTTTTAACATTCAATTCAATTTGTATATATTGTTTGTATTATTTCTTAAAGCCTTGCCTGGTTATTGGTTATGTCGCTACGAGAGATTTATATTTTGAATAAAAAAAAATAAAAAAGGATAAATGGAAACAGATTTATAAATGAAACGCTGTGACAGTCTCTGTGACAAATTAATGAATAAATATTAAACAAAATATATAAGATATTATATAGACCCATGGTGTAGCCCTGAAGCCCGAGCAGCCGCTGTGCTAAATGAAGTAGCATTAGCATCCCGGGCTAATGCAGGCGGCGTCACTGGGATTTACGTCAATAACAATGGGTTTTTTCACACAACGTTTCATACATACGTTTTAAGAAAGTAATATCTTTAAAGTAATCTGTGGCTGGTCTAACGTCATTACTCACAGTTGTGTGTTCAGGGCCGGTGAAGACGCGTGTTTCTTCAGGCGACACCAGGAAGAGGAGAGGGAGGAGAGGGGGGGGGAGGAGAGGAAGAGGAGAGGAATGGTGAGGAGGAGAGGAAGAGGGAGGGGGAGGAGAGAAAGAGGAGGGGGAGAGGAGAGGGAGGAGAGGAAGAAGCATGGATGTGTTTAATTTAGTGATGAAGCAGCGTTCACTCATATGTTTGTGTTTCATGACTCAGAATCACAGGTCAATTTGACCTGAGGATTGCACAAGGGTTCTCTAATGCCATATGACCCAGTCCATGGATCTATAAGGCCCAGTCCCACATTGATCCACACTGAATTTTATTGAAAACATTAACAAAACAAACACAGAAATCAGGGTGATTATATTTCTGGTACATGATTAGAATATAAGGTGCAACATGATTTAGAATATAAGGTGCAACACTCTTTTTATTCAACTCTTATGGCTAAAATGAAAATGGAACTTTAAAATAAAATGTATATTAGAATGTATTTGAGAGTAAAAAGTATTTTCTTGGAAATCCCTGACCAGCAGCTTATTGTGTATACACACATTGATCTAAATGAAAAGTCAAGTACAAGTATATTAATCTTATTTTGAAAACGCAACAAAAACAAATAATCCTTCAGAATTGTTATTGTTCCAATAGCTCATGATAACAAAAATATAATCACAATATATCAAATATCAATGATATATTGGCACACCTCAAATTAAAATAACTAATTTAACTGAACACTTCTTAATTTAAACAAAAGCATAAACATTAATCTCAGCACCAGAGCGTTCACAGCCCATTTAGAAAAAGAACAGTGTTTTATATGATTAAGGCCATTTAATCAAAACGTAACACGTTGTTTTGAGTCTTTCTTGAACCAAAAAGAACAAGAGACTAAAGAGGAAGTCACTTTTGGGGTGAGAAGAAGTTGAATGTAACTTTTCCAGTGTTTGTGATTTTGTTTATTATCCATCCATTTTCTACCCTTTAATCCATTTCTGGGTCAGGGGGGTGGCAGTCAGAGATGCCACCCAAGTCTCATAGCACCAGCCCCTCACTGACCCTCTGCAGGTGGTGAGTCCACAGGAGGACGGCTGCTCTCTGAGTGTGAGCATAGCCTTGATCTTTCAGTGGGGGCTTTGGGCAAAGTGGGGTTAAGTGTCTTGCCCAAGGACACAACGACAGCAGTCATCAGTGGGAGTCGGTGGAGAAGGTGCAGAGGTGGGAAGGAGGTTTGTTTATTATACAAACATAAATATAACTATATGACTTAAAGACAACAGTCCGTTTTGTTGGATGAAAAACAAAAACATCACTTCCTGGCTGCAGACATTTGGCCGAGCCGTCTCGCTCGCTCGGTGGCGGACTCCACAGCGCTCATTGTTGCTGCCCTGACTCCACCTTGCTCCAGAGTGTGAAGTCCATAAATGGTGGTTCCTCCCGGAGTGCAAACCTCTGACCGGAGCTGAGCTGGATGCTTTCCTGAGTCTCGCAACAACCGCCCTGCGCCCTGTTAGAGAAAGGATTTTTCTAGTTTTTGCCAATACAGACAATATTTTTTATAACTCACCAAAACTGTCTGTGAGGCAATGGTATGGGCCAAAGAACTTGGCATTCCCATTTTAATGGCTCCTTCAGCTAGAGCTTCGGAGAAAAGATAAACCTATGGAACACAATCAATATAAAAGTAAATGAACAAAGTTAATTACAGTGGGTGTGTAGTTGTGCATTAGCCACTGATAAGATAAGATATGCTTTATTTATCTCACAAAGGAGAAATTTACATGTCACATTTGGCATGGATAGAAACTCTCAGATTGTGCAAAAAGGGAGGAAATGTGCAAACATGTTAAATGCAGGATACAGTATGTTATGTACATAAAAAAGTGGCAGTTTAAAAGTGGCAATCAGAAATAGTGTCAGTATTAGTGCAGGTTTTTTCAGTCTTATACAGAGACTTAAAGTGACTTGTTGTACAGTCTGACAGCGGTGGGGATAAAGGCCCTGCGGTAGCGCTCCTTCTTCCACTGAAGGAGCTCCTCAGCTCCTCTACAGTCTTGTGCAGTGGGAGGTGTTGTTCATGATGGAGGTGACTTTGACTAGCAGATAACATGGTTAAAAATGTATTCACTTGACTTTGTAAAGTCCCCCGAGATAGCCCTAAATCACAACAGTAGTTATGCAGAAGGTAATTGAATTAAATTCAATAAATATCGCGTTAACAGTTCTACTGTGAAGATTTTTAAAGAGGAATCTATTTTTGTGCAAAGAGTTTAAATGCCATTGACTTCCCATTTGGCCTTTCTGCAGTTAAACTAGAAACATTTTCACATTTGAGAGAATACTTGACAGTTCTTGCATAGCTAGAACACTGGGTTTGTTCTGCAGTATATGAACAAGATGCAGGATAAGATAGAGGGTCAACTTCATGTGAGAACTATTTGGAGAGTACTTATCTCAAAACACTTGTGTTTTCAGGTTTGAGTTTTACATCCATGGGGACGTGAACTGGCCGAATCAATGTACAATAATGTACAAATAAAATACTTTTATAAAATAAAAATGTAAATAAGTTACTTGAGACTCACAAAGGCCACTCCACTCCCACTCAGTCCTGTATGAATATCAATCCATGCCTCTGGGCCCTCCTCCACCAAACCACAATGATGCAATAAGGAGCGAAGCAGTTCTCCATCAGAAGGTTTAGCACAAGACCCTCTGGAGAAGAGTAAAGCCCCCTCCTGCACAATGCACGGGAGGTTTGGCATCAGACGGATGATACTTGCATTTTCAGGCAAGAGCTGTAAGAGTAGAAATACATTTAGGAAAAGGGAGCTAATTTGAAAATATATTTCTTGTCATTATACCACAAAGTACCTCTTCCAATGTTTCCAGTGTTATTCCTGCAGCCACCGACACAATAATGTGTCTGTCTGTGATTAAAACGGAGATCTCATTGAGAACATTTCGAACCAAGTGAGGTTTGACTGCCACAAAAACTATGTCAGAACCACACACCAGCTCCACATTGGAGTTTGTGACACTAATTCCTAACTCCTGTCAAGTAACAAAAACTGTAACAATACATAGTTTACAAAAAAGATCCACATCCATGATTTTAGAACAAATTTAAAATTACCTGAAAGCGTCCAAAGTTTCTGTTGGATGGAGCGCTAACTTTGATGTTTGCTGGCAAAACATTTCCTTAAAACAACAACATATTTTCATATATTTGTAACATAGATTAGAATGTATCTGGTTACTAATACTAAAAATAAAAAAGTACTTACCACCAGTTATTATTCCTTTTGCGATGCCAAATGCCATGTTCCCTGCACCAATAAAACCAATTCTTTGATGGGGGTTTGTTTCAGGCTCCATTTTGATCTGTAATTGAGGAAATTATAAGGGGTGAGTAAATTACTGACATTTCAAATTCTGATAAAGAAATATTCCAGTAGCTCAGAGAAAGTAAGAGTAAAACAAAATACTAGTTCTTAAATAATTAACTTTCCTGTAAAACGATGTGATACAAATGTAATGAATTCAAAATAAAGTGCAGACACTCCTGTAACGAAGTAAGTAATCTTTATATACACAGACCAGAGTCACAAAGCGGTTTACAATTGTTATTTTTGGGCACTTGTCCTCTCACTCCACACAGAGATGAACAGGTCGCCGAACAGGAGGCGCATGCCAGACCTATTGTACATATTTTTAGTGGCAGGGGAAACCGGAGGAAACCCACGCAGAGTTTCTTTTTTGATTATATATATATTTTTTATATTGTAATGGAGACAATGTAGGGATTCTAATAAATACACTTTTGGATGCACCACATAATTAGATTTTGGCCCAGCAATAGAATAGTTGGCCGCCTCAGTCCCATATCCATAGATGTCAAATACATCAATAAACACATTTTTTAATAAAAATTTAAAACATCCACAAAATGAGAAGTACTATACAATTAATCCCAGGTTGATTGCCGAATTGTTCCCACGGGGCTTAGTGACAGGTTCTTCAATGGGCCTCAGTGAAGAGTCCCCATCCTGGCGCTCCTCAGCCTCCTCAGCCTCCTCATCTTCCTCATCTTCCTCAGCCATCATGTCATCATTGCCTCGGCAGGTGTCACTGGAGTTCAGAATAGACCCCATGGCTTTCTCATAGCGCATCCAGCCCTGGACCGCACGTCCACTGCTGGGCTTGTAGAAACACCTTTTGTGAAACTTCCAGCGGACCCTTAACTGCTCCGCGGTCCTGTCAAACCATGGATCTATTATAATAACGTGTCAAACCCAACAGTTGCCATTCTTTTCTGGGCCATCCTGAAAACTCTACCATTCCTCTTTTTTTACCATCAAGGCACTTTTTGATGTCCAGCTCTTTTAGAATTTGCAGGAGAATTTCAGTTTATTTTATATCCCAGTAGTGTTGCTTCTTCATAACAGCATTCCCCATTGTTGTTGTAGAAAAAAGCTGTTTAAATGTAGACTGTGAAGATGAAACGCTGACGCTAGCTAACACATGCTAGCTAACACATTGGTAGCATTTTGTACCAGTCCCTAATACAGTCTAGAATTTTGATGTCTCTTAACGTCAGTAATAAGTGTCCCATATATAAGCCGTGTGCAGTATAGGTTTACTTTCCTAGTCACGTCCCAAATGAAAAAACTACAAATGCATTGCACGTGTTTTGACCATAGACTGTAGTTCTGACAATCAGCACGCTGCAGGACCACAGGATGCTTCTCACAATCACAGCGGCGGCTCTGGTACCTGTTTTCTGGGGACGTTGATTTCAAATATCTTCAGGTTTCCCTGCCGTATGTGACCATAGACTGTTATGTGACACTTTGGTGACGCCGCACACGAAATAGTGAGTTAAACAATAAATGCTAGAGCGAGCACGGTCCTGGGAACAGTGACCAGTATCAGTCAGTTCCGGCAGCCATGTTGGAAACCCAGACTATTATTAAAATGGTTGTTGGAGTCCTCTGACAGAACTTAGTCTATGAACAGAACACGATCTCAATATTGTTTTTTGTCTATGAACACGATGAAACGAAGCATAGAAATAATATAGATCTATGAATCAGATGTATTAATGCGTTTCAGTCTCCCCTTGTTACAGGGTCTTTCCCATAGATCCATGGTCTTTCCTCACATTCAGTTATCTCCCCAAAGCACCAAGACGTTTCATACATGGTAGTAAAAATGTAAATGTTTTTATTTACATTTATTTATAGTAGCAATGTGTAATGTTTGCATGTCAAGTTACGATGACTAGTGTTTATTTTATTTTATTTTAATCAAACAACATGGACATAATTAAAACTTTATTATACTAGAAGCCGTAGAAGGCTACATGAAAAAAGATAAGACCATTAATCTGAGTTGCCTGAGCAGATTATGGGACTTTGTTGTTTGTCAAATATGAAATGTGACCGTGTGTGATTTATAATTTCTTTCAGCTGCGTGAGGAGCGTGCGGCACAGCCTCCAACCCCGTGCACACAGCGTGAGGTAGATATTGTTAAGCACTTTCAACACTGGCAGGCACTGATCAGACAAAAATAACCTTACATCGGACAATGCATATTCTTATAATGATTGAATAGAATAAGAACATTAGATTTTTGTTTAGAGCTAAATATTACTGTAACGAAAGGATGCTTGAGGGAGGGGCTTGAGCTGAAGCAGGAGGCATGTCTGGACATAGTCTTTGACAACATTGGGAACACTGGAACTATACAGACAAATTCTTTTTTTTTCTCTTTCAGACATGTCTCGTCCCAGGACTTACTATGTTTTCAGATTTGCATTGCTGATTTTCTTCTGTCCTGTTGTGTGTGGATTGTTTGAATGGCTGAGGAAAGCTGAGCCCCCGCCTGCATCTCAGCCCCCAGTCCCATCATCTGCGTTTGTGGCTCCATCTCTGCTCCAAAATGCACCCTTTGAAATGGCCATAGTCGATGACAAATTTCTGGCAGAGGCAAAGCAAATGCAGTTGGATCCACTGGATAGCTGTCATCACAGGGTTGGTAAATATTTTGCATACTATGGTTTATTAACTGTATGGTTTATTATAGATTACTGCTGTCAGACTGTACAATAAGTCACTAAGACTGAAAAAAAGTGCACTGCTATTGCCACTTTTTCTATTGTACATAATTATATCCTGCACGGACTATATTTTTAACCTTAAACATGTTGCACACTTCTGTCTTTTGCACAATCTGAGTGATTCTATCTGTGCCAAATGTGTAAATTTCTCCAGTGTGAGAGCAAAGAAAATCTATTATCTTATCGATACATTTTCTATAGGTCGTTTCCCAACTTAAGTCCAGTTGCGAAAGCCTTTCAGAAGAGCAGTTGGCAAAGCTTGGGGTTGTTCTTTTCAACTGTCAGTCTGAGATTGAGGGTCGCAGGACTTATCCATGTACAGAAGAGATGGTAAACACTTATTCAATCATATGGGAAAGTGTTTTTATTATTCTTATTAAGTAGAGATGTTGTTTTTTAGATGATAAAGGAGTGCACTGCATCCATGGACCCTGACACTTGGAATGCCTACCACATAGTGAGCAATAGAGCCAGGTCGGTGTGTTATGCCACACGACAGATGCTCTTCCGGCGCAGGGCAGAGAACACTGTGAACGCTCTCATCTCCACAGCTTCCACCCAACTCGATGCAATGAAGGATCTCAAGGTACGTACAGTTCCAGTCTCTGACAAAGATGCATGATTGGGTTTAACCTCTCAGTCAATGTTACAGGAGGGTCAACTTCAGCTAAAGGAGATGACGGCAGCATCCTTGGACAGAGTGCTTGAAGGCCACAGTGCTCTCCGGGATCAGCAGAATAGGCTCTATGAAGAACAGGAACAGATGGAGTCCTCACTGAAGGACAACCTGGAGCGGTTAGGAAAAGAAAAGGCTCTGATTGCTTCCGGGCAGCAGCTGGTGGCACAGCTCATTCAAGGCATCACGCAAAAAATGGGTAATCAATTGACCACAAAATGAATCAATCTGCATTTAAACAATACGTCTACAAAGAGTTCTTTCGCGAAAATGTGTTCAAGTTGTGTTCATCTAACTGAAATCTTCATTGTATTTTGCTAATGGCAGTAGATGTTTGAGATTATGGTCAAGGATAGGAACATGTGACACTAAAATATGCCACTTAAATGAGTCCAAATTGTAATAGTTTTCAAATGTTTTACTAATTTCTCTTATGTTTTTGCAACTAAACTATTCATATGCTGTATGGGGGTTTGTGGTTTTGTTTGTTCTTAGAAAATGTCAGTCAGCATCTGGAAGTTCAAAGCTCCGAAGTGCATGATGGACATCGTGCCATAGTTGAAGATCTTGCAGATGTCAGACATCAAGCTCAGGATGTATATCAAAAAATAGGTAAATAAATACAATTTTAAAACTAGAAATGTCTTTAACCCATCTTTCCAAACATTGCATTTCTTCATGTAATCCTGCAGACACCAGTATGACTCAGTTCTTGCAGTATCAGGACCAGACCTCCCAGTACTTCTATGATCTGATGACAAAACTTGAGCGCATGAATAAAACACTGGGGTTTGTTCTGCAGTATTTGGACAACATGCAGGGCAAGATAGAGGGTCAACTTCATGTGATTCAGAACTATCTTGGATGGGCAGGTGAGAACTTCTTTCAAATGTGCATTTATTTACAGCAGAAGTTCATAGAAAGCCATGTCATTTCAGGGTTGAGTTTAACAGCCATGTGGACGTGCTTTGCTCATGCCGGTTACTTTGTCCTGGCTGCAATCCTGTTAACATTTCTACGCTGTCCCGGTTTCTCTCGAGCCATGCTGCTTTTCACAGTTCCCCTAAATGCAGTGGCTGAGGTGAACCAGCAACCTGCTTTGGATCTCTGCAACCTCAGCCTCCTCCTGTTCACACTCTCGCTCGGTAAACCAGTATTCCAACTTTTGTTGTTGTGGTTTTTACATATTTTACTAATTTTTTTTGTCTCAAGGATGCTTTTATTTTTGGCATTTGTATCACCAGTGCATTGTGCTTTTCTGCAAATTTCATTGTACAATAGTTTTTGCTACTTTCTCTAGTTTCATTCATTCATCCATTTTATACCATCTTAACTGTTTCCCCTTCAGTTTATTCACATTTCCTTTAATAATCCCTCCTGCTTTTTTCCCAGCATTTCTCTCTCCAGCACACTCAATTCTTTCTGCCATTACCTTTCCAGTTTTGCATTGGTCATTTGCATTTGTCATTTGCCAGTCATGCACTTTTCCAGTGCATTTATCAATATTTGTTTTATACAGGGCACTGGTTTATTAGACAATTCTGTGCTTTCCTTCGCAAATGCAAAACTCCTGTCCTTCTTCCACTGGGTCCATGTGAAACCGTTGAGCCACAAAAGCCAAAACCTGCCCCCCTTTCTTATCCACCCTGCTCAACCCCAGACAGGTATATATCACTTCAATATTGTTTCAAGAAATCTATTTTATTATATTTTTCATTATACTTGACAGAGAAAAAAATGGGATTTGTCTGGAAGAAACCATTGACCAAGATGGCTTCATATTAGGTTTGTATTTTTTAAACCTGGACTAACTATCTCTGCTAATGTGTGTAAACAGATTGCCTCTAGCTTGCAATGCCTTGTGCTTTACAAATAAACTTGCCTTGTGTAGGTGACCTGGGCACATCAGTGGTGTCTCCGTGCCACAGGAGGATACATAGAGAATCAATCAACCATTCCACCCCAAAGGCTTTGGTGAAACCTGTTCTGTCAGCGGTAAATATGCTGCATGTTTCTACTCAAGTGTACTATTACTGACTGTCAGTGTTGGGCACGTTACTTTGAAAAAGTAATTAGTTATAGTTACTAGTTACTTCTCCCAAAAAGTAACTGAGTTACTAACGGAGTTACTCCACTATAAAAGTAACTAGTTACCAGTAAAAGTAACTATTGCGTTACTTTTTCGTTTTGTTCTGGAACATAATGTGTACTCGACGTGCGCATTTTAACCTTTAACCTCAGTGAGTTTAAATAGTGCCAATATTTCCATCTAGAAAAGTCTGTTTTGCTGCTGAAGTCCTGTTCACTCTTCATCTCTCTCTGTGCTGTAAGCACTAAACACCAACACCTGCCACTGTGAATGTGGAAACACCGGTGAAGCACTGACTTCAGCCCAATCAGATGAACATATATATCATATAAATCAAGTGGAAAATTTGTTTGGCTACAGCAGAATGTTTCATGCCCGCATTGTTTGTTCATACAAAACGCAAAACTATGAATTATGGGTCTTACCTTATAAATGACCTGCACAGGCCACTTCGGTTCAGACCAGTTCCGTGTTTAAGTCCAGATAAGTTTGAGCGTAGATATGTAATCCTAAAACAAAACGCGTGTCTCGTCCATAAACTCCTGTTTTGCTGCAGCCGGGTGCATCCAATTTCTAAAATCAACCGTCTTACACTTCACCTCTTTCTTATCATTCCTATAGTCATTGAAAAATTACCCTAAGTGCATTTTAAATTATCTTAAAATGTGTTACATGTATGTTAGCCAAACCTGTTGCTGTCCTTAGCAGATAAACCAGGAAGAGAAAGCTTATCGATGGAATTGTATGCAGCCGACTTCTGCACTCCCCTGAGGCTGGCCTCACGGTGATACAAGCCGTGGTAGAGTGTGATTAAGACCCATTTGTTTCAAAAACACAATTTATGAGCCATCCTCTCAACTGTAGACATGTAGATTGTAAAGGAAATATGTTTTACATCAGCCAATAATTGCTGAGGTTTTGTCATCCTCCCTTCTCTCATGACAACACGTACACGAGTCCTATCACAAAGTAAAAAGAGAAGTTCACTGTGCGTCTTGAGTAACGCGCAGTAACGGGATGTCGGAAATGATAACGGCGTTATAGTTACAGTCAAAGTAGTTAGATTACTCGTTACTTAGTAACGCCGTTATTCCCATCACTGCTGACTGTGGTATTTTAGACACACATTGACAACCTCTCCCTGAGGAACATCGGAGGCGTGTGTGATGCTGCGAATGACTCAAGAGAGTTGGTAGATGTCTCCAGAAGTGCAAGTCCCAACCCCTCAATCATCAGCAACATGTGAGTCCATTGATGGTGATGTGTCGCTGGTTATTTCTCTTGTTCACATTTGGGTTTTTTGTGTTTGCAGCTCATTGACAAGTCGCCTGCTCTGCAACGCAACAACCAAAGCTGGAAAAGCCTGTAAAAAGAGGGCGGTGCTGGGACTGGAGTACTGTAGAGTGCACGAGGGAGGACAAAACTCCTATGTAAATTAGCAGCACTTGTTACCCTTGAGATTTTAATTTGACCATGAGATTTTAATATTTAATGAATTTTTATGTTTTTGCAATAAATTTCAACTCAATTTTAAATTGGTACAAAATATTTATTTTGATAGGTTTTTCATAAAATATAGTAGAAAGTGGATAAAATTACATGGGTTAAATTCTTCTTGATTAAACTAAATAGTAACAAAGTAGAGGTTTCTAGGTTCCACTGCCAAATTATGTAACACGATCACTCCTTGCACCAACTATGATTGCAGCCAATTTTAAGACGCTTCATTTTATTTACGGGCTGTATCATAGTTTTTTACAAACCAGTCACACGTTTCCTTCAAAGCTGTCAAACAAAAAACACAGTAAGAACTTGGCTAAAACAACTATAAGAATAGGGACCGGTACCTTGTTTAAATGGTGTAAACTTGAAATTTGGTTGGTAACGGCAAAGCTTGGCGTTGCTGGCTGTCTTCTTAAACTGGCCATCAGATTTATTTGTGTCATACTGGAGGCCAGAGTTAAGGTACCATAGACTCTAATGTGCCTGTACTTTTTCAAAATGGCCACCACAAGTGTATTCAAAAGTTCAATGGCTAAACTAAATACTCCCCTCAGTATAGAAAGCATCTGGATGGTAGTGTTGAGCCACTTTTGGACCTAAAACGTCTTTAGAGGAAAGAAAATGGCATACAAAAGCATTGGATAATTCTGTTTCTGGGTACACCCCCACCGGCTAGGAGTGAGATTGCGGCATGTCAGTGCACGTGCTCATGGACTTTTTTAGAGCCAGGACCCGCCCCCACTATAAGGTACATGCAGAAGGACGACACTGATATCTTGCTGGACAAATTGCACAGTTCAAAAGGATACCACCACTTCACCTTTAAAATCAAGAGATTGCACAACTGCTTCGGCCGCCTCTTTGATCGAGACCTCATCTTCCTCACCAACTGAAAAATATTTTAAATGGGAACATCTATATTTGACAAACAATACAGTGAATACGTCATTATTTATATTTACCAGATAAAATTATGGGATCTACTTCTGGATAATCTCTTAAAACCCACAGGAAAAGTCGAGCCAAATCCAAAGAGTAAATAAATTGTCGCCTTGGAGATCCAGATCCCCACACAACCAAAGGTTTTCCATCCTCTGAGAATTACAAGACGGAATTAAAAACTTGCCACACAACTAGAATTTCATGGAAAAACTTACTATGGGCGAGATAAGCTTTGTGTATGAGCCCAGGTAGTACATGGCCGTCCTCGATACTGAAATTATCATGGGGACCAAAAACATTTGTGGGAATCACAGCAGTGTAAGAACGTCCGTACTGTTGAAAATATGCTCTGTGAATATGAATGCACACAGTTTGAATTCAGAAACACGTGTGCTTGGTTCTTTCAAAATAAAACGTGCAGGAAGGCGGATGCAAATACCTGTTATGAACATCAATCATTCTCTTTGCATAAGCATATCCAAAATTTGATTCATGCGGTGGACCGTTATGGATCTGCAAATGTAATAAGATAAGATAAGATGTGCTTTATTTATCTCACAGAGGAGAAATTTACATGTCACATTTGGCATGGATAGAACACTCAGATTGTGCAAAAGGAGGAAATGTGCAAACATGTAACATGCAGGATATATGTACAATAAAAGTGACAATTATGTACAACAAAAGTGACAAGTGTCAATAGCAGTGCAGGTTTTCACACAGTGATCATTTAAAGTGACTTATTGTACAGTCTGACAGCGGTGGGGATAAAGGCCCTGCGGTAGCGCTCCTTCCTACACTGAGGGTGTCTCAGTCTTCCACTGAAGGAGCTCCTCAGCTCCTCTACAGTCCTGTGCAGTGGGTGGGAGGTATTGTTGATTTTATTTTTAGCAAAATTAAAAAAGGATTTGCTAATCAGGCTATTTAATACTACTACTGTTAAGAATTAGCCTATGTTTGGAAGATGGTATATGAAATTATAAATATGGATAATATACGGTGATGATGGTATGAATAGTAAAAACTGAGATACTGAAAGACATTCGGGAAACTTGATAATTATAAACATATTATACAGTCACTGTATACATCAAGTACATCAATGTTATAATCCGGTGTACCTCATATAATATGGGTAATATGCAGTAATTTAGAATAAGAAATAAGGGGTGGGAGGAGTTTAAAAGTCTTAACTTCTTCCCACTTTTTTGAGCTGGATTTTTGTTAATATAGCAAAAAACAAAACATACTGTATATTTGTATATTATCATGTATTTTTCTATTTTGTTGTTCTTTGTTCTTGTTTGCCATGGCTCGAAATAAAGTATTAATTCATTCACGTCATATTTAGTTACTGTATATATTTTTATAAACTCATTTTGTGAGGTCCTACCATTGTTTCGTCGATGGGATAAGTGGTTTTGTCTGGGAAAATACATGTTGAGAGGCAGGATACAACTTTCACTACACCAACTTCATGAGCCACCTGCAGCACGTTGTCATTGATGTGAATGTTGTTTCTCTGGAAGACAAAATGTAAACATTCTTGTTTTATTATGACTAAGGTTGTGAAATTTAGTTAAATCAAATCAAAACGGCTATTTGCTTGGACTATACCTCAGTATGTAATAAACCATACATAAACACATTAGTCTACTGCACACAACAGACTGAAACAAAGTCTAGAGATAAGATAATAAAAAATAATGAAAGGCGAGGCCACAGAACTTGGTGTTGATCTATACATTTTTGACACAGACCTAGAATAACTTATTTATTGTGGGACGAATAAAGGATCAATTGATCTTCATTCGTGGACATGACAATACATCACATATAACGATAACATTTTAAATATTTGTAGTCCTGTCACACAAATGAAAACGGACAGAAAAAAGAAAATAATCTTATGTTGCCGGCCCTTTTCTTTAAGCATGTACAAATGAAATACAAAAAAGGACTCTATTTTTTTTGTGTGTTTATATAGTTATTTTCTAGTCTTTTTAGTCTTTTTCTAATTTCACACAATTTCACTGTTCAATTTCAATTTTGTTCTTAAACATGTGGATGTTTGCAGAACTTTTTATTTTATATTCCAGTTGATTCCACAGTTTTACTCCGACCACTGATATAAACACTTGACTTTGATCATACAGATACTCACCCAAAAATCAAGATTGCATTTCATATTTTTGAATAGACCTCCAACCATAGCAGCCAGGTGGATGACATGTGTTGGTTTATATTTCTGAAACACAGCTTTGGTCTCCTCCAGGCTCCTGATGACAAATACAGACATTTTCAAATTTTCAAACATGACTAACAACTGTAATTCCAACAGTGTATTGACTCACATGAGGTTTGCATCCTTGGAGGAAAGGAAAAACCATTCTTCTCCTTGTAGAGCCCCCTCTTCTCTCACCACCTGCTGAATGGCTTTGCCGACCAACCCGGACCCTCCGGTCACCAGCACCCTCATGGGACCCGTGTTGTTCTCCTGACAGCTCATCTCTTTGCCAAATCCACAAGAAACAACAATACGGGGTTGAGGAGTGACCATATGGGTGCGTGTACGGAAGTGCAGGTGAAGTTGCACTAGGCGTGACCTAATAGATCCATGGCTGTGACCCAGTCCAGGTCCAGTCATTTACAGTCATTTGAATAGGTGGTTATACCTTGCATAATAAAGTCACTTACATGGTCCGAAGAATTATCATAAAAAGCGTAAAATGAGCAATGCGAAGTAAAAACGACAGCAGAGTTGGGCTCTTTAGCACTTCGTGAGCACACCGGAAACCTTTCTAACTAACTTCCGGTGTGGACTTTCAACATAAAGACCATTAGACCAAAGCGGTAACTGGTGGATGGAGTGTTTACACCATCTAGTGAGAATAAGCGGTAATAAGCGTAACTAAACTGATGAACTCGGTAATAGTAGTAAGTAGTAGTAAGTAATCTTTATTTATATACCGCCTTTTCACTGCAGATCTGAGTCTCAAAGCGGTTTACAATTGTTAATTTTGGGCATTTGTCTCTCACTCCACACAGAGATGGGAGCGGGGCCAGTACAGGAGGCGCATGCCAGAACTATTGGACATATTTTTAGTCCAAAGTAGTTTTAGTTTTAGATATAATATAACTTATATATCTTATATAATATAACTTAATATATCTTATATTGAATTTATGATATGAACGTCTTGCAACAATCACCAGCTAAATTTAGCAGCTGGTTTATTTATTTGTACAAATAAAAGTAATTAGGCAGACCAAAGTATTATCTGTAGTGCGTTACCCTCGTGAGCTGGACAAAAGTAGTTTAAAATAAATGAATATACATGATTATTTCACTGCAGTTTATTATCCTTGGAGGCAAGGCAAAACAGTATTTATTATTATTACAATTGAATCGGAGTGCATTGCTTTCTGTCTGGAAATGTGGTATGCATCACGATACATAGGTCACAATATATGATATATCCTGATAGTAAACTAATAAGGATTATTGTGATTTTGTATATGATTTTGAACAAATAAGCTTGCCAACAATGTTTCTGTTACTCTAGTGTCTCAAGTAAGATATTTTCAAGTCTGTTGACACAAAAAATGAAACAAAACAAAAAGCATTTAAGGCATTCATTTTTGAAAGCTCTATGTTCAATCCATAATATTCTGGATATAAAATGTAAGCTTTTAGTAAGTGCATGTTTTACTTATATTGGCATTTGAATGTGCAATTTCAGCAGTGCTGGTGGCATCTACTGAGGAGTCATGAATCTTCCAAGGAAAAGTACGGAGTTGGTGGCCTTATGCCTGATGAGAAACAGAAATGGGTGGTCTGCTGTGAAGTGCTCCTCTCTGAACATACAGAAAGCCACCATTCCAGCTGTTGCTGCTGCCGCCTCTGTGCCCTCCTCGTTCACCTCCACAAAGGCCTTATGGGCCACGGTGGAAAGGAAGAGTCCACCTTCACCGTTCATCCCAGACAGATCAGCTTTGGCTGAACAGAAAACATCCACCATGCCCATTTTGGCGAGTGGTTCATTCAGCTCATAGTCTTCTTCCAACTTGAATTTGGGAAGATGGACATGTACATCTACAGACTCCATCATAGCAGGATCAGTCCACTCATCAAGATTTGCTTGTGTTAGAATGCTCTCAATCTGAAAATAACACAAGAATTTTACCAAATGATCAAATAAATTGATCATGATCAAAATTTTACTGCATAAACAATCTAAATTTTACACAATTAACAAACTATTCAACACGCAGACTTGAAAGAGGTGTGGTGCTTCAGGCTGATGACTGGTCAAGAACATTGCTGTTTTATAAAACAGCTGTTCTAGCTGTGCTTAGTCAAAGTCTCCTCTCCAGAAACTAGGATTGGATTTGACGAAGGAGGCTGAGGACACAGCCTCTGGTCCCTGTTCTTAAAGAGAGTGACCCCCGGGGGTGGTCTGCCTGATATATATAATGTGTGCATTCAATGTTCGTTTATGAAGTAAAAATCTAGAATTAAAGAATGTGAAAGTATAAAGGTTAATAGTTTACCTTGCGGACACCCTGTGTCCCGGCCGCAGTGTCCTCGGGCAGAAGGATGTACATGCTCAGGTCTTCGTCCACATACGGCAGTCCCAGGATCTGAAGGCCATGTTCAGGAATGTAATTGAAGGGCAGTTTCTTCATCTGGTACATCATTTGCACCGTTTTCTTCTCACTCTGAAAAGAAACAATGGAACATAATCATAACATCGCTGCATATTTTTAAACTGGAGTAGATATACAATAAGGCGACGGTATTGACAGCTGCCACTTTGCTCTTACACCATCGACGTGGAAAGGCATTTCTTTGGTGTTCGTTGCATCAAATTTATTCATCCAGTTTCCTTTGAAGTAAATAGCGTTGACTAAGGCCAGTCTGGTCATTGTGCTGACGGTTCCAGATTTCAAAAGGTCTTTAATTTTGTCTAGACACAAGAAAGACATGCATTATATGATTTAATTTAAAATATGTACTCTTACTACAGAATAAAACTTACTTTCCGTTTGTTCTTCCACCCAGCTATTGATCTCTGCTCTGGATTCTTCCGGAGCACCCATAAAATCCACCGACTTCAGATCTGCCTGATAGAACTTCTGTGTGGACTCAAGGAATTCCTGCGAGAATGTAAAATAATCTGAATAAATGTATTTAACCTGAGAAGAAAGAGAAGAGAGAAGCAGCACTCACAGAAAGGAAGTTATAAGTGTTTTCTCCATAGAGACGATTGGCAAGTTTTAGGATGTAGGAAGTAGCAGGTCCATTGATTTGACTGTTAAGAGTCTGGAAGTCTGCATGGACACCTTCTCCTTGTCTGAACGACAGAGCCTATAAAGAATAACACAAAATGAAGGATAATAATAAGAATAGATCAGCCACATATAATAACTTTACACATGACATTTTCGAACACAAGTTTTGTTCACTTATTTAGTAGCAGTAGCAGTAGTAGTAGTTTTATTTGAGCAGTTTTACAATTTACAATAGAAGCAGAGATCATATACACGTTAAAACATGTGATATGTGCGGCAAGTGCATTTATTTGCATATTTGAAAACTTTACAGGTCAGGGTAAGAGTTAGGGTTGGGTTATACATACAGTACGTTGTCATGCCACACTAGTCCAGTGTAATAGTTGTGTAATACTATTGTGTAGAGTAATAAGTCATTGCAAGAGCAGATTGAAATAACACAGGGATTTAATGTAGATCAATCATGAAAAAGCCACACACAAGCTTTGACATGGATTTGAAACGCCCGAGTCCAGTTTTACAGCCTGTGCTTTCTATGGGGAACATTTCATATCTTGTTGCTCACCGAGGTCAAAGTACACATTGACACACCTGCAGACCGTCGCGCCTTTTCTATGGGTATGTCTGTGTCAGGGTTCTTACCTGGGCCATCTGAGTGGCAGTGGTACCTTTAGCACCCAAGTAAACCATGGCTAAAGCTGAACTGATGCTCAAAGGAGACACAAAGACGTTTCCTGTGGGCTTGTCCTGGCTCAAAGTGCGGAGCAGCTCCAAGGCAAAGGCTGTGTTTGAGGTGGAGGCCATGGCTGACGTGTGGTTTACCTGAAAACAAACACTGATTAGACCCGATAGTTTGTAAAAAGCAAAATATGGTAGAAGAGCTCACAGGATATAACTTCTACCTTGCAAAATTTCAATTCAAATTATTTGCAGCATACAGAGATCTGACATGTAACTTAACAGGGATTTCTACAACCTCCATACAGTTCCAGATGCAGTAGAATATTCCCGGCAAAGCCACAGAAATCTACTCATGGAGAAACTTAGTTGGCTAAATAGAATACAAATAAGATAAGATTATTATTCATTTTTCTGCTCCTTTTCATTTGTGTCACAAGACTAGTTATTTAAAATGTAAAAGTGATATGTGATGTATTGTCATGTCCACCATTTAAATAAATAGGAGTTAAGATACATTATTTAACCTAAGTAGTAGTCCACGTTTAGCCAGTGTTATTATTGGCTAATATTAAGCTAATCAATTTAATTTAATAACTAATTTTGAATCATCATCAGTGAGAATGAAGGCTGTGATGTTGCATTTTCTTATTATTATAAATTAACATTGTAACTATTATTCATACCTTTTCCTTCTTCCGGTGTAAAAGCAGTGCGCTCTGGTCGCAAACAACCCTCACGTCCAGAAGTAAAAGTGCGAAGAAACCGAGAAGGAGACCCCTGAAGACAGACCACACCCCGGGGGAAGCGGAAGAGAAGGAGGTGGACCAGACCGCGTTCATATATAGACCATAAAGCAAAGCCGAGGGACCGTGGGACGTGCGCGGTGTGGGTGTGTTCGTGTTCCGGGCGGCCTGCGTCACATGCGGCAGGGGGTGAAGCGGCAGACACAGCAGTCACAGAGAGAATGGGAACGGACAGGTTAGCGCTTTTATGGCATAGTTATTTCAGTCTGTCACCGTGAGTCACACTGTTAGGATAGTACTCGAGCAATCTATGGCTCTTTTTGTAGTCACGTGACCAAAGCGCATCCGGGCCCATACTGAGGGGATAGCGGCTGTCAATCAACAAGAGAGCGCAGTCATTGTTGTGCTATTTTTTTGTTTTTTTTTATCTGTAAAATGGACATTCAATATAAGAACGAGAAGAAAGCTTACAGGGAGAAACTCAACAAGGATGGTTGAGTTCGCTTACATCAGGCGTCTCCAAACTTTTTCACCCTGAGAGCTACATTCCCGGGACAATAAAGGCAGAGAGCTACTCCTTTAAGTAGCCCTGGGAATAATTTTGTGATATGTTGATGTGAACAAGCCTGATATTAGGTACAGTCATTATTTACCCATTTTATATTTGGTACTATAGTGACAAAGTAAGTGCATTTACAATTACAAATAATGATAATAAATAATACAATCTGACAGTATTTTATTTTATTTGTTCATTTTTCAGGATTGACATTACCCCAAACAGCCCCCCTCTCCCCATATATCCCACCAATTAATCCCAGAGTGTCATGTTTTACTAGAACAGCCTTTTATACACAACACCAACAAGCCATATTTTGGGAGAAAACTAATTAAAATAGAGAAAAAAAATCGCACATATGATGAAGGGACTGGGCAGGTCATTTGTTGGCAATGGTTGTCATCCCCTCAATATGGCAACTGAACCCATGTGTGACGTCATTTGCAGAGAAGCCATACGACTCATCACGTTATTGACCACCGGATCTCATTAGAACAGGTGGCAAAAGTACCACTCTTAGGTACTAGGGTATAAAACTATTTCGTGCAGAGCCGTGTTGGAGGCCCAGAGCAAAAGTGCTAAGGTCCCTCTTGACAGTTTGTGCCTGTATTCTATTTTGGAGAACAAACATGATTCTTATTTAAATTGAGAAAGTAATACAAGCCACGAGCCATACTTCATATGTCTATGTAGTGTTTTGAAAGAAAAACTAAAAAGGCGAAATATAAATACAGCAAGTATAGAGGTTCTAAGTACTAGAAAAGGTACATCATTTGGTCATAAAAATACCATTGTACTGTATGCCCATTCAAACAGTTTAATCCATTAAAGCTGCACTAACTGACTTTATTTTTGTATTCATTACGAAAATGCTATCCATGTCCATGCAGTGCATTGGGATATACGTCCTTTTGAAGAAAAAGTAGCGCAGATTTGTGCTGGCGTGACATTATATTTTAGATCGAGTTTTGATGAAACAAGGAAGAGATGTGTTTCGGGTCGCAGATTGTGACCAATCACAGCGCACCACTAGCCCCCACTTTCGTGAGAAATCTCCAGGTCCGTTAGCACAGACAGCTGAGTTAGCACAACAAGCGGCAGAGGCTAACCTGAAACTTCGTGTCTTCATCACCGGTTACTGCTTACACAGCGAGACAGCCATCCAAAAGAAAATCTCGTTCCTCCGCGCTTCCCGGTTCTATCGTTTTATGGTCACGCCATCCACGTGAAAATCCATATTCATGTATTATCCATATTGGGAGACGCTAGCTCCGTCCCAACAGTGGGTGTGTGTGGGGGGCGATAGCTTCGTGGGTGCGGGGAGGGGAGCAGAAAGAGCGAGGCCAGCGAGTCTGCGGCTTCAAAATCCCAAAGTCAGTTAGTGCAGCTTTAAAACAAAAAACTCACCACTGTGAATGATACTCTGGAGTGGGATCTTTGTCCACAGAAGGTTTGGACACTGCACTTTTGTTTCTAAGGCTTACATCTGCCATTTACTCACAGAGACATGTTCAAATGGTTTGGATCAAATGATCTTTTGTTACTCTCTGTTCCTTTTGCACAGAAAAAAAGCTTTTGTATTTGCTGCTCC
Source organism: Knipowitschia caucasica (assembly GCA_964034765.1). NCBI lineage: Eukaryota > Metazoa > Chordata > Actinopteri > Gobiiformes > Gobiidae > Knipowitschia > Knipowitschia caucasica. Next base: position 22,451,805 of record OZ035824.1, read on the forward strand.
TTCTACATGGAACGTGTTGCAAAAAGACTGGAAATAATCTGAATTTATTTCATTGAATGCTTTTAGATCCAGATTGAGAGCACTTGAGACATCCTCATCGAATGTTTTTATAATCAGTAATTTTATGAAATTGTATGTGACCGTTTTATAATCTGTATGTAACAGTTTTATAATCTGTAATTGTATGTTATTTTTATCCAGGACTCCCTTGAAAAAGAGGTTCTTAATCTCAATGGGACTTTCCTGGTTAAAGGACAACTCACCCTCAAATCCACTTTTTTTTGCTGATAAACGGTATAAATGAGTGTCCAATAGTGTTGTCTACATATCCTGGTCATAATCTTGTCACTTTGGTGCAAATTAGCTGAAAGTTAAACTTTCTGCCTAAAACCGTCTGTGAGGCGCCATCTGCTGGCGACCTGTATTACTACATTTGAATTTTGAATCTGGCGCCAACACTGGCACAGAAGTTGGACCTGACGTCTGAAGCACGACCTGACGTCAGCAGCCCCCCGCCCAGAGCAATGTAAACGGCCCAGTCTCGTTCACGCCCCCTTTAGTCCTCCAGGCTACGCCCATTTAGAGGAAGATTTGAACAGGAAATGTGAGTAACGTAAGCTCCGAGGAGCAGGGGTGAGAACCAGTTTAAATTTAAAATAATTAAATCAGTGATTCTTTGGCGTACCACTAGAGAGAGCCCCGCACACTTTGAGAAGTGTGGACGGAGAGATCAAATACACAAACAAGTTTTTAATTTTTATTTCAGAGGAAAGCATTTACAAAGCCTGCAAAACATCCAACTATCACCATTTTGTCTTCTTTACAATAACATGTGCACACGGTGAACGCAATATTGTCTCATTCAGTTCTTGTTCATTGTTTCCTCAAAAGTCTGTGTGTGAAAGGAGTGTCAGACTGTTCAGTGACATGTATTTAACCTCTGATGGATTTATAGCAACCAGGGCAAGCAAAGTCAAATTGGATTAAGCTATAACTCAAGAAGACTTTTGTTGCCTACAAAACACTCACACAGGAACCATTGGATGGCTTTAGACTATTTGGTAATAGCAGTAAAAAATAGTGAAACGCAATTTTCCAAATATTATCAAATCATGATCACATTTTGTTGCATTGTATCTTTGTAATTGAAACCACAAAGTAATCATACTTTCCTCTCAATTGATAATTGGTCAATATTCACTTAATTCATACTTTTTAATAATAAATTACTAAATCAATTTAAATTATGTAATATATATAAAACGACTCACTAGATAAAGAATGTGTTATTTTTTAATTCAATGTTTTGTTACAAATGACGTCCAGCCATAGACAGTATATAATAATGAATTGTCACCCTTCTAACCTTCACTTCCTAACTTCGTTCTTCTGGTTTAAAGCAGTGAACTCAGCTCACAAAATCTGTGCATGAGTGAGTTGAGGAAGACTTTTATTTTCATAACAAAACCAACAAAACCTGGATCATATTTTTGGTTGTATGCACATTTATCCTAGCCTGGCTCTGCCAGACCCATGTGGTTCAGCCAAACGCCTCTGGTGGAGCATGGCGGAACTACAAGGGTCTGGCAGAGCCAGGTTACATTTATCCCACTAGAGGGAGCAATGTTTACTCTGATCCATTCAAGTTGCTGAATAAAGCCATTTGGACCAAAGATCAGATGTTTGATGTCAATGTTTCAGCACAGAGTTCAAAGATATTATATTGTATAAGACTGAGGCATCTTACTAGATTGAAATGTTTTTTTTTAAATAAATCCCAGTTACGAACAAGCCTTTTACCAAGACCATGTTTACTTTGAAATTCTTCTAACATATTTTTGTGTTTAAAAAAAATAAACAGTTTTTCAAGCAAGATATTATTTCCTCCTCAGTCTTCCCAGTTTATCCTTCCCTACAATCCCTCTAAGTTTGGAGACCTGAAGCCAGCTTTAGTCAGTCCCCGAGGTGTAATGCACTCGCTGTTGACCCTGGCATTTCCGATCCCAACAACAGCAGTTTAGTCGTGTCAACACGGCCCATGGACCATCGGCCGAGGTCCTGTTGTCAATGGGAAATGCTATAGCAGTAGTCAGGCTATTTCATTTCGATCTTTAGTCTTTTTATAGAATACATGCTGTATTTTGTCTATATTTAACGCCTTTACCAAGTTGCTACTTGTTTTATTTTACAATGTGACTGACTCTTAATAGAATACTTTGTGTATCCAAAATCGCATCACAGTAATCTTGAAATTAGAATGTTTTTTGTATCATTTTTTCCCCCACAAGTTTGTGTTGCTCGTTGTCAAACAGTTATTATTTATACATACACGGTGTGTAGAAGGTGGGTTTCTTCTACTTTCTCCACTGTTTCATTAAAAAATAAACATTTTGTAATATTGAACGGGTCTGTCTCTGCCTCCTCAGTAAAACTTTATTTTGTATATTCCAAGGCACTAGACCGCGGTGGCATTGCTGGTTACTCATTTTTACTCGTAAAGCGCTAATACAAGGGACTAAAGCACAACATGACCTCTTTCAACAGAGACATTTGCAAAATAAATGTCAATGAATTGTGTATTAACTGAATTCATCCATTTCACAGAGTCATTTGTGTTTGTTTTATTTCTGTACTTTTAACCTGGTTTTATTCAGTTAATACACATTTCTTTTGCCAATGTCTCTGTTGAAAGAGGTCATGTTCTTGGTCAGCCATTTTGTGTTTTAAACTTTTGAGTTCATCGATAGATAAATACTTTATTGAGCTGAAGGAAATTGTGCTTTAGTCCCTTGTATTAGTGCTTTACGAGTAAAAATTAGGAACTACCTATTCTATTTGTATTTTCCAATCTAGAGTACCTTGGAAAATACAAATAGAGAGACCAGAGAGACCAGACAGAGACCAGACAGAGACCAGAGAGAGAGACCAGAGAGAGAGACCAGAGAGAGAGACCAGAGAGAGAGACCAGAGAGAGAGACCAGAGAGTGAGACCAGAAAGAGACCAGAGAGAGCCCAGGGAGAGGTGCTCCGCTGAAAACCCAAGCATACTTTTAATGCTACAGCGATAAAAGTGAAGCCGAAGCATTGTGTTTGTGGTAAATTCTCTACGTTTCCACAAAGTACAGACGCTGACTAGCTTTATGATACGGCTAATGTTGGACCTCCTCTTGATACCCAGTTGGTAGTGACCTAGATTTAGATGCTGACACTCATCCCACACATTCATGCGTTATGTTTGTCTTGTCAGGGCTGGCGAGGCGTCATCCCACTATCTGTTTTTGGATATATTTTCCAGTGGCAGATAAAGCTGCACAGGCTCAGCAGCAGAAGCAAGAATGAGGCCAAAGATGGGGGCACTGAGTGAGTTAACTTATCTTACCTTTGTCCTTTATAGAGGACACCGAAAATACTTCAGACGCTTTAGTTTTGGCACAAATGACTAAACAAACAGAAGGGAGTATCCACTAAAGCCGGTCTTTAGCTTTGGCAGCCGTGACAAACGAAACCGCGGGGGCGATCTGACACTGGCAAAGAGTGAAGCTGGAAAGATGGCTGAGAAAGTAAACAGAAGGTTGGGGTCAAGTATTTATTTACACAACATTAGTCTCAACGCCGCGTAGTGCAACCGAGAACTCACTTGTTAATTTACTTTAAACAGTAAACAGCAACAGCTTTTTACATTTATTTGAATTTTGGTCCTCATGTAGTTCGAATTATATATATCAAAAAAATGTCTACGGGGGTGACACTGGCTTGGTTGGTAGAGCATTGGCCTTTAGCGCCTGGAGGTCGTGGGTTCAATCCCCCCACGAGACCCACTCCAACTGCTCCCACTGCTGTCGTTGTGTCCTTGGGCAAGACACTTAACCCCATGCCCAAAGACCCCGCTGAAAGATCTTCCTGTGGACCCACCACTTGCAGGAGGATCGGAGGGACTGTGTGCAGGTCTCATTACCACCCTCCAAACATAGAAATGGACCTACTGTAGCTACAGCTGCCGTGGGGCACTCTGACATAAGCGAGGCAATCAGTCTGTGCCGTCGGCCCCTCCCACCACCAAAAACCCTTCACACACACACCAGACGCATTCTAGGAAATAGGAGTGTGACAATATATCAATATGGTGAATGGTGATGTATCGTGATATTTTCTCACGCGATCGATTATCGATATGCTTTTGCCAAGTATCGATTCATTTTTCTAATTAGTATCAATACTTAATATATAGCTACATTATGCATCTCCATTACATTTATCATGAAATTAAGTGTATTTTTTCACTTAACATTTTTCTTTTATTTATGCCATAAATAATCGTAGGTATATTTCTGACCTATCAATAATCGTCATATCGTGATATAATTGTTATTGTGAGCTTTGTATCTCGTATTGTATCGTATCGTGAGGTAACCTGAGGTTCCCACCCCTGCTAGCCAATGGGGGTTGAGTGTCTTGCCTAAGGACACAACCTTACAACCACAGCCACCTTACTGTGGCACCTGGTGTTCCCAGAGGTTATGTGTCTTGCCAAGGACACAACGACAGTAGAGTGGTGGGAGTGGGAGTCGATGGAGAAAGTCTTGTGTTGGGCTCAAACCCACAACCTTCAGGCTCAAAGGCCAATGCTTTACCAACTGAGCCACTGTGCCCATTATGATCAAACCATCAACCCTATTTTGCAAAGATAGGAGCGCCTTATCTATATCAGCTTCACTGTGTGTAACCTCACCTTATGTAGCTTAGATATATGTACAGTATTTATATTTACTGATATTTAGACCCTTATGAGTCCGACCGTTACACAGGTCCCCATGCTGCTGCTGCTGCTGCAACTGTGTGTGTGCGTGTGTGTGTGTGTGTGGTCAGCTGTCACCTGTGCTGTTGCATCTGTCTTTCCCTGTGAAGGTTCAAAGTGTGCATTAATATTGAGTGTGTTCTAATTGCGCTGCGCAGTGGCATGTTAAAGAGCGGCCTATACATACCGCCCTCGATTACTTGTGGTGACTGCTGTCCTCAGGATGCAATCAAATCTTGTGCTACGCATTTGATACAGAATATGGAGCCAATCAGCTGCTCAAATTAAACCAACTCAGACTGGACGCTATGTTCTGTGTCACTACATCCCTGAACCATGTGGGGTGGCAGAACCTCTGATTTGACAAGTTTTAATTTTTAAGTGCGGTATATAAATGACTAAAGTCTAATTTTAATATAGCAAATGTAGGTACACATTTTTAACTAACAATTGTATATTTGAACTCAACAATTTGCAACTTTATATCATTGGTGAGTGTATTATTTATTTATTTATTCTATTAATTTATTATTTATTCTCAAAGTCTGTTGAAAATTGAATTAGTTACAAATTACTATTGTTGCTTCTAAAAAAAAATTGATTTCTTTAGATCTAACACTGATAACCTCACAAACAAACAAAAACAACCAACATTAATTAAGGCATACAAACATTTAGAAAAATATTTTAAGACATCATCACATATAATTTCAGTGATGAGTTCTTTAAATGGGGGTGACAGGCGGGACCTACTTCACGACTAACTGATGTTGGCTGTCATCATGTCCTTGTTTATGTCATGTTTATGCCTAGCGTACATCGGACTGGCAACTGATTTCTATCCGTCGCCCATGAGTTGTTCCCTGTTATTCCCGAGACTGGCCTGCTAAGGAGTTGCCCTTTTTCGCCACATTGTCGATGTGTGCGGGGCAGCAACTCATAGGCGACGGATTTAATCAGTTGCCAGTCCGATGTACGCTAGGCATAATAATGACAGGGACGCACAATACACGCAGAGTTCAATTTTAGATGTTTTTAGGAAATGAGATTTTATTTGCCATTTGTTTTTATGTTTGTGGTATTTATCCATAATTATGATGATGTTACAAATTCTAGATCATTATTTGTTTTTCATTTTAACATTTAACCACTAATAACCACACATGTTGTGACTGATTTTAATTTGTGTGTGTGTGTGTTCCAGTGCATGCGTGTGTGTCCGGTGGTGTGTTCCAGTGTGTGGGTGTGTGTGTGTGTGTGTGTGTGTGTGTGTATGAGTGCGTGTGTGTGTATGTGTGTGGTGTGTGCGTGCGCGTGTGCGTGTGCGCATGCGCGTGTGTGTGTGTGTGTGTGTGGTGGTGTGCAGCCTGCTGGTTTCATTGTGCGCTCCTGCAGCTGTGACCTTCTGGGGATCATCAAGGAATTTGGCCTCCTGTTTGAGATTCTAGGTAAGATTACACAAAGGACTGGAAATGTATGTCAAGTCCACCATAAGAGTCGTGGTTATCACCAAAACAAAACACAGGCTGGTTTGGAGACTTTGATGATGTCATCATGTGCAACTTTGTCATGCTCTTTTTAAACAAAATGCACAAAGAGGAGCAATGTGTAAAAATCTGCCCAAAAGTGGTACTGCAGCCTCTCCCACTCTCCCTGACTCAGGTTGCCAGATATGCAGACGAATCCAGCTGGGACCATAACAGCTGAATAGACAAGAGTTTTGTCAACAACAAATGTATAACCAACACCTTTTTCACAAAGATAGAAATCCTGGTTCTATTCCTTGTTTTGTCGTTAATGATTTGATTATTATTTATGTATTTATTTATTTATTTAGAGGATGAGCCCCTTGAGATGAACCATCTAATTTTCGAGGGGGTCCTCGAGATTTCACAAAGTGACATATACTGCAAAACAGATGCAAACAAAACAAAAATACAAGAAAATCATAAAAAAAAAAGCAACCATAAAAAATACACACACATAAACCCTCAATCACTCACACACGCACACGCACACGCTGTGACTGTACTGTAATTACACTAAATAAGAATAATACTATTAATAATAGAAATAACTAGTATATAACTAATAAATAGTTAGGAGACAGTAAAGACAAGATTAGGTCTCATAACCTAAGATCAAAAACATTTACATGAATTCTGGAGATATTGTAGCAGAGCGGATCTAAACAGAGGCAGAGAAGTTACAGAGCAAATGGACAACGGCAAACTGTTCCAGTCAGACGGAGCTTTAAATTCAAATGCATGTTTTCCAGCTTCTTTTTTCACTCTTGGGACGACAAAAAAAGATTGATTTGCATGACGCAAACTGTACGAGGATTGGAAAGAAATCATATATTGTTTTAAATATCCTGGAAAACTGAGATAAATACATTTGAAAATAAACAATAGCCAATGTAACTGACGTCTGGAGGACAGAGAGAGCCACGACAGCTGCTCGTACATCAGGCAGTGATGGGTTCTGAACGGACAGCAGAGGATGAACCTGCACAGCCAGTTTTAAGAGACAGTCAGAGGCTGTAGTGTTTTGATAAATTATATCACAGTAGTCAAGAATGGGGAGAATCAGTTGAGAAATGATCCTCTTCCTTACTGATAAACTAAAACAGTTAATCGATTGATAAAGTAATTTTAAACTATAGGAAATTTTGCTTGTAATTGTTTGTATATGAATATTAAATGACAGAGAAGGATCGAGCCATAAGCCGAGATATTTAAACCGATCTCCAACTGGAACTGGAGACATGTCTGAAAACACGATTTCATTTGCGGAAACAGGACACACTCGCTTCTGGAATAGCAAAACATTTGTTTTTGATTCGTTAGGTAATCATTTGTTAGATTGTAGCCATAAATTAACTGAATTGAAGTAATTTTGAATAGAGTGTTGGATATCAGCAATATTAGCTTTGGATGAATAGATTACTGTATCATCAGCATAAAGTTGGATCTGACAGTCTGTACATGCAAGGGGAAGATCATTACAAAATATGGAGAACAGTAGAGTACCAAGTGATGAGCCCTGTGGCACCCCTCTCTCAATAAATGAAAACTCTTGAGTAGCTACCATTAAAAAACACACACTGCTGACGATGATGAAGATAGGAAATAAACCAGAGGAGTGAGGGCCGCTCCAGGCCAATGGAGTGAAGCTTGTCTAAAATCAAATAATGATCGACCAAATCAAAAGCTTTGGTGAGGTCAATAAATAAAGCACCAGTAAGAATCATAAAGAGAGGTGAGTTCTGATTGGTGAAACGGTGGAGGGTGGGACATCAAAAAGATAACAGTAACAAGATTTAGGGGCTGTAAAACTAATTTGGAAAATCAAATATCTCTGAACTGCTGTTATCAGTTGAAGAACTTTTGGAAAAGAGCGGCTTATTATTATGACAGATTAGGGCCTTTTAATGATGATTTGACCTGAAAAATCTTACATACTGCAACATTAAGAAGTCCCACAGTGGGGAAATGTCAGTTCAGTTCCCTGCTACTTTTAGGCAAAGTGTCTTGCTCAAGGACACAACGACAACAGACATCCATGGGAGTCGGTGGGGGAAGGTCTCGCAGTGGGCGTGAACCCTCGACCTTCAGATTCATACCAACTGAGCCACTGTCACCCGGGCTGCACTCGGCATCTCCCTGACCCACCTCGACATAGTTCTGATGGAGGAAAATCTAAAATTGTAATGAATATGATCCGTGAGAACACTGTGTCTCTGTCTAATAACACAGGAATGTCTTGCATCACTATGGATTTACAATGCTACATGTCTTGAGATGATGTGGAGTGATTATATGTCTTGGGTGTCTTTGACTTTTTGGATCAGGCCAATGCTAAAACAGTGTCAAACAATTGGGGGGAAAAAAAGATGTGAAACTCTGTCATATCATTTTGTTCACGTTCAGACCCTAGACCTGGACCCGAGTTGAACAAATGATCAAAATTCTGCAGCTTACTTTAGATTGAAGCTACACTTTCAGTTTAGATGATGTGGAGCGATTTATGGCCTCGACGGTGAAATGGCCGAGACATTTTTTATAAGCTGTGGGTAAAAATTGCTTCTTTTTCCATAAATTCTTCCATTTTCAACTCCAGCTTATGTTCTCACAGTTCATCAAGGCCATAAAAACGTTTTTTCTTTTCTTGACTTGACAAATATGTGTAACGAATTTTCTGGCTTAACAACGGACCAGCTCCCAGATGTGCAAAACAATGAGGTTTCCGCGGCAACCTGTACAACTAATGATGCGTCGTTTTAAAGCGCTCAAACAGGTGAACGTGTTGTTAATCCGGGTCTAGATCACCAAGCCCATGTTTTCCGTATGACAGCTACAACAAAGAATGCCTGAGCGTTGTAACAATGTGAGCAATGTTTGATACTGAGCATAGACTCTAAAAAGCCTGTTTTAGTTGTTTAAATGTATTATTGACAGACTGCTCTCTGCATTTCTGTTCTGGACTGAGCCACACTTGTTTTTAGAAGCCGTGTGTCCTGAGTGGACCAGCTTATCTTATCGCAGTAAGTTATGACGGCGTTGCCTAAAGTATTATTGTTGCTACAACTGGTGTACGTGCTTCTCTGCTGAGGCAACTGCCATTAATAAAGTTTGTGTTTAAAAAAAACAACAATTACAACTCATTCCAATATTGTAAAACAAACTTTATCTTGACTCATGTGAGGACAAAGCTTGAACTTGGCTTATTCAAACTTATCTTAATAAAAAATGACATGAGCCTAGATTTCCTCCCTCCACAAACCTCTCAGTATACAGCAAAATACATTCAATAATATAAACACTTAATATTATGGTGCTCACTCCATACTTATTACCTCCAAGGCAAGTTTATTTATATAGCACAATTCATACACAAGGCAAAAAGTACTGACCAAAATAAGATAGAAACAGTCACACAAGGCATTCAAATTATAAATAATCACCGAACAACTAAAAAGAGTAAAAATACAATCCCTCAGTTGTAACAGTTAAGCAGAACTGTTTTCAACCTGGTTTTAAACATTGTCAGAGAAGAAGCTTGTCTCACATTTTCAAGAAGACTGTACCAGGTTTCAGCTGCTTGAATCTGAAAAACTGCCTCCTGTTGCAGATTTTAAATACTTCTAGTCCGAGGTCCATGAGTTTACAGCAAAACAATAGACAATAGACAGCCTTGAAACAATTTTTATTTTTTTTCAGAAAGGGAGTATTCCTTATCTCACCAGGCAGGAGATGAGACCGGACTGGACCAGACCCAGACCAGACTCGAGAGACTGGAAAGGAGCCAGCTGAAGTCGGGGTGAGACTGTTCGGGGCGACAGTGGCTCAGTTGGTAGAGCATTGGCCTTTGAGCCCTGAAGGTCTGAGTCTGAAAGGTGGGTTCGAGCCCATCATAAGACCTACTTCATGACGACACGCTTAACCCCACTTTGCCCGAAGCCCTCGCTGAAAGATCACAGCTCCTGTGGACCCGGAGGAGAATCAATGAGGGGCTGGTGCTATGTGTACTGGGGGCAACTCTGACCCCGACCCAGAAATGGATTAAGGGGAAGAAGATGGATGTTTGATAGGAGATTGTGGGTTAGTGAGCTGAAAAGGGTTAGAGCAGGGAGAGTCAGGGAATAGAGTTTTGTATTTGATTGTAAAGAGAATGAAATATTCTGGTTTTGAACTTTGACTCTTGGTCTTACTTTCTGTATTGAAATCTGAGTCACATCCGTCTTTTTATTTTTGACGATACTCCCCATGTTCAGTTCTGACTTTAGGACCAGCAGGAGTCCCTTGTCACTCTCAGTAAGCAACATACCTTAAAAAAATATGGAAGGAACCGGCGAAATGACCCAGTGAACTACGGATTCGATTTTGGAGTGATCTGAATCCCTGTTTGGATGCAGTTACAAAGAGTTTTACAATTGTTGGCATTTGTCTCTCACTCCACACAGAGAGCGGGGTCAGTACAGGAGGCACATGCCAGACCTATTGCACATGTTTTTAGTGGTAGGGGAAACTGGAGGAAACCTACACAGACATAGGGAGAACATGCAAACTCCACTCTGAAAGGCCCTGTTCCGACCGGGATTAGAACCCTGGACCCTCATGCCGAAAAGCGAGAGTGCTAACTACTCCCAATGTAAAGTCTAGTGGGACAATCTCTTTGTGGGCATTGCCAAACAATGTCTCAGTTTAATTTAATTTAGAATGAGTTAAAAATAGCGGACATGGAATACAAACATTTGGCACAAGGCGACTTTGGGGACCCATGTAAAGCACGGTTAAACCCGACGGCAGCACGCAACCCTATCGTCCAATTAGCGCTGACTGGAGGCGGCAGGAGCAGCTGAGTATGAATAATGTGGAGGACAAAGAACAACAGATGATGCAGAGTCAACACGATAATGGGATAATCCTAAAGGAGCCTTGACATTTGTCCATGTTTGATGGTTCTATGCATCTGAGCTCTGTGGTTCTGTGGTTAGACCCTCCTGTGCCTGCGTGGAGGGGACGTCTGTTTGCCCAGCTGAGTGTTAACAATGCTATAACCGATTTTTTTTCATGAGTTAAAAAAAATGCTTATTACTTCATACAAGTTGTACTATATGAGACTTAGCGTGACGCTCGTTCTCCTCCAATCACAGAACGAGGCTGCGTCCTCTGGCTGCCATAGCGCTGCTAAACACAGTAGCATGTTGGCAGAATTGGCTATAACTCCTCTTGCTGTAACTGCAGACACAGCAAAACAGCCCAAACGACACAACAGAGAGGAAGAGAAGAGAGAACTAAAGCTAAAAAATGATCAAAGAATAAATCAAGCGCGTGTGAACATATCTAGCTTACATCGTATCCTCTGGAGAGACTTGTCAATGGGAGAGACCTGCGGGACCGCCTCTGACTATCTATGCTTGGACTACATTCGGACGCGGAACTAGCGGTAATCTTTCAGTTATATATTTTGTTAGAAGTGCGTTGGTTTTGTACCATTTCATCAGTAATTGTTGTACAGCTTAAGTTGCGCTCATGCTAATGTTAGCATATAGATCGCAAATAAAACTAGATGGCTCCGTGGGATGAGAGCGTGGTGGAAATGAGAAACCTGTGAGCGAGTTGGGGGCGGTGCTAAACATTCAAACCTTGCAGAAACGGGTATAAGACCAGTGGGGGCGGGTCCCAGCTCAAAAGTGGCCAAAATGACGTGCGCTGACATGCTTGCAATACCACCCCGGGCCGATGGGGGTGGACCCAGAAGAAGAATTAGCCAATTCTAACATATAGCGTTAGCAGACCTCTCAAAAACGTCTTTACAGGATGGACCAAAAGTTGCTCTTGGCCCAAAGCTCCGTTCCACATGTGTGTCAATGCTGAGGGGGGTGAATTTTTTTTGGTCCACTCTAGCTTACTCGTGGTGAATTTTTGAAGTCTCTCGTTTAAATGAATGAAGCTGCGCCGGCTGACGCATGCGCAGATGCGTTTTTTCACAATTTTATTGTGGGCGGGACCACTCGCGGCCATTTTGGATTGCTCCATGAAAGCACTTTTCATGGCCAACTCCTATGAACGGCGGAGATAGGCGTGACTCTGTCCGTTAATATATACAGTCTATGTATAAGACACATCAGGGAGGAGCAGGGGGGAGGAGGAGGGAGGGAGAGGTCTTGAGAATTGTCTACCAGTGCCTTAAATTCTCTCTTTTAATGATTTTAATGTTTTTATTGTCTTTTATAATTATGCTTTAATCTTTTAAATGTCCTATGTTTGTATGATTGCAAGCAAGGGACCAATGCACAATTTCCTTTTTGGTTCGATAAAGTATACAGTATATCTATCTATATATCTATCTTCTGTTGTTCTGCGGTTCTGCGGTTTTGTGATTCTGTGGTTCTGTGTTGTAGGTGTTCCCAATGTGTTGTTGAAGTAATGCTTTTTAAGATAAGAAATTAGGTTGCTTTATTTATCCCACAATGGGGGGAATTTCAATGTCATTGTTTTGCATTACGGCAGAAAAACAAGAAGGAAATAAGACTCAGATTGCACACATCAAAGATAATAGATGATACAATTTAAAGAATAAGTACATCCACCACATCTGCCCTGGGGCACACTGATAGAAGCGAGGCAACCAGTGTGTGCCACCAGCTCCTCCGACCACCATAAAATTACACATAAAACCCTTACTTACTTACAATGTGGCACAGACTTAATGCTTTTGTATGATGCCAAGTTTTGATTCTCTGCTGCTGTTTTGTGAAGCCGTCATCTATGAGAAAAAACATTTAAGATCAGTCAAAGGTTTTTAATGCTAATTCTAACCTGTGATATTTAATACTTATCATTGTTCCATATGTACAAAACGTATTCAGTTCAATTTATTCTTGTTTCGCCCTAAATCACAACAGTATTTTCTCAGAGGACTTAACAAAACCATTGAAATGTTGAGTGTCCTGGATCATCACCACAGTCCTTTTTGTTCGACCCACTAACAGTCTATTATTGTGATACAGTTTTTTGTTCAGAATAAAGCCTGTTATATTTCTACTATTACTTATTTGCTGACTTACTCGTTTACTTTTGAATGCGCTGGAAAACGGCAGCAGGTCCTAAGTAGCTCTGAAGCAGTTGTTGTTTTGTGCTTTATCAATGTTATTTTCTTGCTTTTTTTTTCTACCTGAGATGTTGCTGCAGTGGTTTTCATGGCTTTACACTGGTCCAGACAAGAGCGGAGAGGGTTCATGGTCCGAACCAAGTGGATCAGGTGAAAATCCACTGGAGGAATGATAACTTTTTGAAAAATGCTAGTGGAGCATTCAGCATTTTACTTTGGACTAGAGCAGAGAAAATGCTCAGAACCAAGCGGCTACTCCACCTTGTGACCCGTCCTGCTCCACCTAGAGGCTGCTCCTCCTTGTGACCCGTCCTGCTCCACCCAGAGGCTACTCCACATTTGCTGCTGTCACCCGTCCTGCTCAACCCAGAGGCTACTCCATCTCTGCTGCCGTGACCTGTCCCGCTCCACCCAGAGGCTACTCCACCTCTGCTGCTATGGCCCGTCCTGCTCCACCCAGAGGCTACTCCATCTCTGCTGCCGTGACCTGTCCCGCTCCACCCAGAGGCTACTCCACCTCTGCTGCTGTGGCCCGTCCTGCTCCACCCAGAGGCTACTCCATCTCTGCTGCCGTGACCTGTCCCGCTCCACCCAGAGGCTACTCCATCTGGGCTGCTGTGACATGAAGGGCTGTTGCTGATTATTACTGTTGTTAACTTTTTTGAATGATCAATTTTATTTTTTATTTTTTTACGGCTACTGGACACCTGAATTTCTCCGACAGGGATCAATAAAGTATCTCTCTATCTATCTATATCTATCTATCTATCTAGCTACTTACTAAAATGCTACAACAACCACAAATAACCTGCCGCCCAGCTCACACACATAGTCTATAATCAAGTCTTTCCTCTGAGCTCCAGCTTCAGTCTATCGTCTCCCATCTTCTCGCAGACACACACGGCCGTGGGGCATTCCTCTCGTTCCTCTATAACAAGCCACATTCCCTGGAACACGTCCTCCGCTCTGTCCCCTGCTCTGGTCCCAGGGTCCCAAGGCAGATAACCCCCACACACCCCACCCATCTGCCCCTATACCCGCCCCTCTGCCCTGCTTATCACTGGAGGTCTGCTGCGAGAGGCACAGGCAGCCACAGCTTGCATTAAAGTGTCTCGGTCGATTTACTTTGCTGGATCTTGAAACGGGAGCATCCAGGGATTGGATCTAAGAAGCTGCGACAAAGAAGAGTGAGTGGATCTCCATCACACCCATGAGAAACATGGGAGGGAAGGAGAAGACGATTTTGGTCATCGCAAACGTGACCAGCTACCAGGGGTGAGTTATTCTAAACTTGAGCTTTGTAAATAAAAATAAAAACAGCTTTTTGAAGGGAGATGTCTAGTCAAAAAATTGAAAGAAAAAAAAAAATCAGGCCACTACGATATTACGATATTTTATTATATGTTTAGCATCAACCCACTTCTTATTAAACATATTTATTTGATTTATGTTGATTCAGGAGAAGTGCGACTGTTGTAATCATACACTTTTGTTTATACTACTCATGATTACTACTAATTATTTGCCTTTAAGCTTGGCAACATTTGCATTATGACCATATTTTGAATTCTAACACAGTATCAATTACATTCAGTGCAAGGTGGTACTTGTCAAGTTACATGGCAAGCCCTTTTGATTTATAGTTTCTTTTGCAGTCTTGAAATAGAGATGGAATTACCAATAAATCAATGACAATGTATTTTTACTACTTTATTTGATAGACCTGGTTCTGTCCGTCACTGTAAAGTCATTGTACATAGACCTGATGGGTTGAAATGAATCAATGACAAAAATACAATTGCTTTGCCTCATATGTTCAGGCACATTCTTAAAAATATGCCTTAATGTTGCATATCAAGCACACAGAATTCATTCCAGCTTGTGTTTTGTGCCGCAAGGTTTCAGCCTGAAGTCAACTCTGCTCTGATTTACCACTGATTTAACAAAAATGAGGTGTTTTAAGTAGATAATTAGTACTTTTTATTCCCAGTCTGTTGCTGTCAGACTGTGGACTGTGGACCACCAGTGCTTTACTGTTCCAGTCCAAAAGACGCCAAGAGAGTCTCATATGCACTAGGACTGAAAAAATCTGCACTGCTATTGCCTCTCTTTTTGATTGTACATAATTATTTCCTGCACAGACTATATTTTTTACCTTAAACATGTTGCACACTTCTGACTTTTTTGCTAAATCTGAGTGCCAAATGTCACATGTAGTAGTATTTAGTAGTAGTAGGAGTAGTAGTTCTGAGTGGAGTTTGCATGTTCTCCCCGTGTTGGAGTAGGTTTCCTCCGGGTACTCTGGTTTCCCCACCACTAAAAAACATGTAAAATTGGTCCGACCCCGCTTCCATCTCTGTGTGTGGAGTGAGAGACAAATGCCCACAATTGTAAACCGCTTTGTGACTCTGGTCTGTGTTACTTACACAGTAGTATTTTTATTTGAGCAGAATGTATTTTATCTTTTTTTTAATGGCACAAAAAATTCAAGAATGAAAGAAAGCTCAAGAGTAGAAGGCAGAAGCAAAAAGCGTATAAGTGCCTTCCCCATAATCAATAATTCATTTAAGCGGCTGCAAAAACATTTAAATTTTCACATGACATTCCTGATTTTTACCATTATCATCATTTTTATCTTGTTGATGCAAACAAACAAAAACAGCAATACTTATAAATATATGTTCCGTATTTCATCGCAATAATAAACGTATAATCTTCATTATTTTAATATGTACATTTCTCCAGTGTGAGATCAATGAAGTCAATCCTATCTTATATCTTTGGCACGATTTCTAAAGAAAACTTCTGTTGCTGTCTTGATGATGGGCTGTTTTACTTAGCATTTGTTGGAGGGGTAATGTTGGCGTTTGAGGGAGAAAAATAAACGTGTTGATTATCTGATATGATAGTGTCAGCTGGTTTACATGTTTCATCTGATGCTTATTAATTTGAAAAGTGGCTGCGGTCACTTGAGTCTCCTCTCTAATGAACCGGTAAATATCCTCAGTATTTGCTCGTGACTCATGATGTCGCTGAATAGTATTTGAGACCAGTTTTGAACTTTCGACCTAAGATCATGGAGTTCATTTAAAAAAAAGTAACCTGCAGTAATTGGTCGATTAAATATAAGATGGTGTAAGTATTGGGTCCGGTCGGGAACTGGTCTGGATACTCAAGTTATGGACTATAGAATCTGTGTCTCAAAGGTACACTGTGTAGTTTTTACTCCCATCTAGCATTGAGATCATACATTGTAATTTACCGTACTACAGTAGCTTCGCAGAACAATATGTCGCCTTTGACAGTGGTCCCCAACTCCAGCTCAAACTCCTTCTTGTCCCTTATAAAACGACTGTATTTCAAGATGGCGGATTGACACGTAGAGTACTCCAGCTCTTATGTACATTTATAAGTCAAATTCTAAGCCTATGACAGGAATTTGAAAACATGGTGGAGGTAAATATTCTTAAAAAGGTCACATTTTTTGTTGGTTAACATGTTTTTTCATTTGGAGCAACTGTAAAAATTACACAGAGCACCTTTAAAGTTTTCACTTTGTCTATGTATGTAGGGTTCAATAAAAAAAAAAAAAAAAAAAAAACAATATATATAAGATGCCTATACTGTTCTAGACTGGTCGTACCACACCATAGTACAAATTACATTTCATACTAAGGTCTGGAGGTGCTCCACTGAGCTCCGTTTACAGGTGGGAGGGGTTAACTCCTTTTGCGGATTGAAACGATTGGATCTGAGTTTACCGTGACGTATGTAGTGCGTCCGAGTCTTTTGTTAGCATTTAGCCTAGCCATCTCCTTTGTCGCTAACGGAGCCCGTAAGGAGTAGCGCCACAATTTTTTCCAGCGATTACATTTGCTAAACATTACTCTTGCTCCGGCTTTAATTTCTTGATAGAACCAGACCGGATTACTTTACTATCAAATTTTTTGCTATTGCCAAACTACAACCTGCCCGTTCGGTGCAAACTCTTGACGTCACCCACAACTAACTACAACACCCACCTCCCACGCTTGCTGATTTGTCGGTCGAAATTCAACCGGTTGTAATCGCTAACCCAGGGACCAGACCCAGACGTTACATGCACGGAAATTATGATTGAGCGGACTGTACGGATGGCTAAGCCCATCTAATACCGTTCTAACTGTGGGACAAACACGGTTCTCCTATCTCTTAGTTTTGACATAAAAAACATAAGAAATATACAGTAGATCCAAATGTTTGCCCCTGTTTGCTCCTTAGAGTGCAGTACTTGGGATTATATTGAACTGGGTTATATTTATCTAGACAGCTCTTTTGTTGTCTCTTCTCCATATGGAAACTTCCTGAGACACCTGCTCACATTCCTGAGCTTTACTCCGGCTTTGATGGGTGCAACTAAAAGCAGGACAAAGGAGCACCCCAGGGTAAAGACTGTCTATGTATGAGGTCCCGGTCAGATCCTTTAAAAAGGCCCCTAATCTATGCTGTTGTTGTTTCTGTACTCCAGTTGTATATAATGATTGTTGCGAGGCCGTGGATTAGCCCAGCTTCCAGAGAGGAGGAGATAGTGGATGCCAGGCTGCCACAGACTGAGCGACTCCGGCCTCTTCATGTTATCTTCCCCCAGCAGTGTTTGTGTGGCTACAGCAGCTGGTACCAAACCCTCAGGTCCATGTTTTCTAGATTTTCATCAGAGCATGCTCCAAATGAAGTGATGACTGTTACTCTACACCAGAGCTGATAACTACATCCACATAAGATAAAAATACTGAGGGAGGGATATATTTGAGGCACATCAAGGTTAACAACCATTAAGAATAAGGCCTTGGTTTGTAGACTGAGTTCATATGACCCCTGTTAAAATGTGAAATGTCATGACACAGGTGGACTTATTCCTGACTTATTTCTGGCTTTATTGCCCCCTATAACCATCATTCATCCTCCTGACAGATACACTACTTCTACTTCGGCCCAACAAGTCATTTGATTTGTATTGAAGCTTTGTTCACTTGATATTTGTAGAAAAAAAAATAATACTAGTTGAATATGGTGCGATGATGGTCAAAGACAGATGTCATACCTTCCACAGAATTGGAACATAGTCTTCCCAATGCTTCCACCCTGTTGTCCAGTCAGAAAGTGCCATGTTATCTGCTTTAGTGATTGTAACCACCCAAACAAGAGTTGTTGGTGTATCGTAAAATAATCTACTAAGCTGCTATTCCCTGACAGTTGCCAATTAAAGAAATGGCTCAAGTCTGATGGCTTCTTTCTTCTATTTCCACATGTGTTAAATACTATGATAAGATGAGTAAGCTGCAGAGTTGACAGAAGGAGGCTTTGATGGTTCCGCCTCTTTTTATTAAGCAGAGCAACAAGTCTAGTTGTAAAGTCTGTAGAATAGTTACAGTTAGACTTTGGGCTCTGATTTTATCACGGCAATAAAATCTGGGAGCAGAAGAACTAATGAATACACTATAGTTCAAATGTGGTTTGGACATATTGAGTTCTGAATCATCCCATTTCATATCCCCAAAATACTTAAACAATTATGTAAAACCAATAAAATAATAATAACCATAGAACATAGATACTTGCAAACACAATTTTAGTTTTGTTTATTAATTCCTTTGGTTGTCTGTCAACAACAAAATACAGTTTCCTACACACAAAAACAGTTTCTTATCCAAAACGTGACTATTGTACCTTAGGCAAAAGGGTTATATACCAATACCAAATCCAAATCTAGTCGCACAAGATGTAGCAAGACATTGACCCGTTGACATTCACTCCTTGGAGAAACCAATGTCATTTTTTTCCTTTTTTGGATTTTCTAAGATTTGAGAGCACTAATAAGACACTAACACTAATCATTTGTTTTTATGTTTTTTTTTACTTTTTTTGACCCCAATTTTTATAGGCCTTGGAAATGGTTGAGATGCAGTTTGATAGTAAAAGTACCTAAAACCAAGTGAGATACCCCAACAATGTAGATTTCAGTTCCAAATATGCTAAATAAATACTGACATAGAAACTTCAAGACAAAAAATATAGTATTTACACAACAAAAGACACCCGTGCACGTCTGATGGCTCCTCTCATCGCACTCATGTTGTGTGGACACGTTTAGCATTTCAGGGGGATTTGAAAGATCTCTTGCTCTTTTTAGTTGCGCACTAACAGCGTCTCCAGGGCCTTCGTGATTCATCGCTGCTTAAACAGCTATGAGATGTACGCAGTTCTTCCTATCAGTTACACGGGTGGATTAAGGCAGAGGACAGATAGGACCCCCCTGCTGTTTTATAGCGGAAGGATTAGCCAGGTCCGCAGAGCAAAGTAAACGTACAGGCTACACCCCCCACAAGTGCAAAACAACTGCATACCAGACACAATACTCTTATATAACTCGTGGTTTACTGCAACAACTGCAATGAGACAAAGTGGCAGCAATAGAATTATACGGGCTCAACTATGGCTATGTAATGGGGTTTCATCCAGGGATGTTTTCCATTTTACGTGGTAGTGTGACCCAAAATAAAGACACAAGTGAGCAGGTTTGCATGGTCAGGTCCTACCTAGTGACAGACATGGATACCAGATTTCAATGTTAGTTTAGTTGTAGCCTGGTTTTATCCATGTGTAAAATCTGGTCCATGATCATTTCCTACATGTACGTCTGGGTCTGATCCTAGTGGCTGCAGTTTCCTCGGTTGAATCCCCTCCGACCAATCAGAGAGCGGGGGAGGCGGGTGTTGTAGGTCGGTGTCGGTGACGTCAAGAGTTTGCGCCAATTTAGCTGGTTGTAGTTTGGCGGCAAATGTGATGCTAAAATAATCTGTTCTGGTTCGGCTCCAAATATCAAGAAATTGAAGGCGGAGCAAGAGGAATGTTCAGCAAATGTCATTGCTGCAAAGATGTTGTGGCTCTACTCCCCATGGGCTGCATTAGTGGCAAAGAAGATGGCTAAAGCTAGTCAAAATGCTAAAGCTAGGCTAAATGCCTCACTCACTCGGGCTCCTTACATACGTCACGGGAAAGTCAGATCCAATCTTTTCAATCTGCAAAAGGAGTTAACCCCTCCCACCTGTTAACGGAGTCAATGGAGCCAATCCAGACCTTAGGACGAAATAAAATTGGTACCATGATATGGTAACACCAGGCTAATTTAGTTTAGTTAATTATTTATTATTTTGTCTAAAAATAAAAATCAAATATAGCACAATTAGTATACACAACGGTCCGTGTACTTTTGCGTTCAATACCTTTTTTATTTTTGAAGGGAAATGGAAAATCAATAAAAGGCTATTTTGCTTTTTCAGGCACACAGCAATATACAAAAATGACCATTTCGGTTTTTTTCATTGCTCATAAGACATATGTATGTCATAATAACCGGATTTGGGAACTTGAAAATGCAATAATTAACCTTTTTTGATATGTATTTAATACATTTTGGCGTCAATCGATTACCCAGAAGTGAAACAAGTTTGTTTACTTCAGCCTGCTGTATTTGTCCAAACCATGGATCTATTATAATAGGTCCAAACACAGACGTCCTGTGATAATACTAATCCCGTTGAATGTACATGTCAGTGATTGTGATTTTCTGCGTTGTTTTTGTCAGTCGCGGCTGCTGCTGTCTCTGAGGTCTATGGAAAAGTGTAGAGGACAGTGTAATGTGTTCACAGACACTAAATGATCAGACCGATGGGTTGCATTTGTACGTTTACTTTGCACTCTGTCATAAACGTGTTGCTGCAGCCGTTACTATTTGTCGGCTCGCACTTATCTTAGCGAGTATGTGGTTCACGAGTAGTCTATACAAACTATTATTAAACATTACAGACAGTATGGGCCAGAGAACTGTAGAGCAGTAAAATGTTTGTCCTCATGTCTCTGTGGCTGCTGTGGTCCATAGTCAGACGCGACTCTCTGGACTGCGTGAAGCGGGGGACCCGCGCTCGTGCGGCCGTTATGTGAGATGTCAGTGAAAATAGTACTTTACAGATATTGCTTATGCCGTGTGAATGCACTGCAAAATCTCAGACGTTGTCCGTGATAATCACAAATTATCAGGAGTCCACAGGTAATACTAATCGCGTACGAGTAAACAAACTTGTTTAACTTCCGGGTAATCGATTGACGCCAAAATGTATAAAATACATAATAAAAAAAGGTGAATTATTGAATTTTCTAGTTCCCAAATCCGGTTATTATAATATATGTCTTATAAGCAATGAAAAAAAGCAAAATGGTCATTTTTGTATATTGCTGTGTGCCTGAAAATGCAAAATAGCCTTTTTTCGATTTTCCATTTCCCTTCTAAAATAGAAAATGTATTGAACGCAAAAGTACACGGACCACGGACCCACAACATATTACAAACAGTATTTATTTATTATGTCATTGCATACAAATATCCGCAAATATACAATATTCATGTGTACTGTATAGATAGATACATAGATAGATAGATAGAAACATGTCCATCCAAACAAACAAAACAAATAAATAGATAATTCTAAAAATAGCAAACAATAGAAAAAAGCAATAAATGTAACAAAACATAAAAACAAAATTCAGGTAGTTTCGAAATCGGTCTTGGAAATTAAGTTGAGGTTATAATGAATGTTGGCAGAAATAGATTATGGTTCAAAGATTGATTTATGCTGCTTTAACCTAGATTTGGACATCTTTACCATTATCACCATTGTTTTTTAGACTTAGACCTAGACAGACTTTATTGATCCACAAAAGAAATTGTGTTGTCACAGTAACTCGCAGAGTATCTCACAATTACAATAACATTAAAGAAACAATCTGACAATAATAATAATAAAATGTTTTTGTGTTTATAGAATAAACCCTTTTTTCCCCAAACCCTTTAGACGTGTGTAGATGCGTAGCTCAAGTAAAAAATAAGGAGGAGCAGCGACAGGTGCATGTGAGACCACTGTTTCTGCCTTAGCTCTGAAGCTGAAACTCAATCTGTAGAAGTTCTGGTGCTGAAGAGCCCTGGCTGTGACACGGCGCATCAGAGGCTCCGGCTGCGTGTTGACACCCTGCTCTGACCCCTTTAATTATAAAAGAAAATTCAGGACATTTTACACTCCGGAGGTAAATATATCTGGTGCAGCCGGCCCCAGAGGCAAAGCAGGTAGAGCACAGCAAAAAGCCAGCTGTCACTCATTTCTCCAGCTCATCATCACGGTCCACATGAAGCCACTAGTAAGTAAGTAAGTAAGTAAGTAGGTAGGTAAGTAGGTAAGTAAGTAGGTAAGTAGGTAGGTAAGTAGGTAGGTAAGTAGGTAAGTAGGTAGGTAAGTAGGTAGGTAAGTAGGTAAGTAGGTAGGTAAGTAGGTAGGTAAGTAGGTAAGTAGGTAGGTAAGTAGGTAGGTAGGTAAGTAAGTAAGTTAGTACGTTAGTTAGTAAATAGGTAGGTTAGTAGGTAGGTAAGTACGTAGGTAAGTAGGTATGTAGGTAGGTAAGTAAGTAAGACGGTAAGTAGATAAGTAAGTAAGTACGTAGGTAAGTAGGTATGTAGGTAGGTAAGTAAGTAAGACGGTAAGTAGATAAGTTAGTACGTTAGTTAGTAAATAGGTAGGTTAGTAGGTAGGTAAGTACGTAGGTAAGTAGGTATGTAGGTAGGTAAGTAAGTAAGACGGTAAGTAGATAAGTAAGTAAGTAGGTAGGTAGAATGGGCCAATTCCGACTGGGATTCGAACCCAGGACCCTCTTGTTGAGAAGATGAAACTCTTCATCCATAAACTTGAACCAGCTATTAAAGTAGTGAGATGTAAGATTTTCATGTCAAGTCAGCATTAAAGGTCCCTAATCCGTCATCATTAAAGGGCCCTAATCCGTCATCATTAAAGGGCCCTAATCTGTCATCATTAAGGGGCCCTAATCTGTCATCATTAAAGGGCACTAATCTGTCATCATTAAAGGGCCCTAATCTGTCATCATTAAAGGGCCCTAATCTGTCATCATTAATGGGCCCTAATCTGTCATCATTAAAGGGCCCTAATCTGTCATCATTAAAGAGCCCTAATCTGTCATCATTAAAGAGCCCTAATCTGTCATAATAATAAACTGCTCTTTTCCAATACTAATTTAACTGATAACAGTAGTCCAGAGGTATTTGAATATCAAAATTAATATCCAGTCCCTACAGTAAATCTTGTTATTGTTTTCATTTCGATGTCCTGCCCTCCACTGTTTTACCAATCAGAAAGTCTGTGATCAGGGCGCCAGAACTCACCGTGTGAGTGATGGTACTTTACCAGTTTTCACCAGTTTTCACTGGTAAAGTACCATGTGGCGCAGAACAAAAAAAAGGTCTTGTTATGATTCTCAAATCGACAAAACAATGAATAAGACCAGGATTTCTATCTTTGTGAAAAAGGTGTTGGTTATAGATTTGTTGTTGACAAAACTCTTGTCTATTCAGCTGTTATGGTCCAAGCTGGATTCGTCTGCATATCTGGCAACCAGATACTGCTCCTTTAAGTAGTCTAAAGACAAATTAATTATATTTTTAGCAACATACACTTCATACTGTATCATAGACCCGTCCAATAACTCTAAACCGGTTTGGTTCTAGGTCAGTGGTTCCCAGTCGGTGTTGCCTTCTGTACTCATCGCGTAGTACCACCTGTTGTGGGAAACACATTTTCACATCTTCCAGTAGGCCATTCTGTTTGGTCGTGGGCCACTTTAAACAAAGCAAAATGGGCGGCACTGTGACTTGTCGAAGCAGGGTCTTTCTGAGTGGAGTTTGCATGTTCTCCTCGTGGCTGTGTAAGTTTCCTCAAGGTGCTCTGATGTCCCCAACACTAAAAACATGTACAATAGGTCTGGCATGTACATCCTGTAGGCGACCTGCTCCCATCTCTGTGTGGAGTGAGAGACAAATGTAAAGACAATAGTAAATTGCTTTGTGACTCTGGTCTGTGAACGGCGCTATATAAATAAAAATGACTCACTTACTTACTTAAAGCTGCACTAACTGACTTTTTATTTTCGTATTCATTACGAAAATGCTATCCATGTCCATGTAGTGCATTGGGATATACGTCCTTTTGAAGAAAAAGTAGCGCAAATTTGTGCTTGGCGTGACATTATATTTTAGATCGAGTTTTTATGAAACAAGGAAGAGAATGTGTTTCGGGTCGCAGATTGTGACCAATCACAGCGGACCCTAGCCCCCACTTTCAAGGAGAAATCTACAGTTCCCTGTTAGCATAGACGGCTGAATTAGCGCAACAAGCGGCAGAGGCTAACCTGAAACTTCCTCGTCTTCGTCACCGGTTACTGCTTACACAGCGAGACAGCCATCCAAAAGAAAGTCCCGTTCCTCCGCGCTTCCCGGTTCTATCGTTCTATGGTCACACCATCCACGTGCAAATCCATGTCCATGTATTTATCCATATTGGGAGACACTAGCTCCATCCCAACAGTGGGTGTGTGTGGGGGGCAATAGCTTCGTGGGTGCGGGGAGGGGAGGAGAAAGAGCGAGGCCAGCGAGTCTGCGGCTTCAAAATCCCAAAGTCAGTTAGTGCAGCTTTAAGAACAAGTTGGAGGTGATGGCTGTTTTTAGGCTTTACCATTCTACCACAATCTCCATCATTTTCTTTTTGGAGAGAGTGTCTTTTGCATCAAATTTATATGTTCTTTTTTTGTTTAAAATCAAAGTAAGTCCATAATCTGAACCAAAACTGGACCAAAAGCACGAGATTCTTGTTTTTGCAGATTGATAGACGAAATGCGGGAACATTTTGTTTGCTGTTTGCAATTTGGCAATGACACCCGTATCCGTGCTAACTTTGGACGGGCAGTATTTACTGGTTTTTCTCAAGTTCTTTCTCTGGGAATGTGGTTCTTCATCACAAGATCAAGTCAGTTTGGTGAGAAATACTAATTCTCTGTTTATCATTGCTTTCCTCATGTTCTTACCTGAGAATCTCATGCTAAACTAGAGTTCGTTTTAATACAATTCAATTAAATTTAAATTCCATCCAATCTTGTATAGCCGTAAATCACAACAGCAGACATCTCAGAGGACTTCAAGATGCAGTCAGTGATTTTTTCCAGACGCATTTTTTTTTAAATATTGTGGGAAAACGTCCCTAAACCCTAAAATTAGTCAAGTTATCATGTGTTTTCCAATAGTAATGGAATGGTCGCATGGCGCCGTAAAGATGGCGCCGTGGCAAGAGCTCTGGTGTGTGTCTGGTGCACACCGGGGTAGTCTTGCACAGTTTTTCCAATGTGGTTTTACTGCAAATGGCAAATAAATGAATCTGAATCTGAATCTGGACCAGATGCCTATAGTCTCCAAAAATTCATACAAAATATTTTGGAGCGGACCGATAAAATAAACCAATTCGGATTCGTTCATCCCCAACAAACCAATGGGATGCGTTTACCTCCTTCACCCTCTTCCTGTTTCTCTCGAGTGCACCGGAGTTATCGGATTTTCTTAAACCTAAAATGGCTGAACAGAAAATGCCAATTTTACGTTTGCCGCCCTCTCTCCCTGTTGTGACAAAGAAAATAATATGCTGGATGTTTGGTTTGGTGGAGAGGGAGGCAAGGGGGGAGTGGTTTCCGGTTGGTGCTACGGCTAAGCTAACAACATCGCTTACTGCACCTTTAACAAAACTGTTGATATTGGGAAGTCAAAATACAGGTTAAAAGAAGAACAATGAAACTTACAGAAGACATTTTTTCATGAATTGCAGCCTGAAATTTGCCCTGGTCTTGGTTCCAAGACAAGATGGATGTTCGCTTTGAGTCTTTTTGACGTACATTAAAAAGTGAACTCCTCAAGCTTGTTGCAATATTCAAATTTGACCAGGAAGGAAGACCAAGGAAAATCCAAGTTTCATTCAAACATTTATTTTCTTGTTACAATAAATTTGCATAATATAATCTCTCCCTGCTGTGTCCTAAACCCGAGCTCTGAGGGTGCACCTCTTTGCGCTCTGTATATATTTCCCTCCAACACAAATATGCTGATTTATTGTCTCAAACAGAATGTCCAGACACCCTTTTTGGGGGCCCCACTCTGTAGTATTCTGTCTTTTACTACAGGTTTTAGCTTCATTGAAAACGCAATAATAATAATAATGCATCGGTTTTATATAGCGCTTTTTTGGACACTCAGAGACGCTGTACATGTCATTATTCTTTCACTCCATACACGGTGGTGATAAACTACTACTGTAGCCACAGCTGCCCTGGGGCACACTGACAGAAGCAAGGCAACCAGTCTGTGCCATCGGCCCCTCCGACCACCACCAACCATTCTAGGCAATGGGAGTGAAGTGTCTTGCCTAAGGACACAACGGCAGTTTGGCACTTTACAGCCGCCCAACTGTGGCTGGTGTTCCCAGAGGTTAAGTGTCTTGCCCAAGGACACAACGACAGCAGACATCAGTGGGAGTCGGTGGAGAAAGTCTTATGGTGGGCTCGAACCCACGACCTTCTGGCTCAAAGCCCAATGCTCTACCAACCGAGCCACTGTTGCTCAAAAATAGTCGGAGGAACCCATTTTTGACATTATTCTGTAAACACAATTTCCAGACAGTATTGTTTTTGTTGACAAAGTGTTTTAATGTGTGTCTACAGGTCAGAAAAAACCCTTTGCATCGACAATAGGAAGAATGGCAAACATTTCTGTGCAGTACCTCCTCCGATACCCATGTCTCCCATCGTGGAGAAGATGGAGGGTCTGAAGGCCATCCGTAACCGCAGCAACAGCCTCCGTCTGGGTCGTCTGGCGTTTTATCGGCATCTGGAGAAGGTGGAGACTATGCGATGCTTTTGGGAACTGAAACATGTGGAACTGGAAGGAGGCAATCAGGTACAAGCACTTTATTGCTAAACTAACAACTGCTGAAAATGAATTAAACCTGACTTTCAAACATCATATAAATAAACTTTGTAACACTCTTAAGTTTAATTTGGCCAACTTCAGATACATTCGGGGGTCACTCACCACTGAGGCGTCCCATATGTATCTGAACTCCATGATCCTGTCACATTTTGTATCTTGTATCTGGGGCTGGTCTCAGGGCTGTAAATCCACTCTGGGACCTCTTGGGTCACTGTACAAATATGCCCTAAAGATCCATGATAAGAAGTCCAGGCGGTACCATCACTGTCCCATCCTCTCTAAATATGACTTTGTCAACTTTGAAAACCTGACATTTTACTCCAATGTTTGTTTACTGTTTAAAATTATCCATGGTGTTAGTGCACCTCCTCTTAGAAAATTTGTATCATTGAGCGCAGATAAAATGACCCGAACAACTCGATCCACCTCTAGAGGAGAAAGCAGCGTCAAAAAATTTCGAACAACTTTTGCTAAATCTGCTTTCTCTGTGACGGCCATGAGCCAGTGGAACACACTGCCCACAGAGATCATTGCGTGTACTACATTTAAAACATTTTCTTGGCTGACTAAGAAATGGCTTCTGAAAAAGCAAGTTTGCACGCACGAGTGAGTGAGTGAGTGAGGGTAATATTCTAGTAGAAGTTGGGGAACTGTATTTATTGGTATTAAACTTAATTTTTTGTGAATGATGTTATTTAAAGCCTGTAAATGTAAGACACAGTCATGTATCCATCTACATTGTAGTCAGTTTAAATGAACATAACACCAGCCTGCCCAGGGACTATACAGGTGGAAATTAGCATCTTTGCTATAACCTGGAACATGCATCTCTTCTTTGTGTTGATGATTAATTGTACACTGTCCCTGTTCAAATAAAGTACATACCATTCCAAAAACCCCTGCCACATTAAGAAGTGTCAACAGACCTGATGGCTGTGACTGATTTATACACAGTTACCACTAGAGAGAGCCATATCGCCACTACACATTGCTTGCACTATGCACAGTACTTTTTTACAATTACTATTTTCCAGTCAGAGATTTTATACTTGTTTTTGATAATAGAGTTAGAGATTTTGTTTTATTTCAATTAGTATAGCTATTGTTCACTTATCTTGTGCTGTGTGCTCCTCTTTCCTACTGTTCTGTAACTTGCGATGCAACACTGAGATTTCCCCACTGTGAGACGAATAGAGGATCTCCTATTTTCTTAATCTTAATCTAATCCTAATCACATACCATTGTGTTGTTCTCCATGGATTGCGACAAATTTTGTTGCTTAGTCATGACGTGTAGTGTCCACAAGAGGTCACTGTTTTATACCATTGAGTTTAGCCTTTTCATACATTTTTCATTCACAAAGTTAACCATACACAAATCAAGGTAATGCAATAGTAAGTATAATCCAAGCTGCCCATTTAAAAATTTACATATTATTTATTTGTATTAGCATTACTATCATTATTCTTACTCCCCATGTGAAGCGTCTTTGAGTGTCCAAAAAGTGCTATACAACTTATTATTATTATTATTGTTATATGAATCTTACTCCTATGTTTTGCAGTTCTCTTAAAATTCCACCAGGGATCGTTTTTTTTTCTTTGCAGGTATCAACCTCAGTACCTTCTGTGATCCTTTCATACCTCCCCACGTTTTAGTAAACATCTCAGTCCCACAGTCTGAACTAAGCCATCCAAACTGTGGAAAAATAAATAGAAAATAGAACTGATATCATTAGAAAATTGCTGTCACTAAAACAAAAAACAAGCTACACAGTTAAATGATAATACTTTGTAGAGTTAAGTGATAACTTGACAGGCACAATACGCTTTGGCTTCAGCCTGTGCCTGGTCATTCACAGACTTATTTATGTAATTGTGTTTGTTTTGATTTAAACTGGAATGACTGTGAATGACCAAATGACAATGAAATAAATGAAATAATACATTGTAGAGTTAAGTGATAATACATTGTAGTTAATGATAATACATTGTCATAATGAAATAGTAGCGTGACATACGGTTGCATGACAAAGTATTTTGGTGTAAAATAGTGTAAAGGATCAACTGTCATAAACAGTCTTTAGGCTCTCAGTGATTGAACTGGCCCCTGGCACCTGATCCTCCTGCTGCAGTACACACATGCCTATAGGATATATTACCTGTTCCATGCAGACTGACCGCTGTCTGTCTCTCAGGCTGCTTTGGACCAAACCACTTTCAAGTAAAGATCCAATAACGTTTGGATCCTTTCTAACCCCCTTACAAGAAACAAACATAGAAGCTACACAAGTATAAGCACAAAGAAATTACACAAGAAAATAAAAGTAAAAAGAGCCAAATAAAAGATGGAGCCACACATGAGACTTGATTTCTTTGACAGGTTGTTTGCTAATCTTCTCACTGCTGCTGTACTTACTTCAGTCTGAGCATTGGTCCCTACAGATATAGTCAGGAGTATTCTCAAAGTGCTGTGTCCAAAGTTAAAGGATACCACGTTCTCTGCCTGACATACCTCCAGCAGTAAGCATCTGATTCTGCGTAAAGCACCCACAGTGTGAACTCTACACCACCTGTCCCCCTCTCGTCTCAGAGACGGCATGTGCTCTCCTTTTAGGCCGCCTGACCAGTGGCAGGAGGAAGTCAGGTGGAAAGTGAATGGTGGGTGGGCAGAAGTTACTGTTTGTAGTGATTTGAGCGCTCTCTGCTCAGCGGCCCGAGGCCAGCTGAAGGCACGCTGTCCCAGCTCATGCCAACAAGTGTTTTGACACCATCCACGGCTGTGTGGAGATCAAACTAAAGCCACAGAGGACAACACACTGCAAAAGGAAGCTTTCCATCATGGAGACCTTCCTCCAGGACAAAGACGTTTGGATATTAGGCAGCGTGTGTTTAGTAGCCACTTTTCTTTGGCGGCGGATCTGGAAAATCTTCTCAGCCAAGAAGAGAAAGAGGTCATCCACTGACACTGAGGTACTCGAATAGTGACCAATGGGGTTGGAGTTTGTGAGTTTGGGGTTGGACTGGAGCATACTCTCATGTCCAGTACAGTGCAGTTAAATACAGGTAGTGCATGCACCGACATCAGGCCTGCATTTGCACAGTAGAGGTAGATCTACTATACTCTGTCGCTTTTATTTATGGGCTTCTATCCTGCAGGTTGTTGGGATATAAGAAAGAATCAGAAAAGTCATGATTAATTTTAAGAATAATTGCTAAACATATAGATACACATTTTCTGATTATCATAATATTATATGATTATGTGATTATCATAATGAATGCAGAAGCTGTAACATTGGTATTTACATGTTCATAAAGCCATGTGGATACCATTATTATTGTTTCTGTGTAGAGACCAAAATAAAGCTACAGAGCAACATATATTATGATAATCAGAATATATATTTAGATTGTGGTAGATGTTGCATACAGTTTATGGTACAGCAAATAAAAGTCAATTATGCACGTGAGGGGAGCATACTAGTCTCAAAGACAATAATATAGCTGTCATAGCAGTGACAGGAGCCCACACTTAACACTTGTACAACATATACCTGACACGCTAATAAAGCTCTAATATGTCCACATTACTCAACAGGCCGTCCTCATAACACACATACTGTAGTAGTGATGGCTAAAGCTGTTAAACCTCTGAGTGTACACCACATGCTTTATTGGTACAATCTCTTCTGAGTTAAATTTGAAGCAGCATAATTCAAATGGACTGTAACTTTTATTTGATACTTTGTTATTACATTTTGTATGGGTCTTTAATCCCATAAAATATTGAATAACAAAGTATATCACTCATCCATGCGCTTCTCAGTTATGATTTTGCAGTAATGACATTGATACAAGAGTGTCTGGCTGTTCCACGTGTGATAGAGCTTGGACTGTTCTCAAAACCATTAGCAGGTGCTAATGTGTGTCGGCGCAGCTAATAAGAGACAGCTTTCTGCTTCTTGTGATTCCTACGCTCATATCGCTCTGTTAAAAATATATATATAATTGTTCTAGTCACACAGTTTGCACCAGAGGGTTCGTCTCATTAAGTTTAGTTTTCATAAGCAGATAAAAAGAAGTGTGTATTTTGGCCTTGTCCTGCCGTAGGTCTGATTGTGTGAACATGTTACAGCATTGTGGTGTGCTATACTCACATGTTGGGTATTTGTGGTCCCTGCCCTCTCAGGATTGCTGATCTCTATGTGGTATGAGGGCGCCAGGGGAATGAACTGTTTGTGCCTAGACTCTTCTGGGCTCTTCATGGGTTTCCCTTTACACTTGTTTGCATAACTCATTACCCACGAGGGCTGAAATGTGGTGATAAACGTCCAAAAAACAAAGAACATTTAGCCTCTGGGCGTTGCTAATGATGTGTTGTTCTGAAATATATCAAGTCTGGAGCAGGGCTTTTATAACACAGTTCAAATGTTGTTTGAATGCTGGTTTCTGTAAATCTGTTTAATCTTCAAAGTTACTGAGCAGCTTCTTTTGCCGTCAGTGTTCCATGTTCTCGGCTGTAAAATATCTACACTATCTGTCTTTACAATCTGAATCATAATTCCCCAGAAGGCTCCATAATAATCCATTATGTTTTAGTTTAAAATGTTGTGCACATGTTAGCTACTGACCATTTGATATTTTATACTGTCTCTTAAAGGTAAATGGGAGGATGTTGTTCTTCTGGGTGGATCATCGAAACTATTGGTCCTTCTAATTGTCAATCATATGCAATTCACTTTGGAGAGACCCAAGAGGGAAAATGCAGTTAGAAGTTTGTTGATTGAGTATGTTTGGCGCCCTAGGCCCGGGAGAGATGCTGATGAGTGCGGCGCTTGCTCGCGCGCATAATCCCCCCCCGGGGCCTAGGCACTGGTGACGGCAGAGGCAGTAGGCAAGCACGCTTCGATGAGAGAAGGAGGAGGTGGGGCGGCGGAGGCTTTGCAAACTTCAGAAGGCCGGGAAAGTGGGCGTCTCCGGCTTTTAACTTGCTGTCCTGGTGGTTATTGGTGGATTAGATGTGGGCGTTTTGCTGGTGTAATGAGTAGAGGATGAGCAGGCTTGTAGATCTGGCAGCAGTGGCCGGGTCTACCACAGTGAACTTTCGCGAAGAGCTCCATTTCACTTTGGAGAGACCCAAGAGGGAAAATGCAGTTAGAAGTTTGTTGATTGAGTATGTTTGGCGCCCTAGGCCCGGGAGAGATGCTGATGAGTGCGGCGCTTGCTCGCGCGCATAATCCCCAAAAACGGGCAGAGTTATCTTTGCGCGCCGGGACGTGAGCGCTCGCATCACGATTTAACCGGACGCTGACTGGGACGTGAGCGCTTGCATCACGATCGATACCAGACGCTGTAGCAGAGTTATCTTTGCGCGCCGGGACGTGAGCGCTCGCTTCACGATCAACCGGACGCTGCCTGGGACGTGAGCGCTCGCTTCACGATCAACCGGACGCTGCCTGGGACGTGAGCGCTCGCTTCACGATCGATACCAGACGCTGTAGCAGAGTTATCTTTGAGCGCCGGGACGTGAGCGCTCGCTTCACGATCAACCGGACGCTGCCTGGGACGTGAGCGCTCGCATCACGATCGATACCAGACGCTGTAGCAGAGTTGTCTTTGAGCGCCGGGACGTGAGCGCTCGCATCACGATCAACCGGACGCTGTCTGGGACGTGAGCGCTCGCATCACGATCGATACCAGACGCTGCAGTGGAGTTATCTTTAAGCGCCGGGACGTGAGCGCTCGCTTCACGATCAACCGGACGCTGTCTGGGACGTGAGCGCTCGCATCACAATCGGTACCAGACGCTGCGGTGGAGTATCTTTAAGCGCCGGGACGTGAGCGCTCGCATCACGATCAACCGGACGCTGCCTGGGACGTGAGCGCTCGCATCACGATCGATACCAGACGCTGTAGCAGAGTTATCTTTGAGCGCCGGGACGTGAGCGCTCGCATCACGATCAACCGGACGCTGTCTGGGACGTGAGCGCTCGCATCACGATCGGTACCAGACGCTGCAGTGGAGTTATCTTTAAGCGCCGGGACGTGAGCGCTCGCATCACGATCAACCGGACCCTGCAACAGGGTTATCTTTGAAGAAGTGCGTGCCGCCACCAGAATCTTATTGGTTCACTTACTTTGCTTTGTATTGCTTTGCTGGGAGCTTACGAGGAAGCCAGTAGACGTTGTGCAGCCAGGATAGCGGACGCGTCTGGCCTGATGTAGGTGGAGAAAGCCGAAGAGGACCAGCGCCCCAGCTGTTGCAGAGAGGTGTGGGGGAGCCCCAGCGAGGCCGCGCGCGTGGCGGCGCCTATCCTGAATGAGTGAGCTGTGTAGAGCTGGGGAGACAATTTACAGAGGAGCAGTAGGGATCTTAGTCGAGCTCTGAACCAGGTTGCTGTCATGGGAAGAATGTCTGGAGTGAGAAATAGAGGTCCGTTAAGATCTCCTTTTTGCAGTGGAGGCGAGTGTAACGCATAAAGGATTTGTAGGGGCAGAGAGATGTGTCCGAGCGAGCTATTACTATATTGCAGGCTCCTTTGATCTTTGAATGTTTGAGACGGAGGTTGAAATGGTCAGGGGACATTATGTTGGGTGAAAAAAGAGCGACCTTTGTTTAATGCTTCCACTACGTCGAGATTATCACACATGACAGAGATCCTCTTTCTCTGCCACGTGTGATTCCACAGCGCGCAGGCCACGACCACTGGGAATATCTCGTGTAGGGCAGAGGAGATGCTCCGGTGGAAAGTAGCGGCCACGGCCCGGCAACCCGATGGTCCTGGAAGAATCCCCCAAAACCCACGGAAGGGGCAGCGTCCGTGTAGAAGCGGAGACCTGTAGGGGCAGAGACATATCGGAGAAGGCCATTGATGTTGCAGGCGCCCTTACGCTTAGAATCTTGGGTTGGAGAGTAGATAATCAGGATAGTAGGATGGTCGGGAAAGCCGTGTCTCGGACCGCATGAAGGTTGAGTGAGCAATGGTGAGACGCTTAGGATGGGCAGCATGATGGGGCGCCTGCGATCAGAAGAGTGAAGAACACAGGTATGGATGCCTTTGATTAGGAGTCCAATTGACGGCTCAGCGCAGCTACTTGGCCGGCTGCATCTGATGGATCAGAAGATTAAGTAGAGAGATGAAGCACGACCGCCGAAGCGACCCTGGGAGCATGGTGCGAGTCCAGCGCAGCGCGGCATACTCAGCCGGGCTGCATCCATTAGAAGCAGGATAAGCTTCTGAGAGAGTGGGTTGCGGCAGCAGCAGTAGCAGCAGCAGCAGCGGCAGCAGCGTCCTTAGAAATAACAGTAATAATTCTGTATCTAAGCCACCGCAGTAAAATGTTGTTGTAGCTGTTCAGTGTTTCAGTAAAAGAGATGCAAGTGAAGAGAGATGGCAAAGTAAATGAAGCAGCAGCAGCAGTAGTAGCAGCAGTAGCCGTATGAAGCAGCAGCAGTAGCAGTAGCAGTATGAAGCAGCAGCAGTAGCAGTATGAAGCAGCAGCAGCAGTAGCAGCTGATGCAGCATCCGTAGATAATAACAGCAATAAACCTGTATCAAAGCCAGAGCAGTAGAATATTGTTGTAGCTGTTTAGTGTTTCAGTAAAAGAGATGCGAAGTGAAGAGAGATGTCAAAGTACATGAAGCAGCAGCAGCACGGCAGCAGATGCAGTATGAAGCAGCAGCGGCAGCAGTAGCAGCAGTAACGGTAGCAGCATGAAGCAGCAGAAGCAGCATTAGCAGGAGCAGCAGTAGCAGTATGAAGCAGCAGCAGTAGCAGCAGTATGAAGCAGCAGCGGCAGCAATAGCAGCATTAGCGGCAGCAGTAGCAGCAGTAGCGGTAGCAATATGAAGCAGCAGAAGCAGCATTAGCAGGAGCAGTAGCACCACAATGCGATTCATACGAACAAACAGACGTGTCACGCCAGTATGCGCCGCTTGTCTCCGTGAGCCAGGTTACATACGTGTCTGAAAGAGCCGAGCCGTAGAGACAGGTGCAGCCTGGGAGCCTGCGGAGCGGCAGCGGCAGGAACAGCAGCAGCGGCATATGTAGTAGTAGGAGCAGCAGGAGCAGGCAGCAGGAACAGGCAGCAGCAGGAGCGGCAGCAGGAACAGGCAGCAGCGGGAACAGGCAGCAGCGGGATCAGGCATCAGTAGGAACGGCAGCAGGGACCGCAGCAGCGGCGGTCAGAGAACCATGCCCATGGTTGTTTAAGAGCCTGAGGAAATAAATCAACCCGAATCCGAAACATTCCCATGCGAATAACAGATGTCCCCTGGAGCCATCTTGCTGCTTTGGTTATGGTAGAACGCATGAACGATCACTTTTCCATGCGTTCATTAGCTCCA
Source organism: Knipowitschia caucasica (assembly GCA_964034765.1). Classification (NCBI taxonomy): domain Eukaryota; kingdom Metazoa; phylum Chordata; class Actinopteri; order Gobiiformes; family Gobiidae; genus Knipowitschia; species Knipowitschia caucasica. The sequence continues at coordinate 22,487,469 of OZ035824.1, forward strand.
ACTCCACTTCAAACCCATTGCAGATTCACATTGGGCCCTTTTTCTTTCTGCTGCACTTTCAAAATGCAACAACTGCAGTTTAGTTACCCAATTTAATACTAGTGACCTAGCTATTTAAATGCATGGCCCCTCCTTCCTCCTGCAGATAGACGAATTTAAATACATCCATTTAACAATAGTGACCTGCGAGTAATGAGATTAATGCTGTAAAGATGGCGCCGTGGCAAGAGTTCTGGTGTGTGCCGTCTGGAACACGATGGGTAGTCTTTGCACATATTTCCAACGTGGTTTTACTGCAAGTGGCAGAACATGAATCTGAATTATGCACATTGCTCCTCTTATATCCCTCAGACAATAGAGATTGATGCCATTTAATATGCATTGCCCCTCAGTTAGCTCAAACACGTGTGAAAATGGAGCCTGCAGACCAAGCACGGGGCGAAAACTGACGCCTGCAGTCAAGTGCGTAGGGCAAAAACCAGCCGCCTGCAGCCTAGACTCCGGGATTAATCTGTCCGCGGTCGGCGCACTCACTGTACTCACATGCCAGGAGACTTGGGAAAAGCAACGGGACAACGCGGCACCGCCAATCGGAGGCAGGGACATGCACGGCACCGCCAGACCGTCTGCGCGCGGCAGCAGACCACGAGGAACGAGCAGCACAGAACCTGCAGAGGGGCCCCGCGGAGGGGCCCCGCGGATCAGCCCACAGAGGAGGAAAGCAGTGGAGACACGCGAACCATAGCAGGTGCAGGGACGCGAAGGGGGAGCAGACCACGAGCAGCCAGACTGAGGACAGCCGGGCCACGCGCACGAGCAACACGTGAGCAGAAGCGACCCCTCCAGAACAACGCAACATTTGCGAACAGGTGCGTTAGCGACATGCACCTTGCAGGCTTCAGAAGTTTGCAAACTTCAGAAGGCCGGGAAAGTGGGCGTCTCCGGCTTTTAACTTGCTGTCCTGGTGGTTATTGGTGGATTAGATGTGGGCGTTTTGCTGGTGTAATGAGTAGAGGATGAGCAGGCTTGTAGATCTGGCAGCAGTGGCCGGGTCTACCACAGTGAACTTTCGCGAAGAGCTCCATGACACGTTTTAATTCTCTCTGAGGAGGGCGGTGCTTTCCAAGAATTTGGGAATATCCTCCTTTAATTTCAATGTTGCTAACTTATATTGAGTGAGTAACTGTGTCAAAATAATTTCCCTTGTCCATTTAAATTGAATAAATGCATTTTAATAATTGTTCATGATACATATCAGACAAACAGAACAGGTTTGTTGGTTGTTTGTAAGTTTGGTCCTGTTTGACGACACAGAGATCCTTAAAGTCCTGAGTGTAGCTCTTGAATCGTTTTCTGGAAAAAAACAGCCACATTTTATCTCCAATGCTGTCAACGAAGAAAGAAGGTTTTTGCCCAAAATCTCACAATATGGCCCTACTTTACTTTCCCTTAAACAAATGAGTCGCCCTTGTCCCTTTGCAGAAGAGTGGCCTTGCAATTCTTTTGATAAATCAACTGGTTAATAATAATAATAATAATAATAATCAATTGGTTTTATACAGTGCTTTGCAGGACACTCAAAGTCTCTTCACATGTCATTCTCCAAAATCACTCCATACACAGTAGTAATAAACTACTACTGTAGCCACAGCTGCCCTGGGGCACACTGACAGAGGAGAGGCAACCAGTCTGTGCCATCGGCCCCTCCCACCACCACCAACCATTCACACACAGACCAGACTCTAATGTTGGTGAAGTGTCTTAGGCCTAAGGACACAACCACAGTTTGGCACTTTAAAGCTGCAGCTGCCCCACTGTGGCACCTGGTGTTTCCACAGGTCTCCCATCACAGCACTAACCAGGCCCTTCACAGCTTCAGAGGTCTGACGGGATCTGCTTTAACCTGCAGGTATATTTGTTTTGATAAGTTGAATATATATTTTCTTTTTTTATTCTATTTAACCAAAACAAAGCTGATCCCACTTAATAATAATTCCATGTCATTCTGTCGTAATCAAACCTCTGGAGACATTAAAACTATAAAACTATCTATGATTATGATTATTATATTAACTTATTACAGCCCTAACACAGTTATCCAGTGGGGCAAAAAAGTATTTAGTCAGCCACCGATTGTGCAAGTTCTCCCACTTAAAATAATGACAGGTCTGTAATTTTCATAATAGGTTCACTTTCAAAGATGTGAGGCAGGCCTCCTCTCTGACAATGTTTAAAACCAGGTTCTGTTTAGCTGTGCATACAACCGAGGGATTTTATATTTTTATCTTTCTTTTTAATGTTCTGTGATTATTTAGGATTTTAATGCTTTCTTATTTTGTTCAGCACTTTGAGTTGCCTTGTGTATGAATTGTGCTATACAAATAAATTTGACTTGCCTTACACTTTAACTGTGAGAGACAGAATGTGCAAAAAAAAATCCAGGAATTCACATTTATTTGTAAATGATGGTAGAAAATAAGTATTTGGTCATTTCAAACAAGGAAGATCTCTGGCTCTCACAGACCTATAACTTCTTCTTTAAGAAGATCTTCTGTCCTCCACTCGTTACCTGTATTATTGGCACCTGTTTGAACTCATCTGTATAAAAGACACCTGTCCACAGCCTCAAACAGTCAGACTTCAAACTCCACTATGGCCAAGACCAAAGAGCTGTCGAAGGACACCAGGAAAAGAATTGTAGACCTGCACCAGACTGGGAAGAGTGAATCTACAATAGGCAAGCAGCTTGTTGTGAACAAATAAACTGTGGGAGCAATTATCAGAAAATGGAAGACATACAAGACCACTGATAATCTCCCTCCATCTGGGGCTCCACGCAAGATCTCATCCCGTGGGGTCAAAATGATCATGAGAACTGTGATCAAAAATCCCAGAACCACACGGGGGGACCTGGTGAATGACCTGCAGAGAGCTGGAACCAAAGTAACAAAGGTTACCATCAGTAACACACTACGACGACAGGGAATCCCATCCTGCAGTGCCAGACGTGTCTCCCTGCTGAAGCCAGTGCATGTCCAGGCCCGTCTGAAGTTTTCCAGAGAGCACATGGATGATACAGCAGAGGATTGGGAGAATGTCATGTGGTCAGATGAAACCAAAGTAGAACTGTTTGGTATAAACTCAACTCGTCGTGTTTGGAGGAAGAAGAATACTGAGTTGCATCCCAAGAACACCATACCTACTGTGAAGCATGGGGGTGGAAACGTCATGCTTTGGGGCTGTTTTTCTGCTAAGGAGACAGGACGACTGATCCGTGTTAAGGAAAGAATGAATGAGGCCATGTATCGTGAGATTTTGAGCCAAAACCTCCTTCCATCAGTGAGAGCTTTGAAGATGAAACGTGGCTGGGTCTTCCAACCTGATAATGATCCCAAACACACCGCCCGGACAACGAAGGAGTGGCTCCGTAAGAAACATTTGAAAGTCCTGGAGTGGCCTAGCCAGTCTCCAGACCTCAACCCCATTGAAAATCTGTGGCGGGAGTTGAAAGTCCGTGTTGCTCGGCGACAGTCCCAAAACATCACTGCTCTTGAGAAGATCTGCATGGAGGAATGGGCCAAAATACCAGCTACTGTGTGTGCAAACCTGGTAAAGACCCATAGTAATCGTTTGACCTCTGTTATTGCCAACAAAGGTTATATTACAAAGTATTGAGTTGAATTTTTTGTTATTGACCAAATACTTATTTTCCACCATAATTTACAAATACATTCTTTAAAAATCCTACAATGTGAATTCCTGGATTTTTTTTCACATTCTGTCTCTCACAGTTGAAGTGTACCTATGATGAAAATTACAGACCTCTGTCATTATTTTAAGTGGGAGAACTTGCACAATTTGTGGCTGACTAAATACTTTTATGCCCCACCGTATGTACATTATTTAAATTCCTATCAACAAAACTATATTTACATTTAGAATAAAAGCTGAATAGAAAGTTCCAGAGAGACATGTGTTCTTTTAGGTTCATTTAGACCGAAAACTGTACAGTCAGCATCAGTGAGATTTATTTTTATTATTCACAACAAATATTATAATAAAATATGTCTTTATATTGAAGGTCGTTTTTCTATTTGACGTAAACAATATACAAAATAAACTTAGAAAAAAACCCCTTAAAATTACTGAGAGCTGTGAATTTTCTTTGAGCTGATAATAATTTTTATCTTACATTCAATGCCTGTAACAGTTGACCTCTCACTGACCGTATGTGAATCAACTGCTCCCTCTAGTGGCCACAAGTAGGAACTCCACCTCAAATTCTACTATTAGGAATAAGTCATAATGTTGTTTTTTTTTAAAGTGATGACTTACTTTAAGGTACAATTAATATGGAATCTCATCATGTTTGGACATTTTGAACCACCTCCGTCTGGGGACCTAGATATGAACAGCGCAGGTTAATGGAAATGGTTTTCATAGACATAAAAATATTCAAAAGATTGGCAGAACTGCATTTTTTGGGGTAAAGTTTGGAGTTGATGATTCTTCTGACATAGCAATTCTTTTTTTTCTTTGTGTGTAGGAGCAAATCTATTTAGTTTAGTTTAGTTTATTCCAGTCATTTATGTTCATTCAGAGAGAAACCACAGACGGGGCCTGCAAGTATAAAATTGCTTGTTTCTTTTTTAGTGTGTTTTTTACATGAACAATGTGTTTTGACAAATGAATCATATTGGACCTACGTTTGGATATTCTTTTCTGGTAGATTTATATGAAAGAAAAAAAAAACTTCTTGGCCAATTATAGTAGTTTTGGTTTTAATTAGTTTTAATGTCTGATTTAAATGCTCTATTTGGAATAGTTAAATTCTGGTGATACGTGCTCGTCAAATAAGACCAGAAAGTTTAGTTCAAAAAGTGGAGAGATTGGCTCTTTCCTAAAATCTGTGAAAATCCTCCTATATCCTACTAGAGCAGAGAAAATTTTCCGAACCAAGTGGCTACTCCACCTTTTGACCCGTCCTGCTCCACCCAGAGGCTACTCCACCTCTGCTGCTGTGACCCGTCCTGCTCCACCCAGAGGCTACTCCACCTCTGCTGCTGTGACCTGAAGGGCTGTTGCTGATTATTAAACTATTGTGATACAGGCCTCCTCTCTGACAATGTTTAAAACCAGGTTAAAAACAGTTCTGTTTAGCTGTGCATACAACTGAGGGATTGTATACAGTATTTGTATCTTTCTTTTTAATGTTCTGTGATTATTTATGCTTTCTTATTTTGTTCAGCACTTTGAGTTGCCTTGTGTATGAATTGTGCTATACAAATAAACTTGCCTTGCCTTGTTATCTTTTTAGAAAGATCAATTTTATTTTTTATTTTTGTTGCTACTGGACACCTGAATTTCTCCTACAGGATCAATAAAGTATCTATCTGTCTATCTATCTCTCTATATGCCTTTATGTTGTTTATTTTCTCGATAAATAATGATAAATAACATTGGTTCATTGTGTATTTGGGGCTGTGGGATGGACTGTGATGGTACGAGGTCAGATGTGGAATCTTATTCAATCACCAGCAGGAAGTCCAGTTGTCTTCATGTTACGCAACACAGCGCCTGATAAAGAAGAGAGACTGAGGCTCTGGCTATTTAAACTTCACATACATGTAGCTTATGCAACATATTTACAAGCAACATGCACACGCCAAATAAAACCAGGGCGCTGTCTCCATGAAAGGCGTTTCTGGAGTGAGCAGAGTGAGTCTTATCATGGAGACTGAGCAGTGAAAGTACAGCCTGTCAGCGGCCGGAGGTGGCACAACAGCTCCAATAAACAAGGGGAAAGATTATTAGACATGGAACTATTGGGAATGTTGGTCTTAGTCACATTAGGAGTTTAGTTTGGTGCAGCTGCCCCCACTCTCTGGAACTCACTCCCACCTCACATCAGTAACTCAGACTCACTACAGAACTTCAAATCACTTCTCAAAACTCACCTGTTCAAAACTGCCTAGACTTAACTGTTTATTTTTAGCTTTTATTTTTGTTTCTTATTTTTCTACTGTAAAGCGTCTTTGAGTGTCCAAAAAAGCGCTATATAAGTACGATGTATTATTATCATTATTATTCAGCCGGTCACAATGTAAGTAAGTAAGTAAGTACACTGCAAAAAAGGATAAAAGATAAGGTAATAAATACTTGAATCAAGTGGTTTTATCTTACTTTGCGCACACGTTGACAGTCTAAAAACAAGATTTGCCTTTGGGACATGCAGAAATGTCTTGTTTTAAATAGATACAATACAATTCAAGAAATGTCTCCCTTGGATTGAGACAAAAATCGCGACAGCACTTGAAAAAACACCCAATGGCCTGTTCCATTGGCAAATCTTGTTTTAAGAAAGTCAAAATATGCTCAAATTAAGATGTATTAAGATACTTGTTAACTTATATTTTGTCACTTTTTGCAGTGTAAGTAAAGTTTATTCGTAAAGCGCCTTTCACAGACCAGGATCGCAAAGCACTTCACGCTTAATGATGCAATCAGTGATTTTTTTCCAAACGCATTTTTTTTTTTATATTGTGAGAAAACGTTCCTAAACCCTAAAATAAGTCAAGTTATCATGTGTTTTCAAATAGTAATGGAATGGACCAGATGCCTATACAAAATATTTTGGAGCGGACCGACAAAAATGGGATTCGTTCATCCCCAACGAACCAACGTTTACCCCCTTCACCCTCTTCCAGTTTCTCTCGAGTGCACCTAGGTTATCGGATTTTGGTGCTAAAATCTCTTACTGCATCTTTAAAACATACAGATAAAAACAAAGAAACAATAACTACTACTACTATATTTAATGAGTGTAATAAGTTTATTTTGGTCACTTTTACCTAAATTGTTTCAGAGCAGTAGAAACAGGAGAAAGTCCGATAAGGAGTAGGCTGAAGCTAATGCTAATTTAGCCTGCCCTATACTGCCATTATACCTGCAATTGAAGAATGACACTATACATTTCAGGCTTCGATGTTATATTACATTCATCCGTTTTCTTCCCCTTCATCCATTACTGTGTCGGGGGTGGCAGTCAGAGTTACACCCAAAGAGCACCAGCCCCTCCCTGATCCTGCTGCAGGAGCTGAGTCCACAGGAGGTCAATATCTTTGTAGTAGTGTCAAAATGACTGCCACATTCGCAGTATATTTTCATCTGCAGAGAGTTGAATATGTTGGTTCACTTTGGGCCTTTACATTTTAAAGACTATTTTAATCCTACATTACATGGAAACCAATCCATCACGACCAAGTTCAACTGAAAATAATAAATCTTTGCTGAGGGATTTATGTTATAAGTATATTTCTCTGTGTCATTTTTGCAGTTGCTCCAAATTAAATAACACATTAACAATAATAAATGTGACCTCTTTAATAATATTTACCTCTCCATGTCAATGTGCCATTTTGAAATACAATAGTAAGTCATCTTTATTTGTATAACGCATTTTTAGAAACCTTACAATGTTCAGAGTTCAGATATTTTTAATTCTCCACACGGTGATAACGCCGAACACACCCAAGCCACCCATCAACACCATCTACTCAACACATCGGTAGAGAAGGGACTAAAAGTTTTCTCAATGCGATAAATTCTGATTTCTATAGCCTCTGAAATACCTAATATTTGCCTGCCTTGTCCCAACGGAAAATCTGTAAAAATATATTTGCATACTTTATATTTGATCATTTTCTGCAGTAAATGAAATGAATTGGTAGATATGTTTCCATCCTGGGGAAAATACCACATACATTGAATCACGTCTAGACTTTTTCCCGACTCTGGTTTGGAATGATTGATAATAAAAATACTGTAAACCCTCTCACCCCGCACTCCCAGACTGCTTCTGTTTTATTGTCTGTGTGGATGTATTTTTAACATTGGTTCTATAGTCACAGTCGGACATGTTTGAGCTTTGTGCGTTGGCATGAGGCGGTCATCGGGATGGTATGGTGTCTCCTTTACAGACTCAGATGCCATTTCGGGGGAAGCCCTGGATCCGGGGCTCTTCTCTGTCGCTGCCCAGAACATGCAGACGGTACATTTATACACCGTTTAACATGACTATTGGCAACTGTCATGAGGCAACAACGGCCAAATGTATTCCTTATAATGTTACTGTCTTTCTTATTATTATCACTTTTCAAACACCAGGTCACAAAGCACTTTATTGTTTTGCATTATGTATTTTTTTCTGTATTATTATTTCACTAAATTCACAATTATTAAAATACACTGCAGTAGTAAGTAAGTACGTTTTATTTATTTAGCGCCTTTCACAGATTAGAATCACAAAGCGGTTTAAAATTGGGAGAGTGGGGTCACCAGTACAGGAGGCACGTGCCAGACCTATTGTCATGTTTTTAGTGGTAGGGGAAACTGGAGCACCCGGAGGAAACTTACATGGACACGGGGAGAACATCCGACTGGGATTCGAACCCAGCGAGAGTGCATCACTGAAAAGAATAAGAATGACATTACGCTTATTTTTTAATGGCAGGTTTTACTGAGGTGAGTTTATTTTTTTTTAAATCTTGTTTTAACAATTTTTTCTTATTTCCAAACAACTTTTCTTGTTAGATAAAATAAGTTTGTGATGCAATATTATAAGAAATAAGTAAATAATACTATGTAATGTATGTTTTAAGATCGGAATTAATCATTTGGTCACGGTGGCTGAGTGGATAGCACTCTCGTTTCTCAGCAAGAAGGTTCTGGGTTCGAATCCCGGTCAGAACAGGGCCTTTCTAAGTGAAGTTTGCATGTTCTCCCCGTGTCTGTGCAGGTTTCCTCTGGGTACTCCGGTTTCCCCTACCACTAAGAACATGTGCAATAGTTCAGGGTGAATTAATGAGGGTGTTTTTGTGAGTGCGAATGTGGGGCAACGGATGCACAGTCCAAGGCTACAATCCGGAGAGTTCAACATATCTGTCCCAACCACAATAAAAACTATAAATAAATACATTTGGGGCTAGTATTATTTTCTTCTTTTCAGAAATCTTGTCAAGTCATATTTTCTTGTTCTACTACCAGATCATTTTTATTATTTTAAACAGTATTTTACTTATTCTCATATATTTTTTACAAGTTTTTTTTTTTTTCCAGTGTACCATTTGTTAGTGATGGAGTCATTCTTTATTAATCTCTTGCTCCACATTTCAGTATTAGATGCTGTGGTTTAAATGTGTCTCTGTCTATTTGTGTTCCTCCGTTGTGCCGGTGTGGTTCAAACCATTGTTACAGTGAACAGATTACAATAGACCAGAGTATTTTTGTCTGTGTGATCTGCTGAGTAACTATCTGTGAGGAACTCTGTCGGCTTCACACGGCTCCATTACGACGCTCCGGTTTTAAATCTCAACCTCCCTGAGACCGGGGACAGTTAAACCCCCACTGCCCCGAGGACTAGACTGGACCATAGACTGTATAAAGACTGGATCATAGTTAGCCTGGCCTTAGCCATCCATACTCTCCGGTTAATAATCATTTCACTGCATGTAACATCTTGGTCTGGTCCCTGTGTTTGCGATTACAATCGGTTGAGCGCGCGCGGGAGACTGGTCTTGTTGTTAGTTGTGGGTGACATCAAAAGTTTGCGTCGAACGGGCTGGGTGTAGTTTGGCAAGGGCGAAGAATGCAATAGTAAAGTAATCCGGCCTGGTTCAATCAAGAAATTGAAGCCAGAGCAGGAGGAATGTTTAGCAAATGTAATTGCTGGAAAAGATTGTGGCGGTACTCCCGACGGGCTCCGTTAGCAGCAAAGCAGATGGCTAAAGCTAAGCTAAATGCTAACTGCTAACGACTCACTCTGGCTCATTACATACGTCACAGTAAACTCAGATCTAATCGTTTCAATCTGTAAAAAGAGTTAACCCCTCCCACCTGTTGACAAAGTCAATGGAGCAAATCCAGATCTTAGTACAAAGTGAAATTAGTACGATGGTATGGTAAGACCAGGCTAGATCTTAGACTGTATAAAGACTGGACCATAGACTGTATAAAGACTGGACTGGTCCGAACAATGTGCTTACACTTTGCCTCTGGATAGTTCCTGATGTACTTATTTTCTTGTATAAACACTCCAGGGTTATAGAGAATTGGGCTGAACATCTTAAACTATTTGCTACTGACAACATCCACATTTTTGTAATCACAAATGACTTTGTAGTCTTACTATCACCAAGACTAGACGTACTATCACCAACAGAGAGTAAATATAATAGCTTAGGATTGTCTCCTTATACAGTATTCCTACAAACATATTAAAATGTTTTATAATCCATTTTAATGTATTAATGCATATTTAGCTAAAGGTAATTATACAATTATAATAGGCATTTATTTTTCAAATATTATTTTTCCTAAATCCTGCATCTGGGGATGTTCTTTAGGGGTCGTTCACTGGTGGGTTTCATACTATTATTTACTCACAAGCGCAACTTGAATATTTTGTTCAAAATGTAGGATGTGGGGTTGGAAATCCCTATATGGCAACAGCCCTAATTTATTTTTTCTTCTCCTACAATGTTCTTCATTATGACATTTTAAAGACATAATGGACATACAGTTTATACCTTAAAATCTTGTTTCACCCACTGATTTCCTTGAGAATAAGGCTTTAAGCATATGCAATAAAAATGTATCTTAAAGATATAAGAAAGATACATTTATCAAGTTCTTGTAATGTGCACTGTAAAATGAGACATTATGAGATTCCAAGCCATTGAAAGAAAACATGTTGTTTAGAGCCGTTGTCCTCGTGCCTGTGTGGGCGAACAGGGTGACAGCTGCCTCTCGCCCTGGGACAGAGTGTGGGTCAGAGTGTGGGACATAGTGTGGGTCAGGTTTTTCCGGTGCTGACAGATTGCCTCGAGCCCAAAGGCGCTGGAGCAGTAACACCCACCTCCTCTAGATACCACTGTACCAGGACGTGTATGAGTCTGGACACGTCTCAGTCACAGTCACCAGTGTCAATAAAGACTGTGAGTGAGGCTTGCTGACTCACAAAACCAAAAATAATAATGACATTGTAGTCTTTAGTAGTTTTTAAGTTCATCTCTCCATCTTAACACTGGCTCTTGGTGCAACAGTCAAAGAAGAGAGGTAGAGAGGTAAAGAATAGAGTAAGGCATAATAAAAATCAGCATACACTTCTGAGGTATAAAAAAATATAATTAAAATTATTACAATTACAATTACAGTTTAATTTAATTTATCTCTGTTTTGCTCTTCAAAAGCACAAGCACATGTTAACTCTGTAATAAACTCCATCTAACTAGTCCTTCAATTTAAACAATGGATTAGGAAATGGAGGTGACGCTAAATCCAAATGGGACCATTTATGAATGACATCTTGTGTATTTATACAGGGATCAAGTAAACTAAAACCTAAAATCTACTTCTACTCATCCGCGGTGGAAAAAAGCTGTTGATTACATCCTTGTTTGGACCCGTGGCATATGGCAGTCCAGTGTTTGGCTCTCGGTCTGATGTTTTGTATCACCAGTGTTGTTCTCTGTTCGACACTTGCTCTGGATATGTAGCTGTAAATAGCAGCTCTCTTTAAACCACATTGGAACACATTGTCACTTGTGGTGGTGAGATTAATGACAAACCGTTCTGGAAAAATCTGGAAGAGCCTTTGTTTACTTCAAAAACTTTTCATCTCATAATGTTTCTTTAAAGTCCCACATGGTTGCATTCTCGGCCCACTTTTGTTGACACTCACTTGTACCTGTCTATACCTTTGGAAGATCTAAAGCCTTTGCCTAATCATCACATTACTCTATGCTACTTTTTCCCCCCTCTGTCTAAACATGTCTCAGTATTGGGAGTCTGTGTCAATTGTGAAATGCTTTGAATGTCTTTGTATTTGTTTATGAGAGAGACCTGACATTTGACATGGTTTAGACATGAGTCCTGTGCCCCATGTCTTTAACATTGCTCCAACGTTTTTTATGTCGGTCATGCCCTCGCATATAGTCCCACCTGTCATGCTGGGCTGCAAAACAAAAGTTTGCCAAACAGAATCTTCACAAATTCATCATATCTTTTTTCTTAGAGAGAATCTACCGTGATGTCTCAGAGAGGATGGTTTTGCATTTTATGTGTTTGTGTTAGTTTTGATGGTGTTATATTTCAGACTGGCATTGTTGGGATTCTGACACCTGCTGAAGTGCTTTCAAAGTATCTCGAATGTCGCATAGCAATCCTCTCCAGCATCTCCAACTAACTCCCATCTATCCCCAACTGTACACTCGAGCCCCAGCTCTTATCACTGCCACTCAGACCCTGACGTCCACAGGGGGCTGCACTTTCATTTGGAGGACAGCTATTTGCTATTCTTGAAACTAAACAGCGTTGTGCTGCAATGACGGAGGAGAGGGCTTTGTGACTACTGCCTATGGATTGGTCTAAGAAGATGCTTCTTGTTTTGGAATTGGTCTAGCTTGCGTGAATAGACCTCATCAATCAACCTAATTTTGCTTTCACGCAACTATGAGTTCCAGCTTGATAAACTCTTTGGCAAAGGTGTATGACCCAAACCCGTTGCAGAAGTTTGGGGCAAGGAAGCTGTCTCTTAGCAGCTCTGACAAGCCCCAAGCCCCTGCTCCTTCTGCGTCTTCATCCCCTGTTTTGAATGACCCGCTGCGCTGTGTGGAAAGCCGCATGGACTCCTTAAGTTCTCAGATGGAACGTCTCCTCAACATGCAGCAAACCGTCCTGATCAGGCTTGATGACTTGTCCCAGGACGTGCAGGGAATGGGCCGGGACTTGGCTCTGATGAGGGATGACAAGGGGGGCAAGGTTGGGAGTCGCCGCAGCTCGGGGGTGGAGGCGGCGTACCATGAACTGCGCATAGCCGTGGAGAGGACTGGGGACAGGGTGGACAGCCAGGGCCAAAGGCTGGAGACCGTGGAGACGATTGTAGAGGGGACGCACCAGGTCATCAGCTACATCGGGGAAGTGGTCAAGAGCTCCCGGCTGGTGGAGCTGCTCTTTAAACAGCCGAGGAGAGGGGGCAAGAGGAAGGTGAGTGACGGGAGCCCACTGCCGTTTGCCTTATGAGTTGGAGTTAGCATAGCATAGTGATGAAGTTCTAAATATCCATCCATCCATCCATCCATTTTCTACCCTTTAATCCATTTCTGGGTCAGGGGGGGTGGCAGTAAGAGATGCCATCCAAGTCTCATAGCACCAGCCCCTCACTGACCCTCTGCAGGTGGTGAGTCCACAGGAGGACGGCTGCTCTGTCAATGTGAGCATAGCCTTGATCTTTCAGTGGGGAGGCTTTGGGCAAAGTGGGGTTAAGTGTCTTGCCCAAGGACACAACGACAGCAGTCATCAGTGGGAGTTGGTGGAGAGGTGGGAATTGAACCCATGACCTTCTGGCCGTAAGGCCAATGCTCTACCAACTGAGCTACTGTCGCCCTTTTGTTTCAAGTTCTAAATAATGTAGGATTTTAATCTCCAAAGTAATATGTTGAACCCCACATCTCATTTGCTTGACAGAAAGAGTCTTGTAAGAGTTAAAGGTTGTGCACGGATCAGACCACAACATCCATCTTCATCTCATTAGAAAGTTCTTTTGCTTGTTGAGAGCTGATTGGCTGAGTGAGGATGGTTCTCGCTTGTTAACTTTTCTGCTTGACAGATCTGATTGGAAGATTTGGTCAAAAGGTTCAAGTTCAAGTTTTGGTTTGAAAATTCGGTATCCAAGAGAGTAAGTAAGTAAGTAGTAAGTTTTTATTTATATACCGCCTTTTCACTGCAGATCTGAGTCTCAAAGCGGTTTAGCAGACCTTTTCACAATGGCGCAGTAGTTAGCACTCGTGATACACAGCAAGAAGGTCCTATGTTTGAATCCACCTCCAGACAGGGCCTTAATTGTACTATTACGACTACTACGACTACTACTACTACTACTACCACCACTACCACTACTACTAGAGCTTTAACCCTTAAAAGACGATGCCATCGCCGACGATGGCTGCGCGCATGTTTCACAAGTGATCAATTTACTTGCGAACGGTCAAAGGTAGCGACTGGAAGTACACATTCCAGCCTTGCCGGAACTAGCATCGGTTTGTCTGTGGGACGTACGGAGGATAAACTACGTGTGTATGAAAGTCAGTCCCCCAATCGGATCTTCGAGCGGTGCCCGGTGAGCCATAAAACGGTAAAAAAAATTATCACACAAAGACCGTCAGAGAGTAGGATGACTCACCTCAGCCTCTTAGGCAAACTGCTTGAGAAAGGGCATCAGGAGTACAGCGTTTTTGGCTTTTATAGTGGAATTTTGCAAAAAGTATAATAGTTACAGATTCAATTTTTTCCCCCATTAACCCCAAGACCCTAAAAAAGATTTCTATGCAGTCTAAAAAGCTGTTTATAGCATTTCATTGTGTTTTTTCAATATATTTTTGTGAAATTGATTTTCCGTTTCATTTTTTTCTTTGTCTTCATGATTCCATATTTTTGATATAATATATATGACAGCTCTAAAATATGAATATTCTAAAACCCCAGGTTGTACTGATAAAACAAAGTATACTGATTGACTCTGCATCAAAAGATTACATTTTTATGAGCAATTATACACAAAGAAAACAAGGCGAGGAAAGTTCCCCAAAATGACCCTAGACCTTAAAAATCATTGCTGTCAAGTCTGTCACAATTTATATAAAGTAGGCTTTATACATTATCCTCAAGAGGCAAATTGTCCTGAGTGTATATTAGTTCTTTATTTCCTAGTGCAGATAGATATAGGCTGCAATGTTAAGTGGTGATCCTTCTCAGTCTGGTCACCGTGTTCTGGGGTAAATATGACCGGACTTATCTTATCCATTAGTCTTTATCAGCTCAGACTTGGCCAGTGGCTACACGTGTTGATTTCGCTCCTTGTCCTTATATGCAACATTGTTCTTGACACATTGTGAATGCTTGACAACTTGTAGTGCTGTGTGCTGCGTGGGACCTATTTTTGTTTCACTTGCCTCTGACGTTATACAGAGGTTCCATTATCATTGTACTTTTTCCGTCTCACCATGGACGAAAATAGAGTTGTTTGCTCTTTTCAAATCCATTCCCCACACAAACTCGGGGTGCATCAATCTAACGTCATCATGTCCAATCCTGGTCTCTGGATGTACTCTGGATTAGAATGTGCTGAAACCAGTGTTTAAAAGCTCCATGAGCACGTGCGCTGACATGCTGCAATCTCACTCCGGGCCGGGGGGGTGTACCCGGAAAGAGAATTACCCAATGCTTTTGTATGGTGTCTTCTTTCCTCTTAAAAACGTCTTTACAGGATGGTCCAAAAGTTGCTCTTGGTCCAAAGCTACGTTCCAGATTCTGTCGATCCTGAAGGGAACATTTTTCTTTTTTTCGATCGGTCTAGTTTAGCCGCTGTGGACTTTTGAATGCACTCGTTAAATGAATGAGGCTAGTGCCGGTGTAACGCCGAGATACACTGCCTTGAAGAGATGCACTGCCTCAGCTGTTTATGATGTAATGCAAACCTGCGCATGCGCGTCTCACGGCAGCCGGAGCATATCAAGATGACGGACCGTGAATTTCTTTAAAAGTTAAAATACGAGCGAATTAAGACACCAATGTCACTTTTAATGCAATTTGAGGCAAGATGTTGATGGTTCCGTTTTGTCACATGTGGGTTTTAAGAGTCAAATTTTTGTGCAAAGTTCAGTTTAAGCAGTCAACTGCGCCTGTGAAACCACAAAGCTAATGTTTTCATAGCAGTCCGCGGCTGCTGACGTAGGCTGATGACTGGTCTGTCGGGTTGATAATGGAAAATGGGGAAAAAAATCGATCTAATTAAATATTTCGTTTGAACACACTATTGTTAATCATATTGAATACAGTACGATACATGTATTAAATTATATTAATTATTTCCATTATCAACCCGACAGACCAGTGTTAAGAGTGTAGAGTTGCCACAGACGCGTCATCAGCCTACGTCAGCAGCCGCGGACTGCTATGAAAACATTAGCTTTGTGGTTTCACAGGCGCAGTTGACTGCTTAAACTAAACTTTGCACATAAATTTGACTCTTAAAACCCACATGTGACAAAACGGAACCATCAACATCTCGCCTCAAATTGCATTAAAAGTGACATTCGTGTCTTATTTCGTTCGTATTTTAACTTTTAAAGAAATTCACGGTCCGCCATCTTGGTATGCTTTGGCTGCCGTGAGACGCGCATGCGCAGGTTTGCATTACATCATAAACAGCTGAGGCAGTGCATCTCTTCAAGGCAGTGTATCTCGGCGTTACACCTGTAAAGGCACAGAAGGCAAAAGTGGTGGCACATTAGTTTCAGCGGCTTAGATAGGTGTGACTATTACTGTTGATAATTACAGTCAATGGTTGTAACTTCTGAACATTTATGGATGCCGAGTATCAAATGTACTGATATCGCAGAACTGACGCTTGCGCCAAATGTTACCACAAAACATTTATGATTATGCCATATTTACTTACTGAATTTTCACAAAGCAGTAGTTTAGTAATCAATCTTTTTTCTCTTTGTTGCAAAGGTAAAAGATGCCAAGTCGAAAGAGGAGAAAGACAAAGCCAAAGTGAACGTGAAGGGCGCAAAAGTTCAGAAGAAGAGGAAACCCCTCGACAGATCCGGTACTTTTTTATTTGATTGATACTTTTGTTGTCTAAACTCTCGGTCTTTGAACTCCCAACCCCTACTATGATCCATGATTACTATGAAATTATTATGAAAAAATATATGAGAGTCTTAAAGTGTCACAGGCTCTCAATGAAGCCTGGCGCTGCTACTGCTATTACTACTTCTTCTGTTACTACTACAACCACAACTACTTCTACTACTACTACTACCACTACTGCTAGTGCTATTTCTACTGCTACTTCTAGTGCTGCCACTACTTCTACTACTACTTCTGCTACTACTACTACTACTACTACTACTACTACTACTATTATTAATACGACAACAACAACTACTGCTACTACTACTACTACTACTTCTACTACTACTACTACTACTATTCCTACTACAATTATACTAGATACTGTATAATAATAGACTTTTGGTCAAAGAAAATCACTGACTTGGACAGTGACACATAAGCAGTTACTGTATTTGTAAATATTAACCAATATTCACATACATCAAAGAGTTTCCTGCCCTGGCTTACTCCAGTTTTTTGCCACTTTGGGCAGATTCTCAAATAGAAAGTCCTCTTCTAATTCGTCCTCTCGTTGCTTCAGACTGTATTGACTGACAGCATGTTCCTCCTACAGATTCCTCCACCTCGAATGAACCAGTTCTACCTGAAAATGTGGAGAATCTGAACCGGCAGAACGAGACCCAACGGGACGATGAGCAGAAGTTGATCCTCACTGCTACAGACGCGGCCCCCGCCCCGGCCCCCGTCCCGTCAGAAGAGAAACGGAAAAGCCGAGAGAAAGAGAAAGAGGAAGAGGAGTCTGCACTTGAGTCTGAGGCTGGGGAGGAGAAACTCAAACAGAAAACGCAGGGTCTCTCTCAGCAGGATCATGCAGCAAAGGATGATGGGAAATCTGAAGAAGACATTCCGGCTCAGATCTGCACCACCACTGCACCGGCGTCCCCAGAAAGGTGCTCAATTATGGCTTTACTTTCTATAATTCTAGAATGGAAAGAAATGGAAGAAAGAACATAGAATTGATTTACTGGTTATATCAAGAAATGAATTTGGAGGCATGAAGGCAAGGCAACTTTATTTGTATAGCACAATTCATTCACAAGACAACTCAAAAAAAGACAGAGACAATCACACAAGGCATTTAAATAATAAATGAATATTCACAGTACATGAAAAAGAAGAGCCCTGTCTCACATATTCAGGAAGATTGTTCTAGATTTTAGTTGCATGAATCTCAAATACGCAGCACAAAGTCAAAATTGGTGAAATTTGGCAAAATGTATCTTAATTTGACCACATTTTGACCGCCTTAAAAAAAGATTGACCAATGGGACAGAAATCCTGGTTTCAGTCCTTATTTTGTTGTGAGACCTTTTGTAGTTCTGCGGCCACATGATACTTTACCAGTGAGATTAGCTTGACGCGGGGAGTTCTAGCAACCCGAATCACGGACATTCTGATTGGTAAAACGATGGAGGGTGGTGTAATGTTTTGATAAAACAATAAAAATGGATCTGGGTTCGTTAGCTTCTTTCTTAAGCTTTTGCATGTGTTCAAGTCGTTCTTGACTCTGTTTCCACATTAGAGTGCCCCCTTGTGGTGTAGCTGCACACTATCAGCACAGAAAGATTAAGAGGCTGTAAAAGTAATTTTGAAAATCGAATATCGCTGATCTACTGTTATCAGTTAAAGAAGTATTGGAAACGAGCATGGTTTAATAATGCCTTTTAGAAAGATTAGGGTCATTTATTGATGACTTGACACGAAAATCTTACATCTTGCTACTTTAATTCAACTTTTTTAACAACTTCAAACATCTCCAAACAGTAATGAAGATGTCGGTGATGGGGCCTCGAGTAGCAAGAGGCGTGGCACAGAGGACGACCTGGTGAAGGACGATTTAAAGAAGAGCCGAGTTGAAGACCACAACCAGGTGGAAGCAAGTGAAGAACCAGAGCAGCAGGCTTCCTCGTCCGAACAAGACAAATCAGAAACAGAGGAGGACAAAACAGAAGAGGAGAAAGAAAAAGACTTTAACATTGGTAACACTATACTTCCACATATATCA
The DNA here is from genome assembly GCA_964034765.1 of Knipowitschia caucasica. Lineage (NCBI taxonomy): Eukaryota > Metazoa > Chordata > Actinopteri > Gobiiformes > Gobiidae > Knipowitschia > Knipowitschia caucasica. The sequence continues at coordinate 22,506,232 of OZ035824.1, forward strand.
TTTCAATTCCACTACAAGGAATGAATCCAGAACTTGATGCCTCATAATTAAGTGAAATCAATTTATTTTTACTGTCCCATACGACCCACTTGGTAATGCAATTCCTTATGTTTTTTTTGGTAAGTTTGCAAGAGAATTCACAAAGTCATTGCTAGATATTTATACAATTCTCAAATAAGGAACAAATTATTACATTATGAAGGGTTAAGGTTAGGGTTCATTTTGGAGGTCTGTGCTCTACGAAGCATTTTCTTGTTTGTTATTGTTTGTTTACAAGTCTGTTTATTGGCTCCAGTCTTGAATAGCGTCTATCGTGCCGTCTGGTGACTCTGGTCGTTTAACTTTAACTTCTGAAAAGGATCAAATGTCAAAACATGTCTGCCAGAGCGTCGCTAACATGTCACAGCTGGCACATTATGAAGCACCAGCATCGCGATATTTTTATCCTCCTTGTTTCTGGGGAAGAAGTTCATTGCTCAAGTTAAGTCATTGATTTTCATCTTTATTTATCGTATTCTACTGTATTTCTGACAGATTTTAGTCCACCCCCATCAGCTCCTTTTGACCACCGCATTGTGACACCGAAGCCACACCAAATTGCCACTTACTACACAATCAACAGAGAGGAGGTGCTCGGGGGGTGAGTACACAAACTGTTGAATATTTTCCATTCCTTTGTTTTACATGAATGAACTTATCAATTATTTTTAAAGACCTCCCTCTCGTCCTGAAATGGCTCTGATGTAACAGAGCAGGGCTAAATCCTGCCTCTCAAAGTGAGATTACAGCTCTGCACGCAAGTGCATTGCTCAAATGGTTCACACAATGACACACAAACAGTATTCATTTCATCGTAGCCAGAAGGAGATAATTATTATCACTATATCACTATGGGAAAGTTGTCCCTTTACAAAACAGTTTTTTCCCCAGGAGTGGTTTAAATCGAGTTACATGTCACTTGTAACAAAGAAAGAAAGAGTTTTTTTATGTTTATATGTTTTTTACCTGTTCTTTTTATTTTTATTTTTTTACTTTTCTTTCATTATTCTTAGCTATGGATCCTGTGTTGCATGTGAGTCCTTAATAAAAGTCTAAATAATAAATAATAATGGATCTATTTTTGTCGAAAATGTTAGATACTGGGCCTTAACCCAAACTCTTATGTCAATAGTGTTGGTCCCGTGCTCGGCCACATCATGTGTTTGCAGATGGAACCGTCGAGCTCCTGAGTACGTGTTATGATTTTAATTGTATAAAACATTGTTTGTTTTAGAGGTCGTTTTGGACAAGTGCACAAGTGCACCGAGAATTCCTCTGGTCTGACGTTGGCAGCAAAGATCATCAAAGCCAGAAGCCAAAAAGAGAAGGTAATGAAGCCGTCATTGAACACTGAATATACAACTGCCCGGGGCTGACTAATACACACCATTATGTCACACTCTAAGTCACAACTTTAGAAAGAGAAAGTTATAAAACTATTCATTCAATCTCATTCAAAAGGCAATTATCAAATTCCATCAACAAAATATTATTTGTTCAAACAACTGAATATAAAAATAGTTTTAGACTGCATGTTTTTTAATAGCTTAAAATAATTTAATTCAGGATTTTCTCTTTTTACATGTTTTTATTTTTCCTAAATGATTACATGTCTTAATCTTTTTAAAATAATTTAAAAGAATCTCCTGCATAAAAAGTTCTACACAATAAGCACAGCTGAAAAAGTAGTTCATGAGCAAAAGTATCAGCTTCCGTCTCAGCTTCCTCACCTGAGAAAACCAGAACCTCCATGTCCCACTTCTTTTCAGCACTTCTTTTGCTGAAAACGAGTGGGTGTGGCCTGAAAGGTTTTCCAATCTGTGCCCGAACAGTCACTGAGGCCTTCGCATTTGACCCTTGTGTTTTTATCATTTTTGGTTGTTTTTTTTGACAGGAAGTGGTGAGGAATGAGATCCAGGTAATGAACCAGCTCAACCATGCTAATCTCATCCAGCTGTACGCTGCGTTCGAGTCCCGCCATGACATCATCCTGGTCATGGAGTAGTAAGTGCTTCTCCTTATTAAGATTAAGAGATCCTTTATCCGTCCCACAGTGGGGAAATAAATCTTACAATAAATGGTTAAGACAAAAACATTTTTTCGAAAAAGGAAAAGATAAATGATTTATTTTCATCTTCAAAAATTAAAGCAACAACAGTGAAATTGTTTGAATTGAATGAGTAGAAAATGAGAAAATAACTCAATAATAAAAAACAAATGTTTTTGAAAGCAAATAAAGAACATAACATAAAAACAGTTTGAAGGAAGACGCTGAAGTCCATCTTGTTTTTTATTTATCACATGTTTTAAGAAAGGGGCGACATAAGAGTTTTTTCTTCTTTCTGCTGCTTCTTATTTGTGCGACAAGACGACAATTATTAGAAATGTAATTGTAATATGTGATGTTTTGTCATGTCCACAATTGGAATAAAAAAAGAAATGCGTAAATCAACATCAATAAAAAAGTAACTTAGTAAGTAAAAAAATAAAATAATAATAATAATAATTAAGTAAGTAATTAAATAAATATTTGATTTATACAATTGTCAATTTCTCTAATGTGAGATCAATAAAGTCTATCTGATCTTATCTCATCTTAAGTAAATAAATACATAAAAATAATAGAAAATAAATAAGTAAATAAAAAAGTAAAAAAAAATATATATAAATAAGTATGTAATAAGTAAGTAAATAATAATAAAATAATGAATAAATAAATGAATAAATAAATGAATAAGGACATGGATTAACGGTGTCTCGTCTCCAGTGTTGAAGGAGGAGAGCTGTTTGACAGAATCATCGATGAGAATTATAATCTCACTGAACTGGACACGGTGCTGTTCATCCGACAGATCTGTGAAGGTCTGCAGCACATGCACAAGATGTACATTCTGCACCTGGACCTCAAGGTACGGCTTCAATTTCAACTCTTCTTTCTCAACATCTTCATCTAAAAGTCTGTTTTGTTTTATTTTTTCAGCCAGAAAATATTCTTTGTGTTAGCAGAGTCACAAACAAAATCAAAATCATTGACTTTGGCCTCGCACGAAGGTATGGATTTATATCTGCTTTTCCTATAATTATATTAGTTAAGTGGCGATAGCTGCATGTGAAAGCCAGACACTGTCAGACTTCTGAAACTAAGCAGGGCGAGGCCTGGTTAGTACTGTGATGGGAGACCTCTGAGAACATCAGGTGCTACAGTGGGGCGGCTGTAAAGTGCCAAACTGTGGTTGTGTCCTTAGGCAAGACACTTCCCCCACATTAGAATGAGTCTGGTGTGTGTCTGAATGGTTGGTGGTGGTGGGAGGGTCCGATGGCACAGACTGGTTGCCTCTCCTCTGTCAGTGTGCCCCAGGGCAGCTGTGGCTACAGTAGTAGTTTATCACCACTGTGTTTAGAGTGAAAAGAACAATGACATGTGAAGTTACTTTGAGTGTCCAGAAAAGTGCTGTATAAAACCAATGTGTTATTATTATTATTATTATTATTAATTATTATTTTATACTAATGTACTATTTGTGACAGGTACAAGCCCAGAGAGAAGCTGAGGGTGAACTTTGGGACCCCTGAGTTTCTGGCGCCTGAAGTCATTAACTATGAGTTTGTTTCATTCCCGACTGATATGTGGAGTCTCGGCGTCATCACCTACATGCTGTGAGTAGAAACCTCAGATCATTTGTGTTTGATATTTGTAGAAGTTGCTCATAAAAACGAGAATAACTGACTGGAGATGGAATCCACCTCTAAACTGAAGAACTGGTATAGTCACAGCATATTGCCTGGAAAAGGGTTTTATACAGTGCGGCAGGGGAAGTGTGCACTTGGCCCGTGTCCAGTTACGTGTAAACATTGACTGAAATAAGTTAAGACATGGGTGTCAAAGTCAAGGCCCGGGGGCCAGAAATATTGGATTATTCATTTAATGTTCAGGATGTGTTTTCTCTTGGAAGGAAGCTTGTTTTTGAGCCTGTTGAAAAATGATTTAACTTGAAATGACTGACGAGGCATACAAATATATTGGATTATTGGATTATTAGTCCATTGTGTTAGGCCTTGGTTAGGTCTTGGTTCCATAGGTTTTATGCAACATTTAAATTTTTGAATATGTATTGAACCAGTCTCACCCTCGGCTTGTAGCAAATATGTTTTTTTGGCTTCTAATGTGTTTGACTTTGACATCCCTGAGTTAAGTCGAGGGAAAAGTTCAGCCAAAAGCAAGTTACTCAGTCCTGCCTTCGTCTGCTGTCCTGTGGAAAGTACATTACGCTTTATCCCTCCAGACTCAGTGGCTTATCTCCGTTCTTGGGCGACGATGACAATGAGACGCTGAACAATATCTTGGCGTGTCAGTGGAACTTCGAGGAAGAGGAGTTCACAGATGTCTCAGACGAGGCCAAAGACTTCATCACTCGTTTGTTGGTGAAAAGCAAGAGCTGGAGGATGAGTGCCACAGAGTCCCTCAAACATCCCTGGCTCTCCAACCCTGATCTGCACTTTAAACTCGACCAGAAGGTACGCCCCCAGCAGCAGTCTCATTCAGATGTGCCACCGTGAACATTTAACATTCTTCTTCTTTTTCATACAATAGAAAACAAAGTGCCACTCGACACACGCGCCTCCACCCGAGAGCTAGATGTAGATGGTGAGTTTTCAAAATCAATCATCTATTGCAGGAAGTGGAACTGATTTTAGTCAGAGGCCAATAAAAATACTTATTTCCTGGTGATAGAGTTTGAAGTTTGCATATTGGATTGTTATAGGCCAAAAAATTATAAACTATTTCTAATTGGATTTTGAGTTCAATCTATAGATTTGTTTGTTTTCTCTACAACGTGTATTTTGAAATAAGGAAAAACATACCAGGGTAGCTCAAAAATATACACTTGCTCCTGGTCTAGCCTACACGTGGGGCTCCTAGCCTACATGTGGGGCTCCTACCCTACACGTGGGGCTCCTAGCCTACATGTGGGGCTCCTAGCCTACATGTGGGGCTCCTAGCCTACATGTGGGGCTAGGAGAATGAGAGTCTGAAAAAGATAAACTGGTTAAAGCTAGGTTAGAAATAAATGACACGACTCTTGATCCTGTTTAACCTAAGGCATTTTCTATGTTTTCTCTTCCACATAGAACCACGATGAAGACCTCTGCATGTTTTTCACAATCTGGGCCACAAGGCCTAATACTGGACCAACGCTGCTTTACCCGTGTGCTACTGGAACCTCCTCTGTGCTCTGCAGTCTAGTGTTCAGCTCTGTAGTTCTGGCCGGCAGCACAACACTGAATACAATACACTTTTGGCTCAGTGATGTCACATATTAGAGACAAAACACTGGATCTGAAACAATAAACGCTCATTTCAGTCAAAACATAATTGTCTGCTTTAAACCGACACCTCATCATTGCATTTATTGCACTTTTTGACTTCACGCTCAAATAAGTTAAGACTGAATCTATTTGTGAATAATCTCTTTTGATTTCTTTATTTCTTGTCAAGTCTTATACATTGTAATTGTTTTTGCAATAGAAATGTTTTAGTAACCTGTTAATTAATTTATTTGTATATAACACACACCTCCTTCCCTAAATAAGGAGACCCTCTGACACTAGCATCCTCTTTATTCACTCTGACACCCTGTTCACCAGTAAATCATAATGTTAATAATATTTATGTTGATGTGTTTCTACTTCTACAATAACCCCATCATTGACTTTTGTTTTCCATTGTCGCCATGTGTGCCCTAAGTGCACCTGGCAGTTTGGAGCAGTGATTTCACCTTCCATGAAGGCATACGAACAACTTAGAACTACCTACACATGTGTCTTTGTTTCTTATTGCAGTAGAGATAGATGTTCATTCATTTACTGGTTTGGAACCAGACTGTACTTGAACTACAAAGGTTTTCTTCAGCAGGTTCGAACTTTTCTCACTGAGCACTGATCTGTTTGTGTTCAAACCTTCTGTAAACATCACTGTGTGAGATGTAATGTAACCACCATGTTCAAAAAAAATCTTTAAGAAATGTAATGTAACGTTTCAGTTTTATTTAAACAACACACAATTGTAGAATATTGAAATAAAAACTACACAACACCAATGTTTCGGTATCTTTGTTTTAACTTTTTAACTTTTGTTCTAAATGTCTTTTAAGGAATTAGCCAGTCACGTGGTTTTATGGCAGTATATTCTACACCAGCCAAACATGTCTATCCCACTATATTCCACCAACTTTCTCAAATTGTCCCAGTTTTCAATCAGAGTATCAGCGAAGGAAAGCAATATTCAACACCATTTTAGCTAATATGAATCTCAAAAGCAATGCTGGAAACATATGTTAAAAGTAAATCAATACATAGTTCCCACAGACCAATGAATGTCACATGACCTCCTCGGAGACGCCATCTTTGATGGCACGCTGCTGTGTTTGTGCATTCCATTAAACAGAAGAATGAGAATAAATGTAGATATTCAAACGCAAATTGGAAAAAAAGGGCAACTTTTGAGCAAATAATTGTATATTAATACAATGGCACCACAGTTTAACGTGCTACGGACATGTTTTACATATTTGATCAAATTATGCAGCAAAAATTAACAAGCAATGCAAACATTTCTCAAAAACTTTAGATTTAATACCAGTTGGAGCTCCATTTAATTATTTTAATTATATTAACAATTAATTTAATTAATGCTAATGCCACACGGACACTCTGGATTGCTGTTATTGTTTATTTCCGCGTTTTTGACCGTATGTTTTGGTGAATGGTGGGCAACTGATTTTTCCAGGCGTAAAGAGCAGTTTATTTTATGACACAGATCTTTTTACAGAAGCAATGCTGTTTGTGAACATTGTTTTAGCCCACCATAGAACTAGTATTATCTATTTAATACATTTACGTTGCCCTCGAGAACCTTGGACGCGACACCGATCCTCCTCATAATAAAGTAATCTAAATAATGAAACTCTCAAGTTACCAGATATCAGCATACACAAGTTAGTACTGAGTAAATTACGTCTGTCAACACATTATGAGATACGATACGCACCTGACACAAAGTGCTCCGAGCATATTCTTGCGTGTTTTGAGGGAGTTTCTTGCCTGTTTATCTTCGCAAGCCATAACCTCCGTGGTTGTTCTGACAAAAGCTTAGTCTTCTCACATTCATGAAGTCTAATGATGGGTATACTGTAAAATCCAAGTTTAACGGAACCTCCGGCACGATTTGAACATCCATTGACCCAGCAGGAGATGACCATTTTCAACTTTATCACGACATTAACACGTTTCAGCTTCTTTTTCTATTGTTTTGCCCACAGCATGCCAACACAAATGGCGCCGGGTCGGCAAATCCCCGTATGTAGTGACGTCATGTAGGAACTATGTATAGGAGCAGGAACATATTCCCCTGGCCTTAGCAATCCGTAAACTCTGGTTAATTATTAATTCTCCGACGAAATGAAATTAGATAGATATATAACTTTATTGCAGACTCCAGGTCCAGATCAACACAGACACAGTCAAGAAACAAAAACCACGATCAAACCTCTACATTTTCAAGAGACAGTCATATAAATGTGTCAACACCAGCGAGATGTACACAACACTGAAAAATAAAATAATCACAGCATTTGAATCATTCAGGTGACATATAAAACTTAAACATCAGATTTTTCATGACAGCTTGCAATGTTTACTCGATTTGACACAAAAAGAGTTTCACTAGCGCGTTGCTTTTTTATGATTGTGTGGCAAGACCAAGCTAGAAACGATCGCGGATGCTGCTTCTGCTGTACTTTCTCTGTCAGTCACTGTTAACACCAGATGGTTTCATTTATTTCTCCTCTTCAAATGGAATAATCGGTGAGTTATCCTCGTTAATATAATAGATCCATGGTTATCCTCCAAAAGGTGTAGCTGCTCTCTCTGTGGCCGCTAGGGGCGCTGGCGCAGACACGGCTCCATCTGTCAGACCGGGGCTGCTGTGATTGGCCCACGTACCAGTTCCTGTGACGTAGTCGTCTCTGATTGGTGGAGGCTGCTGGTCGCGGATGCTGCTGCTTCTGTAGTTTCTCTGTCAAGTCACTGTAAACACCAGAGGGTTTCATTTGTTTCCTCGTCTTTAAACTGGGACTTTTACTCACGTAGACAATGGACTTATCCTCACACGCTGCTGCTCCCGGCCTCGCATGGAATGGACAAGAGAACAAGCCGCGAAAGGTGGCTCTCATCACGGGCATCACTGGACAGGTAACACCGGCGGCACACACTCACATCCTGGAGTGGCTTTTATTCAACCATGCATGGTTTTCTGCATGTAAAGTTGGTTTAAAATCAGAATTTAGGACAGAATTCATCACCCATTTGTGTCTTGGAGTCTTGCACAAAGCAATAGTGTTTCTTGTTTTCTTATTTAGGTTCTATTTAGATCACACAAAGTCGTGTCCTATGAAGGTTTGCCTCTGAGTACACAACACACCTGCAAATGAAGAATAAAGATGTATATTTGCGATACAGACATGCACAGTTAGATGACAAATTTAACAAATATAGATATAAACTCATTTTTGTTTTGTTTTAATGGATGTTTTGTATTGTGAAATCTCATTGAGGTCAATTTGGAGCAAGGGTTTAGAACATGGTTGTCAAAGTCAAAGCCCAGGGGCCAACTGATGCCCGCAAATGGATGATCTTGGGCCCCGGGATGATATTTGATATTAGAACCGGCCGCACAGAGCCGTAAGAAAATACTGGATTATTCATTTAATGTTCAGGACATGTGTTTTTTCTTTGAAGGAAGTTTGTTTTTGAGTCTTGAATGACAGAGCCATACACAAATATTAGATTATTAATTTTCTTGTTTCAACAGGTTTTAATCAGTCATTTTAATAAATATTGAACCACTTGTAGCCATTTTTTTTTTCTTGGTCTCTGATGTATTTGACTTTGACATCCCTGGTGTAGAGCTAGATGACAAACATGATATATGAAAGATATTATTTTGGTTTTCTTGCATCCTTACTCCATATTGGATTTGATGTTATGTTTCCATCATACAAACTTGAAATGAATCCCAGAAGTTCTATTATAGTTACTGTCAAAAAAAAAGGAATAACCTTTTAGAAAGATTATTTTGCATATCTTTTAACTTAAAGCTCGTCTTGTAACTTTTTCAGAGAAGTTGTGTATGTTTTAGATTGCACCAAAAAGAAGTAGGTTTGTAGAAACAGTGAGCGGGCTTGCCCCTGCATAAACCTGACTCGTACACTATTATTTTACAACAACAAACAAACAAATGTTAAAATTTCAATTCCTGTGGAAGATGTAGTGTGTCGGACCACCACTTCAGTTTACAAATTGTATATTAGTTGACTGTTAAAGGTATATAGGAGGATTTTCTACTTCCAGGTGGATCATCAAGACTATTAGTCCTCCCAATTGTCAATCATTCTGGTGATACGTGCTTGTCAAATAAGACCAGAGAGTTTTGTTCAAAAAGTGGAGAGGATGGTTCTTTCCTATGAACCCTTAATGTTCATGTGAAATATTCATTAGTTCAGTCCACCAAGATCTTCTCTGGTCGCCTCAGCCCTAGTTTTGGGAGCAATGAGGAGCGAGGATCTGGATGTAAACTTGGCATTCTTGCATCAGCCAAAAGATTCCCAACTGAGAAACTGGACTAACTAGACTGAAAGTAGAAGACCATGGATTGTCTGTCTTTAAACTTTTCTACTTGTTTGTTTAATCTACTTGAAAGAAACCAGAATTGGTCCAGTTAAAATAACACGTGAACACGCCTCCAACATCCTGCTCCCAAAACACACAAATTAATCTGAGTGTGTGTGTATAAGGGTGTGTTCACTGTAAAGTAAATTAACTAACTATAATTGTTTGGAAATCATTTTTCAAACACAGACATATCGAAGAGATATTGTGGATACATTTCAAACAACCAGATTCTACTGTGACGCCAGTTACACAAAAGTGGCAGATGAACTCTCACAAGATTAACATGAACACAACATCAGGATATCACTTCACTTTAAAAATTTTAATTACTCTTGAAAAATCTGTTATGGACAGAAAAAAGTCCCATGTAACTCAATGTAAACTAAAACAACTCGACCTCAGAAACCTGACAGAGAACCTGACAGAGAACCTGACAGAGAACCTGACAGAGAACCTGACAGAGAATCTGACAGAGAACCTGACAGAGAACCTGACAGAGAACCTGACAGAGAACCTGACAGAGAACCTGACAGAGAACCTGACAGAGAACCTGACAGAGAACCTGACAGAGAACCTGACAGAGAACCTGACAGAGAACCTGACAGAGAACCTGACAGAGAACCTGACAGAGAACCTGACAGAGAACCTGACAGAGAAGCTACAGCTTTCATAAAGGTCGGATTTTGTGGGGATTTTAGTGTCCCTTGTCTTACCAAACTTTTTTTCTTGTTAAATCCTTCGGTTTTCTATAAATCCACACTTTACTGCCACAAACTCTGCTCTTTTTCTTTTATACTTGCTTCTTTATTATGCTAAATTTTGAAATCTTATTGCATTTTAGTTTAGAGTTATTATTCAAAATAAAATCTTGCTCAACAACGTCTTTTGATTTCTTGAAAATCCGGTTTTCAGGTAAAGTGAGAACTCTTTTGTGTGATGGGAATGTGATAGGGGCAATCTTTATAGGTCAACAATGCATCCAGGAAGTATTCAAGCTCCTACACTTTTTCTAAATGTTGCAATGCTGCAGATTTATTCCATAATCTACTTGCAATACCCAAGTCTCCAACCTTTTCCCTTCAAGAGCCACTTTTTCATGACAACACTGGCAGAGAGCTACTCCTTTAAGACAGTCAACAAAATGTTGTGCTACAAAGGAATATGTTGATTTTTTTCTTGATCTCTTAAAACAATGGAACAAAAGCTTTAGTTTTATTTCCAGCACAATATAGCAAATGTATTACATGTTTTTTGTTGTTGTAAATATTGTTTGAAGACAGTCAAAATGTTTGGGAAATGCAAAATTGTACTTTTGATTTTTTTGTGTGTAGTGTGATTCCCATAAAACATCATAGTAATTTATATATTTGCTCATAAAATTATCCTTTGGGGAGCTATTTTGCAGAGGGCGGCGAGCTACTGATAGCCCCTGAGCTATAGGTTGGAGGCCCTTGCAATATCCTATTTTGTCAAGTGAAAAAAGAACCACAATGCTGTCTTTTGTGGCTACTGTCAACTCTAAAGTTATCCTACTTCACAACTGATGGACAATGACTTAATTGTATTCGTCATTAAGATTTTTGGCACACATTATTTACAATATTGTTTTTGTCAATACAGGTTGCTTTTTAAAGAGTACATTTAGCCACTTTTTGAAAAATATTTTTTTCCGATTTTTCTTCTACCCACTGCAAGTTTAAACTGATTTATGCAATACTCAAAAAATGTCCTCCTGCATTCTCACGGCTTCACTTTGCATTCTTGTAGAACAGGTGTATCCAACCTGTATCACCCAGACAACTACTTTCAGAACAGGTGCCACAGTGGGGCGGCTGCATCTGTGAAGTGCCAAACTGTGGTTGTGTCCTTAATGCATCGGTTTTATAAAGCGCTTTTTTGGACACTCAAAGATGCTTTACATGTCATTATTCATTCACTCCATACACAGTGGTGATAAACTACTACTATAGCCACAGCTGCCCTGGGGCATACAGAAGCAAGGCAACCAGTATGTGCCATCAGCCCCTCCGACCACCGCCAACCATTCACACACACACACACCAGACTCATTCTAGGCAATGGGGGTGAAGAGTCTTGCCAAGGACACAATGACAGCAGACATCAGTGGGAATCAATGGTGAAGGTCGAGCTCAAACCCACAACTCTCTGGCTCAAAATGCTCTACCAACTGAGCTACTGTCGCCCATAAGGCAGGATACTTAACCCACATTGCCTAAAACGAGTCTGGTGTGTGTGTGAATGGTTTGTGGTGGTAGGAGGGGCCGATGGCTCAGACTGGTTGCCTCGCTTCTGTCAGTGTGCCCCAGGGCAGCTATGGCTACAGTATAGTAGTTTATCACCAGAGTGTATAGAGTGAAGGAATAATGACATAAGAAGCGTCTTTGAGTGTCCTGTAAGGCGCTTTGTAAAACTAATGCATTATTATTATCATTGCATATTCATTACCTGTGAACAAAGTATGATCAATAATAATAATGAATAAAACATTCAGAAATGTTCAGTACATTTGATTTGTTAATTTCTAAATCCTGTGGCGAGCTACTGGTGGCTCCAGGATAGCTTTAGATCTGGAATCACATCTTTTTTTGGGGGAAATGTAAATGAAACAGTAAAGTTTGTGACCAGCAGGGGGTGCCAGACTCATATTATTGATTTGCATCCAGACTTCGGGACATTGCCTTCTTGTGTTGTAATTAGCAGGCTCTGTATGAAAAGCAGTCTGGTTACTTTTGTTCACACTTTAGATTCAACTTTAACAGCACAAGACCCAAGCTCACATGATTCTAACTTTTTGTGCGTTTGGATAATAAACACCACGTCTAAATGGACATCTTTAGTAATGAGCCGTGCTGCCAGTGAAGGCCTGTGATGATAAATGACATGTCTTTGATTGAGAGCGGAGTTGGTTGTTCAGATGAGTGAGCAAGAATTCACTTCAAATTACCTGGTGTTCAACTTTGCTTGGTTTGTGGCATAATTTGTCATCGAATTTTGCCTTCTTTCCTGCTTTCATTGGAAGTAAACATCATGTATTGCCTTCTTGTACCGAATGTATTTTTTGTAGCTTCCAATTGCTCCAAGCTAAGACATATGGTCTTGGGTCAGGAGACATGGGTACATGTAAAAGAAAGATCTAGCTTGTTTGCAAATTGTTAAAAATTCTGCTGCGAAGCTTTTGACCCGCACCCACAGGAGAGCCCACATTACTCCTATCTTGAAGTCCTTACACTGGCTCTCTGTCTCACACAGAATCAATTTTAAAATCCTGGTGTTGACTTTCAGAGCTCTTCATGGTCAGGTGCCTGAATACACCCAGGGCCTGATCCACCCTTGGCCACTTGTTGATGGTCCCCCACACTCGTTTTAAAACCAGAGGAGACAGATCATTCCCGGCAGTTGCTCCTCACCTTTGGAATGATCTTAGTCTCTGTGCATCTTAGAGTCTGTTGACTTATTTGTTTGGACAGGGTTTCTCGCCTCACTTTACTTAGGTCTCTGTGAACTGTGTCCATGATGAGGGCCACCTTCTGTGAATTTGTTTGTTAAATCTGACTTGTTTCTGTTTTATTTTTATCTGTATGTTTTAAATGTGAAGCGCTTTGTGATCCTGGTCTGTGAAAGGGTTACAAATACATTTTGTTTACTTACTTTCTTATATATATTTTTTTATATAAAATAAAACATACACAACTAACTATTCAAAAAAAACCTATTCATACGATGAATTCCCCAGATCTACAAATAATAGCTAGCTCTAATGTCACCAGGATACTTGAGCTGTCAGCTGACCATAGACGGTGTGATGTGTTTGTGTGTCGGGCCCTGTCCACACCAAGCAGCCACCCGCCCCATAACAGGAAACCGTGAGGTGAGGACTGGGTTTATGGGCTAATATGGCCTCAAAGGAGCCTCTTGTTTGGGAACAGAACTGCAGCTCTTCAGGCTTGTTTTCCATATTGGTCTGGAGTGGAACGCTTTGACCCTGGCACTGGGGCAGGAAAACATGACAGGAGCCGGCCAGCACTTTGAACGCTGTGGAGATGAGTGAGGGGCTGTCATTCTGGAACAATCATGAGGAAGAGCACTTATCCATCCTCTTTCTTCCCCTTTATTCATTGCTGGGACATCTAGGCATCAGTATGAGCAGTAGGCTGGTCTTACCATACCATTGTACTCATTTCATACGTACTAAGGTCTGGATTTGCTCCATTGACTCCGTTAACAGGTGGGAGGGGTTGACTCCTTTTGCAGATTGAAACGATTGGATCTGATTTTACCGTCACGTATGTAATGCCCCCGAGTGAGTGAGGCTTTTAGCATTTAGCCTAGCTTTAGCCATCTCCTTTGCCACTAACGGAGCCCGTGGGGAGTAGAGCCACAACATGCAGCAATGACATTTGTTAAACATTCATCTTGCTCCGGCTTCAATTTCTTGATATTTGGAGCCGAACCAGAACAGATTACGTTACTATTGGTTTCCCCGCCAAACTACAACCAGCAAATTTGGCACACACTCTTGACGTCACTGCAGCTACTAGGATCAGACCCAGACGTACATGTAGGAAATGATTATTGACCGGAGTTTACTGATGATTAAGGCCAGGCTACAGTACCTTGGCATTTTGTGTGTTTTGTTGCCTCCCAACCTGGAATCAACAATCCTGGATTGTTTGAGGATTTGCATCAGTTAATTTACAGAACATGCCCACAACTTTGAAGATGTTGTCTTCTTTTCATTGTGAAGCAAACAACAAATAGGACAAAATAACAGAAAAGGTCAAAGTGCATAACTATTCACCCCCCTAAAGTCAATACTTTGTAGAGCCACCTTTTGCGGCAATCACAGCTCCAAGTTGCTTTGGATAAGTCTCTATGAGCTTGCCACATCTTACCACTGGGATGTTTGCCCATTCCTCCTTGCAAAACTGCTCCCGCTCCTTCAAGTTGGATGGTTTGTGCTTGTGAACAGCAATCTTGAAGTCTGACCACAGATTTTCTATTAGATTGAGGTCTAGGCTTTGACTATGCCATTCCAACACATTTATACGTTTCCCCTTAAACCACTGAAGTGTTGCTTTAGCAGTGTGTTTGGGGTCATTGTCCTGCTGGAAGGTGAACCTCCGTCCTAGCCTCAAATCACGCACAGAGTGGTACAGGTTTTGCTCAAGAATATTCCTGTATTTAGCACTCAATCTTTCCCTCAACTCTGACCAGTTTCCCAGTCCCGGCTGCTGAAAAACATCCCCACAGCATGATGCTGCCACCACCATGTTTAACTGTGGGGATGATGTTCTTTGGGTGATGTGATGTGTTGGGTTTGCGCCAGACATAACGTTTTCCTTGATGGCCAAAAAGTTCAATTTTAGTCTCATCAGACCAGAGCACCTGCCTCCATACATTTTGGGAGTCTCCCACATGCCTTTTCGCAAACTCAAAACGTGCCATTTTGTTTTTTGCTGAAAGTAATGACTTTCTTCTGGCCACTCTGCCATAAAGCCCAACTCTATGGAGCGTACGGGTTATTGTCGTCCTATGTACTATACTCCAGTCTCTGCTGTGGAACTCTCTAGCTCCTCCAGGGTTACCTTAGGTCTCTGTGCTGCCTCTCTGATGCCCGGTCCGTGAGTTTTGGTGGGTGGCCGTCTCTTGGCAGGTTTGCTGTTGTGCCATGTTCCATTTGGTTATGATAGATTTGATGGTGCCCCTGGGCATCATCAAAGATTTGGATATTTTTTTATAACCTACCCCTCACTTGTACTTCTCAACAACACTGTCCCTTCCTTGTTTGGAGAGTTCCATGATCTTCATGGCAGTGTTTGGTTAGTGGTGCCTCTTGCTTAGGTGTTGCAGCCTCTGAGGCCTTTCAAAAAAGGTGTATGTACTGACAGATCATGTGACACTTGATTGCACACAGGTAGACATCATTTCACTAATTATGTGACTTCTGAAGGTAATTGGTTGCACCAGAGTTTTTATGGGCTTCATTACATATGCACATGCCAATTTCCAGTTTTTTTATTTCTGAAAAAGTTTTATATATATATTTTTCTCAATTCACTTCACCAACTTAGACTATTGTTTTCTGATCCATCACATGAAATTTAGATAAAAAAAACATTGATGGCTGTAATGTAATAAAATAGATAAAAAGCCAAGGGGGTGAATACTTTTGCAATGCACTTTATATGAACAGAGACACCCAAATGTGTAGGAGCAGTGGATTTCTTTTACCTCTGCTCCCTCTTCACCACAATAATCCAATACAGCGACCACATGACTGCACACGCTGCACCGATCCGTCTGTAATTATTTCGCTCCATCCTTTCCACACTCGTGAACAAGACCTTGAGATACTCAAACTCCTCCACTTGAGGAAGGACGTCTCCATCCACTTGGAGAGGGGAAGACACCTTTTTCCAGTTTTGAGAGCTGATTTTCATCCCAGACATTTCCCACTGTCCTCAAACCGTCCCAGTGCGTGGCGAAGATCCTTGTTTGTCGAAGCGAACTGGACAACATCGTCTGCCAACAGAACATTTTAAATCTTCCATCTATCCATCCATCCATTTTCTTCCGCTTCATCCGTTGCTGGGTCGCGGGGGCAGCAGTGCTGATCCTCATCCCAGCCGCTTCACACTCGGCTGCAAACCGTCCCAGTGCATGCTGCAGGTCCTGGCTCAGGACAACATCGTCCGCAAATAGCAGAGATGAAATCCTGTGGTCGCCGAACCGGACCCGCTACGGCCCCTGGCTGCGCCTAGAATACAGTGAACAGAACCGGTGACAAAGGGCAGCCTTGGCGGAGGCCAACATGCACCGGGAACAGGTCTGACTTACTGTCGGCAATGCGAACGCAGCTCTGACTCCGGTCATACAGGGACCGAACGGCCCTCAGCAGAGGACCCCGGACTCCATACTCCCGGAGGACCTCCCAAAGGACACCCCGGGGAACACGGTCGAACGCCTACTCCAAATCCACAAAGCACATGTGGACAGGTTGGGCAAACTGCCATGAACCCTCGAGTATCCGATGGAGAGTATACCACTGGCCACTGGCCATGGAACACTGGCCATGGTCCAGTGTTCCATGGCCGGGACGAAAACCACACTGTTCCTCCTGAATCCGAGATTCGACCAACACACCCTTTGGTCCCCATTCTTGTAGAGAGGGACCACCACCCCGGTCTGCCACTCCATTGGCACCGCCCCCGATTGCCACGCGATGTTGCAGAGACGTGCCAGCCAAGACAGTCCCACAACATCCAGAGACTTGGTGCCTTGCCACCAAGGAGGCTGCCAACCACCTTGGTGACCTCTGCCAGGGAGATGGAAGTATCCGCCCCAACATCCTCAGCCTCTACCTCCGGGGCAGAGGAATATGAAATCATGTGGTCTCCAAACGGCTCGTCCCGGGGAGTTTGTCCACAATGACTGTCCATAATGACACTTTTTTTTTTTAAATCTTATTTTGAGTATGATTTGCCAAGATTTGTCAATGAGTCAAAGCCATTATTTCAAGAACTGTTTATTTTCTCATTCCAAAGCAGACATTCCTTGTATCAAGATAATTTTGCAAATCTTGTTTTAAGGCAGTCTGAATGTGCTCAAATTAAGATACATTTTGCCATATTTGAGCAAACTATGACTTATTATTCATACATTCTGCAGTAGGCAGGCATACAAATAAACGTGTGTTTGTTCATGTAGCCTAAGTAATACCAGTAATAGTAATAGTAATAATACCAAAATAAGTGATGCCAGACAAGGACACTCCTGTATCTGGGACAGACTTATCTACTGTACAGTGAAAAGGAGATAAATGACAGGTTCAAAATGATCCGCAGTGTTGGAAAGTGAGCGGTCGGAAAATGAGGAGTTAAATGGGCAAAGAGAACAAGACCTTATTGACAGGGCTTCCACCTCAGAGCTGTCCAGGCCCTGATTCATGAGAGTGGAGCAGAAGGGATGTAGAAACGTTTGAGGAGAGAGAAAGTTTTCCAACACCTTTAAACACCCCAAGGTTAGTTTTGATTTCCTGTGGTCATTCAAGTGTCAAAAAGGCAAATTTGTCCTGTTTTTCTTTCCAGCCATTGCTGCAGCAGCCTCCCCCACAGCTGCAGTGACAGGACTAATGACGTTATGCATATATACTGTATTTTTTTTTTTCTTAATGCTTGTTTGTTTGTTTTTTTCAATAATGTACAATATATTAATAGCATACAGTAGTAGTGTATTTATTTAGAGAGTGAGGGTGAGAACAGACATGTCAATTCCTCCATTTTCTTCCACTTCATCCGTTGCCGTGTCCAGCCACCCGGAACAGATGCCTGAGCTACCTCAACTGGTTCCTCTGGACAAGGAGAACCAGCGGCTCTACTCCGAGCTCCTCCCGTATGAATGAGCTCCTCACCCTATCTCAAAGGGAGCGAGAACAGACATGTATTTGGCAGTTTTGTAGAGGCCAGACTAATATACACAACTTTCTATATAAAGATATTTGCAATAACATCCCCACAGAATGGAAAAGCAGGTGGTGCAGAAAAGTGACATAGACATATTTATTCATGTGTGTATTAAATTGTATTATTTTTTTCTTTTCAGGATGGATCATATCTGGCAGAGTTCCTCCTACATAAAGGCTATGAGGTGAGTCTATGGCATGGAAAAAAAACCTTTTGTTGGCTGTAAAAAAATAATCACAGGAACATTAAAGATATATAGGATTTTCTATTTCTGGGTGGATCATCAAGACTATTGGTCCTCCTAATTGTCAATCATTCTGGTGATATGTGCTCCTCCAATAAGAGCAGAGAGGTTGGTTGAAAAAATGGAGACCATTATTGTGACGTGTAATGTGATGTCATTATCATGTAAACATGTTTTGAAATAAAAAGTTTAACCATGACAAGGCCATACCTCTCACTAACGCTGTAAATGTAACAAATAATAATTATAATTATGTAAAAATTATGAGATAATAGACTCAGTAGAACAGTAGATGCATTGAAAACATTCATAGTGGTTACATTATGATAACGTGTAGTTTGTAAAAAATATTTAGATTTTTGTTCACATTATATATATATTTTTGAATCATCAGCATAATTCAAACCCGTGGTGCTGTACCACTCCTAGTTGTTTTAATACATGACAGCTACAGTATATTCTTTCTACACCCACAATCATATATTGACCATACATTTTTTCTCAATTGGCCAATGCCCAGAGAATGTGTCGATCCAGATTTTTTCACACAGATTGTCGTTTGAATTCTTTATAGAAGACAGATACAAATTAAGTCCAAAAGTCAATGCATTCAGTTTATGGCCATATTAATATTACAAACTATATCTTAATTCTTTGAACATTTCCTGAACTTTCAATACCCATTCCAAACCCTTGCTATGACCTCACTCATTTACAGAAAATAAACAAAGTCAGGCTTCTCTACACATTTCTAAGTCCGCCTTATGGTCAGTTCTAGTTTCAAAGGACCAGAACACTTCATGTATTGACTCAACCTGTGTGTAAGCTCATTAAAATACCACCTTTTACATCAGGGAAGTGGCTGTTATTATATGCTAGCATGCAGGAGGTCAGTATTTTCACCTGCTACGCACATTGTTGACGTACAGTATAGGCAGCAGCACTTAAAGTGATAGTCTGTAACTCTAAATGAATTACAAATTTTAGAAAATGTGTAAAATTGACCTCCTGGCCTTAAATACTGATATAAAATAAGTCATTTTATTAATTCTAATATTACTGGCCCGCCTTCCCTTCTCTTAGCTATAGTTCAGAATCCACGATGCCGTCCACGTTAACCAATCGAGTCATGCCAAGGGCTGTCAATCACCAGCGCTGATGCACGTAGCTGCCCGCATGCTCAGTTGTTTGTTTTCGCAGAGCCTCCGAATCAAGCCTTATAGGCTCTGGAACTACATGAAAACTGAACAAAGAATTCTGAATATCCGCGCTGAGTTACCTATTTATATACTGAACCTATATCCATAATCAGATCCTCTGCAGATGTGTCCTATAATGTGCAATTCATGATAATAGCTTTTTCCGGGTTTGCCGCGATCGTTTTTTTGTGCATTAAAACATAATTTTTTTCATGAAAATGTTAACAAATAATTCTGAAAACTTCCGTGCATGTGTATTAATAATGTATATGTATGTGTTCTCTGATTAACATTTCAAAGTGTTACGGAAACGTAGGTGTAGACCAATCAGAAAGGAAGGGGGAGGGAGCTTGCGTCGTTTTTTTCAAATCAAGTACCTCTCCGTCTCTCTTTCTGACAAACTCCAGACAATCACATTAACTTTCACATCACCGTTTAATTTCACAACAAAATATCTGAACTCAGCCCCAGAGTCCTCCCACTTAAGGACCTTGTTTAGGTCATCTTGGCTGCTTCTGCTTTCATAAAGACACCTCTTTGACTATCTGTCTTTTCTATCGATCCTAGTGGCATTAACAAAACCTCCTTTTACTTCTCGTCAAAGTTCAATGAAAATGATAGAGGACCTTTTGGATATATTTCCTATTTGATTTAGCTGCATCTGGCTCTGGGTCCTTCTGGGGTCGGGCTCCTGGTGCAGAAGACCCCTCGAATGGGCCTTCTTCAGCTGGTTACACAGCTACAGTATGCTACAGCTACAGTATGCTACAAAAGAGCTTTGAAAATATTGGACAAGAAGCCTTTGTCGTACCACCATTGTCAAATCTTAGACAAATTACATTATTAAATTTTGATAATTTCAAATTGTTTAAATCAGCCTCCCTAATCTACAAGGTTATACAGGGTCTAGCGCCTCCACCAATGAGCGATTTTATTAAACAAAAGTCTAGTAGTGCTGCCAGGTCTTGAGTGACTCGAACCACTGCGAGAGGCAACTGTGAACTGGCATTTAGGCGGACCGCTTTCTCACAAAACGTCCTGTCATATCAGGGAGTGAGCTTCTGGAATAGTATTCCGGTGTCAGTGAGGGAAAGCACCAGTCTGTCTACCTTGAGGAATCATTAAAAAATGTGGCTGAGGGACACACAAACATGTGATCATGTTTAGATAATCATGATTATAAAACAGACGTGGAACGGAGCTGGTGCATTGCAAAAAAGGCAAACGATTATCATTGAAATGTGGGCTGTGCAATACAGGTCAGTATAATGTGGGTCAGTGCAATAAAGAGTGGTCCAATACGGGTCAGTGTAATGTGGGTCAGTGCAATAAAGAGTGGTCCAATACGGGTCAGTGTAATGTGGGTCAGTGCAATATAGAGTGGTGTAATGCGGGTCATTGCAATATAGAGTGGTCCAATACGGGTCAGTGTAATGTGGGTCAGTGCAATATAGAGTGGTGTAATGCGGGTCATTGTAATAATAGGAAAGTCAGGGCATGTGCAATACTCGGGTTTGTAAGTAAGTAAGTAAGTAAGTTTTTATTTATATACCGCCTTTTCACTGCAGATCTGAGTCTCAAAGCGGTTTACAATTGTTAATTTTGGGCATTTGTCTCTCACTCCACACAGAGATGGGAGCGGGGCCAGTACAGGAGGCACATGCCAGAACTATTGGACATATTTTTAGTGGTAGGGGAAACCGGAGTACCCGGAGGAAACCTACGCAGACACGGGGAGAACATGCAAACTCCACTCAGAAAGGCCCTGGTCCGGCCGGGATTTGAACCGAGGACCTTCTTGCTGAGAGGCTAGAGTGCTATCCACTCAGCCACCGTGCCGCCGTTTGTGCAATACAGATTATGTGTTTCTGATATTGTTTTCTAAATTGTGCTTTGCTGTCCACAAGCAGCATGCTTGCTGCTTGTTCTAACATTACGCAATAACTGCTCCTGTCCCTCTGTATATAAATAGTGTCTCTGTATGTTTTTACTAACTTGTTTGTAACACCAACCTGCTGGGGGTCTGCAGATGGAAATTAGCCTGATATTTACATTTGTGAAAATGTTCATTAATATGTATTGTCCCTCCTTTCTCAAATAAATAAATAAATGTAAAAAAACAAAAAACTTTTCCAATTATGTCCCGGTGTGTGTGAGTGATATGTATATTCTTTGTGTCTGTGGGTTGTTTGAGTTAGGTGTGTGTTGGGTGGTTGGTTTGACAGATCATTGTCCATATGGGATTATTTTTAACCAACTCTAAAGCACTTTGTTACACCTCTTTGATGATGAAAAAACATTCGATGCGTTTGAGTCAAAAGTAGATCTCAAAGAAGCATTCAATTCATATACTTGTTTAACCCTTGGCTACCCTTTGGTCAAAATGACTCGCCACAGATGATCAAAAGATGAAGAAAACTCTACAAGAAGAAATTGGGGTCTTAAAGGGTCTAAGAATGGGTCTAAAAATGCCCCCGGGCTGGTTAAGCTAAACAAAGTAATCAACATTCTGCCTGAAAAAAACGATTCAGGTATTTTTAAATCACTGTAGCGAGTCAAGGATGTCACACTGAATAATTATTTGCTCAGCTTTACCTGGAGGTCTTGTAAAACAACATAACAAGGACACTTTTTTAGTACTAAAATCATACACTGTCTGTTTCTGGATGATCAGGTTCATGGCATCATTCGCCGCTCCAGCTCCTTCAACACTGGCCGCATCGAGCACCTTTACCAGAACCCACAGACACACACAGAAGGCAGTAAGTATCCTAATGTTTAGTTGCTGGTATTTTCTGAAAGGGGGATAATAATAACCTTATTTATTTAGACATGAAACTGCACTATGGTGACCTTACGGACAGCACGTGCCTGGTGAAGATTATCAACCAGGTGAAGCCCACAGAAGTCTACAACCTGGGAGCACAAAGCCACGTAAAGGTAAGTCTCCTCAGCTGGGCAGATGGTCATACTGATCTAATGTTGAGTTTTCACGTTTGATATTTTGAAAGGACCGTTCGGGGAGTAAAACTGTCTATCATAGTTGCATTGTGCTGTTTGCGTTCCTTCTTTGATGGTAATATTTACACAGACAAACAAGGATGAGATGTGCTGTGAAATTAGGCTATGGGTGCGGTAGAAAATAAATTGTCAAATAAGATGCTATTTTCTGCTGGAAGTTCAAAGCTGGGCTCATACTATTATTTTATTGGTCAAACAAACACTATTCTTTATTATTGTTAATTTGTGCTCAATAACTTGTTAAGTGGTGTGATGACTCATAATAAAAAGGATGTTTTCATGTACATTCACAATTTCCTTGATGCTTTTACATGGTTTAGCCTGGTCTTTAGCCGTCTGTAAACTCTGGTCCATGATCATTTCCTACATGTATGTCTGGGTCTGATCCTAGTGGCTGCAGTTTCCTCGGTTCAATCCCTTCCGACCAATCAGAGAGCGGGGGAGGCGGGTGTTGTAGGTCGTTGTCGGTGACGTCAAGAGTTTGTGCTAATTGTCTGGTTGTAGTTTGGTGGCGAAAGCAATAGTAAAGTACTATGTTCTGGTTCGGCTCCAAATATCAAGAAATTTAAGCGGGAGCAAGAGGAATGTTTAGACAATGTCATTGCTGCAAAGATGTTGTGGCTCTACTCCCCACAGGCTCCGTGAGTGGCAAAGGAGATGGCTAAAGCTAGGCTAAATGCTAAATGCCTCACTCACACATTACACATTACATACGTCACGGTAAACTCAGATCCAATCGTTTCAATCTGCAAAAGGTGTTAACCCCTCCCATCTGTTAACAAAGTCAATGGAGCAAATCCAGACCTTAGTATGAGATGAAATTAGTATGAGATGAAATTAGTAATGGTGTGGTAAGACCAGGCTAACATGATTGGAACATTTTACTCTTACAGCAACACTTCATCAGGAGGGTAAACTGTAAACTTAAAAGCTTTGGTGATCTTGAAATGTTGAATTGAGCTGTGAGTGAGTCTGGAGGAAGTTAGAGCTGATGAGACGAGAAGTCTTGTTTTTGGATGGGCCTGACTGTGCTACAATGTCCCCTTTGTCCTGGAGCTCAGCAGTGATCCCTGGAGATCTGTCCTGCCTCCTCCGGGACGTCTCTGTGGATCTGACACAGCCTTTTCGGCATTACAGCCAGACCTGAGTCAGACTGGACACAGTGAGCACATTTGTGCAAAAATAACCTTGAAGTAGTTTTATATACAGTGTTGGGTAGAGTACTTTGAAAATGTATTCCATTCCAGAATACTGAATACATGAGCTAAAATGTATTTGGTATAGTATTCTGTTACTTTGGAAAATATAGTACCTGTACTCCAAATACTTAGAATACTTTTATTTATTATGTTTGTATTGTTTATTTTTATTTTGAATTAATATTCATTTACAAAACTTCTAAAAGTAAATTCAAAACATTTAAAACCACAATAAATAAAACATTTTCTGTAATTTTTCAATGATTTGTAGTTTATTTTTGTTAAACAAGTCATAGCTTCAACAGCTTCGTTTAACAATCACAAAAAATAGAATCTTCAATGTAACAGAACGCAATGTTTTCTTATCTTTGTTTTTAACCTTAAAACGTAATGTGAGAAAGTATGTATTTTGTGATTTTCAGAAATTAACTGTAATTTAAATACTGGACTTTAGAGTAGTAACTGTAGTGGAATACAGTTACTCAGAAAGTAACATAATGGCGATACATGTATTCAGTTACTCCCCAACGCTGATTATATAAAGGTTAAGTACGTATAACCTCCTCCATGTAATTATGACGTTATAATAGTATTCATGTCAGTCAAAATGTACCAGGTGGGCCTCACAACCAGCAAGACACAGGGTCAAAGTTCGGGCTTGTTAAAAATCCCTGTTTGCTCTGATTATCTTATGAATGAGATATAAGTGGTTTGGCTTCGTCACCTTTGTGTGTTTTCCAGGAAATAATACTATGTTTAGGAAAGTGACGGAAGAAGTGAAAAAATAAAAGTTAAACATGATGATTCTTTCTGTCCACATCCTTCAGTGGTTAGAGACCGTGACTCTGCCTCCAACTGGGAACGGCTACACGCACACGCGCACAAACGCACACGCACAAGTACGCACATACACACACACACACATGTACATGCACACACACACACACACACACACTCTAGTATACGCACACGGACATACATACACACACACACTCAAAAACATACACACACACGCACGCACATGCACTCACATACAGTACACTCGCACTCGCACGCACACACGCACGCACACACATACACTCACACTCACACACGCACGCACACACATACACTCACACTCAAGCACGCACACACATAGACTCACACTCACACTCACATGCACTCACATACACATTACACATTGTTAACACACACGTTAAAAAAAATCCTGTACCTGTAACACACTTGTGTTTATTTTCCCGGACACAGTCACAGCTGATCACAGCCTCAGGCCTCACCACATGCAGCCGGCACAGATCAGCTGATTCCACTGAATTACTGGCAGCAGTGCTGTGGGTCCATTTCCAGTCTCTGTTTGACATTGCACACTCCTTTCATTTGTGAAGCTTGTTCTGCAGTTGAAGAGGCCTCTTGTCTGAATGTTTCTACTTTTTAAAGGATGCTGCGCAGAAAGTTACTGGGCAGTTTATTTCCTCAAAGTAATGGAATTTATGGACATTTAATTCTGAATTCTAAATAATACAGGAATTCGTATCAAGGTGTGGTTCTTTTCTCCACACCTATAGGCACAGCAAGGCTAGTTTATTTATATAGCACAATACATACAGTGCCTTGCGAAAGTATCAACCTTCAACCTTTCAACATTTCGCCACAATTCAGGCTTCAAACAAAGATATAAAATTTTAATTTTTTGTCATGAATCAACAACAAGTAGGACACAATCGTGAAGTGCAACAAAATTTATTGGATAATTTAAACTTTTTTAACAAATAAAAAACTGAAAAGTTGGGCGTGCAATATTATTCGGCCCCTTTACACCGTGCCGCCCGTAAAAGCGGGCGGCACGGTGGCTGAGTGGATAGCACTCTCGCCTCTCAGCAAGAAGGTCCTGGGTTCAAATCCCGGTTGGACCAGGGCCTTTCTGAGTGGAGTTTGCATGTTCTCCCCGTGTCTGCGTAGGTTTCCTCCGGGTGCTCCGGTTTCCCCTACCACTAAAAATATGTACAATAGGTCTGGCATGTGCCTCCTGTACTAGCCCCACTCCCAAAAATCACAATTGTAAACCGCTTTGAGACTCCGATGTGCAGTGAAAAGGCGGTATATAAATAAAAATTACTTACTTACTTACTACTTTCAGTGCAGCAAACTCACTCCAGAAGTTCAGTGAGGATCTTTGAATGATCCAATGTTGTCCTAAATGACTGATGATGATAAATAGAATGCACCTGTGTGTAATCAAGTCTCCGTATAAATGCACCTGCTCTTTGATAGTCTCAGGGTTCTGTTTAAAGCGCAGAGAGAACCATGAAGACAAAGGAACACACCAGGCAGGTCCGAGATACTGTTGTGGAGAAGTTTAAAGCCGGATTTGGATACAAACAGATTTCCCAAGCTTTAAACATCTCAAGGAGCACTGTGCCAGCAATTATATTGAAATGGAAGGAGTATCAGACCACTGCAAAACTACCAAGACCCGGCCGTCCCTCCAAACTTTCATCTCAAACAAGGAGAAGACTGATCAGAGATGCAGCCAAGAGGCCCATGATCACTCTGGATGAACTGCAGATAACTACAGCTGAGGTGGGAGAGTCTGTCCATAGGAACACAATCAGTCGTGCACTGCACAAATCTGGCCTTTATGGAAGAGTGGCAAGAAGAAAGCCATTTCTCAAAGATATCCATAAAAAGTCTCTTTTAAAGTTTGCCACAAGCCACCTGGGAGACACACCAAACATGTGGAAGAAGGTGCTCTGGTCAGATGAAACCAAAATCAAACTTTTGGCCACAATGCAAAACTGTTTGGCGTAAAAGCAACACAGGTCATCACCCTGAACACACCATCCCCACCTCAGCTGTAGTTATCTGCAGTTCATCCAGAGCGATCATGGGCCTCTTGGCTGCATCTCTGATCAGTCTTCTCCTTGTTTGAGATGAAAGTTTGGAGGGACGGCCGGGTCTTGGTAGTTTTGCAGTGGTCTGATACTCCTTCCATTTCAATATAATTGCTTGCACAGTGCTCCTTGAGATGTTTAAAGCTTAAAATCTTTTTGTATCTAAATCCGGCTTTAAACTTCTCCACAACAGTATCTCGGACCTGCCTGGTGTGTTCCTTTGTCTTCATGGTTCTCTCTGCGCTTTAAACAGAACCCTGAGACTATTAAAGAGCAGGTGCATTTATACGGAGACTTGATTACACACAGGTGCATTCTATTTATCATCATCAGTCATTTAGGACAACATTGGATCATTCAAAGATCCTCACTGAACTTCTGGACTGAGTTTGCTGCACTGAAAGTAAAGGGGCCGAATAATATTGCACGCCCCACTTTTCAGTTTTTTATTTGTTAAAAAAGTTTAAATTATCCAATACATTTCGTTCGACTTCACGATTGTGTCCCACTTGTTGTTGATTCATGACAAAAAATGAAAATTTTATATCTTTATGTTTGAAGCCTGAAATGTGGCGAAATGTTGAAAGGTTCAAGGGGGCCGAATACAAGACACTGTATATTAGGCAATTCAAAGTGCTGAACAAAACAAGATTAAAGTCATAGATAATTACAGTGCATTAAAAAGAAAGATAAAAATATAAAATCCTTCAGTTGTTGCAACTAAACAAAACTGTTTTTAACCTGGATTTAAACATTGTCAGAGAGGAGGCCTGTCTCACATTTTCAGGAAGATTGTTCCAGATTTTATCATGAATCGGAAATGCAGCCTCCTCATGTTTAGTTCAGACTCTGGGACCTGCAGGAGTCCAGTCTCTGTGCTCCTCAGAGTCCGGGCTGGTTCATATTACACTAGCATGTCACACACTGCACTATGGTGGAGGCCATGTAGAGACTTGTAACATGTAGAGCTGTTTTAAAGTCTATTCTCTGAGCCACAGGTGCAGAGACCTGAGGACTGGACTAATGTGATCATACTTGCTGGTTCTAGTCAGGACTCAAGCTGCAGTGTTTTGAACGTACTGCAGCTGTTTTACGGCCTGTTTGGAGAGACCTGTTGAAACCTATTCACATATAACATTTTATTTGATTACCTTTTACAATGTCTTTTTTTGGCTTCACTTGGCCCTGGTCCCTGCCTGTCTGTTGTAGAACCTATGAGGGCAGCTGGAACATGATTATTTTGGGAAGTTTTGTTCAAATGACGGCGGTTTAAACTCATTCTGTGTTCGTCCGGAACAGATTCTCGGCAGTCGCTTGCAGTTTCCCAACAATGTGGATCAAACAGGAAGTCTCTCAGATCCAGATGAAGTGTGTCTGTGTGGGTGCTTGTTTCCACCATAGTCAACAATGAGAATAAGGGGGTGTTTTAGCTTTGGGAATTGGAAAAGGTCAGCCAATACGTATTTGGAACAAGAGCTGCAGAGAAAGTTACTTGTCTTTGAGTTCCAGTGGGCTCTTTTGGATTATTTCTACAGCATCGACATGTCCAAGGATGTATGCATGTATACAGACATGTCCATTATTCTTATAGGAACTACATAAGAATATTATCACCACTTTATTATTACCAAAGGACATTCCTGTGTCTGTGGGTTTCCTCCATGCACTTTGCTCACATTAAGTGATTAACTGAAATCATGCAGTGAGGAATTCCCACAACAAAGGTTCTTGACCAGTTTCCCGTGTGATCGGTAAGAGAAGAGAGAGAGAACCTTTCTTCGTCCCACAGTGGGGAAATTTCAATGTTGCAGCGCACATAGGACAGTAGTAACAGCACATAGGGAGCACACAAAATATATAGTAGCTGCTATGTTTCTTAGTTAGCTGTATGCTTCAATACCAATATTTCAAAATATTTGTATATATATAGTGCAGAGTTATATACATAGAGTGCAGGATAATAAGTAGATAAAATTATATTCAGTGACATTGGTGTCACGTTTAGATAATAAAATAAATGAATATAATCCTAAATTTTCTAAAACATCAATCTATTTTCTTGCTGTTACCGAGTCAAATCCACAGGTGTTACCGGCTGAGTGACAGTCCATCCAATATGTCCTGGATCTTCCATAACACCTGCCCAGGGAGGCGTCCAGGAGGCCTCAGAAACTGGTGCCCTGGTCACTTTGTCTAACGCTTCTTTCTATACTTTAAACATAATTAAAGTGCTATTTTCCTTCATACATATGTCCAAAGTAGTTTTTTTCTCTTTCCCTCAAGATTTAGGTAGAGAGCGACCTTTCTCTTTCATTCTCGAGAGGCAGCAAAACTTCTCGGTACACATCGATGTACAGGAGTGTCAAAGTCAAGGCCCGGGGGCCAGATCCGGCCCGCAAATGAATTATTTGATAGTTGATTAGTATTTGAACCGGCCGCACAGCCGTAATAGAATATTGGTTTATTAATTTAATGTTCAGGACGTGTGTTTTCTCTTTTTGTCTGTGAGCTGTTAAATTTTCGGACAATATTTGATTATTGATTTAATCATTTAATAAGATCTTTTACACTGTGTAGGTCTTGGATAAATAGGTTATATGCGTAATTTAATGTGTTTTAATAAACATTGAACCAGTCCGGCCCTCTGCTCGTAGTAAGATTTTTTTTTTTGGTCTGTGATATATTTGACTTTGACATCCCTGTTCTAATCCCTCCACTTACTACAGAATGTAGCTGTGTTTCTCAACATTGTGTCATGTTGTTTTGATGGACCTCATTATGTTTAACAAGTACCAGAGAAATGTCCAAATATGGGCAGGTCCCTCTAATCTTTTGGTGCCCATGATGGCACATGCGCTAGTGAGCACAACCCACTATTTGATTACTGGCTGTGAGGTCACTCTCCGGTCCTACTGGATTGGTCAGTTAACAATGTTCCAGATTTTAACAATGTTTTAAAATCTGGAACAATCTTCCTGAAGATGTGAGACTGGCCTCCTCTCTGACAATGTTAAAAACCAGGTTAAAAACAGTTCTGTTTAGCTGTGCCTATAACTGAGGGATTTTATACAGTATTTTTATCTTTCTTTTTAATGTATTGTGATTATTTATGATTTTAATGCTTTCTTTTTTTGTTCAGCACTTTGAATTGCCTTATGTATGAATTGTGCTATACAAATAAACTTGCCTTGCCTTTAATTTTTTGAAATGTTGGGCATACAGTGGGGCAAGGACAGAGGTCTGTAATTTTCATCATAGGTACATTTCAACTGTGAGAGACAGAATGTGAAAAAAAATCCAGGAATTCACATTGTAGGATTTTTAAAGAATTTATTTGTAAATTATAGTTGAAAATAAGTATTTGGTCAATAACACAAATTCAACTGATTGGAAGGAGGTTTTGGCTCAAAATCTCACGATACATGGCCCCATTCATTCTTTCCTTAACACGGATCAGTCTTCTTGTCCCCTTAGCAGAAAAACAGCCCCAAAGCATGACGTTTCCACCCCCATGCTTCACAGTAGGTATGGTGCTCTTCTTCCTCCAAACACGACGAGTTGAGTTTATACCAAACAGTTCTGCTTTGGTTTCATCTGACCACATGACATTCTCCCAATCCTCTGCTGTATCATCCATGTGCTCTCTGGCAAACTTCAGACGGGCCTGGACATGCACTGGCTTCAGCAGGGGGACACGTCTGGCACTACAGGATTTGATTCCCTGTCGTCGTAGTGTGTTACTGATGGTAACCTTTGTTACTTTGGTCCCAGCTCTCTGCAGGTCATTCACCAGGTCCCCCCGTGTGGTTCTGGGATTTTTGATCACAGTTCTCATGATCATTTTGACCCCACGGGATGAGATCTTGCGTGGAGCCCCGGATCGAGGGAGATTATCAGTGATTGAAATATTGTTTTGGGCTACATTTGGGCTATCTTTTATACAGATAACGAGTTCAAACAGGTGCCATTAATACAGGTAACGGGTGGAGGACAGAAGAGCTTCTTAAAGAAGAAGTTACAGGTCTGTGAGAGCCAGAGATCTTCCTTGTTTGAAGTGACCAAATACATATTTTCCACCATAATTTACAAATAAATTCTTTGAAAATCCTACAATGTGAATTCCTGGATTTTTTTTTTCACATTCTGTCTCTCACAGTTGAAGTGTACCTATGATGAAAATTACAGACCTCTGTCATTATTTTAAGTGGAAGAACTTGCACAATCGGTGGCTGACTAAATACTTTTTTGCCCCACTGTATATACAGTAATCTAGCATTTGCTTCATACAACCCCTTTTTGAACCAGGGAAAGTTTATTTATCTGTTATATTGATATATTACAAAAAAAGGTATTGTACAGGTTAAAAATAAATGAATAAATACATTGAATTGAAATAATCTAGTATCGTCTAATAAACCTTTTTCCCTCCTGGTTTCTTCACCAGGTTTCCCGATTGATGTTTACATGTTCACCGTCCAATCACTTTTGTGCTTTTCTGATGCCATTCTCGGGTGAACCATGTTTTTCCTCGCTCTGGAATCATTTGCTCCTTATGTGCGGTCTGCAGATGTTTAAGTTGATATTTTTGCCATTGTTTTGAACGTTGATTTTCTACTTCCATGCAGTTTTAGCCAAATCGCAATCAATTCCTGATAGAATCGTCTAAAGATTACACGCCTTGTTATTTTTAATCAACAGGTCTGCGGCCCAATAATAAAAATAGGGTGGATTTTTTGGAATATTGCCAGTCAGTCTCACTTTGGATTGACAGTTGGCCACTTTCACCTTATTCCTTATTTAAATGGAAATGTTTTAATGTGAATTTATTGAGATATTTGATAATTTTGTGAGTTAATATTTATTATACAATATATTTTATTATTGTGTGGGTCTAACTAAGGATGTATATACTGTTTTTGTTTTATATCTGCCTTGGCCTTGCAATAGTGTGTGTCCAAATCTCTCCCAGAGCTGACTGATCCTGGTTCCGAAAGGTTAGGCTTCATATAAGGCCGTGCGTCTGGCCTGGCTGTGCTGAAAGTGAACTTTAGCTTAAGAATAGGCTGAACTGTGCCAAAAGAAACACGTCTACACTTTTCTTTTTGCTCCGAGTCAGGGAATGTTTTGTGGTTGATCCTTGTGGGTCAGATTTGTTGCTTTGCTCGTGAGACAGTTCTTTTCAGTTTTCCAGCAAAGTTGTAACACATGATGTTTGGGAAAGGCAACAGGGAGTTGAGCAGGGGACTTTCTGAGGTTTGACTAAATATGGAAGGTCAATAAATAGCATCACAAAGCTAAATATGACTGCATCTTAATCTAAAACTTAAATCTCGTCGCACATAACCCAAATCGTGTTCAGGGAAGGAGAAGCCAAAACAAACTGAGTGTTGTTCAGATATAGGAATGTAGATGGCAGCAGTGAGCCATAGAACAGAGAGAGGCCCAGTGTGGAGCCCAGTGTGGATTTTACTGTATCTTTGCAGTAGTAATACCAAAACATCTTGTTCTTTCTTTTTCCAGAAACAAACAACTGCAAAAAAAGATTAAATATAAGGTGATAAATACTCAAATCTTGTGTTTTAATTTGATTTAATTTTATCTTAATTTGAGTACATTCTGACTGCCTCAAAACCAGATTCTCCATTAAGACTTATTTCAAGATCTGTAGCTTTATTTCTTCATCCCAAGGGAGACTTTTTTGCATCTTTTTAGAACAAGATTTTGTTTTGTCCCTTTGGAAAGTCTTGTTTTAGGGCTCAGTTTGAATGTGCTCAAATTAAGATGCATTTTGCCAAATTTGAGCAATTTTTACATAATTGTCATCACTTTTTACAGAAAAACACATAAAACTCCAGGACAGAAACAACAAAAACAAAATGTATAGTTTTGACTCTGTTCCACCAGTTAATGTTAGTCTTTTTAGTATCGGTTACTCTCGCTGTGGACCGTTCCAAATGGGCAATGCCAATGTCTAAACAATGCACAAAATCTAAAGTCAACCGTATTGACATAGACAGTGTATTTCTGAAATGGTAAAATAATAATGGAATACAAAACCTTCTTCTCATGTCAGTATATTTAAATTGCAGGTTACATTACACATTGTTTATAAAATGTAGTATATAATTTACATTGATTGGCAGAGATAGGCCTCTGCATGTGCTTTGCTATTGTAATGTAATATTAAATTCTGTATTCAGCAATCTTTATGTAGAAAACATTTAGCATTTTAATCTTCAAATGCGTCTGACTGTTCACCTTTTTCCCCCAGGAGATAACATCATCACCTCCCCCACATCTCATGATAAGGCCAAACCAGACAAATGAGTCAAATCTGTAAATATATATTAATTTCACTTATATTTTGAGTTTCCAAGCTTTGAAAATCTGTGTATGCATGGAAAACTGCGTTCCCAGGAGTGAGACATTATCTATAAATACATCTTAATAGCTTTTATAGGTAACAAAATACTACACCACAAAATTGATTGTTGTGTTAATTACAACTTACTCTGTTTGAATGGCATAGAGCATGTGTTTTGTGGTTCAGGTAAAACCAACATTGATGATATAAAAAAAAGGACAAAAATACAGTGTCTATAGCCGTGATTCACTCTTCCTATCTCTTAACTATGCCCTCTTTGTCTGTATGCATACCTCTCTTTCTATTTTTACGTGTGTGACGATTGACGAACGGAAGCCTCCAGCTCTTTTGTTGGTATGTGTCTCACTACCGCACACAAAAGTCTAATTAGTTTGGTATAGTTAGAGCGCACAGAACAGAGGAGAGCTATGTAACTAGGCATTAACATTTATCCATCTCATTAATCACCCACATTGTTGCTAAGTCCTCCAGGTAGATTTTTAGCTGTGATAATCAAGAAATATATAACATAATCTAATTGTTTGTTTTCAGTTTGGTTGGTAAATTAAAGATAATTGTGGCTGAGGGTAGATTTAAGAAGTTTTTGTGTTGCATCATCGGAGCAGTAAATGTTATCATTCCATCGCAGATCACGTCCACGCGGCTATTTTTGTGTTTTTCATCGAGCACGTAGGCATGTTAAGCCAGTATTTAACAACCGAGGCACACCTTTTTCATTAAAAAGAAAAAGAACATGGCATTGATGGATTGAGATTACAAATACATTTTCATCATAGAAATTTCAATAGAATAAAAACATTTAAACTCATATTTTCTTCCATTTCTATTCAAGTTCAAGTTCAGTGTTTCTAATATGGTTTTATAACTCGGGTTTATACTGTACGTCACTGTCATATTTCATAGCGTTGGTGCCTGTGCGTCACAGCAAGAAGGTCCTGGGTGCAATTCCTCCGGGCCTTCATTTGTGGAGTTTGCATGTTCTCCCTGTGTCTGCAGAGGTCTCTTCCAAATGAATTTTGCTTACATACATTAATACATTTCAATCTCTATTTCAATTCTAGAAAAACTTTTCTATACTCAATACTAAGGTTTATTTGTATGTATATTTATGTTATATTTGGACAAATGATAGTACTTTTCAACTAAAAATATTAATTCTGTCCCTTTTTTAAGGGGTTAAGTTCTTTAAAATTTAAAATTCGCCAAGAAATGCTCAAGAAATTTGTCTCGTCAATGTAATTTTTTTAGGTATTTCTAGAATCAGTATTGCTTTGTTTTCTGTATTCTAGCTTTAGTTGTTCCTTGATTGACAACCCTTATTTGTTTTATTTGGACTTTTGTCAAATATTTTTACTAAACACTACATTCTATATTAATTCTATAACAACTATTATCTTTTGTGAAAATAAAAATATAAAACACTTAAGCCCTCATGTTAAACTAGGACTAATGGTCCGCTCAGTCCACTAATGTCCCCGTGACCACTTTGCGGCTCTCTGATTGGTCGCTGCACGAACATCCCGAGGAAAGGTTGAGCAAAATTCATCTCCTGCGTTCCTCCCCTTTGACTTCCCCGCACAGTCCGTGCGTGCATTCCGAAACGCTCGTGCGTTTTGACACTCAAATGCGCGTCGCCATTGACTTTGCATTGAGGGCCGACGCAACGCATGATCATAGAGCCGCAAAGTGGTCACGCAGACATTAGTGGTCTGAGCGAGTAGACTGAAAATACTCGTAAACAGCCAAAACAGGAGCTACATCAGGACTAAACAGGACTAAACCAGGGTTGACAATGGGGGACATACATGTAGTGCTTGTTAACATGTGAGTTCATATGCTCCACGTATTCCGCACCTCCGTGAACACATACTACTGTTATAAAAAGTCTGTGGAAGGTCTCTGAACACAGACACGCTGCAAAGCTGCATTATTGGAGAAGAACTTTACACAAGAAGCTGCTAGCTAAACTCTGTTAGCATCAGAGCCCGCGACTACTTCTGGCACTTCCGGCGTGCGCCAGGAACTCTGGTCTGAAGACCCCTGCGTCTGAAAACTAGAGAACGTGTGTTTCAGCGTTGGCGGTCTGAAAGCACCATAACACAGATTCCAATCATGACTAACCCAACATCATGCTACAGCAAAACATCACTAACCTGGCATTAAATTGGGATTAAACAATCTCACAAATTACTTGTTTATTTTATTACAAATTAGATTTTTATGGCTTGAATCAGATTGCTTGGCCTCTGGGCCTCTTTGGATCTCACCTGAAATAACCTATTGCATCAAACCTTATGAGTAATGTTCCGAAGTAACATTCATTTGCATACTCTCTTACAGCAACAATCAATTCCAATAAAGTTTGTTACGAAATTACAAATTAAAACACTTGATGACTTGATGGATGACACATCATTCATTTAGTTACTTCCTGTTACCTTTACTGCAGTGCGTGCAAAACAATGTCTTATTCGTGTGTAAACTCTGGTCCATGATTATTTCCTACATGTACGTCTTGGTCTGATCCTAGTGGCTGCAGTTTCCTCGGTTGAATCCCCTCCGACCAATCAGAGAGCGGGGGAGGCGGGTGTTGGTTGGTGTTGGTGACGTAAAGAGTTTGTGCAGAGTTTTCTGGTTGTAGTTTGTCGGAGAATGCAATAGCAAAATAAACTGTTCTGGTTCAATCCAAATATCAAGAAATTGAAGCCGGAGCAAGAGGAATGTTGAGAAAATGTAATTGCTGCAAAGATGTGGCTCTACTCCCCATGGGCTCCGTTAATGGCACAGGAGATAACTAAAGCTAGGCTAAATGCCAAAGCTAGGCTAAATGCTACATGCCTCACTCACTCGGGCTCATTACATACGTCACGGTAAACTCGGATCCAATCGTTTCAATCTGAAAAAATGAGTTTACCCGTCCCACCTGTTAACGGAGCTCAATGGAGCAAATCCAGACCTTAGTACGAAATTAAATTAGTACCATGGGTGTGGTAAGACCAGCCTAGCAAAACCTTGACATGGACTAATTACGCTTTCACGATGGTGGTATGGGTGGAAGTCATAAGTACCCTTTTCTAATACCCATGATCATGAATTTGAATCAGCTCTTTATAAAGTCTTGTTGTTTTGTATTTTTACGCTGACTTTAGATCCACTGCTGTTGTTTCCATGCAAACAGCTTTAATAAACTTAAACTTGCGCCTCAAGTTTACATATTGAGGAGCAATGAGTTGACACAGAGATTTGCCGACATGAGTACTTTCTCTGCCCTCCCTTCACTCAAATGTTTACATAGACTTCAAATAGTATGTACAAAGGGATTTGTTCAGGCGTGATGCTCGGAACTGCTTTAGACTGAGCGCTCCATTTTACATCAGCAACAGTTGTTTTGTGCTTATAATTCATGTTGAAAAGATCTATTCTTCTGTCTTCAAATCAGCCGTCTTTCACAGCCAAGATTATGATCACAATAATTCTTAATTAGTAGTTTGGTGTTTTTTCTTCAGATTCTAAAAATGTCTTAGTTCAAGTGTCAACAAAATTACAAATGAATAGTTAAATTGCAAAAACTCATTAGTTCCATTAGAATAATAATAATAATAATAAAAAGTTGTTTTTCGAAAAGCCAGATCTTATTTGTGCCATAACAATGAGGTTTTGCCCCTTCTTGAGTTAATTCTTTCAAATGTAAAAACAAACACAACACAACTTCGAACACAAAAATGTTAAAATTATTCATGTACAAAACAAAAAAGAAAAAAATCATATATACTGTACATATACACGTCACAGTGAACTCAGATCCAATCGTTTCAATCTGCAAAAGGATTTAACCCCTCCCACCTGTTAACGGAGCTCAATGGAACAAATCCAGACCTAAGTACAAAAGGAAATTATTACAATGGTGTGGTAAGATTAGGCTAGTTGGGGGCATTTCCAAAACCAATTTCCACTTTTCTGTCATGGCAATAGGCACTTTTCCATTAGGGAGCTGATTAGTTCGAGGCCTGGGGTGTCATTTACAAAATCTGCGCACAAAACTGCACCAGAAAGAGCGTACCAGTTTTCTTATCTGATTCTTGTGAAGAGTAGAAGAAACAGTGATTCTGTCTGAGCTCTTATCTTAGTTACATTATTTTACCGTCTCTTTTGGCATTGTTAAAACACGACACGATTGTGCAGCTCTTTACAAAGGTGAGCAGAATCCAGTTATGCCATACATCATATGATATTTTAGTTTTTTATTTACTTTGAGTTATTGTTAGAAAGTGCAATAGGGATTCGTATCTGCTTATAATAGGCATGTCAAAACTCGCGTCCCTTT
The DNA here is from genome assembly GCA_964034765.1 of Knipowitschia caucasica. NCBI lineage: Eukaryota > Metazoa > Chordata > Actinopteri > Gobiiformes > Gobiidae > Knipowitschia > Knipowitschia caucasica. The sequence continues at coordinate 22,543,746 of OZ035824.1, forward strand.
ATGCCATTTTATGTGGTCCTCTGCTGCTAACAAAAACACTCTGACAGTGTCATCCAACCAACTTCAGCTTCACCAATACAGTCTTGCTATACCTTGTTGTAAATCTCAGACCCTGTGGAATCAAGTTGTTGACTCTATTGTTACTTACTGACATTTGTTTTATGATTGTGTCACAACATTCCAAATGAAATGCACCTGTGGTGTGAATCAATAACCCATTTTTAATTCCAGAATCCATTCACTCCGGTTTGAATCTAGTTTTAAAAATCCAGGTCAAGTCTGATAAACTAAAGTGGCCCTCTTACTAAAAAGTTTGGATGCCTTTGGCTTATATTATATCATTGAAGACGAATGCTTTGCAGCGGTCGATGCTAGTGTCAACATTTGATTTTGTACTGTATTACTTTTATTTTAATAAAACTAAATAAATACACACTTTAAAATTGTGCTTCATTTATTTACCATTACATTATAAAATACCCGTGTAATAGCATGTTAATAGTAGAAATGGTACTTTGACACTGCCGTCTCCAGCTTTATACACAACAAAACACAACATATACTGTAAGTGATATTTCGAAATATGCCCCTCTTTACACAACCTGCAATTATTCCTGGAGACGCAGTTTCTTTATTGACAATGGGGTGAGCGGGGGTGTGCTAAACAATCCTGGGTAATCCTGGGATTGTGTTGTATTTACCTAAGGGTCTGTGACTTCATAGATCTGTGTTTAAGAATATAATGAGAATATAAATGTTTTTAACGGTTCATTTATGAAGGTTGTCTTTGCTATAGATCAAACGGTATCACAAACTGTTTTTCTCTCCCTATGTATGACCAAGATGTATCTCTATGACCAAGATTCAAGATTCAAGTATTCATTTGCCATTTTAATTAAAACCACATTGGAATCCCTCCATCCGTCTTCTACGCCTTCAACCATTTCTGGGTCGGGGGGGGTGGCCAGAGATGCCACCCATGCAGTACAATTAGCACCTGCCCCACATTGGAATATATTCACAAAAGTCCCCAGTGTGCACAAGATAAATACATAAATAGTACAAGGTTTAAACTAAAAAAGTGCAGGAAACAATTGTCTCTGTAAGATTGACTGAAACAGTTTCAATACAAGTGAAGATCATTTAACAAAAAGAGATGTCCTGGATCACAGCGAACAGTATCTCTGCCAGAGAGAAGAAGCTGGAACATGGCTTTTCCAGGGGCCAGAAGAGTCATTGATTATTCTCAGAGCTCGGTTTGAAAGTCTGGATTCATAAACAACCTCCAGAACAGACAGATCCCAGTCCTCTTTCAGAGCAGAGCACATTGTTAGTGCAATAATGTGGTTATTTATGTATTATTTAATTTATTTCAAACCTTCAGAAGTCATTCAAAGGTCATCGAGATGGTTGCAAATACCATGGTAATTATTTGAAAACACACATACAGGACATTGTTGGATTGAGGACAAGATATAACATTTTTATTGCCTCCTTCTTTTGTCACTTTGTGTTGTTTCATCCAAGAACATTTGGATGAAACACTCCTTGCTTCCAGGCGACTCCACACTTGTACTTAGGACCGTGATACCGCCTTATTAGTATAATCATACATCTTAGTTCTGTGAGAAGCCTATATTGTTGATAATAATAAATGTGTTCTCCTTGAAGTTTACTCACCTTGTACCGAGGGATTTTTTAATTTATATTTGAACTTTTCCTCAACACCTCAGCACCTGCAGGCCATCTCAGGAGTCTGGTCATTAATATTGGAAAAATTAAGGACATTTTTCGAATTTATAATCATCTTTCCATTTTACAATTTGGCAAGTCCATGTCATGATCATGTGTAATACAAAATATATTAAGAATGACTTTATTTTTTTTTATTTTTTTTACTGAACAAGTTGCTTACGTTTTTGTATAAAACCGCAGTCGTTGGAGCTTGTGACCCTTTTTGTTGTGAACAAAATGCTAATGCTGAACAACACAAAAAGGACTCCCTCGTTCCTTGTACATTTGTGCTTGTTTTCATCAAACAAATGTCCTGGAAAGTTTTTCTTGACAAGGATATTGTGAAATGAGTGATGCGATAAGTTCCATCTTGACATAATTAGTTTGAAGATTATGTGTCCTCTCTTTCTGCGTTGGCTTGCCATGGACAAAATATGCGGTTGTTTTGTTTTCTTTACTTTTCAGCACAAGCAGATTTAGAAAGACGCCAACTATTATATGGAGAGTTGGGAAAGCTCTTGACAGGAGTGGGTGTTTGGTTTGTGACTCGGCTCTGTTGCTCTATGCTGTAGGTTGCAACCATCATAAAGGACGTGTTGGGGTGGAGCCCTGCCGTACCACTGCACTCTAGAGTCCCCAGACATTCCCAGTATTTCCCATAAATGATTCTTTACCGCATGTATGTATTAGCATAATGACGTGGAAAAAGTCATCGCCAAATAAGTGCTGTAGTTTTCATAAATTAGTCGCTTGTACTAATGCTCCTTAAATGTTGTTCTGTGTTGAATATGGCAAAGCTTTACATGTACTGTGGGGTAAGTAAGTATTTGGCAGCTGCAAGTTGTCCCACATACAAAAATATGAGTGGTCTGGATTTTCATCATACGTACGCAGACATGTTCAGTTTCATCATACAGAACATACCACTGAACTGTGAGAGACAGAACGTGAAAATCACTAAATTCATATGCTTTTTAAACAGCATTTTTGTATAATGGGGTGGAAGTGTTTGACCAATAACAAAACTCAACTCAACTACAACTACTACTACAATAATACAATGACAGAGGCCAAATGTTTCCACCAGGTTCCCGCACACAGTCGCTAGTGTTTTGGCTCATTCTCCCATGTAGATTTTCTCAAGAGATGTGATATTTATTCATTTATTTATTTGAATAGGACACTGCCATCAACACATGTCCATTAAAGTTACCAGATTCAGCCATGGAGACTAGTTTCCATATGTAATCCCATGGACCATCAACCAACAAACAGAGAAAAAGTTATCAAAGACACATACACATATAAAAAACCGGTTGGGACATGCCGCAACATGATAAAATGTAAAAGCATTGTACAGTACAGGACATTAAAAATATGAGGACAACACAGAGTATTAACTCCCTATAGATTTTCTATTGGGTCGAGGTCTGGAGACTGCTAGTTAGTTCCATGTCCTTGAAATGCTTCTTATGGAGCTGCTCTTTCGTTGCTTGAGCAGTGTGCATTGTCATTCTGGAACAACCAGCCATTACCGTCACTGTTGTCTCTGATGGAAGAAGGTTTTTGCCCGTAATTTCCCATTACATACTTAATATTAATGAGACTTCCTGAGAAGCTGCCCCCATCCATAACGTTTCCACCCCCATACTTCAGATCGGGTGTGGTTTTCTGTCCCTATCTACATATGACTGTGAGCACAGGCTTAAAGCAACTAATATTATTGTTTCAGGTTTTAACAGTGGCTGAATGTTGTTATTGTTATAGCATACTTTAGTTTAGTCCATGTTGTATCATGACAGCCATAATCCACACCTTCTGAGAGGAATCCCAGGCTCTCCTGGTTCTTGCCGGGACCTCTTCCTGGTGTGGCATGCCCAATGTAGATGTACGTCTCTTTTGTTCCATGGCACTCTAAGCCTTCACCTATAATAAAGGTCTATCCCATATCCAAAAATAATATGATCATTTCTGAGTTATTGTGTGATGTTCTTATCCTCTTAACACCCGCCTCATTTTGGCTCGTGCACAAAAGTTGGGCATACCCAAATGTCTTTGCTTATTTAAAAACACATCTTACATCTCACATGCTTGTGTGATGCATCATTTTAAAGCTAGAGCCTTCTAGTTTATGTAAAAAAAAACACTAAAATAATGTTTGTCATTCCTATTTACCTCTGCATCCTTTGAAGTTTGGGAAAAAAACCCAATTTTTTTTGCCTCGCCTAACATTTTCAATTTCTGAAGGCCCTAAAAAAGGCATACTTCATTGTAAGTTCACAATATTCAAACCCTGTGGTCATTGTATTGTTGACAACTATTGTCTAAAGTTTCAGACTTCTAAGTTTTATAGTTTTTATTCAGTTTCTCCTTTTCATCAAGTAGTTTATTAAATGTCAGTAAATATCTTTACTGACATTTAATCATCATAAAAACAATATTTTTTTTATTATTGGGACTTATAAGTTACTAATCTATGTGTTTTTTTTTTTTAAATGTCAAAGTTATTTTTTTATGAGTGTAAATTCATTGCAGCTTCGAGAGCGTCTTTTGGCTGCCATTACGCACAATTCTACAGGCACAACATAAGACAGGACACCATTGTCCCACCCCTTGCTCGAAAGCTTTCCTCATTGGCTACACGGACATGTCAATCAAAAATCCCGGAAATAGAAGCAAACAAGTAGGGACAACAACAAAGGTCAGTGATCCATGCGCAAACAGCAGCACTAGCTGTACTCACGGGAGCTCTTGCAGACCCAAAAATTGGTCTAGCTTTTCGGGAGTAGTCTCATTTGAAAGATAAGGAGCTAAGGAATACGTGGATACCAGATGTTTGGGTGAAAAACAAAGCTAAAAGTCCGTTAAAAGTGAAAGAGCAACATCTGTGCTCTTTTTTTTCGTTTTTTTCGCTAAAGATAAATGCACATTTTTGGATTATTTCTGCAGAATGGATTTTACTTTGGGTAATTGGACTGTTCCAGAGAGAATGATGTATTGCAAGCTGGGAGGAGAGCTGATTTATTTGTACAGCACAAGCCCAAAGGTAAAAAACTATTTCGGAATTGATTTATTTTGTGCCCACTTGTATATAAATGTAGATAAGAAAATAAGCTTTAAAATGATATACAGCTTTTGGGGTTTGGTGTTCAAAATACATCTGCTATTGCCAGCAGAACATTTAAAAACATAAAAACGGTACGCCGGCGCGCCGGTGGGTGTTAAGAGGTTTCCTCTGACTTGTGTGATGCAATAGAAAGCAACATCAGAATGTGTCCACAGAATGTAACAACAACACTTCATTTCTCTGATTATACCACTGGCTGCAGACATTCTCCACATGTAAAAGCATAAAGCAGTGAGAACTGTCAGTGTCGACCCGGTGTTGAAGAGTCTGTGCCTATTTGGCAGAGCCCCAGGAGTGTCATTGTGGTATGCTCTTTTCGCTCACAACCATGCTGCGAGATTGTCACATACACAATAGCAGCTCTCATTCTGCTGTCCCTGTCAGTTTATGTTCTCTAAGTGATTGAGAGCTGATCCATGACGGCTCTGTGATGTGCGCGAGACAGGTCTGAAGAGTCACAGCTGTAGAGTATTTGTACTATTCTCGTCAGGCCTCCGATGAAGCCTTGTGCTTTTCACCTGCCCCACTTGTAAATATTAAATTATTCTGGTAAGACATTCTGAACTGTTTGCTCTGGAGTATTGACTTCCAAACATCCAGCTCCATGGCCCTCTGGTTCATTTCCATGTTGTAATGACAAACCTTTTGAAAACAAACTGACACACAGCAGCCCTGTCTGTGCCTGGCCTCCTCTTTATCTGGCTCAGACAGGAAGCCTCCGCCAGGTCCTGAATATGTGAATATGTGAATATGCAGATGAAGTGTATGGTATCGTTGCGGAGGAAGACATTACCGATGCAACTCTTTGACTTGGTCTTGCGGTGCCTGAGCCGGTATCCGTTCTCACACAGACCGTGGGTAAAATGAGCCGTTTGCAGGAGTTGTGGTGGACCAGGGCGGAGGAGCAGGACTCCAGAGGTGAGGACAGAAGAGTTAGGCAGAGAATAAACAAGCTGGACACCAGATATGCACTGGTTTCCTTTTCATTGTCACAAAACTCAAAGGCTGAATGCTGTTGTACATTACGTGAATTTACCAAACCATAATAGTAATAGTAAGATAAATGCCAATCTTTTAAATTGACTACATAACCAAACATAAAAAGACAAACTTAAAGGAGCAGTATGTAACAATCCGGCCAAAAGTGGTACTGCAGCCTCAGGTTGCCAGATGTGCAAAATGTGACAAATCCAGCTGTGACCATAACAGCTGAATAGACAAGAGTTTTGTCAACAACAAATCTATTACCAACATCTTTTTTCACAAAGATAGAAATCCAGGTTTTATTCCTTGTTTTGTTTTGTTAATGATTTGAGAATCATAACAAGACCTTTTATAGTTCTGCGGCCACATGGTACTTTACCAGTGAGATTTGCTCGACGCCGCGGTGAGTTCTGGCAACCCGGATCACGGACTTTCTGATTGGTGAAACGGTGGAGGGCGGGACATTGAAATGAAAACAAGATTTAGGGGCTGTAAAACAAATTTTGAATTTCATATACATGTATTTCTGAACTACTGGTATCAGTTAAGACTTATCGGAAAAGGGTATAGTTTATTAATGTCTTTTGACAGTTTAGAGCCCTTTAATGCCACTCATTAAATTCCCCCCTGCTGTTATGTATCCGCGATGACTGTAGCGCAAACAGCTGGACAAATGGAGGTTTCTCTTGTGGTTATTCCAGGTTGCCGTCGGATCGTGGGATAGTTCTGTGTCCCAGAAGGTTAGGGCGGCCACTGATGCCTGATTTAAAACTACACAGAGTTTTAAGTCCTTTTAAAAGAATTTGTTTAAGCAGTTCTTTCCTGGTGATGTTCCTGTTACATGCCTCTTTGACATCCCGTTTCCTCTGTGTTGGATCAGAAGTGGGAGGAAAGCCTCATATATATACGCCTTGTTCATTGATATCCAACACATCCAGCTGAGAACTTCCCTTTCCCGAAAAGTCTTCTCAATGTTGAGTCCTTCAAAGGCAGAATACTCCAAAATACCCCGACCCAGCATTCCACGGCTGCCTTCCTGTTCTGGGATGGAGCTGATCCCTTGTGATTGTATTATGGCAACCTCTATGTGTGCATCTGTCTTCAAGTGCAGGCAAAGTTAGCTACTTTTATGTCCAAAAATGTGGAATAAGTTGTGTACACAGATTAGGTTATTATATTGAAGTCTTGTAAAATGATAATTACTTTTACAAATTACTACACATCATTGAAATAAAATACACCATGTTTTTTGTACTATTGTACGGAAGCTTGTTAGGTTCACTTGTGAGTGTGTTTTTTTCCCGCTGGTATCACGTTATTTCATGATACAGTACTTTCATGAAATAACATGATAAATATCATGTTATTTCATGATACACAACTATCATGTTATTTCATGAAACACAACTATCATGTTATTTCATGATACACAACTATCATGTTATTTCATGATACACAACTATCATGATACCAATTTATCAGAAGCTGACAGCTTCTTCTTCTTCTGTATCTACAGTATCATGTTATTTCATGATAAACTGGTATCATGAAATTTCATGATAAATTGGTATCATGAAATAACATGATAAATTGGTATCATGAAATAACAATCAATGATATTAATCAATGATATTTATCATGTTATTTCATGAAAGTATCATGAAATAACATGATACCAGCGGAAAAAAAACCACACTCACAAGTGAACCTAACAAGCTTCCGTACTATTGGAGCGGATAAAAGTTTTTAATTTCAACAGTTTGCCTTATAATCTGGTGCGCCCTATAGTGAAGTAGTAGCATATTTAATTTTGTACTAACAATTGGATCTGAGTTTACCGTATGTAATGCGCCCGAGTGAGTCTCTAGAAGTTAGCGTTTAGCGTAGCTTTAGCATTTAGTGAGTGAGTAAGTAAGTAATCTTTATTTATATACCGCCTTTCACAGACCAGAGTCACAAAGCGGTTTACAATTGTTATTTTTGGGCACTTGTCCTCTCACTCCACACAGAGATGGGAGCGGGGTCGCCAAACAGGAGGCGCATGCCAGACCTATTGTACATATCTTTAGTGGTAGGGGAAACCGGAGTACCCGGAGGAAACCTACGCAGACACGGGGAGAACATGCAAACTCCACTCAGAAATGCCCTGGTCCGACCGAGATTCGAACCCAGGACCTTCTTGCTGAGAGGCGAGAGTGCTAACCACTCAGCCACCGTGTCGCCCACGTGTTAGCCTAGCTTTAGCTAGCCTAACATTTGCTAAACATTCCTCTTGCTCCAACTTCAATTTCTTGATATTTGGAGGCAACCCAGAACAGATTGCTTTCTGTCGGATTCTCCGCCAAACTACAACCAGCAAATTTGGCACAACTGTTGACGTCACCGACACCGACCTACAACACCCGACTCCCCCGCTCTCTGATTGGTCGGAGGGGATTTAACCGAGGAAACTGCAGCCACTGGGATCAGACCCAGACGTACATGTAGGAAATGATCATTGAGTTTACAGATGGCTAAAGACCAGGCTAATGTTGAGGGGCAGCACTCATAGTATTTGGAGTAATCAGCTTTCTGAAAAGATTCCAAAAGTTAACGATATTAAACTATTGCATTCCATAATTCACCAAATTTGTTATTAAGTGTGATTGATCGAGCTCCCTTCCTATCTACTTAGATGAATACTCTTGGTCCAAATAGACTGGAGTGGTCTTGGCCGGAGCAAAAGGAAGTGATTCATGATGTGGAGTGATCGAGTCACAGAGTTCTGTGTGTAATAGTTTGATAAGTGGCTCCAATAACACAATTTATTAGTTGTTTTGTTAGTTCTACGATGAGGGCCTTGAAAGCTGCTGTACCTAAGGTCCAATTGTGTAATAGTGCTGTCTGTGTAACTGTGTTTTAGTTGTTGAATTTTATAAAAGTAAAAATACAAAGAGCTTTTTACATGTTATGCCAAACAGATCTATTTAGAATGTGTACTCAATAATAGTCAAATAATATTCAAGATATTTCCCACCGACTGCTAGTAAATAAGTAAGTAAGTAAGTAAGTAAGTAATCTGCTACGGCTACCTTTTTATACCTTTTTCTGATCTCGAAAACCTGTCCAATTACATGTATTTACTGCTACTGCGGTTATTGATGCTATTAATATAGTATTTGTAATGAAAAAGAATGAATTCATTTTGAAATACTCATTTACTTTTACTGTCGCCCATATTAATAAAGAAATAGGCCGCAGAGATTTTCAGTTCAAAGCCAGCTCTGACTGGGAACAGTTTAACTTCATCCATTTGTTCTTTATCATTATTTGACTTATTTAGATCAGCATTAATTGACACCTTAACACTCCTTGTTCATGTTTTTAAGTTTGCCTCTTTGTATTTTTCATGATTTTCTTTCTAGAATTTTGTATCTTTACTCGAATTCTGTTATGTAACTTGTCTCAAAGCTTTGATTTCCTTTTATATTTGTTGCAGTTTTTTGTTCTTGTTCTTGTTTATAATTCTATTCTATAATGTCTTTTGGAGGGGTTTGGGAGGACGATGGAGCTAGTTTGTTTTCTATGCGACTGTCCTGATGTATGTTTGTTTTCTGTTTGTATATTGTACTGCGTTTTGTAAATTGTAATTTGTGTTTTGTTTTTATGGACTCCTTTTTTTGTGGCGACAGTAGCTCAGTGGGTAGAGCATTGGCCTATAAGCCTGAAGGTCGTGGGTCAAGCCCACCATGAGACCTTCTCCACCGACTTGATGACTGCTGTCGTTGTGGCCTTGGGCAAAACACTTAACACCACTTTACCTGAAGCCCCCACTGAAAGATCAAGGCCCCTGTGGACTCACCCCCTGCAGGAGGATCAGTGAGGGACTGGTGCTCTGTGGACTGGGTGCAGCTCTAACTGCCACCCCCCCGACCCAGAAATGGATTAAGGGGTAGGCACTGTGGGCGGCACCGTGGATAGCACTCTCGCCTCTCAGCAAGAAGGTCCTGGGTTCGAATCCCGGTTGGACCAGGGCTTTTCTGAGTGGAGTTTGCATGTTCTCCCCGTGTCTGCGTAGGTTTCCTCCGGGTGCTCCGGTTTCCCCTACCACTAAAAATATGTACAATAGGTCTGGCATGTGCCTCCTGTACTGGCACCCCCACTCCCAAAAAAAACAATTATAAACCGCTTTGAGACTCTGATGTGCAGTGAAAAGGCGGTATATAAATAAAGATTACTACTACTACTACTAGAAAATGGATGGATGGATGGACCCCTCAAAATGAGAAGGGGCATTCCATTAATTAACTAAATTAAACTAAACTAAAATAAATTCAATCCCATTTATTGATCTGATCATATCTAATACTCTCCTATAACTAATGTCTTTTAGTATGCTGTTTTCTAAGCACGGCCATAGATATTTACATCTCTTGTCCAGGACCGGCTTGTGTAAAATTTCTGCAATTCTGCATTGCAACCTGGCCTCAATTTTGCTCCTACTGCTCAGTGACAAAGACCAGGGCCGAGCGTGCAGTATTTATGGCTCTTCTTGTGGTTTTTACCCCAGAGTAGCAGCACCTGCACGGGCGGTGGTCCCTCACATTCTCTATTTAGGACTGCACTATATGCGCATGTGGTCTGGTGGTTTGGACACACAAGGACAGTATTCATCAATCCAGGGGCGGGTGAGGAGTTGGAGTGGATTTAAATGGGATTAAAAAGGGGGAAAGGGTTGAGCAAGTGGGCTAAGGTCTGAGAAGAATGTGACAATTTGTTAAAAGTCACCCTGTTGCCCCCTGCCCTTGTAATCAGAGGGTAATCCGGGGTGCTCGTTGCAGCCAAATGGTCCCGCAGCAGTAGTTAGGGTGCTATGGCGTGGGTGATGGAGGTGTGTTACATTTGGTTGCAGTAAAGTTTCACGGGTGGGGGGTCTCTGCTCTCACCTCTCCTTGGACTTTGAAGTCAGTGGATAAAGAAAGAAAGGAATCACCGGGGTCGAGTCAGAGACTGGCTTCAGGATCATTATACAGATGGATTCTAGTCGCTCTGGGCTGGTTAGTGTTTCATGATGTAAGTAGTAGATTATTTTATTTATAGGAGGACATAATACAATCCAGTGCAGTACTCCAGTATGTTTTAAAATGGGATTTATTTGTGTATATTTTTTACAAGGTTTAGGGTAAAACATATACATATACATTGTAACCCTAACCCTAAGTTCTCATGTCTCTGCTTCCTGTGGCTTTAGACTTTAAAATAGCTCTGTTTGTTACAAGTCTCTCCATGGCCTCGCACCAAAATAGTGACATGTTAGTGACATATGAACCAACTCACAGGGACTGGCCTCCTGCTGGGACTCTGAGGAGCAGGGGGACTGGCCTCCTGCTGGTTCTCTGAGGAGCACAGGGACTGGCCTCCTGCTGGTGCTCAAAGTCAGGACTAAACATGGGGAGGCAGCGTTTCAGATCTATGCAGCAAAAAATCGCAACAGTCTTTATGAAAATGTTAGACAGGCTTCTTCTCTGAAATCTGAATTTCAGTTGCAAGCTTCAAGTAGAGACTCAAACGGTCGAGGAAACCTTTAAAGGGTTAATTTACATAAAAAAAATTCCCTATCCACTTCTTCTTCTTCTTTTGGCCTTAAAATGATTTAGTTTCGTACCTGCTCAATACAGGGTTGACAGGGACTTTCCAGAGTCTGCAGGGTTTGACAGCAGGTCCACAGCCTCTTACACTCCTCACTCTATCGACTGATCTGTCTTTCCACACTTGTGCCCGTCCTCCCACGTCTTTCCACCTCATCCAATTAAACTGTTTGACTTCTATTTGTGCATTACCATAGCTGCAGACAAGAGGCAATACACTGGTTTAAAATGTTCCCAACAGCACTAATACATTACATTTAATAGAACACGGGAAAGTGATTCAATTTTTTTTTTCTTTCTTTCTTTAATTATATGTGCATGTAAAAAAATAGATAAAATACATTGTAAAATTGCTCAAATAAAAAATACTACTACTAAAAAAATTATATAGAATTTTAGTGTTTTTTGCAACCTCTTAATAGTGAGGTTAGTAACGTCTTAGTTAATCATGTAGGTACATTTATGGACGTTGGCTATTCCACTCTCTACCGACCACACTGGTAAAAATACCTAGAAAAAAATATACAGAAATAAGTAAGATACTGCTTAAAATAACAAAACAAATATCTGCCAATAGAAGAAAATATGACTCGAAAAGATTTCTGAAAATAATCAAATTATTCTAGCTCCAAATGATTGGATTCTAGTTTAAAAACATACATTTCAAGTATTAGTTATTTCTTAAAAGTTTTTGATAAATGTTTTCTTAAAATATAGCATAACAAACTTATTTTATCTCAACAAGGACAGTCTGGAAATATGGAGAAATACTTAAAACAAGCTTAAAAACTTACTGCTCGGGCTCTAATAAGATTATGAAGTACTATTATCTTAAAACTAGTAAAATAATCTTATGACAAACTACATTCAAGCAACAAAAACCTTGCCATAAAAAAAAGAAGCATATGTTATTTTTAGTAACTTACCAATTATTTACTTTTTTCAGAAGACAATGGCTTCTTTTGTGTTTGTTATTATTGTATTTCCTGCGTTCGACCGGGTTGATTTTCTGATCTGTGTTGTTGGCGAATCGACAAAATCCTCCGAGGCCACTGCGGTTGTGATTTCGGGCTTAACAAACATAAATTGACTTGAATAAACACGGCTCATTCAATTCAATTCAAATAAATGTATTCATCCGTGAGTAACTACCTTTACAGACGGAGCACCAGTGGGGGTACACAAAAACACAGAAACACACAATATAAGTATATAAATACAGTAAAAGAGCAGAAATGCAATATAAAATACATAAAACCGGTCTCCAAATCATTCCATTGTCATCATTGTTGCGCTTTCATTCCCAAAGTGAAACCTAATGTCACAATTACGGTAATAATAAGGCGTTATCTTTATTATTATACATATTTTTTTAAACAATAATTGGATATTTTGTATAATGGATCATATATCAATTGTAAAAGCTTTCCTCTGTATTTTTTAATTTCATATTTGCCTTTAATAATAGTGTTTGATATTGGAATTGATGGAATGAAAGGTGTGTCCTGAAGAATGTGAGAAGCAGATGTACATGTACTCACTTGGTTTAGAGAAACTACGCACACCTTTGTTCTGAATAACGCAAGACATTCTTTTTAAATGATGCGTTCAATGTCAACTGTGCGTCCTCATTTCTCCAATCAATAATTTATTTACTCACTAAGTGAAAGGTGAGGGACCAAAGGAAGATGATGCAAAGACAACGGACCAGAGACATTTCTTTTTAATAAAATGTACAGTGATTGTTTATGGTTTTAAAAGTAGTCACAGTTCATCAGAGTGAATTTGCTATTCAAATAAACTTGCCTTGCCTTAAAACTTAACGTCTAAACTTAAAGGGTTATAATACATACTAGTTTTGATTTAGTTTTAATTTAATTTTAGTGGACAAAATTCAAAACAAATTTAGTGAACATAAACTATATATTTTTTCATACTTTATTTACTCGTCACTTTACCTGCTGCTATTATTACTATTGTTTATTCTGCTCATATTCTCCGCTACAATGGGCCTCATTCACGAATAACTTCTTAAGAACAACTTGAAGAAATTTAAGAAGTTTCTTAAGTAGATTTCTAAGAAGACCCTCTGTGGGATTCATCAACACGCTCGTAAGCCGCTGAATTGTTCGCAGCTGTTCTCTCAGATTGATGAATGCCAACTCCTCGTAAGTAGAGCGCGCATGCCAGGTGATTCTTTAGCATAGGTACTTAGCATAGGTAACCGCCCATTAATGTCCATAAAAGGGACTGCAGGGCCGTGTGCAGACGCCAGAGGAGCAAAAAAGCCACCCTTTTTTCTTCTTTTGCCAAACTAAGATTAATCTAAAAATATTATGAGATTAATCTCAAAATGTTATGAGATTAATCTCAAAATGTTATGAGATTAATCTCAATATGTTATGAGATTAATCTCAAAATGTTATGAGATTAATAAAACAATATATTATGTATTCATTTTAAAATGAATCTCAAAATGTTGTGAAATTAATCTCAAAATATTTTGGACCCTGGGAGGAGATCCAGCGTGTGAGACAAATGTAGACCCGAGGAGGGACATAGACTGGAAAGAACAGCACACAGAAACCAGCGCGGACCGAGGAAAGACCATGGACAGGAGAGACCGTAGACAGGAGAGACCGCAGACTGGAGAGACCGCAGACTGGAGAGACCGCAGACTGGAGAGACCGCAGACTGGAGAGACCGCAGACTGGAGAGACCGCAGACTGGAGAGACCGCAGACTGGAGAGACCGCAGACTGGAGAGACCGCAGACTGGAGAGACCGCAGACTGGAGAGACCGCAGACTGGAGAGACCAGCGCAGACCGAAGAGAGACCGCATATAGACTGGAGAGACCAGCGCGGTCCTGTAATGGATCCATGGGAGAGACCAGCGCGGACCCGTGTCCATTGGAGAGACCAGAGCGGACCCGTATAGATCCATGGGAGAGACCAGCGCAGAAGGTCAGCGCAGACCCCGCAACCTCCTGCAGCAGCAGTATATAGGCCATTGTTCTGTGGCCCGTGGATGGAGAAATGCCCCGAAAAATAGGCTAAATTACCATTAATAATTAAATAAATAAATAAATACATACATCAATATGACATAGGACATATCACTGTAATGTGGGTTTTATTGAACTTCACAAAAGAAGACAACACCAGCGTTCAAACATGTTGGCACTGAATGTGCGTAAGAGTGCTCCTGAGCATTCGTAGGATTTGTACTTAGCCAAGAGAAATTCTGGTTTACAAGAAAATTTTGTGAATGCCACAAACTTCGTAAAACCCTCGTAAGTAGGAGCAGAATATAAAATGCAAAAATAATCGTTCTGTCAAAATGATATTTTTTGTCGTCCGATTTATGTCTCAACGTTCTGTTAGAACAAACATGTTTTTTAGTCCGGACGGTCAGGGCAGAACTGTGATGGAAACAGCCGTGTTCTTTGCCGTTTCGCGAGTGAATAAATTACAGCTGAAATCTAATCATGAGGCTGTTTGGCAGCTAGCAGTACAACACGCTACAAACAACACTAAAACAGAAGCTAAATTCATGAATACAATACACATATTTTTATCAAAGTAATTCAAAGTAAGTCTTTTTTTATTAACTTTTGCATGTCCATCCTATTTTCTTCCCATTAATCCATTTCTGGGTCAGGGGGGGTTGGCGGTCACCCAATTCACAGAGCACCAACTCCACCAAGTTTTGCATGTCGTCTATGAAAGATTTTTGACATAGTTTTCATCAACAAACAAATAATAGCCCTGTTTTTTTTCTAAAGAGGCGTGTGCTTAGGTTTAAAGGGGCAATATTTCAACAGGATCTGACGGGAGGAGAATCCACAGGTGACGATGGAGACAGTGATGTGTTTGGAGTGTGGCATTCTCAAGGGAATGAAATCTCAGCCGGCTGCTAACTGAAGCACATATGATAGAGAGCAACCTCCCTTTGTTTTAAATAATCCCAGTATGACTGAGAATTCACACAAACTTGTCCTATTCAGTTGTTATTCCTTCCATTAAACTGTGATGGTAAGTTTGTATTAATTCAATTTAAAGTTCAAACTGATCCACCTCATACACATTACATCAATTGACAGCCGTTTTTTTTAATTTCTCTACAGTCCTACAGGTATGCACTGAGGTCTTGCCTGAATAAAAGCAGCTTATATTTTTAAATCTGTCACGGCACACACTCTCTCACACATGCTGCATTCCCCAGTTTCAGCGTGCATTTCAATAGGCCTGAGAGGAGGAACGACTGCACGTCTTCTTTACATTTACAGCTTTTAAATGGATCGTTTCTTTCACATTGGAATATCTGCTTGCCGACAGACCCCCAAAGCTCAGAGTTTGGCTGAATTCCCAGAACAAAACAATATCTGCCAGGTCGGCCACGGGCCCCCGCCATCCTAAACCTGAGTATGCACACGTTTGGCCTTTAAACCATCAGCGCCCAGGCCTTGCCGTACATAATGACAGAGAATGGAGGCATTAAGGCAATTTGTTTGATTTAAGTTGTCAAGGTGTCCTGGTCCCTGCCCCTCTCAGCTGGTTTTGATACCCAAAAAGTTTGTCTCAGGCCTCAGTGGTGAAAGAAAAACAGAGCAATGCCTCACACAGACAACTGTAGAAGGCTGGATAAAGAGGGAGGTAGCAGCGTATAATAAGGTTTATGAGGTCCAGAGAGAGCCGTGTCAGGGCTGCAGGCTCAATGTTACTGTAGGAGGAGGAGCCCCCGCCACACTCCACTACTCAGTACGAGCACTTTATCGTCTGCTTCAGTTTTAGGCCCAAAGGAGCTAACACACTTTGACATTGGCTCCAGGAAGCCTGACCTGAGACTCACACACTGTTACACTTTTGTTCTGTTCTGACATCACAAGCCTAATTTAAAACGACCACTTCCGGTGCTCAGGATTACACTAAAATAACTTTTCTTATTTTCTTATTTGGTCATATTTAGTATTAGGGGTGGGACTAGATCACAGACGAGACACAAGATTTGGTAAACAAGATAAAGATCAAGAGACATTCATTTTGATTACAACTTAGTTCTCATTATTTTTGTTTAATTTAGGCTTTTATGTTAATTTAAAAAAATCTTTCTATTACCTCCATGTTTATGTTACGTTTTTAACCCCGCCCCCACCTGCTCCTGCTCTTGTTTCTTCTATTACATCACTGTAAATATGAGTAGTATGAGAGATAGTGGCACGCTATCTGCCAAAACAATTTCCAAGTGGTAACTTTGTTTGTTACTTACGTGGCAATAAAAATGATTCTGATTCTGATTCTGAGATAAATTCTCAATGTTCGCAACAAAATATGTTTTTTCTTACCAATATTAGTCCAATTATTACAAAAAAGTGGTTCAGGTGCTGTCTGACTTGGCTCACTAACCTCTCATTAGCTCATCTGAGATCATTCTTCAGTTCTACTTTATGCAGAGTCTTGCTACAATTGAAACTTGAGAGATTTCATCGCTCAAGATCATGTCCTGTCTTTAATTAGGATATCAGAGAGCGTGTATTTCTCCCACAATGTGGAAATTTCAGTCTTGCAATGTGTAGTAGTAGTAGCAGTAGTAGTAAGAAGTAGTAGTAAGGAGTAAGGAGTTGTAGTAAGGAGTAAGGAGTAGTAGTAGTTATAGTTGTAGTGGGAGGTGTAGTAGTAATAGTAGTAGGAGTAGTAGTAGTAGTATGGAGTAATAGTAGTATGGAGTAATAAGAAATAGTAGTATGGAGGAGTAAGTAAGTAAGTAGTAAGTAAGTAAGTTTTTATTTATATACCGCCTTTTCACTGCAGATCTGAGTCTCAAAGCGGTTTACAATTGTTAATGTTGGGCATTTGTCTCTCACTCCACACAGAGATGGGAGCGGGGCCAGTACAGGAAGCACATGCCAGAACTATTGGACATATTTTTAGCGGTAGGGGAAACCGGAGTACCCGGAGGAAACCTACGCAGACACAGGGAGAACATGCAAACTCCACTCAGAAAGGCCCTGGTCCGGCCGGGATTCGAACCCAGGCCCTTCTTGCTGAGAGGCGAGAGTGCTATCCACTCAGCCACCGTGCTGGAGTAGCAGTAGTATGGAGTAGTAGAAGAAGTAGAAGCAGCAGCAGCACCAGCAGCAGCAGTAGTCTAGAAGAGCAGCCTGCATGTAATCGACCAAAGCTACTTGGTGCTGGTCTGTGAAGAGAGTGCTCTGTGGTGTTATAGAGGCCCAGTGTTCTCAGCGATGCTTTAAATAAGGTCTTTATCTGTGCTGCTGTGGAAGCACTACTGCCACAGCGTTTCCTCTGCTCCGGCCTGGATCAAGCTGCTCTCTCCAGGTGCTGGGACCAAACGGCACACTTTTTTTAACCATCAGGTCTGATTATGTGCAAAGCCGGGCTACACACAGCACCATCCAATTTTCATTTTACTTGATCCACTCTTAAGGGTTCAGCAATTTCCACCTCCTCTTCACAAAAAGAAATTGTGGGAGTTCGAATCAAGCCCTTTCTATTAACATGTGATCAAAACGTTCCATCTCTACTAAAACTGTTAATTATTTTATTTTAGTGAAACTGATTGGTTGCTTAATTTTTCAATCCACTATATGTGTCATAGTTTTGGTTTCTGTTTTACGGCTGTATATCATCAATTAATGTGTCTAAATTATTAAAATAATCATGCAGACATATATTGAATTACAATGTATCTTGGTTTTCTCTCAGGTCTCCTTTGAGTTGGCTGAATACACAGCTAATGTGGATGGTGTTGGCACGCTCCGGCTTCTCGACGCAATCCAGACGTGTGGGCTGACCTCCAGTGTGCGCTTCTACCAGGCCTCCACCAGCGAGCTGTACGGCAAAGTGCAAGAGATTCCCCAAAAGGAAACTACGCCCTTCTACCCTCGCTCTCCTTATGGTAACCCACTGTGATCAGCTATAAACCTCTGCATTTGTCTGTGTGGAAATGTCAAACTTTTGGCTGAACTTGAAAGAAGAACTAGATTGTATATTTTAAATGCATTAGTCGGTGTTTAGATGTCAGTTGATGAAAAATATTACTTGTATCAAGTATATTCAATATACATTATAGAATATGACTCTTTGCAAAGTGCGGTCAGTGACACGGTGGCTGAGTGATTAGCACTCCCGCTTCTCAGCAAGGAGCTCCTGGGTTTGAATCCCGGTCAGAAAAGGGCCTTTCTGAGTGGAGTTTACATGTTCTCCCCGTGTCTGTGTAAGTTTTGAGGCCAATCCCATTAAAACATAAAAAAATATTTTGTATTTAAAATGTTTTGTAGAGACAAATTGGATCTAAATCCTGGATCCACTCAATATTCAATTTGATGTTTGTACTGTCAGCGGTGGACGGTGGAGACCAGAGCGGGCCCCTGGAGAACCAGATGTGGTCCCAACCATAAACTGTAAATATTAATGGACGTAGTCTCCGCCGTTAAATTAATGTGCATCCATTTTTTCATCTTAAAACCCTCCTGTACCAGCCTTTCCTTTATTTTGCTCTTCAATATTTAAGCCTCTTTGAATGTTGCGCACTTCTGACTCGGCTTTACTTCCGGTTTTCTTCCTATTTTTTGTAACGGAGTGTTAGTTAATGCTAACGTTAGTGTTAGTTAAGTTAAACTATAGTATACTAAACTAAAGTATAACTAAAATTCTATCGACCTTATTTTCTATTGATTTCGAACACGTGTCTATTGCAATATATATCATTATTGTTTTATCGCCCAGCCCTAATTATAATTGAAATAAGCAAGACTATTTTGTAAGAAAAGTACATTTACTGTGTGTCAAGGCAAAGGAGACCTTTCGTTTGCATAAATAAATCACCACTGGAGTTTTAATGCATGAGCTCTGAGCAATCCCCAACATGATGACAGCTCAAACTACTTGATAGCCTCTCCACATTATTCTTTCTGTTTTGTTTGTGTCAGAGTGTAAATGAATAGGAGGGCCGGGACTTTCGCACTAAATAGCAATTGAGCTTTCCGTGTGCCCTAAGGCCAAACGTCTGACTGACTGCTGTGTTCAACAAAGACACCTTTATATCCAGGGTTCACTTTCAACCCACGGAGACGCTACACGTGCGCTGCCTCTCGGGTTTCTTGTTCTGCTAAAACTAAATGCTTGCCTTCCTGACACTTTCCCCATCTGTCACCACTCAATCTGCGGCTGCATGGGAGGTGCATACCATCATAAGGGAGGCTCGGTTGTCTATTAATTAGTCTTTGGAAAAATGGGGAGTTACGTTGCGACCTCCCCTCACCTCCAGTGTAGGGCCTGACCCGTGGTTTAATCAACGAGAGCCTCCCTAGGCTAGCTCTGGTATTCCCCTCAACGCCTCATGGAGGAGTAGGAGGAGTAGGAGGAGTAGGAGGAGCAGGAGGAGCAGGGGGGAGCATGGCGACAGGAAAGAGCTGGAGTTCTTTATTTGGTGAACGCCTGGTTTCGGTCCGTCAAAAGGAGTCTGCGGTTGACCTTTCAGATTATGAAATATGAAGTGATAGTCGATGTTTTTGTTTTTATCTGATTTATTTGGTGGGGAAACCAGTGTGGGCGGGTCCCGGCTCGAAAAGGTCCATGAGTTTAAAATATGAGTTAAATGTACAAATGAAAATAAATTGGAATGACTATTAGACAGCCCTTAATATTCGAATATTATACTGATATGGAATTTGATGCTAACAGGGTTAAGCTAGCGGCTTTTTGTGTAAAGTTCTTCTGCATCTCGGCAGCGTCTCTGTGTCTGAAATCTTCCAGAGACTTCATATAACAGCAGTATGTGTCACAAAGCGCTTTATTATTTTTTTGTGTATTTGTCTCTCACTCCACACAGAGATGGCAGCGAGGTCGCTTACAGAAGGCACATGCCAGACCTGTTTTTAGTGGTAGGGGAAACGGGAGCACCCGGAGGAAACTTACGCAAACATGGGGAGAACATGCAAACTCCACTTAGAAAGGCCCTGTTCCGACCGGGATTCAAACCTACTAAAAGATTCAATATCCTCAACCCAAATATCTTTCATCATGATTTTAACATGTGCAATATTATTTATAAAAGCTGCTGAGTAAACATTGAAGACACAAAATGATTGTCTTGCGAGAATTTGCGATGTGTAAAAGTAGCCTAACAACCTACATCACAGGTTGGTTTCTTCCCCTTATGTGCAGGTGCTGCTAAGCTCTATGCCTACTGGATCGTGGTGAACTTTCGAGAAGCGTACAACATGTTTGCTGTCAATGGCATCCTCTTTAACCATGAGAGCCCACGGAGAGGTCAGTACATGCACAAACCACTACACACCAGCGGAACACTAAGATACTTACTCTATTGAGATATTTATTATGGTATTTATCTATTACTACTACTATATATCAACTGCTATTCATCAACTTTCATATAACTTATGGGTACTTCTATTTCTCTTGTCTCTATTAGAACACTGTCAATATAAGACCTTTTTCATCCCAAATTGCAGTTTGACTTTCCGTGACTCTTCAGCCCTCTCTCTCTCTCTCTCTCTCTCTGACACATCATGAGTGGGTTGTGGCCACATTTTTAATAAGTGCTCTGAGCCCTGAGGGTCGCAGCCGCTGGTTTAACCCGATTTGCACACCACCGCGACCCCAAATGAATGCCAGATGACTATAGCCTGAGCGCTGCAGCCAGGTCAGCCATTCAGGTGTTTATGATTTATCCCCTAATGAAGACCCCGGCCACGACCTCAGCGAAGGGCAGGGGTCAGCTAGTAAAGCCTAATGGGTTACCACAGAGAGATAGGTGTGGGAATTGTGCCAGTCTTTACCTATAGTCTTGGCTTTGTTGTCCTGATACTAACATTTATTTAAAAAAATCTTAATTTTTCTTCATTTATAAGACCTTTATTACACTTATTGAATTTAATATTGTCCTAATCTCGGTTCTATAGTTATATAATATGCATTAGATCATAAAGAAACACATAATGTCACTGGCAATGTCATCACATTGAATTCTCATAGCAACAGTTCACATTAGCAAGTAGCATCATAGGGCGACACAGTGGCTGAGTGGTTAGCAGTCACACTTCTCAGCAAGAAGGTTATGTTCTCCCTGTGTCTGTAGTTTTCACCAGGTGCTACGGTTTCCCCTACTACTAAAAACATGCACAATAGTTTTGAATGTAATGAGTGAGTGAATGGATGGTGTTGGGTCAGAGGCTTTGATGGTCCAGTGTGTTCGGTGTTTCACTTCCGTCATCACCGTGTGGAGAGAATGGATCAATATCTGAACTCTGTACATTGTAAAGCGCTTTGGGTGACATCGGCCTATACAAAAATTAAATATATTAATAAAGATTACTTACTACTACCAGATAAGATATCAAAAAGTATGTAAAGAGCAGTAGGGAACAGTTGAACCAATGGTGCATTGAATTCAGAAAAATTCTAATTACTTTTGTATGAACGACCAAAAAACCTTGTTTGTAAACGAGAAGAGAACATTTACCAAATAAAGAAGTACTTACTTACTTCATTAATACATTATATAGCAATAGCATTTATCTTTCTATAAATGAGAAATTTGAGAAATTCAAATTAGTCGTCCTATAATACTTTTCAATTATTAAAGTCATCAGGAATGATAATGATAAAAATATGAGAATAGAAGCCTTCCCTCTCCAGAAGAGCCGTATGGATAAACGTAAGACCCATTTAAGGCAAGACAAAAAGTTTTCATCTTTCTAATCTTCTCTCTCACTCTATTTCTATTTCTCCTTCCGGGCCACACACACAGCTGTACTTCACTCTCTCTCTCTCTACACTTCATCCTTTGCTTCCCAGTTTTCCACTGTCAGCATTTTTGCAGTAGGCCACAGAGTTTAGTTTTGCCACCACTTTCAGGATTATATGTTGCTGCCCATAATGTAGAAACTTGTGTCATGGAGCCAGATGTCCCACAGCTGCCGTGTACAACTCCAAAGGTCAAGTTGCTCGTTTGCTGAACCTCTAGGGTACTTCTACTGCCCGGAGAGCTGGGGTAAAGACTAATACCGTTATTTTGTTGGAACTAAATCAAAATGAGAACCTGAAAATGATGTTTAATGACAGCTAATGCTAACCTCCTTTTGCGTTACTACCTGCATAAGCCTGGAATAAAGTTGTTCAATGTTAAATGCAAAATAGCAAATGCAGATTGTTCTAAAATGTACTGTATAAAATATCAGGTATAAGGATAACAGGAGATACAATATGGGTGAAGGTAAAGTAAAAAAAACAAAAACAAAACTGAGATTCCCTGAAGTTGGGAGGCAGGATAATATAAGTCCATTTTTCATTTGCAGGAAAACTCTCTATAGACAGAGGTGCACATAAGTGGCACGCAGGTACGCATGCGCGACAAATATCAGAAATGCGTACTATCACATGAGTTAGTAAGTGCCTTTGCGTACTTCACATAGACCATAGACCAGTCCTTCTCATAGTGGGGCACTCTACCCTAGCGGGGCGTGGTGCAAAGCCAGTGTGTCGGAGTGGTCCGTCTCTAGCTACGTGCGCGAAAATAGTATTATACTAAGGGCTGACTTTCATGCCGCGCGCGCCACACACACACAGTGTGTTTGCCAAAAGTGCACACTTGTGCGGGAAAATAAATTCAAGCAACATTTACACACACATTTACCTGTCTGTCGCTCTCCTCTGGGTCAGTGCGCGAACCAGGACACTATTTCTTGGAGGGTTAAATGAGAATTATGCCCATGTGATGTGCGTAATTAAATGTACATGTTTTGAGCGTGTAATGATGTAATGTAATGTAATTTCTACCAAAATAATTTTCTCAACTGGAGGGGCCAGGAGCCGTGTTTGGCACAGTCTGCCGCTGGTGACAGAGGAGGTCACTTGAAACTTAAAGGTGACATATGTGTCAGTGTAAACTTGTTTTTTTGTGTGCTAATTTTGTTGTAAATACGCTCTGCACTGCTTTCACCATTTTTTTGTACTCTGGGAGTATAGAAAATAAACCCACCTAAGCACTGGACTCTGAGCTCGCCTGTTTTATCAAACATAGTTTGATTTTTGTTTTGCTTTGCATTTTCAGGAAAGAGACCAGTGAGTCATTATTTGACTTGGATTGAGTGGATTATCTGAGCTGATCTAAACTTTAGCATTAAAAAGAAGCAAGTATAAAATCTCGATTAAGAACCATGCAACAAATTGAGTGAGTACCAATCAACATCTCCTGGTACTCATCTGAGAACCTCACTGAAAAAGTTTTGTGCACCCCTGCTCATAGGAATACATTTGCAAAAGTCCCCATGTCATTCATTACCTGTCTGATGTTATTTTTCAATGCTATATATAGAAGTTATGCCAGTATTTTAGTTTCAGTGAAAGTTGACATCACCACTCCTCCAGGTCAGTTCCCACACAAAAAATAACTTGTGATGTCATGGTCCTGGTCTGCCAGTAGCTGTGTGAGCGTGCCTTGTGTAGGCACAGATTCCTGTTTGCCATTTATGAGAGAGTTTTTCCTCTGAACAACATCTTGCCTCGTTTGGCTGTTGAACCTACTAAAAAAAAACGTGCTCTTGGTTTTCTGCAGCGGTTTGGTGTCACTGGATTGAACCAGCCGTGGCTTATGGGAAATGTTGGACAGCAGTGTGGAGCTTCTCACACTTTGCTCTAGACTGGCTGTCCATGGGGGATTTACCATTAAGCTGTCCTCCGTATCACTATGAACAGCCCGTAATTCTTTTTGGAATTTCGCCATGGGTTTTCTCTCTGTTTGTGTCTCCACCTGATGTTTCACACCAATAAACAGTCAAATTCAAGCGTTTCTTGTGAAGAAGAAGAAATAACTAGACGGAAATCCAGCATGAAGCAAAGCAAACACTATCCCACTTCTGCAGTCTGATTCATACTGTTGCTAGCTTCTTCGGGTTAGCCTCACCATTAGCCATAACAAACAGCCCTCGCACACAGACTAAAGGGGATTATCGTCCGTAGTGTCTCCGCTAAATTAACTCCATATTGGCGTGACACATGAGACGTTCTAGGTCTCCTCCAACAGAACACTGTGCAAATAACCGACACGTTGCTTATTGTTAGAAATATTAAAATAAAATATACAACGAACAAAAAATGTCACAATTGAGGATTCGCCCATGTTTAATTTGTATTTATTAGCTATGGGGTGCCCTAGGCTGTGAATCAGTGCTGTAATAGTTTTTTGTGTGAATCTTGCCTGCTGCTGACCAACTCTGGGTTTAGGCAAATCCTCTAGTTTATTTGGGGAAGTCCCATCCATATCTGCACTCTGAGAGCTCTGTGGTTCATGCTTGGCAGTATAGAATAATATACTGTTATGTTAGCAGAAAAGAC
The DNA here is from genome assembly GCA_964034765.1 of Knipowitschia caucasica. Classification (NCBI taxonomy): domain Eukaryota; kingdom Metazoa; phylum Chordata; class Actinopteri; order Gobiiformes; family Gobiidae; genus Knipowitschia; species Knipowitschia caucasica. Next base: position 22,568,598 of record OZ035824.1, read on the forward strand.
CAGTTAGCATTGGGGAAGTTAGAATAGCACTGCCAAAGTCAATGCTGGCCCTTTAAATACACAGTCGGGCCGCAGTACCTCAGCATGCCTCGAACTCGCCTTTCTGCTTTGGTTGAGGTTGAGCCCATAAGGTCAGATTGCATGATAGATTTGTAAGACGATATGTTTTCCATTTATTGGCACGGCCATTTTCAAAGGTAATCTTCAAATGGAACGTCATGGTTATGGGGCGTCAAGGGTCTTTGCCATTATCTCTTAAGAAGGCCTGGTACAGAGAGCGTGTTTTTGGCCTCAGCTTTCATCGAGTGTTCATGTGGAAGAGTTGAGTGAGCGCTGCCTAAACATGCACTGATGTTAGAGGTGCAACGTGAAAGAAGTAACACCTCACGCCAAGCTGATGACGGAGCATCCTCATTCCTCAACTTAAGCCGTGGAGAAAAAAGAGGCGCTTGCAGTGACCTTGACCTACCTTGACTTCAGACCTGAAAGTGGATGGGCCCTCTAGCCCTTCACTAAAACTGTTTTTGTTTCGCTTGTTTCCCCATAGTAACCAAGTAGGCTGTTGATTGATTCTTGAATTTGAAGTTGCGTCTCATACTTTGGCTTTGAGACAGATAGGAACTATGCCGCAATAAAGCTGTCAGAGTTACACACAATTAGGTCTTTGTCTATAGAGTGAAGGCGTTACTTATTGTCTGAGCAGCAGATCACAATCACAATGTCACACTTTTGCTGTCTTTGCACTTTCTAATGCAGCTGTATCTTTACATCGTCATTTCTTCGGCACCAGTAATCCTTATCACCTGTGGAGTCAGATTGTTGCGTTGGCAGAGCTGAACCTTTAGACCCGTCTTGGACAGAACTTGGAGCGAAATCTTCTCATCAGTCAAGAAGACGAATGCGCAACTATGATGATTTCTTTGGCCAACGCTACTCCTCCTACACCCCTGCACACTTTCCCCAAGAGTCAGACTTTCTGCACTTCAGATATATAAAGGACAGTGTGGAGGCTCATTGTGTCCCAAACAGTGTTAATTCATATCATGAACAAGCAGAGATAGAAATTAATGACTGGCTTTTTGTTCACCTCAAATCTACCACAAAGCAATGTATTCCCCCGCAGGCCATTTCTCAAAGACAGAGTGGAATTATGGGATTTGCAGTTCTGGTTGAATTCCAAAACAGGTGTGTAACCCTGTGTTGATGTAACCCACAGGTTTCTATGACAACACAGAAAATGAAGGCACAAGACATTTTTTGTTCGCTTTTTCTTTGCAAACTTGGCCAGACAAGCTGAAAACAAGAATGAGTCAAGTACCAAATATCTTGAGTATACTTGGAATGAGTCTGTGTCAATCTTTTTAAAGACAGTTAGGCAATTTACGGACTCTATTTTGGGAAAGTGGTTCAACAGTCTTGCAATCCCATCATGTATTGATTTATGGGTCCATGTTCTGATGAAAATAGAATTAAAAACACAGAAGCAAGGAAGTATGGAAGGAAGTGAATGCAATGTTTCACTCCTACCAAAGAGTTGCTAAGATTGACATGATAAAAACTGGAACATAATTCAAGTATAGCCCGATTTTCAGATTTTCCAGAACTAATTCCTCTTTGGACCGAGTCACCACCACACAACATGTCTGCGGATTGCGCAGAAGCAACAGTGTCTGCATCCCACTTGTTTGTCTCGTTCTTTGCTAAAAAGCATGTTCACTATTGCACAGTATATTTATCAAAGAAATGCAAAGAAATTCAAAGCTAAAACAGACCATTTTCAAAACATTTTTCCCAAAGTTTGGATTAGTAATTATTAGTTGCGTAGAAGTAAATCAGCCAATCTATCAAAAATATACTTTTTATTTATGCAGACATAATGTACAAATTTCACTTTATTGATCTTTTAACCATATTAATATTGGAGTGTGCTGTGCATGTTCAAAAAAATAAATAAAATAAAATAAAATAAATTCAACATTGTTCCCTCATCAAAATCAGATCAATAGTTGTTTTTAGATCCATCCATGCTATTATTTGGAACTCCTGGCCCAAACATCCAACTGTTTTTTGACTATAATCTCCTGTCTCAGTCCTTGTCATTGTAAGATAAAATAAACTTTATTGATATCATTGATGTCACATACAAATAGAATCACTCTTGTGCAAAAATAGTCTCTTTTGTGCCAATATGACATCACTCACAGTTTTCTGCCTTTTAAACAGGAGTTTTGTCCATAAAGTAGTTTTAGCAAATTTACAGGTGAAATTACGTGCTTTACAATTGCATGGCTGTGTTTGCAGTTGGTAATTTTCTAATCCAAGAGTTACCAAACTGCCCTCTGGTGGAAGTCTAGAGATATGCAAGTAAACATTTTCATTTAACCACAAACAGCCACAAATAATGCTTAATATTTCTGCTTAAAACACAGAACAAACTGTATCACTAAAAATCAAAGTGTACAGTTTGTTTTGTTTGTTTTCTATGCAATTCAAGAAACTTTTGACTTTACCTTGCTCCATTTTTTTTTCTACTCCAGCTGTGTCAGTACAGTCTGTGTATTGCACTTCTCCTGTCGCTCCTCTGTCCAAAAGTGAAAGGCACTGATGGAAAGAAGGAAAGAAACAGTTAAGTAAGACTGAGAGCGAGTGTCAGTTTCTGGCAGGGCTTTTGCTGTCTGCTCAGTTTTCACAGCCCGTGGTTTTATTAGACTTTCCGCCGGGCTGCAGGCAAGGTTAAACGGCCACCACTGCCCCGTTTGGGCTCGAAACAAGTCTTAAGCCCCCACCCATTTGCCTCCCTTCTCTACCTCACTCCCGCCCTGCTCTTTCTGGCTGGCTTGCGGTGCTTTTGCCAGTAAAGGAAGCACATTAACACCAGGGCCAATAACAGAGTAGGCTTTGTCCTGGGCCAGGCAGCTCAGTCCATTAGGCCCGTGCTGGAGTCCGTACTGCACCAATTAGAAGAAGCAGGGAACGGTGCCATTCCAAACAGAGGTGCGAGCTTTACAAGGCCACTACAGGTGTGCGGGGGGAAATAATGGACTATTGGCCCGATTGGGTGCACTATATACCACAGTCACCTTTTTAAATATCAGCCCAGCTCAGAAACATTATGACAACCTATGTTTAACCTTAAATCTGTTTTGTTTGAGTGTCCATAAAATATTTTAGTTATAGCTACAAATAGCCGGAGTTGTGAGCCAATTCTTCCACTATTTTTGTGTTTTGCATTTTTGTGCATCCCATATTTGGAGGTACTAGTTCTGGCATTGTTTTCACGTTCTTCATCATCAGCATGTTCAATCCAATTAAAGCTGATGGTCTGACGGGATCTGACTTTCAAGATGTGTTTAATCAGTGGATCATAAATACAAACAACAAATAACCAAAACTGGAATTATATGGACATTGTTGTCTGTTGGATACTCTTGTTTGTCCATCTGCTTTAAGATAAGATAAGATAAGATAGACTTTATTGATATCACGCAGGAGAAATGTACATGCCACATCTGGCACGGTGGCTGAGTGGATAGCACTCTCGCCTCTCAGCAAGAAGGTCCTGGGTTCGAATCCCGGCCGGACCAGGGCCTTTCTGAGTGGAGTTTGCACGTTCTCCCCGTGTCTGCGTAGGTTTCCTCCGGGTCCTCCGGTTTCCCCTACCACTAAAAACATGCACAATAGGTCTGGCATGCGCCTCCTGTGACCAATGCCCAAAAATAATAACAATTGTAACTTTGTGACTCTGGTCTGTAAAAGGCGGTATATATAAATAAAGATTACTTACTCAAGATTGTGCAAAAGAAAGAAATGTGCAAACATGTTAAATGCATAAAAAGGGGCGATTCAAAAGTGGCAATCAAGAAACAGTGTCAATAGTAGTGCAGCGGTGGGGATAAAGACCCTGCGGTAGCGCTCCTTCTTGCACTGAGGGTGTCTTTAGTCCTGCCTTTTTTATTGATTGTTGCCTGTATGATTTTTGTTGGTTGCATAGAAATTTTTTGGCTGTAGTTGGGGCATATTTTTCTATTTGAATTGTCATTGCCATCTGCCATGAGTTTTCAGACCTTGAAATAATGCAAATAAAGACAATTGTATGTGAAAAAAGTAATTATATGGGCATAATATATATAACATAATAGCGTCACATTCAGTTCAGGTAAAACTTGTTTGTATCTTTTATCTAGTTCTATCTTCTCGTTGTCATTCTGTCCCGTCAGATTAAAATTAATGACGGAAACGGTGACATAATAAAGAGACAGATGATTACAGATGAGTAATTGCTGGTTTCTATTTGCATGTTTGGTACCTGCCAGAACATATATGACCTGCCAGGCGAGAGGACGACAGCCCTGGAGAGATGGGAGACTGTCATGATCTGACGAGATGAGGGGGTTTCCAAAGTATTATCTTTGTCTCATCTGCATTGGCTATTTCCCAAAAAACATGTCAGCTATGTTGCCTCATGGCTTAAATGAATAATGATAAAACAATATGACAGTTTTTCCCTTTTTAAAATAAATGGTAAGACTGTGTAAAGACTTTCTTGTAAACTATGGCCTAACATTGTGTTGACAAGCTGGGACTATAACCTTCCACCAACACACAACATGCTGTATTCTGCCAAATAAGCGTGTCTAACCTCCACTGCTCTGTTTTTGCTCAGCCTGCCCAAGACTGTTGCTTTCCTATGAAATAATTACGACAAATTTGGTGCGTTTGCATGATTGGGTTCATGGGATTTTCCTGTGCCTAAATGGAGACTCTGCTCCATGTCAGAGCAACAGTGATACAGTGTCGACTGTCGAGACATGAGCACAGGCTATTATGGCCAAGATGTGTGCAGACTAAATTGACTCAAAGGACACATTCATCCTGAGCATCTGTGGAGAACAGGCAGTTTTGAAGCGGTTCAGGAGAAGTTGTTGGAGATTTATGTTGGGTACACTCTAAAATAGACATACCCAGCTTTGATGCTGGCTGCACACTTTAAAAATAATATATGTTTCCATGTGTTTTTATGGCCCTATTGGAAGCACTAACTGTAGCCACGACTACTGATTCAAGCAATGTTATCAGACATGGCACAAAGCTCACCTGTCATCAGCTAGATCATCTTTTTCAAATGGGTCAAAATCAGAAACTTGCATGAGCTCCACTGAACATGACACTGCTCCTTAAATAGTTTGTCATAACTCCCAAAGTTGTCTGTGACCCACTAGTAAGGCATACATGGTTATTAGGATCTGAGTTGTTTTCCCATTGATAATATCACCCTCTACTCTAAGCTTAGCTGGAATCTTTAGTGTGGTGCATCTGGACTGTATACTACTCCAGAAGAACTAGGGTGGTCCTCGTACATGATATTTGAAATCATATTCTGACATTTCAACAAAAAATGTACCCGAAAGATGAGTGACTTGAGGAAAATTACAGTTTCAGAAATGTAAGTGGTCATGGACCACAGATTTTATTCAATCCAGTCTTTAACTCTGTTTGCGCTTTGGAAAAAATAGTACTTTCAACACAAGGAGAGGTTTGGAACACAGACGTGCAGTGATTGTTGCTTTTCTCAATCTTGAAATGTATAAGTTTTTGTCAATTGCTGACTTCTGTAGTTTTGTGGCTCTATGTACAGTACCTTATAGTGGCCTGTGTAATTTACCAAATTTGAAAAAGTATATATTTTTTGCTGTTCCTATATTTTGAATGTGTATCTTATCTCGTCTGCCTGACATCTAGTGAATCCTTGTGAATTGTATTCTTTATACTCACACAGGGTTTCTTATGTTTCAGGTTCAAACTTTGTGACGCGTAAGATCAGTCGGTCTGTGGCAAAGATACACCTCGGCCAGCAAGAGAGCTTCCGTCTGGGCAACCTGGACTCCAAGAGGGACTGGGGCCATGCCAAGGACTATGTGGAGGTAAAGCAAAAAGCTGTCCACCAATACCCCGCTACATGGACTAGCTCTGTGAATATGGGCGTTGTAAATAAATTGTTAATCAATACTTTACAATACTTACCAGTTTAGAATAAAATACAAGACAATTAGTTTGATCCATACAGTAAGCAAACTGTGACCAGATATAGTCATTTACCAAAACTAAAAGACATGCATTCCAACTGAAGAGTGAAGAAAGTTCACATGTGAACATAGCATAGAATGGCGCGCGTTTTCCCAGATCATTTGAGGCTGCAATATGCAATCGGCATGAAGTCTGCTATGATTGTGTGCCAGAAGAGACATGGAGAGAGGGAGCAAGAGTAAGGCTGCCCGCTGTGAGGCTACAGTCTACACTTTGGTTTCCCACAACTCACCCATGTCCCAATTCGCTCCAATCCCCCCATGTGGCCCCCCCTTTCCCAAGAAAGAAAGAGATATTAAGGGAACGGCGAGTACCGGGGACGATGACAGAAATACAGTGTTTGTGTTGGAGTAATGGTGCCAGCAGCCAGCAGAGAGTGTAGAGGGAAGATGAAACAAAGCAGTGGGGTTGTGTCGTTCAAAGAGGCAGACAGTGTTTTTTCTCTCATGAATGTGTGTGCCTATGAAGAGCGCATTCCAGCCAAAAGCGTCAAAGTGTGCAATAGGTTAAGGTTGGAACATGTGTGTGGCTGTGAGGATGAAAGGCGCGGTGGGTTGCCATGTCCTACAGCAGCCCCCTTACCGTGTAATGTGTTGTTATTAGGAGTCCATGGTGGTGGCGTTGGTGAGGGTTCCCTTTGAGATGGGAGTCGGGGTGAGGAGGTTACAGCAGGGAAGCACTGTTGAACTTAAGAGACTAAGATGGGGTCACTGGGTTACACTGGGTGGTGGCTGTCGAGTGGTTTAGATTTTACCTTTTAGGATTGTGAGCTTCCTGAGCATCGATTCAAAACAAGATGTAGTGATGAGCTGTAAAATTAAAAATACTTTAAATACCAAATACGTTTAGGAACTGCATCCTATAGAGAGATCAACACAGGCACAGACAATAAAAACCTCTAAAGGTTCAGGAGGCAGGCGCTGTACACAACACTCGGAACAAAACAATCACAACATTTGTCGAATCATGAAGGTGACATATAAAACTTAAACATCAGATTTCTCAAGACAGCTCGCAAAGTGTTTACTCGATTTGACACTTGCCCATTTTAAATAGAATTCACAGCGCATCATTGTATGCTACTGGAAGCTGGACTTTTTATAATTCACCCTCAAATGTTTGGTGTACAGAGGTGAACAGGCTCAAAACAGAACACATGATGAGACAAATACTGTATCAACATAATAATATATTAACAGAGTAATGGGAGGAAATTATGGAGGACGGAAAGGATGTGCACATAAATACTGTACACACAGAAACCTTCAAATTCAAGCTGAAAGTCTGCATTCATGGCTCAATCTATTGTATATTTAAAATCCATTGTGGCGGACAAGAGCCAGATATATTAAAATTGTTCCAATATTTACAGACCTGACTGACTGTGCCTTTTCAACTTTTACATTCTCAAGTGCTTAACTTAAAACGTACGCATTAGGTTAACCTTGGGCCCTGTTTACACGGAGACGCTGTGACAGTAGAACGATAGAGTTGACGAGCAGATTGTCCTTTTGTGCAAACACCGTTAGTGCTACACGGGGATGACATATCCTCCAAAGTGGAACAAAACTGATACGCTGCACGGCGGAGGGCCGTATCGCAGGCGTGTGATGAAAACTTTGCAAACTCTCTGGCTGCAATGACCTCACTACTCCCCCCACGGACATGCGCAGTCACCGAGAACAATCGTAAACAACAATGGCGGCAGATTAACGAATGCTATTTGTGCTTCTATTGTTCCATTTCTACTTTTTTGTCCTCTCAAACAAAACCACAAAAAGTTGAAGTTGCAGTTTCTATTTTGGCTGCTTCTGGTAAATCCAGAATGATGTTGGTGCATTCTTTTGCGACTTTGCGGCGACCTGAGGAGAATGTTGTTGAGGAAGTGGTTAAACTGATGTGGCTCGCATTGTAAAGTTCCAGTGCCCACTACTGGCCGGGCATGAGAACTACATCGTTTTCACTCGTTATGTTTGAATCTGGAGTCGGGTCGTTTTTGTTAATTGCTTGGCTACGTCTCTGCGTAAACAGGGCCTTACAATCATTCTTTGTCTTATGTTCGGGCCCATTACTTAGGTTAGAAGTAGGCAAGCAAGTTTACATTTACAGGAGACTAACTGAGATATATATATATATATATATATATATATATATATATATATATATATTATATATTTATAGACGTTAATCTGTTCTATTTGTTGCCCTCATTTTTGCACTGCCTCGTCTTATTCCTACTGAGGTATTTGCGAGTGTGGGTCCAATCATGTCTAACGTCTCATGAATTGAGACGCTCCAGATTTCCTGTGGGACTGAGCCCGGCATTCCTGTTTTCCTGTTTTGGTGCATCGGGCACCTCCTCAGCGAGTGTCTCCAGTTTCGGTAAGGCATGTTTCGGGAAGCCAAACAGAAGCTGTGGTGCTGAGGGGAACTGGGGTGAAGGTGGGAGGGGGGTAGACATTGGAAGCAGGCAAACGGACCCTGATTTTTGGCACCACTCTGTGCATCGTTCCGAAAGCCGCCATCATCCACTTCTCTTTGCCGACCATAATGGAATTACTTAAACATCCCACTCCTCCTCTCTGTGTCTGTGTGTCTTTGAAATAATGATTCAGTCAGCATCAGCTCTGTTTAACGATGGTGAAGACAAACAACTTTTAATTTGTAAACAGAACCATGTGTGTCTGCTTGTGTCTGACAACTGCTTTTCCTCCTTCTGCCTCTGTACCCCACCCAGGGAAGCAGGGACAGGGAAATTGCTTGTAATTGGTTGTGGATGGATTGTGGGTGGCAGGAGGGGTGTGCTGTGTGTCTGTTATAATGCTGTCTGAAGGCGTGCGGCTGGCTGGGCAGCGTCTAGCCCAGGTATCGGGTGTCTGTCCTGGGCAGCAGACAGAGCCGTGGCTGCTTCATCATCAGTAAAGATGCTCAGGTCTATACGGCCATACAAAACTGGAACCGACTATTTCAGCTTGAAGTTGGAATTTGACATCGTTTTTACATTTATTACATTGGTGTTTTTTGTGGATAGAGTTGATGCTGTGAGAATGTAGAATGTTATGTCATAGCTGTCTTGAGGTTATGTCTATGGTCATTATCATTGTCTGCTTTCATGTCAGAACTGCTCCGTTCCAAATCATTACTTTATCAAAACTTGGCCAAACCCTTTTAAATCAATACTTCTACGGAGCAAAAATATGACTTTTACGCAGGTCAAGCAGTCTCCATTTGAATGTTTTGTAGTTACATTTTCACAACAAATTAGTCGATGATTTCAGGTTTTTTTTCTACAATGTTTCTCCCATAATTCCACTAACATATTGTTGTGTATATAATTCTAGTTTTTCCACATGATTTTCTGACTTTCTGCTCTTGTATAAAATATGGATTTACTTTTTTTCCCCAGACAACATTTTAACAGCTTAAAGCATCATAGTTGGCTTAAAACAAAAGCGCAATCGTCTTCCATTCCTTTTCATGAATTCCTCCTGCCTGTTGTTTTCTAGCAAAGCATTGTTGTCATTGGCCGGTACAGTAACGCTCTTTTTCCAAATCCTTTCTGGAAGTCTGTTTAGGTTGCATACACACTTATTGTTTCACTTTTACTGGACCAAGTCTGGTTCACTTGAGGAAAAAAAGGCTTAACAAGTCTGTTTAAAAGAAAAAAATATATATAATATGTCTGCTATGCGCCTCCTGTACAACAATGCCTACTACAATGTAAAGTGCTTTGGGATTTTGTCTGTGAAAGGCGCTAAATATATTAAATACTTGCTATAAACACAATTCTTACTTCTATGAGATGTAAACCAGTCCAACTTGCGCGGACACGCCCTCAGTCACTACTTTTTCCTCTTGGGCCTTTGTATACACTGTGTGAGATTTCATAACACTTTTAAGCAACTTTTGTTAAGGTTAAACTCATCATTCTATCAATGTGCAGAAGCCTGTACTTTTCCACTTCATGTTTTGACTATCTCTGCTGGCACCGTGGAAGCTGCTGATTGGAGGTCTCCATGCCTCCGCTCTGTATAATACACTTGCATTCTGTTGTTCGTGCTTTGTTCGTGCTGTCTCTACCATCGACAATAAAACATGTCTTCTGTCTGAATTAAAGACGCGATCCCAGACTTTGTCATCGTCTTCAACTGCACTACACCATACCATAGTAAGGACATTCAATCACAGCCTTGGCCAAGCAGCAGATTTATCCTGGATTTGTATTATTCAACTTTCTCTTGGTCTTTTTCCATACTCGTGAGCCTCTCCCAGCGCTTAACCTTTCCCTATTTTGTTCTGTTGAAATGCTGCGTCACCGCCTGGCCTTTGCTCCTTAAAAACTGTCTCCTCCGCTCGCCCGCTCCTTTTTTGGTGAGAAGTTACCACCCAGTTACCATATTTTTCCCCCTGACATCTAATAAGTATTTAGGCACTGCAGCCAGGACGTGCCGGCGGGGAAACCGTTGCCAGATGAAATGTGGCCTGACCTGCCGACTCACACGGACCCAACCGCTCTTGTCTCACTCGTGTATTTATTTTTAGAATATAATTGCCTTTGAGATTCATGTCATGGTAGAAGTATTTCGCTCTTCAGGTGCAGAGTGTGTGTGTGTGTGTGAGTGTGTGTGTGTGTATGTGTGTGTGTGTGTGTGTGTGTGTGTGTGTGAGAGTGAGTGTGTGTGTGTGTGTGTTTGTGTGTGTAGCCCCCTGTTTGTAGTGTTAACTGTCTAATTCCTGGCATTGTGTGAAGGCCGGGAGGTGACAGGACAGCCCGCCGGTGTCATTTTTCACCTCTTTATTTTCCTTATTCACTTTTTTGTACTTTGCAGCTGGCTCTCGGTGCAATAATGGTTACAGATGAGGCTAATTAGCCAATCACAGCGCAGATCAGGGCCAATCAAAGATGATTGATGAGAGTTGGGGGCAATTTATCACAAGCTTTTGGCCGAGAAGGTGACAGCTGCATGGGGCAGGAGTGGGAATAGGGTACAGTAGTCTTCAGGTCTGACGTACTCACTTGAACTTTCTGAACTTAACACTTAAAATAGAACCAATGTGTGATAACATTTGGCTCCATGTGAATGGGGTAAATATTTGACATGATATAACGACGTAATGTTTAAAAAAAAAAAATAAAAAAAAATAATCTGACATAATTCATATTATTAATGGATTTTCTCGAACGAAATAAGATGATACATGTGTCTGCACCTTATTAGAACACATGTTTTCTTTTGCATATTTAAAAATAATCTATTCAATTTTTTTTCCTGTATTGCCCTAAATTTCAACAGTTGTTATCTCAGAGGACTTGAAAAAAACGTTGAAATCGCCAACAACAGATCAGAGAATCAAACAGTTCAAACTCAAAGAATAGAGACCACATGGTATTGATCCATGTGGAGAGACCAATGTCCATAAACGTTGTAGAATGTAGAGTGTCCAGGATCACCACAGTCCTTCTTGTTAGACACAGTCCAACAGACATCGGCAAAGAAAAACACTAAAACCCATTTTGAGTAAATAGCCCTAACTTTTAATGCTTTGGGCTGATCTAAAGACAGGACAGAGGTCAACATTACATTCATTACATTTCAAAACTAGTGATAGAACCAATATCAACTAAGAAGAACTATAACCAATAATAACTAATATCAAATATAAAAATGATTATCCAGTAGTAAGCACTTTAGTTTCAGATTTGTTTGTCCTTGACATATTCCACATTACACACTTTATGAATCTTGTGTTATAGGAATTTGAGTTTAGAGAAAGTTAAAATAAACATGTCTCTCTTGACAGATTCTTGCCCCTAGAGGGCACCGTCCCCTGGTTGAATTGCGTTGCAGATAACACCAGGCTTTGTCCATTGTGAGTCTTTACGGGTAGCTGATAAATGCCTTACACTGCGGCGTAAGGTTTTTAAGTCGCCAGCTGGAGCAGTAAAGGACTAAAATTGGAGCTAATAGGCCGGAGCATTAGGTTTCATCACTGACGGCAGCCCCAGCTCTCCAGCCCTGACCCCCGCTGCTTCACCACACCCAAAAGTGGTGTAATTGTCCCGAGATGTGCGCGCCGAACTGATGGAAGCCCAGTCAAGTCTAGATCATTTAACGGCCTTGTGTCAGGTCGACCAGCGTGCCACACAAGTAGGATGAGTAAGCGCCAGCAGCTGGAGTTCTGGGGCCTCCATGCAGATTTGTTAAAAGGTGTTAATTGCAGAAGAAATGTGACCCTTGGCCCCGACAGCAGCTCAATAAAGCAGGGTTTGCCTCCTGTGGCACACAGCAATAAAGTCTCTCGCACTTCTGCCCAGCTTCTACAAACATGTTATACAATACCACTAACATTTAAGGCTGTTTATGTAGCGCTCGTAGTGGAAACTGATCTGCCATATCATTTTTATGTCTTAGGTTTATTGGTAAATTTTCCCAAATTATAGGAAAGAACCGCCCTCTCCACTTTTTGAACAAAACTCTCTGGTCTTATTTGACGAGCATGTATAACCAGAACGATTGACATTTGGGAGGACCAATAGTCTTGATGATCCACCCGCAAGTGGGAAATCCTCCTATACCTTTAAGTCTTTATGTACAGTATTATTTCTTTTGGAAGCCCCATCAAGATTTTTGTTTTCAAAGGGGTCCCCAAATTCCAACAATACAGTAAGGCAGAGAGTAAAACAGAATAACATGATAAACATATAAGACAATACACACACACGCACACACTCACACACACGGTATGTTAACGCACACAAAACAATCATAATCTACAGCTAAGATAAAATAATGGCAAGCCATTATTGCCATAAAACTAAAGATGTTTTATTGAAGTTTCTTTCTATTTAGTGAAGGTGAAAAATGAGTAGACATGGAATGATAAAATAATGGATTGGGAAAGACATTGGAACAGAAATCCAGGGAGGAGCAGGTTCTGTATCGGAGGATGCAATGATGAAATAAATTGACAAATGTTGATTTTGAAATGAACCCTCCGTCTTTGAGACATTTAAGGATTCTAAATATTGATGGTTGCTGTAGTTGCTTGCATATCTTTTGCAATAAAGTAAATCAATATTTCTTTTCTTTCATGGTTTGAAAATATACATGCTGTGATTGAATAGTTGAACTTAATTTATTTAAGGATAATGTGCAATTGCATTAAACTGAACCAGATTTAGCACCAGCTTCTTTTCACCTGTAATCCTTGACAGTACAATAATATAATACATATAGAACTTGCATAATAATACATATACATACTTGCATAATAATATAAAGTTAAAACTAAAAGTGCAGGTTACTTAAAAAAACATTAAAATAGAAGTGGAAGTTACTAAAATACATATTGACATACAGTTCAAAATGAAATTGCAAGTTGCTAATTTACTAACATACTAACATACGAGCACTAATATTAAAATACAGTTCAATAAAAGTGCAAGTTACTTAAATACATTTAAAGATGCAGTCAATGATTTTTTCCAGACGCATTTTTTAAAAATATTGTAGGAAAACGTCCCTGAACCCTAAAAGTAGTCAATCAATCAATCAAATTTTATTTATAAAGCGTTTTTCATACAAAAGATGCAACACAAAGTGCTTTACAGTTTGGTTAAAAACAATCCCGCCGGCCCATGACCCCCACCCGACAGGCCCAGTGGTTTGGTGGACAGGCGAGGTGAGGGGGGAGTGGTTTGGTGGAGAGGGAGGGGAGGGGGGAGTGGTTTGGTGGAGAGGGAGGGGAGGGGGAGTGGTTTGGTGGGAGGGAGGGGAGGGGGGAGTGGTTTTGTTGGAGAGGAGGGGAGGGGGGAGTGGTTTTGTGGAGAGGTGAGGGGGAGGGGGAATGGTTTTGGTGGAGATGGAGGGGGAGTGGGGAGTGGTTTGGGTGGAGATGGAGGGGGGAGTGGTTTCCAGTTGGTAAGCTAACAACATCGCTTATGGCACCTTTAAATTAAAGTTTAATAAAAGTGCAAGTTGACCAAAATACATATTAACGTACAGTTCAATAAGTTTGATAATTACGTTTTGATTTGGAGTTAATTGATTTGATCTGTTGACTGAAGATGCTCAATAAACTTTAATCTCATAAAAAGAAAATGTGTCAAATGCCAGATTTGAGAAAAACTGTTAAACTTAGAATCCGGGTGAAAGGAGGTGGATACAGTCCTCTTGCAGTGACCACAAATGCTGTATCTTTGTGGAGCTGTGGTGGCTGCAGCTGTGTGTGCTGTGACTGACAGAGTGAGACCTCCCCGCTGGGCACCGATAAAAGCACATGTGGCTCTGTTCTTCTGCCCCCACAGTGGAACCACAGCGCTCTACTTTCAAACAGCCGGCTGCAAACCAATTAGAAAAAACTCCCATTCATACATATCATATATTAGCATATGGAAAAACGTCAATTGGTACAGTATCCATCTCAGGACCAGAGGAGACAGGTCCTTCCAGGCTGTTGCTCCCAAGCTTTGGAACGTTCTCCCGCTCTCTCTGCGTTCCACAGAGTCTGTTGAGAGCAAAACGGACACAACTCTTAAAAACGAGCTTCCTCTCCTAAATCGAGAAGTGGCTGCTTCAAGCACATGTTTGATTACGTTATAGGTGGAAGTAGGACAATCAGGTCAGGGCTCACAAAGAGTGGTATTTTGGAGAAGTTAAGGATTGCCTTAACTGGATGTTGACCCGTACCTTCTCCCCCCGTCAATTTTACTCGATTAAATAAAATGTCTATTTTTGCCCGAATTCACCCTACATGATCTTTATCATTATCGTTAACAATGCATCCCCTCACACTGGAGCGATTTAAATGTACATTATGCTGGTAGCATAACAATAGTCCCACTTTTCTGTGGCTTTTCTGTCTACAGCCAAACATGATACGTACTGACAGAGAGGAAAATAGTGAAACACGCAATTGACTTAAAAGATAAAAATGTCAATGTTGCGGCGCACATACAGGACAGTAGTAAGAGACACGTTTTGACGTGTGTCATTGTCCTCCACATTAATGGAAATAAATAAATACAAACTTGTGATTGCTTTATCTTGTAAAAAGTGTTCACTGCATATTAGGGATACTTGGATGGGTCCCCGTCCTTTTGGTTGATTGCCGCTGGCCATCGTCGTCTTCTATCTTCATGACGAGCCAGGTATCAGATAAAAAAGCTTATGTCCGTGCCTCGGTAGTATAATCACAACAGCACTGCAAATGTCACAGTTTTGGCTGTAATGCGCTGAAACAGGTTATTTTGGTCAGGTGTCCGAAATAACCTGACCAAGTCTAACTGCCGACTCTCCAGGACAGACGCAGTTAGAACTTCTGCCGTCTGTCATGGAGAGTGGGCGTGGCCGTGACATCACATGCACGGGGTCAATACATGGTTGTTTTGGCCTTTTAAAATGTGTATGTCTATTTTATTCGATGTCTGTTTTTATAGTTTGTGAGGTGCTTTGTGACCCTGGTCTGTGAAGGGCGCTATATAAATAAAGTTTACTATATCAATAAAGTTTACTATATCAATAAAGTATACTTACTCTTTTTTACTCATCATTTAAAGTTTCTTGTTGTACATTAAGTCCCTTTAAAGGGAGCTATACCTGTTTTTCCCTGTCAAGGTTTGAATGTTTTTTAACCCCGCCCCCCAACTTGCTCACCAGGCCTCTCATTTCCCCTATGCTCTCATCCCACGGAGCCCATCTAGTTTTATTTGCGTTTCTGAATACATATGTAAACATTAGCATTATGCAACTTAAGCTGTACAACAATCACTGATGAAATGGTACAAGAGCAACGCCCTGCTAACAAAATATATAACTTGAAAGATTACCCTCTATTCCTCCGTCCGAATGTAGTCCGAGCATAGAAAGTCCTCCGCGGGCAGAGGATACGGGGAGGAGTAAGGGGGGGAGGGCTAAGCTATGTTCACCCGGCTTGATTTCTTCTTTGATAATTTTTTTTTGCTTTAGTTCCCTCTTTTATCTTCCTCTCTGCTGTGTGTCGCTTGGGCTGTTTTGCTGTGTCTGCAGTTACAGCCAGAGGAGTTTATAGCCCAAATTCGCTAACATGCTACTGTGTTTAGCAGCGCTGTAGAAGCTAGAGGGACGCAGCCTCGTTCAGTGATTGCAGGAGAGCGGGCATCACGCTAAGTTCTCTACTCAGAACTTTTTACGGCCTGAATTCATAACACAGCTGAATCATGAGCCTCAAGTTTTTCAATTAGAATTACAGAATTATAATACAACGTGTATGTAGTAATAAAAATAATTATGTACTCATTAGAAAATACATTGGGTATTGCATCTTTAAGTCACTAATGCACTCGGACGGAAGAACCAGGATCATAATTATACCCTGCACAATCTGAGTGATTCTATCTGTGCCAAATGTGACATGTACATTTCTTCAGTGTGAGATCAGTAAAGCTTTATCTTTTTTTTTGTCTTAATTCAAGTTGAGACTTTACCAGAGAATATATAAATGTTACGTCTTTCTCATGGATCTGCAAAATCAGGAGCAGAAAACCAAATGTGATGAATAAGATTGTATTGATCTCACACTGAAGAAATTTACCGTACCCTTCGAACAGAATATTGACATCTTTGTGACTTGGAATAAACATTCCAATCCTCTTTTTTTTTTTTAGCACATTTTATAAAAATAATTTTTCAAAGTGCATCACAGAGATATAATCAACACATTTAAATATGCAAGTTTGCCAGCCTTATGTTTAAACAAATACATAAAATAGAGGCAAAACATTATGCACAAAGTTAAAATCATACAAATATAATAAAAAAAACAATAAAATACCAGTTAACAATAAGTGTAATTGAGAATTTTTTGATAATCTACTGTCAACTGATCTAAACCCCAACATATTTATGACTACTAATTTAAGACTTGCATAGCATTACAACAATAACATTCTTAAGGGTCTCAATTGAATATTGTTTTTTTTCTTCAGAATTCTTCACTTCAGCTTTACCTGCGTCAAATTGAGCTAAATTCTAATTTTTACATTCTAAATCACAAAATGATAAATACAAGCATAATCGCTTATCTAATAATTGCTAGTTACAAAATGAACTCACTAAAGTTGCCTTGCCTTTAGGATAAGATAAGAAAAGATAGACTTTATTGATCTCACACAGGAGAAATTTAAATGTCACATCTGGCATGGATAGAAACACTCAAGAAGAAAAAGATTTTGTGCAAAGAAAGAAGTGTGCAAACATGTTAAATGCAGGATATATTATGTACAATAAAAGTGGCAATTTAAAACAACTTCACAACAGCATCACTTGAGACTTGCTGTGCTTTGGCGTCCATCCATCCCCCTCTATTACCAAAGACGTCATAAAGTTATGCCAAAGAGTTTGTGTGATGCATTTCAAGCCGAGACATATATTCAAGTTGAGGCTAAAATGAGCCGAGTTGCAGTTTGTGTCGTGGTTGTGGCGATACAGAGGCAGATCTGTGAACGTTTCAGGAGTAGAGCTGAGACTGGGGGAGTGTGCGGACCCTGTGCCGGTCCAGCAGACAGGACAAAGACTGATGGAGTGGAGGGATGCAGTGGATAGACTGTTGGGGGGTGGGGGGTCATCTTGATTTAATTGCCGGAGCAGTTTGGCCGACTCCGGTGGACTGGAATGTGTGACCTCCTCTGGTCTGGTTCAGTGTCAGACGTCGCTGTGGCTCGTGGGAAGATTCTGCTTCAGACTGTGGAGTGTCCGACCCCTGCCAAGTATCACAAGTGCTCAGTCACTCTCACAAGGAGAGGATCATGGAGTTTACAAAGCGTAAGAATACGGAGTATGCAAAATAAAGCCCCTGACTATTCAGCGCTGGACACTTTTACCAGTCCATATGCGAAGCAATTCATTAGTTTCTGTGCTTTGTATTTTTATGCTTTGGAAATTCACTCACTGTCACACTAAGTTAAGTTATAATGTGTTGTCATCGTAGAGAAATGTATGTGTACTTTGTTGTACCATCTACAATACTTGATGCTGATCACTTCTTTCCTGCCAATGAAATGTGAATCTGCATCATGAACCACATGTGATATTCTGCACACCCACATAAATACAATGGTTACTGTAAAAGTAAATATTGGTTTTATAAAGTTTGGGTACTTCAGTAAAACTATACAAATCCATAACAAAAGTATTCAGAGATAAATCGCCTAACGCCAACCCAAATTAATATAATATTTTTGCTCCGTCCAATCCCTTCTGAAACCAAATCAAGGGACGGAAAAATGTGTGATTAAGTGCGAGTTAACAATGGCATTAATGCGATTAATCACAATTAAATATTTGTATTGTTTGACAGCCCTAATGTATATATACAGTAAGTATATGTATATGTATAGTATATGCATTGATAGATTTAGTATGTATCTATGTATACAAAACATACATATATATACACAATACAAGTATTGTGCAATGTTTATTAGGGCCAAGTTCATGGTAAAATTGGTGAAGAAATAGTGGCGCGAGGTGCAAGCCTCTGATGGATGAGGAGTGAATTGACACGGTGTTCACAGCCTCTCCCGTCACCACAATGCCTCTTTCACTGGACCATATTGAATTTTATCCTTAATAAAACAGGCCCATCGGAGAGCTGTGTATTTGCTTTCTAGAGGTGGGACTTTCTGAGGGAGTGCCAGGGATCTAGTTTTTTAATTAAGCGTGCCGGACTTATGAGTGTGCATGTGTAGCCTGACGAGGAGGTCCATGTCTGACCCGCGCTGATAGCTCTGCTTTGTTTTCATTCTAAACTGGCCTCAATGTCGGTGCTTTGCGTCTTCAGCTCGATCCACTCCTCACCTCTCTTTGACCTTGATGCTACAGCCACACATACCTGCAATAATGGTCCTCAACATGATGACTTTGGACGCTTCACCATTTTAAAGCTTATCTCTCAAAAAAAAAAATCCATTGTCCTCCCAAACCCCTTCAAAATTTCAAGAGCTGTTGCAATTTAAACTTATTCCAAGGGCGACGTTTCTTGATTTGTCTTGTATATTTCTAAAACAAGACATTTTTGCTTGTCCCATTGGCAAATCTCATTATTATGCTGTCAAAATGTGATCAAATGAAGATAAAACCACTTTATTCAAGCATTTATTACCTTATATTTTATCATTTTTTGCAGTGTACACACACACTGTATTTGTTTAATGCTTTACTGTGAATAAAGCTTGTGGCTTTAGCTCCACCAGAAAAGACGCACATTAGATTCACTACTTAACCCTTGCAAATCACAATACAAAATCTTCGGCGACCACAGTAATCCTCATTCTGTAGATTCTGTCCTTGCATAACTTAAAAACCGTGCATCAGCGACCTGTCAATCATCTAACCAACATCATTGTCAATTATTGCAAATCTGTCCCGACAGCTTCTGTAAAAATAGCCACCCACTAAACTCAGCAGCCCTCTCATTATATCATTACCACAGTAAGCAGCGAGCTCTTGTACGCACTCCTCTTCTGCTTTCATTTTGGAGAGAAATGTAAGAAAAGCGAGAAGCAGGAGTTGTGAGTTTTTAGTGGGTGGTGCTGTGGACAGAAGAAGTGCGGCCATGAAATGAAGGGGAATCCCTGGTTTGCCTTTGTGCAGCTCCCGGCTCCATGACTCCAGGGGGCAGCCAGCTCAAGTGTTTGTTTATGTCTGTGGCCAGAGGGGAGCGACAGTGGCCATGTTCAACAGCAAGTTTATAGACTTTAATGAAACGTAATTATGCGGCACATGTTTGTGATCAAGAAGGAGCATGTTTTATTGTCTTGCTGTGTTCTGATTGTATTTTGATCTCTCTCTCTCTCTTTTGTATATGTTTCTTGGTAATATCTAAATATTAAAAAATGGGACAGAATAAAATCAACTACAATATGGATTATAGATTAAAACAATCTTAGAATTTCCAAATACTGACCCACAACGGCACATAATAAGACATAGTTTACTTTGTTGTCCCCGGTCATTTGTAATCTGCATTTATTAAGTAAGTAAATCATCCTTATTTATATAGCGCTTTTCACAGACCATGAGTCACAAAGCGCTTTACAATTGTGGGCATTTGTCTCTAACTCACACAGAGATGGGAGTGAGATTGCCATGCCAGTCCTATTGTACATGCTTTTAGTGGTAGGTGAAACCGGAGCACCTGGAGGAAACCTACGCAGACACAGTGAGACCATGGAAACTCCACTCAGAAAAACCCCGTTCCGACTGGGATTTGAAACCAGGATCTTCTTACTTTTCTCCCATGTTCAGATAGTAATGCTCGGCTTTGTCAGGACTATTATATCAAAGCTAAACGATTTTAACTTTTGGCCACATTTTGTGTGTTAGTGTTAGTTAGATACTTTATTGATCCCTTTAGGAGAAATGCTGGTGTCCAGTAGCAGCAACAACACATCCATCTACACAAATAAAACCAAATGAATGGTAGTAGTTAGTAACAGCACTTCAGGTCACAGCAGCAGAGATGGAGCCGCTTGGTTCGGACCATTTTCTCTGCTTTGGTCCAGAGTAAAATGCTGGATGCTTCATTAGCATTTTTCAAAAATTTAGCATTCCTCCAGTGGATTTTTGCCTGATCCGCTTGGTTTGGACCATGAATTCTCTCTGCTCTGGTCTGGACCAGTGTAAAACCATGAATCCTCTCTGCTCTGGTCTGGACCAGTGTAAAACCATGAACACTTTATTGCCGCAACATCTCAGGCAGAAAAAAGCAAGAAAAATGTCAATTGTAAAACACAAAACAACAACTGTTTCAGAGACACTTAGGAATTACTGCGGTTTCCAGAACATTCACAAGTAAATGAGTGTGTGGTGGGGGAAACCGGAGTACCTGGAGGAACACCCCCCAGACTCTACAGGGGAGCAGCGGCAGCACCAGACATTTCTTCCTGGGGGAGACAGGACTGGGCTGACTGTAGCAACTGCCTTTCTCCAAATACAGGCAAAGTGAGCCCAGCGATGATGCTCATTTTGGTTCCACATGCATCAATCTTTTGGTCAAATACAGGCCTTGAAGTCTTGCTCCTTTCCCCAGGGGTTGTTCTCCGTCATGGGTAAAGTACCGCACTATGATGAGCACATTAATGGTCTGGAACTGGAAATATGACTGTTTGTATTTACCCAACATTTAGATCCTTCCACTGACGTTGACACTCGCTGCTCACACCGGCGCCCATGTGCATGACTGTGCTCTCTCTGTGTGCCCGCTGGTACACGGACCATCACCACCCTAAAATAGTATGCGCTCCTAATTACTGCGGCAAACACAGGTGTGGAAAGCCAAGCCGTCCTCCGCCCCCAGACCCCAGTCCCAGCCCAGAACCACCATCAGCACACTGAAGCCTGTGTGTTTCTGTTTTGGATCAGAGGAAATCCAGACCCTCTTCCAGCCGTGTGTAATCCACTACATATGTTGGATACATTTACTTGAGTAACTGCAAACTGGACTTTTCTGAGCTGTTTACGTAATGACATTCGTTTTTATTTCTCCATTTTAGCCACTGCTGCATTTTATTATAAAAAGTAGCTTCCCTGGAAACTCAATGTATGTGGTAAAAGTAAGCTTCCTAGCCAAAACATGCTAATTTAAAAGTGTAATGAATGAATTTTGCCTCTGAAATGGTTGCAGTTGGGTATTTGTGTGTGTGTGTGTGTGTGTGTGTGTGTGTGTGTGTGTGTGTGTGTGTGTGTGTGTGAGACTTGATGTTTGTTTATGACCAATTCCAAAACCACACCTTTTTGAAGTCTGTGAGCGGTGCATTTGGGGTTTGGGCACGGGCACACAGCCGCTCTCCTGGCCGGCTGGAAACCTTATACTCCACATCAATCAGACAGACCACTCATAAATTATTCATTAGCCTGACATTTACACATTCCAGAACTGTCGCTGTGGGCCCTCGCTTCTGGTACTGATGCTGACTGGACATGGTGAAGGGTTGAAAACAATAGGATTTTGATTGATGTGAAGTCACTAATGTTGACTTAAAGATTGGTTATCCAGACAGAGAGGATGATGACTGTTATCTTAAAACACTTGATAATATTTTTGACATAAATAATTGTAAACAAAGGCTTCAATCAAATAACCTGACTTCCACTAGACCCTTGTAGTTCCGCCATGCTCCACCAGAGGCGTCGCTGAGCTCCACACAAGAATCTGGGATCAAGGGCAACACAAACTCCTTCAAGATAGCAACAAATAATGAACCAATCAGGGTTGCCGGGCGGGATTTCAAAAGATGTGACACAGCGGCGAAGCAACTGTTAAATCCAAACAATGGCGGCGGCAGCGAGGAGTCTTGGGCTGACATCGCTGTGTTGTTTCAGTAAAAGTTTGCTAACTTTTTGCTCTGTCGTTATCCAATATGTCTGTTCTGTTTATTGGTTTATAAATACCTGGGTTTTAGATTCAGTGAGTTCATGAGTTTTGATTGTGGAGTCAAAGTTCTTGCTGACTCTGCCAGCCGTGCTTTAGGTTCTGTGATAAACAAATGTAAAGTTTGTAAAGATCTTGGCTATAGAACATACTCTAAGTTGTATGAGGCCTGTGTTTCTCCTGTTCTAAACTATGCGGCTGGTGTTTGGGGGGCCAGACAGTATTCAGCCTTAGATGCAGTAGAAAACAGAGCAATCCGTTTCTTTTTGGGAGTTCACAAGTTTGTTCCTGCTCTGGCAGCACAGGGGGATATGGGCTGGGTTCCTGGCACAGTCCAAAGAAAATGTGACATGGTTAGATTGTGGAATCGAATCATTAATATGCCAGACAACAGATTAACAAAAAAGGTCCTTAAGTGGAGCAAAGCCATGTCGCCCTGGGCTGCTGAGCTTCGATCTGTGTTTGCGGAAGTACAACTCCAATATGTTTTTCATAACAATCTGCCATGCAGCGTCAGTAGTATTAGAGCAAAACTAGTGGCTAATTTTGAAAAACAATGGCAAATTGGAATTTTGGCAAAACCTAAACTAAGAACATATATTCAGTTAAAAGAACGTTTCAAAACAGAGTTTTACGTCACAGCAAATTTGGCCAGGAATCAGAGATCTTTGATGGCTCAGTTACGAACAGGAATTCTTCCACTAGCTTTAGAAACAGGGAGGTTTTCACAGACTCCTGAGGAGAAAAGACTATGTGTATTTTGTGAACTTAATGAAGTGGAAAGTGAAGTGCATTTTTTGTTATATTGTCCTTTTTATGATGAATTTAGAAACGCGTTGTTTCATGAAGCGTTTTCCCGGGATCCTGATTTGTTTTGGGGCAGTGATGATGATAAGATGAAATTTTTATTTGAAAATCAAGTGTTTAAATTGTCTTCATTTGTAAGTAAAGCCTGGAAGAAGCGGCAGACTCATCTATTTAAATGAGAGCTTTGGTGTTTGATCTTGTTCCTTTTTTATTCTATTTTTTATTTTATTTTGTTTATGATTGTGCTTCTGTGCCTGATGTTGGCCTGTGTCTCTGTATTTGTAAATGGTGTCTTATAAGCCCATGTGGGCTGGGCATCTTCGTGTGCAAGACACTATAATAAAAGATTATCTATCTATCTATCTATCTATTGGTTGAAGTAGCACGTCATTCACAATAACGAAGAAGTGGTTTATCCAATCACATGCAATAATTTTGTTGTGGCCCCGCCCTCTGAAGTACATCTCCTTTTGAGAAATCCCAGATCCTTGTGTGGAGCTCAGCAAAACGCCTCTGGTGGAGAGTGCCGGAACTACAAGAGTCAGGTTATCAATTAAAGGCTTCTCCAGAAGTTGCTATTATTTCAGAGTTCAACATTTCTAATTCGAACCATTTAAAGGAGCTTTACCCGTTTCTACAAGGTTTGAATGTTTAGCACCGCCCCTCAACCTGCTCACAGGCTTCTCATTTCCCCGACGCTCTCCTCCTACAGAGCCATCTAGTTTTATTTACAATCTATATGCAAACTTTAGCATTAGCACAATGTCTTTTAAGCTGTACAACAATCACTGATGAAATGGTACAAAAGCAACGCACTGCTAACAAAATATATAACTGAAAGATTACCGGTAGTTCCGCGTCCGAATGTAGTCCGAGCATAGATAGTCCGAGGCAGTCCCGCAGGTCTCTCCCTAGATATATTCACCCGGGCTTGATTTCTTCTTTGATCATTTTTTTGCTTTAGTCTCTCTTCTCTTCCTCACTGTTGTGTCGTTTGGGCTGTTTTGCTGTATCTGCAGTTACAACCAGAGGAGTTATAGCCAATTCTGCTAACATGCTACTGTGTTTAGCAGCGCTGTAGAGGCTAGAGGACGCAGCCTGTTCTGTGATTGGAGGAGAGCGGGCCTCACGTTAAGTCTCTACTCAGCACTTTTTACGGCCTGAATTCATACACAGTTGAATCAATGAGCTCAAGTTTTACATTAAATTACGGATTATAATACAACTTGTATGTAGTAATAAGCATTTTTATGAAGTCATAAAAAAAAAACTGTAAGCTTCAGATGTTCACGCTACAACAGGGAGGTTGTACTTTGGGGCTGAATTCATGAGGTCATTGTTGAATTATTGATTAGGGAAAAAGTGTGAGGGAGGTACATTGGCCTGGTCGTCTACAGAACGCCCCTCACTCCCTCCTCATCTTTGGTGAGATTTTGAGTTTGCTGGAGCCAAATAGAAATTGACCTTTGGCAGCCAGACCTACATTAAATACAGAGAGTCACTGTCGGAGAAACGTGCTGGCAGCTTCAGCAAAAACGCACTGGCTGGAGATTCATAGCACTGGTCTGCTGTACCAAGAATTTGTTCAAACTTTGGCAAATTACTGAAGAACGCCCAGTCTTGGCTAACTTGTGAATGCACTAAGATTTATCCATTTTTAAACAATCACTATTTAGTATATGCCATTTTGACAACAAAGGACAGAATCTATAATTGACTGGTGTGGTTTAACTCTTTTACTGTAGCAAACGACCTGTAGCAAATCATTCTGTAAGGTTTACATTACTGCAAATGATGTAAATGTTGACATTTTAGGATTCAATGTTGAATATTGTTATTATAATTTTTTTAATGGTAAAATCAATAGGGACACTATATGTGAACAGGGGAGAGCGCAGGAGTCAGATAGGGGAGCCCCTGACTTTACAGCACTCAGGAAAGTGCACGAGGGAGGTTGGGAGTCTCGGGAAAGCAGAAATGGGAGGGATCTATGTAGGGTGGCAAGGGCTTTTATAGCTGCTTGCGATTTAAATTGGATTTATATTTGCCATCAATGTGGACATCCACCTTTCATTTATGAAGTTAAGGACTGCCTGTTAACCACTCTGCCACTCATATCCCCCCATCTATGCATTTATTTCTTCTGGGTGCTCCGGTTTCCCGTTCCACTAAAGCCGAACAATAGATTTATGGAATCAATTGCTTAGACATCACGATACCGATGCTTTAATATCGTTTCCACACATCTTTGCAAACTTATCTCAAACTAAAAATATATTCACAAAGTAGTTTCCAATGCAATCCCTGTGCATTCCTCCGGATCCATCCATCTTCATTACACTACAATTATCGTCAGTAGTTGTAATTACCCTGCCTCTCAGTCTACTTCAGGAAAATCTTGGCACATTGACCATGTTTTGGCCCGGGTCATAATTCAGGCTGTCCCATGCACGGCCGGTCCGTCCAGGGCAGAGTGTAGAGGTTAAAGGACGTCAAGTCAGGCAGGTCACGGCACCGGTGAGAAGTGAACCAACAGTCAACTCCCAGATTCCCAACATGGAGTCACACTCGGCCCAAATGCGCAATGAGATCTGGGAAAATGCGCAAAACTATTAATCATGAGCAATGAGGTGGAACTCGCCTGCTCCAGACATCTATTATGGATGTGTGTGAACGCAGGAGAGCAGAAATGTGTAGGATGTGGGAGCAGTTTAGGTTTTTACTTGTAGGTGTCATAATTGCACAGACTATGATAAATACCTTCTCAGTAATATTGTTTAAATATTCATGATTACTATACTTTACTCTTAGAATTTTTTATATTTTTTATGCAGTCCACTAATAGCCTAGTTTGGGCGGCATGGTTGGTTAGCACTCTCGCTTCTCAGAATGGGCCTTTCTGAGTGGAGTTTGCATGTTCTCCCCGTGTCTACTCCAGTTTCCTCCGGGTGCTCCAGCTTCCCCTATACCACCAAAAATCATGTGGTATTTATATGTGCCTGCTGTACTGGCTACCTCGCTCTCTGTGTGGAGTGGGAGACAAATTCCCACAATTGTAAAGCTTGTTGTGACTTGTGACAATTGTGACTCTGGTCTATGAAAGGCGCATTACATTACTTTCGTACTTAGTTGATTGCAATCTCCACAGTGGGCTTTGACTTATCTAAGATGCACAGTTTGTTTCAGTGACTGTTCAGTGAGACTCCTTAAGTATAGGTAAAGCATTTACCATCGTACTCATTTCATTTTGTATTAAGGTCTGGATTTGCTCCATTGAGCTCCGTTAACAGGTGGGAGGGGTTAACGCCTTCCTTGAAAGGGCAGCTCCAGTTTTGGTCTCGTGACATTTAACAGTTTGAAAATGTTTTAACTGCCACTTTGGTCATTTTTGTATCTACAAAATATCAAGAAAAATGAGAAGAAAATAAAAGATAAGATAAGTTAGACTCACATTATTTGCCATGTGTAGTATAAAAACCACACTGGAATACATTTGCAAAAAAGGAACTCTTTGTGCACCAACAGAATAAGGAGAACAATACAATGTACTATAAAATAAAATACACATACGCTGAACATGAATGAAAGACAGCTGGCACCGAACGACAAAAAGAGATACAAGGGGTGAAAACCACAATTAAAGTGCTTTGGTCAGACACCTAACTTGCTTAGGTGGAAAGAAGCAGTTAGCATAGCTAGATGTCTTGCATCTCAGCGACCGATATCTTCTGCCCGAGGGAAGAAGCTGGAACATGGCTTTACCAGGGTGACCAGAAGAGTCATTGATGATTTTAAGAGCTTGGTTTAAAAGTCTGGATACACTCAGGACATGTGCAAACAGGAAAGAGGGAACTTGGATTTAATCTAAGGGGCGACTCAGATATGCAGGGCTACTTCAGTGTTTCCATTTCTGCGACCTGTGATTAGTTGGATGATTCAGCTCGAGGTACACTGAACAAATGTTGTTGGTTTCAGACTCCTCTGCTTTCACTGGTGTCAGTAGAGGGTCAGACTGGTCAGGCTTTAGTGTGACTATGCCCCTACATTCTGCCCAGTCCAGTGGCTGACGGGCTTTCATATGTGAGCCACAATGGTCCTCTGTCAGTGTACAATGTGTTGGCTAAGTGAAGACAGCTGTGTGTCTGTGAATGTCCCTGTGTCTCTCTACATGTGTAAGGGGTCCTGTCGCCCTCAGCAGAATCAGAGGTGGTGAAAAGCAAGCAGTGGATTGTGAACGCTCTCCTCTGACTGACAGCTCATGTCTGTTCACTGCCGCATTAGCACCTTGAGTCAGCGCTGATGTGCTGCTCTCTGCCTCAGACAGGACTGATGACAGGTTGCCTGCAGCAGAGCATGTCTGCACACATTCTACAAATGCGACACACAAATGCCTATTGTTAGTTAGACTGTTCATTTGCTCTATTCTGTGAGCTGTCATTGTATTTTTCAATGTTTAAAATGTGAATGTTTAAAGTGAATGAGATGCATAAGCCTGAAACTAAACAATATGTCAAAAGACAAAATATGTTCTGATTTACACAAACTCAAAGGGCTAACGATTTCTAATGATTCCTACCTGTAAGAACATATTTGTAGCAACTCTGCCGACAGGTGTTTGGATTGTGCAAAAGCAACATTGAAATATGGGATGTGATTGGAGGAAGATCCCACCAAGATTTTGAGATGATCCGTGGTATTGGCAGGCTATGTGAATGTTAATATTTATGAATCCTTTGATTTGATCATGACGTGTATGTATCCCCTCCTACCATATTCCTTGTGGTACAGTGCAAATTGTAGGCCTTCTTGGCTTTGGGTAGAGCGTTTGTGTGGGCAAACATATGCAGTGGACATGACACCATTTGTATAGCCACTCTTCACAACTGGTCAGGGACAGGTGTGTGTCGAGGCGGATGAGTGATGTTACCAGCAGGATCTGTGGCCAGGGGTCACACTCGTAAATCAGAAGCACTAATCTCCATCGCATTGGAGCTGGTGCCAGGGATGTTAGGGTGGTTATCAGGTGGAAAGAGTAATGTTTCTGTGAACTCCTGGTTGATTAACATTCT
This sequence comes from Knipowitschia caucasica, assembly GCA_964034765.1. Lineage (NCBI taxonomy): Eukaryota > Metazoa > Chordata > Actinopteri > Gobiiformes > Gobiidae > Knipowitschia > Knipowitschia caucasica. The sequence continues at coordinate 22,596,968 of OZ035824.1, forward strand.
TATGGTCCAAGCGGCATCGTGCACATCTTGGTGCTGTGAGTTATATAAGATAGGGGCACCACAGAATTCCTCATACAGGTGGGGGCCCCTTTGACAAGAGTGTGGATAAAGAGACGAGCTGTTGCAGCTATAATGGATTGGTAATATGTAATATTACAACTCTTTGAAGTTTCATTCTCGCACAAGCTGTGGTTACAAAAGAAGAGGATTAGTTGATGGTCGTGATGGCAGCCGTCTGCCGTGTGCAGTGATTTGTGCACTTGTCTGGTCAGATCATGTTTGGAGGGTTTCTCCTACTTGTGTAAATCATCCACAGGCCTCCTCCTTAAAATGGAGCAACATAACATTCAGGATTGACATTTTCTCTTCTATACCTCAGTTTTGTCCAACCCCCTTTTTGTATATGTATGTGTGGCCTGCTAAATAATAAGTAATGCATTTGGTAAACTCGCAAAAGATAGATGAAATCCAACCAAGTTTCCAATTTTGTGCAATCCTGACTTCAGACAAACAAACGTACTCACAAACACACACACATGCAGACTAGACAAGAACTAAAAGATTAAATGCTGCTGCAATTATCTAACCCTAAACTTAGTAGTCAATTTAGTAATCATTAATCCCATTTGAATAATGATCTTCTCTCATATAGGTACAGTCTGAGTTGTGGCTCCTCTCGATCTGAAAGATGGTGGGTGATATCTGTTGTGACATCGTGCCTGCGCCGTACGGCCTTAAGCTGCGATACTTTATTCTTAACTACCAAAGTTGACTGCTTCACTGCTGTTTTCTTTTTCATGCTTTAGACTTTATTTGCCTCTGTCTTTTCCTTTGAAAGATATAGTTTTGACATGCTCAGCTGGAAGTGCCCTTCCCCTCAGCTGAAAGCTCTCCTGCCTCTGTGTCGTGGGGCTCCGGTACAGCCTGGAGAAGAAAGACCCTCAGTGTGCAGGAGGCTCAGAGGAGGTGGGCCGCTCAGCTGACAGGACGGGTGGAGGGAGGAGACGGAGCAACCTGGGTGTTCCATGAGAGCGGACCTCAGCACTGTTTTGCTTTCTAATTCCCCTCAGCACTAAACAGCAGGGGGGACAAGAGGAGAGAGGGATGATGAGGGTAAGAGAATCATGTTTTCACACCAAAGTGCTGAGGCGAGTGGGCCGTGGGAGCCCCCCAGTGTTACTGATACTCATGTAAAAGAAGCACATGAATATCAATGCTGAAAGAAGTCATGGCCTTTATCAAGTTAATATATTTGTAATTCAGGCCTTAGGTATAATAAGTTATACTTCCCTTCGGTCACAAATGCGTTCATACATCTATGTCAAAGCATGTACATTAATTGACATAAGCTACTTGTTTTTCTAGAAAAAAAAATGTATGACCAAATAAACAAAATTACTACCACTAAATTAGTTATCGGTCATTAAGTGATTTTGATACATCACAAGTGTAGTTAAGCTATATTAATCAGCCTTGTAATTCAGCATTTATTCAGTTAATGTTAAATCCTTTACTGAATATTCAACTGTAGTTTATATACTGTATCTATTTTCCGTAGATACATTTATGCAATACACATTTACCCAGGGCTTAAAACATCAACGATATCTGGAACTGATTCACAGGGAGAGCTCAAGTTCTGTCCCTCAGTGTGACCTCTCCCACTGCGACGGCCACACCAGCGAGCGCCCCATCATCTGGATCTGTTTGCCCATCCTCGTTCCCAAGGCCACAGGAAATAGCTGCAGCGTACAGGCCCTGGGGGTGGAACTGACAGGTGCACCCCTATATATTTCAGCTTCCTTATTACCGCCACATTTGTTAAAATAGGGCCAGATGTGCTTACCTCTTGTTTCTATCCTTTGTGACTTGGAGATATACGAATCCTGATATCTTGTACCAAACCAAAGAATGTTAAATGTCATCTTGAGCTGCCTCTTCTATAATTGAGGTTCATTTGATTTAGCTGCCGTTGTAGCGTGTATATTTGCCATCTTGTTCTCGTATTACCGTGCTCGGCCTTAAGTGAATCATCAAATGGTAGAAAGAGTTGTAGAAAGGCAGTTAAATGGCACAGCAGGTCACCTCAGAGGAGCAGGGGTGGGAGGTCAACTGTTGCCATAATCCCAAACTCCAGGTTGAGCCCATAAATAAGAGAAGAGCAGCTGGAAGGAAGAAGAGGTGACAGCTCCGAGGGGAGGGCGCGTATTTCACCTGTGCAGCAACAGCAACGTCGCTTTATAGCGGTTGTTTATTTTGGCACATTCTTAAAGGGACATTACGTAAGATTGCCAGAATCTTCCTGCCTGTAATACATGGTGTGTATCACAGCAGATTATCCGAAGCAAACCATCTGCTGGGGTTTAGCTGTTACAGTACAAACTCTGTGTTTTATGTTTGGCTACTTATTTTTGTATCTAGAAAGTAAGTAATTTTTATTAATATAGCGCTTTTCACAGCGATGAAGCAGGTCATCTACAGAAGGCACAGGCCAGACCTATTGTGCATGTTTTTAGTGGTATATGGGAAACCGGAGCACCCTGCGGAAACCTACGTAGACACCTCCCAGAAAGGCCCCGTTCCGACTGGTATTTGAACCCGGGAATTTTGGACGGAAAGATCCAACTAAAGCCCTCAGACCAACTAAATTAAACAAACATAAATGTTATGGAAATGGTCCATTGTATTTTTGTAATTAAGAATAACTCTTTTTTTGAAGCCAGTTATCTGGAGACACTTAGAGAAGATACTTAGAGATGTCATTTAAAAATCTAGATTTTTAATACATATATAAACTTTGCAGTTTTAATTTTCCCTCCACTTCTGAAATGAAGTCTGCTGATAAAAGCTGCACAAGACTTGAATCCACAGTGTTGAAAGAACTATAATGATGGATTTCATGTCATTGATTTCTGAAGGAGATGCAACTGCAGAGATTTGTTCATTTCATGTGTGAGGAATTTATTTTTTCTCTAGAATTTGCTTTGGGACAACACATGATAAGGAGAAATTCTTGAGTGCGTTTTCATTGATAAACTTGTTTTGATTGGCACAAACATCCAGCTGCAGACAGATGGAGAGCTGGAGGATATCAGCAGCAGCAGGGTGACTGTTTCCTGTATAGACAGGAAGTTGCTGCTTTTATGAGGGAATTGCATTGATTTCCTAGAAGGCCAGGTCCTGGAGTCCAGCGAAACGGCACCTTCCTGTTGAGGAAAACAACATCAGTTCCGACTCTCAATAAGAAACAGTAACGACTGGCGTGACATTGAGACAAGTTGTTTAGTGTTTTGAAACATCGCTTTAGTATCAACAATATTTAATTCACTTTTATTTCAAGAAGTCACTATTACGTGGGTAAAAGGGGAACCCAAAATGCAGGACTGAAAATCAAATGTAATTTAACGTGGTAGAGACAATGGACGGACAACAAGTGGGGAAAAGTACAGGGTATAAACACATATATATATAGATATATTGTGGACTGGTATTGAAGCATTTTCAGCATCTACTGTACAGCTTGTTAAGAAACATAGCTACTACTTATTGTGTATTTTGTAATTTTGTGTGCTCCCTGTGTGCTCTTACTACTGTCCTGCTGCATGTGCGCATACAACATCAAATTTTCCCCACTGTGGGACGAATAAAGGAACTCATCTTATCTTAGGTGAATCAGATTAGGGCGGGGCAACAATCAACAGGACAGGAAGAAAAGTCAAACTACAAGAGAGCAAATAGCAAAATAAAACCAGGTCAAAATGGTCAGAAAGTCCACACCATGACAACCACAGAATGAAATGGCTGAAAACTGGTTAACACAGACCAGTTTTGTAAATGTATGTGAACAATTTATGATGAGAAATGTACTGAATGTGTTGTTTAAATGTATAATCTTAATGTATGGACATAAGTAGATGTATTGTGCATGTGTGATGCTGTGAGTGAGGCGTGGTTTTGCAGGTATAAGGCTAAATGTGTGTGCGAGTATATATCAGAGAGAGTGTGTTGTATTGTGATGGTATTTCTCTTAGATTTTACATTACTGTATCCATATATTTTTGTAACCAGGGACTGCAGATGGTATAATCTGGTGCTGAATATAATCTGTTTTTGAGTTTAAGGTCTCTGTACATTGTCCCTTCAAATATAGACTAAACTAAGTAAATAAGTTCCATATTAGAATAGACTATCCAGATTAAGACATCTGTGTTGTATACACGTTTTTGGAGAAAGGCCTTAGTGTTAAGTTACTACATTTGATATTCATTTGGAAAAGCTTTGACCACAAGAGAGAATTCCACTATACTAGGACGTCCTGTTCTTCTCCGTCCGCTCTCCCCGGGCTCTCTCCATCCTTCACTCACACAGATAGTAAACATGTCCCTTCATTCTGGAATATTCCCAAAGGCCCTGAAAACTGCAGTCATCAGGCCCCTGCTAAAAAAGAGCAGTCTCGATGCTACGGTACTTAACAACTATCGTCCCATCTCAAATCTGCCATTTATGGGGAAAGTCCTTGAAAAAGTTGTCTACCTACAGCTTACTAGATTTCTTATAATCAACAACTCATTTGATATGTTTCAGTCCGGCTTTAGACCCCACCACAGCACTGAGACTGCTCTCGTCAAGGTTACAAACGATATCCGGCTGAACACTGACGCAGGCAAAGTCTCAATCTTAATCTTGTTAGATCTAAGTGCTGCCTTTGACACCGTCGACCATGAGATCCTCTTACAGAGATTAGAGGACTGGGTTGGAGTCGCTGGCACCGCCCTAAGTTGGTTTAGGTCTTACCTTGAGGACAGGAAGTACTTTGTGGAGATTGGAAACTGTGTCTCAGATCATATGGCCCTGACCTGTGGAGTCCCACAGGGGTCGATCCTGGGACCTCTTCTGTTCAATCTCTACATGCTGCCGTTAGGTCAGTTAATACGCAGAAACAAAGTTTCCTATCATAACTATGCAGACGACACTCAGATCTATGTCTCACTGACTGCAGGAGAACATGGACCAGTGGACTCACTCCTTCACTGTATCCAACAGATCAGTGAGTGGATGCAAAACAACTTCCTTCAGCTAAACGCAGACAAAACTGAAATGATTGTCTTTGGTCCCCAGAAACAAAGAGAGAGCGTCATCTGTCACCTACAGTCTCTCTCCCTAAAACCTTCAAACAAGGTCAGAAATCTAGGGGTAATACTGGACTCAGACTTAAATTTTAATAGCCACATCAAATCAGTAACATCAGCAGCTTTTTACCATCTAAAAAACATTGCCAGGATCAAAAACATAGTGTCTAAAGCAGACTTGGAGATTCTTATCCATGCATTTGTCTCCAGTAGGTTAGACTACTGCAATGGCCTGCTCACAGGTCTGTCCAAACAGGCTGTAAAACAGCTGCAGTACATTCAAAATGCAGCAGCTCGAGTCCTGACTAGAACCAGGAAGTACGACCATATTAGTCCGGTCCTCAGGTCTCTGCACTGGCTTCCTGTGGCTCAGAGAATAGACTTTAAAACAGCTCTGCTTGTGTACAAGTCTCTCCATGGCCTCGCACCAAAATATATTAGTGACATGTTAGTCCCATATGAACCAGCCCGGACTCTGAGGAGCACAGGGACTGGACTCCTGTTAGTGCCCAGAGTCAGAACTAAACATGGGGAGGCTGCTTTTCAGATTCATGCTGCTAAAATCTGGAACAGTCTTCCTGGAGATGTGAGACAGGCCTCCTCTCTGACAATGTTTAAAACCAGGTTAAAGACAGTTCTGTTTAGCTGTGCATACAACTGAGGGATTTTATATTTGTATCTTTCTTTTTAATGTTCTGTGATTATTTATGATTTTAATGCTTTCTTGTTTTGTTCAGCACTTTGAATTGCCTTGTGTATGAATTGTGCTATATAAATAAACTTGCCTTGCCTTGCCTTGCCTTGCCTTCCTTTTGTGCCTTTTCCTGACTATTCTTTCTCCATACACCCTTGCTCTATTTCTTCACACAACCTCACTCACTCCTCCTTCTCCACCTTCTTATCAGAGCATATCTCTCCTCTTTCCTCCCTTGGTTCCTCTGCCTTAGTTCGAGGCCCAGAATGTCCTCTTCTTCTCCTCCCTGTGTTTGCCGGTGGTCTGCGTATGGGCCTTCAGGGATTGATGGTATTCTGCTCTACTATGTTCAGCCAGGAAAGACGCAAACACAATTCTTCCAGTTGCTTTCTCCTTTTTTACAGCCTTAATTCCTTCTTTCCTTATTCCCTTGATGAGTTTTCCTCATATGCGCTGATAACGGTTTGTGATGTTGGACTTGGTTTCAGGAAGGTCAAAATGTTGAGAGGGGAAAACGCTCTGTGTCCCCTCCCTATCTGGCAGGTCAGGGGTGAGAGGTCCTGGAGGATAGGAGCTGGTGGCAGTGGTCCCCCTCAGGTCGAGCCCCAGCGTTTAGTCAGAACCAAGCTCGGCCTCCCTTTACTCCCCTCCTGCACATCTGGCTGCCCCCACAATACTCATTTGGAGGAAAACAAGAATGTTTTTATTTCCCAGGAGAGAAGAGGAACTCAAGTGAAACCACAGAGTTAAAGCTTTGAGGCATCTTGGCCTGCCTTCTGCTATACACTTTGTAGAACACCAGGGAATGACCCGGACTTTTCAAATATAGCAACAACATGTATTTATGATTGTTTATATTCATTCCAATTATTCAACCAATATGTTTTCCCTCTGACCTTTATTAATTGACCCACTTCTATCATTTCTATTTTGTACATAACAATAACTTTGGTAGTTGTTATACCAGTTGGGGAATTGTGAGATAAATATATTTTTACCTGCAGTGACCCGGACACATTTCTGCAGCTCTCAGACCATCAGCTGCTCTGATAGTCCAGGCCCACGTCACACCCTCACAGCTGGGCCCTATTACAGTGGTGTACAGTAGCCCTCTCGCCTGCAGCCTCTCTGTGGCTGTTATTGGAAATGTAGCGCTGCTTCAGGAGCTCGCTCATACTGGATTTATATGACACAGGTGCACGCTTTTGGAACACGCAGACGCACACACACACACACACACACACACACTTTCACACAGGCACGCGAGTGATCCAGCCCGCAAAAACTGGATCCAATGTCAGCCACTTAATGTCTACAGCACTCACAAGACACAACACACTTCAGACGCACTGCAATGTGTCTGAACCACTTATAGCTGCATCCAAACCAGCTTGGAACTATCAGCACAGGGCCTGGATATCCCCATGTGATTTTGATTTTTAAATTTAAAGGTTGAATATGACAAAAATGCCTTCAATTTTAACTTAATATATTTTCCTCTTTGCCCTCTCCGTCTGTGCCTTTTGTTCTGGGAATATGCCAGGCATTTCCTGTGTGCACGATCCTAGTTTTCCAATAAGAGGGAGGCCAGAGGTATGCACTAGGGCTAGGCGTGCTGGGCTCTGGCGTTCCTCGATGGCTCAAACACATACTCAAACACCGATGGAATATGGTTTTCTACGGAAAAAGGCAAAAAGTGACACCTCAGCATAAAATCCCTGCCACGCTTTGGATTCTCTTATCACTATTTCCTCCTGTGAAAAGAATAACGCAACCACAGATTAATTTCACAAAAGATGTTTAGTAGTAGACATGATTTTATTTTGTTGAATGATTCGAGACCCTTGGCCTGGGAGACTCTCACATGTATGGCAGAGCTGGACATATGAATCTCGTCAGCCCCTTCTGTGATGTTCATCCCTCTATATTAAAAGGCGGAGGGCAGAGGCTGTGGTGCCGCACATGGTTCTGGTTTAGCCTGTTAGAGCTGATCACATCTTTACTGAACTGAGAGGTCGAGATGTTTGACTCTGTTTGACTTGTATCTTCTGTGTCAAAGCAGTCAAGCGTATGTTGCATGAAATTGGTTTATAGGGCCCTAGGGCATTGTTGTTTGAGAATCTTAGACCGTGTAGTAGCAAAAGTGTCTTAGCCATAAATAAAAATGTAAGTAGATGTGAACAGCCATATTAATTCAGTGTTTAGTTTACTATCTTACATCTTGCACTTATTCTTGTGAAGAAAAGCAATTAATTTGTGTTTTGTGCATGATATACCACCAACCATCATACACAAGTATTTACTGAAGCTATGTTTGGCAAATCGTGTTTTAAGGCAGTCAAAATGGGCTCAAATTAAGATACATTTAGCCAAATTTGAGAAATGTTGGATGTATTTACTATCACTTTTTGCACTGTGTTTATTGTGTTTAAGATTTTTTTTATGACTTATATTTATGATACTGATATAATTTTGTATCTATAAGTAAAGTTATGTAAAAAAATGCATACATATTTTTTGCGTAAACTTTGTCATGTTCAGAAGTGAAAAAAACATGACACTATAATATATAATAACATTGATTATTCAACTGTTAAAAAATGTGACTCTCATTTAGACTTTTTCATTAGCATCACTGTGTAGCAATGTTATTGTTGTGTACTTTGTAGTAGGGCTTGTTAGACACAGTGTTTTGGGAGAATACTTTGAAAATTTATTTTGTATAGTATTCTGTTACTTTATGTAACTGTATTCTGATTACAGTCTCTGATTATGCGGTCTTTGTTTTACCTTAGACTTGCAATATGAGAAAGTATTATTGTGCCTTGAATTTCAGAGATCTAAATACTAGATGTTAAAGTAATTGTGACGAAATACAGCTACTCAAAAAGAGTAACGGTGATACATGTATTCTGTCACACTGCTTACACATAAATCTATTTAACTACACAACCCACATCTTGTCTGCCCCCCCCACACCTGTTCCGTAGAATTAGTGTATTCAATGTGTGTCTGTTTTGCATCATTGTTAACTGGTCGTGTGGGTGTGCACTTAAGCAAGAAGAGACAGAGTGTAGATTCTTATCGCTGCTGCATAATCTCTACCATGTGTTTTATGGCCACTTGCTTTATTAATCCAGACTGTTGGAATCCAAGCAATTAGTCTCTTTTGGCTTTCACACGTGTTTCTTCTGGTTCATCACATAAACGTAGCTCCTTATGACCAGCTCGTATCTATGGCCATATCTGGACTCTTCCAGCACCTCGGGCCTGTCCTGCCTGAGCCCCGGCCTCTCCCTCGGTGGTCCACAAAGCCTGGGAAATATAGCCTCTGCTTTGCAACACACACATACACCCAAACAGAACCAACTTTACTCAGTATCATGTGTCCTTTGGTTCAAAACGCTCTTCCTTCATTTTTATTTTGGTAGAAGGCTGATCTGCTGATTTTAAGATACACTTTAATTGTGTGCCCTTTGTCTAATTGGCGTTTAACAAGTTCAGATCGTAATAAAGCAGGTTTTTACCACCCACCACCAAGGTCCAGCTAAGGTTAACCTCATCCAGATTGGTATTTTTATCTGAGATTGCTTCTTTTTGTATTTTGGGATAAAACTTAACTTCGGAAACATTTTAGCTTTGAGATTATTATACAAGAAATATATTTTATAGATTTTCATGTGGGAACGTTTACAGTGATCTACTGTAAATCCAGGCAAAAGTCTGAGAGTGTTTTTTTGTGTGTGGAAACTTTCTTGATCAATATTGAGATTTAAAATGATTGAATTATTCATTCATTTAATGACCATCTGTGAGTCCAAGACAAATTTCCTACGGGACATGATAAATTAATCTTGAATCTTGTATCAGAGCTGCCCATTGCTCATAGTACCGGCCCCTCACTGATCCTACGGCAGAGTTGTGTCCACGGGAACATGGCTGCTCTGTCAATGAAGACACGGACTTGGTATTTCAGTGGGGGCTTCTGGCAAAGTGGAGTTAAGTGTCTTGCCCAAGGACACAGCAGACATTAGTGGGAGCATTCATGATTTCATTAATTGAATGCAATTATTATCTAAGACATGAAATGTGAAATGATTGACAGGTTAGCGTAAAATACCAGCAATATTTATCAATCTAGGTGCTAATGCGGCGTGTGCATTGTGTCTGGGGGGGTTTACTCTGAGTGCTCCTTTTCCCATCGTCACCCAAAACATGCACCAAATATCAATCAAATGGAACATGGCAGTATCATGACACTTTTATTAGTTTACAGATCTGTAACATACCATTGTGTTTGTTCTGTTTGTGACTGGCTCAAAATACTACATCCTCTGTCTAAGTCTAAACTGTTGTCTTAGCAAAACAAGAGATTCTTTGAATATTTAGATTAAAGGAAACACCCTTAGGCCACTTTTCTTTCGTGTGTGATAGGAAAGAAAATATTTCCCACTGCGCTCTTGCTACAATCTGCCTGAGGGACACTCGGAACAGTCCGTGTGTGTGTTTGTGTGTGTGTTATTCTGAGCTCGCTGCCAACTGTCGCTGCACTACAGAAAGTCCTTTTGTTCTGTTTGGGAGTTTGGAACATGTTTGGATTTAGTTGTTCAGGCCGTGTGCACATTTGGAAGGACTGTGATGGGATATATGTGACGGGAGGCTGGAAGAAGGTGTTACAGACTATAACACACATCAATAAACTTGTTATCAGATTCCGGTTCATTTTATGACATTTGCAGTAAAACCACATTGGAATACATTTGCAAAAGTACCGAGTTTGCACAAGACAAGTACATAAATAAACAAGGTTAAAAGTACAGGAATAAAAAAATCACAAATGTGACTGTGAAATTGATTGACTAACGGGCTCTGTTTAAACTGATAGTTTGTGGAAAGAAGCTTTTTGCAACATGAGATGTCCTGAATTTCAAAAAACGGTATCTTCAGCCAGAGGGAAGAAGCTGGAACATGGCTTTTCCAGGGGCCAGAAGATTCATTGATTATTCTAAGAGCTCGGTTTAAAAGTCTGTATTAATAAAGAACCTCAAGAACAGAAAGATCACAGTCCTCTTTCAGAGCGAGCACCTCTATCCGGTCTCTCCATCTGGTCTCTCTCTGGTCTCTCTCTGGTCTCTCTCTGGTCTCTCTCTGGTCTCTCTCTGGTCTCTCTCTGGTCTCTCTCTGATCTTTCTCTGATCTCTCTCTGATCTCTCTCTGATCTTTCTCTGATCTCTCTCTGGTCTCTCTCTGGTCTCTCTCTGATCTCTCTCTGGTCTCTCTCTGGTCTCTCTCTGGTCTCTCTCTGGTCTCTCTCTGGTCTCTCTCTGGTCTCCTTTCTTTGGCTGTGGTGTCACCAAACCACACAGTAACAGAACCAACAAGCAGAATCACAACACAATTAAAATTTGCATGTTCTCCCCATGACTATGTAGGTTTCCTCCGGGTGCTTCAGTTTCCCTTACCACTAATAAGAAGTGCATTAGGTCTGAATGTAATGTGTGAGTGCATGGAAGGTGGTGATCAGGGGCTTTGATGCTGTGCTTTGTGTGACCTTAGAGAAGCTGATACTATTAAAGTGCCTCCATGACGTGTTTGTGCTTGCAAGGCAGAGGGCCACATACAATGACACAATGGGCCGCATTTGGCCCGCGGACCTTAGTTTGGACATGCCTGGTTTAGATCGTTAACCAAAAGCTGTTTATTACAAAATAAGATTCATGCAATTGTATTATTTTCCAATATTAAATCAGGATTAAAAGTTCACATCCATCGAACACTACAAATGCAAGTGACTCGAAGATGACGATTATAAAAAGTACTTGTTTTGAGTTGAACGCTTCACACATGTCTTCTTCTTTGGAGGAAGCGGGGCGCCCGCAGAGAGGCAAACATCCTCCAGCCTGTCCCTGCGCTGCTCCACAGGAAGTCGTGGAGCAGAAGTGAAGGGGCAGAGTCAGTGCAGAGTTAGTGCACCCTCAGGCACCATCACTGCTCACATCCTTCAGTGTCACACGAGGCTCAGATCTGACACTGCTCTGGAGACGCTGATCACAGCCACTGCTCAAGTGTTTTTCAAACTAAATTCTTGATATGAATTATAATTGGTATAAAAGTACATTCAGTTTGTCTGGCAGGGAAAATCATTTGTAATTTGTAAAAAATGGTAAAGGGCAGAGTTTGAGTTTATTTATTTTTTAGTTAATTAATAATCCAATTTTATTTTCATTTTCTCCTTATCTGTCGAATCGTTTTTAATGACAAGAATTTCTGTAATACACAAAAACACAAAGCTGCCACTTTAGCACATTCAAAACAGGTAACTGTCTTAGAAATGGCCTGATCAGCCCTTAACAGGTCATGTTTCCAGCCTGGTTGTGAATTTAAATTAGCTGGTTTAAATGTCTTAGCATTCACAGTGATTACTTATTATTGTAGAAGTAGAATGATAGTTTATTTATTTGTGCATATATTTGAATGATGTGAGAAGAGACTAAGAATCTGGAGTCAATTATACCATTTCAATAATAATATGTAATCAATGTCTAAGCATGGTCTGTCTTTTATAAATTAAGTAAAACAAATTGATTCATTTAATTTATCATAATATATTTTTTGTTATGGTAATACTATGACAACATTATTTGTTACTTTCTTACAGTTAAAGATTGCAGACAAGACACACGTATGAGAATCGAGGCATTAGACAAACTGAACCAAGACTAAACCCTGCGTGCGTGAGGCCTATGGTTCTCATGTTTTTAGTGTAGTTCTTACAGTCTGCAGACATAATTCTATGATTCAAAATCTCTTATGCAGCGTTTTTGTTGCTCTTTGTTCTCGTTCTCTGAATTGCTTCATCCTTCTTCACTGCTTCCAGATTGAAATCATGAATTCACTCTCCTAGTGTCCTTTGTTGAACTTGGAAAACCTTTTGTTTTACACAGAGGCAGCGTGTCGCGTGGCGCTAATTGTTAAACTGTGGCTCTGGAGTCGCACACTATAAAGATGACTTATTTGTTTATGACTCATGGCTGCACTTCTCCCATCAGCCCCAGCAGCTGCAGCATCAGAGAACACTCTTTATTTGAGTGGATAGCAGTGGATAGTCCTGGTGTGTGTGGCTGTGTTTGATGTATTGTTAATTCTTCGTTTACACCTTGTACCAGCTTGACAGCTTCTGTATTTGCTCAGGTATGTTTTCTTGATAGCTTAGAACAGTTGGACAATATGGTCTTAACTGGAGTATTTCTTACATGTTCAGTTCAGTTTATTACAAATATAAAATAAAAGCATGTTACATTCACTTCATAATTAGTAACATTGCATATTTGTAAATGGGACCCCCTTGAAGCAACGTTTAGCTTATATATGAGGCCCAATAACTCAAATTAGCGGTGCTCTGATTAGGATTTTTGAGACCAATTCAACCTATTTTATCTGCTCCTGTTATTGTTCTTTCCCTTGAAAACAAGATGATGCATGTCAAGGGGCTTTATAAAGACAGACGGTATAAACTAAGAGCCAAAAGTTTTCCCATCACATTTGAAATCCAAACGCTGACTCTTATCTTCAGTGTGATCGCCATGGTTGATGCATCTGTTTCCTCTGCTCCGCAAGTGGGGGCAGTGCAGTCATTCCGCGCTGGGCTGTTGACACCAGGTCTTATCGGACTCACTGGGCATGACAGAGGAACTGTAAGATAGACATGGCCTGAGTAATCGCATTGACCATGTGTGATGTTTGGATGCCTCGGACTGGCTCGTTCTTGTCCTTTTCAGTGTCACGTGGCCCTGAACTCTGTGGTAAATGTCCTGATGTTATCGAGCACCAGCAGGGACACCCCCACGTATCAGATCTGCCCTCTGCTCTGATAATAGCACTGGATGGGTGGAGGTTACACTGCTGTTTTGTTTTGTGAAATGCTGCGCAGCTTGAAGGCCACTATCTCCTCATCTAACATAATCTGTCTCTCTCTGCTAGACAGTGCTATGTGGGTTTTTCATGCATTTATTTGAAACAAAATAATGGATGAATTTTCATGTGGGTAATAAAGCTTATAGTTTACTAGTTCAGAGATACTTCAGAACCTTTTTTGTTGTTGTTGGGAGAGGGGTACACTGGCCTTGTCATACCATACCATCATACTAATTTCATTTCATACTAAGGTCTGGATATGCTCCATTGAGCCCTGTTAACAGGTGGGAGGGGTTAACTCCTTTTGCAGATTGAAACGATTGGATCTGAGTTTACTCATACGTCACGTATGTAATGAGCCCGAGTGAGTGAGGCATTTAGCATTTAGCCTAGCTTTAGCAATCTCTTTTGCCACTAACTGAGTCCATGGAGAGTATAGCCACAACATCTTTGCAGCAATGAGAATTACTAAACATTTCTCTTGCTCCGGCTTCAATGTCTTGATATTTGGATTGAACCAGAACAGATTTTTTTACTATCGCATTCGCCGCCCAACTACAACCAGCAAATTCAGCGCAAACTCTTGACGTCTCCAACTCCTCCCTACAACATCCGCCTCCCCCGCTCTCTGATTGGTCGGAAGGGATTCAACCGAGGAAACTGCAGCCACTAGGATCAGACCCAGACGTACATGTAGGAAATGATCATGGACCAGAGTTTACACCTGCTTTATTCAGACCCTACTGTACTTTGAATATCCATATAAAGTTCAGCTTAATATTCCTGGCATCAAACAGATCATCAAACGTTCAGTGTTGCGGCGCACATTACAGAACAGTAACTATGAAATGAGAACTCAAACAAGATAAACATCTGTGAATTTACTTTTTATTACTTATTATTTTACACCCTGTACAAAGTAAGTACAGTAGGAGCGGGTTCCAGACAAGGATCTACAATGATCACCACGGCTGCACTGAGCAATGAGTGATAATAATGTTTGCTTTGAGTTGTAATAACTGTAACTCAATACTCAAACTATGCAAACCTGCTTTTACTCCACTGACAATCTTTAACTGGAGGCAACTTAATTCTTCTACACCGTCAAAGTGACATATTGACACCTGCTTCAATAACAGCTGCAAACTAATTTATGTCTCACACAGAGATGCTATACACGTAAATGATTGTTTAAAGGTGTTGTGTGTTAACTCAGTTCAGTTTGATGCATTTTTATATAGCCCTAAATCACAATAGTAGTTATTTTTAGAAGTTGTTGTTGATTCGCCAACACAGATCAGAGAATCGAACAATTCAAATACAGGAAATGCTACAATTAGAAACACATAGAGCCATTGGTCCATAAGAGGCGTATGACCAAGGCCGTAAATGTTATTAAGGTCCAAAAATGTCTATAAATGTAAGTAAGAAAGGTTTTATTTATCGAACGCCTTTCACAGGCCAAGTCCACAAAGCGCTTCACGGTAAAAACAGGTAAAAACATAAAATATAAATGTCGTTAAATGTCGTTCAATGTCCTGGACCATCACCACTGTCCTTAGACCCTCTTGCCCTTCCTTTTACATATTATATACATCCCATTACTTAGATGACACACAATATTTTAAAACGAGATAACAAGAATTCAAGCTACAAACTGAAAATGAATCTAAAACATGTGGACGTGTTTTTGAGGAAATGGTAATTGTTTGTGTACCGTGAGTCCTGGTCCCAGCTGCAAAGGCCAGATAACGGTCCTGATCTGTCAGACTGGACAGCAAAAGCAAAAAAGAAGATTTGTATCTGTTCTTCAAATATTTAGCATGGGCTGGTTTTAGGCTGAAATAGATGAGAGTGCAGTTTGTAGGATGCCTGTAACGACCCTGAACATCTCCCAAACTCACTTTCGAACTGACCTTATCAGTATTGTTGCAGCACATACAAAGAAACATTGAACAATAGTTTTTCTAAGAGTTGCATATAGTTTTTTTTTTTACTTTTAGGCCTCTTCTCATATGAAATTGTTGTATATTAGATAGATGGATGCATGGATGGATGGATGGAGAAATTCAAGTGTCCAGTAGCAGCAAAAATAAAATGGATCATTCTAAAAAGATATTAATAGTAATAATCAGTAACAACCCTTCAGGGCACACCAGCAGAGGTGGAGTAGCCTCTGGGTGGAGCAGGACGGGTCACAGCAGCAGAGGTGGAGAAGCCTCTGGGTGGAGCAGGACGGGTCAGGGTAGCAGAGGTGGAGTAGAAAGGGTCAAAACGTGTCATATTTGAGATATTTGCCTTGCCTTTTTTTCTTGCTTTTGAAGGCATTTTGATCTTTGTTATTGATTGCTCTTGAGACAAACTAGCCTTGAAATGACAAATAAGTTCTGATTGATTGATCATAACGACTAAATATACAGAAAGGCAGCAATAAAGAGGACAACAATGAAAGGCAGGTATGAACAATATTTTTTTTTATTTTCACCCCAAGGACATATTAAATACATCCTCTTCTAGTTAAGGGGGATTTGAATTGTCAGGGATTGTAGATTACAGAAGCCTCACAGCAGGGGACCTCATTAAACAACATTCCAACAGACTTTAATCACATATGGACTTTATTATCAAGCTGTAAACTATTCTTGAAAGTACAAATTAACAGTGATTGTTCTACGATTTATCTGTTTACATTTATTTCTTACCTCAGTAGGTACATTTCAGTGTCATCGTCGCTCACATTGCATTAGAATTGAAGGAGAGAAAAAAGAGCAAACAAGGTCTAATATTTAGGACAATAGATCATAAATAGTTAATACATTTAAAATTGACAAAATTACAAATCATAGAGGGTAAAGTGAAGTAAATTTCAGGAAGTTGGGAGCTGAAAGAGTGTTGCGGTGTGAAATCTGTACACAAACAGAAACGGAAATAGCTAGACACAAGGTCAAGAAAGTGGATCTGAGGCATAGTGAAAGAGTAAAGGTAAAAGTCCTTTATTTAAATCTACAAGCCTACAAGTTTTTATGATGAATTGATGCTATTTCCCAGTTTCTGCCTCCACAGCTGTAAAAAATGTATTGTTTTGAAATGACTTATAAACTATTTTTTGCAGAATCTCTTTCTCCAACTCTTCTAATATCCTAACAGAAAGCTCAGGCCTCATATCTGGTGTTACAATCCTCCGTGAATGTGCACATTTGCCACACTGTAGGAAGTCAGTGGTGCCGTGCTGGTGCATACGATGATACCTATAGAAGTAAGTCCAAACATTAAGTGTCTCTGTTAAGTTTGGACTGCCGCTGTCCTTTACAGATGTTTGCTTTTCTTCCTGCCCCTTCAAAGGCAGCAAAACAAATCAAGTGTTATTCTGGTCCACCATCAGTAGCATGTTGGCTATTGATATCCCAGTCTGCTGAGTCCGTGTGTGTATGTGGGGCTGGGTTCTGTATAGTAAATATAGTTTCAAGTGTCTAAAGGGGCTTATTTTAAACACCTCTTACATCCTCTTTAGTCCCTGGACGCTGGCTATTCATAATTCAGCTATACTCGGGGCGGTATATATTAAGCAGCCCGTATACTTGCCTGTATGTGTGTTCCTGCCCCTAAAATGGTAACACCCACACCAAATCAGAGGGCTCCTTTGAGAAATGTGTTTCTCATGTTCTCACGGTATAAAAATGACTATATTGCCGAGCTCCAAGAATCAGCAGTTCAGAGTGCAGGGTTCTGGTGGGTGGTACATGGACCATTTCTGCCCTTTTTGGTGTAAAGTTTGAGTCCTATATAATGACAGTCTTTAGAGAAACACAGAATATGTTTTTTATAGAAAAGTTTGTGTTTGTGTGTGTGTGTTTGTGTGTGCGTGTGCGTGTGCGTGACACTTTGGAATCCGAATATACTGTTGTGTTGATACAATACTACTTTTCAAACGTGATTCTGATACTTGTCTATGTATTTGTTTCCATCTAAATATACCAGATTAAACCTTAGAGGCCTGTAATTCCATCTCTAATTCCATCTGTAATCCCATGTCAGGTTGATATTCTGCATTAGACTGTACAGTACATTACAAATATGTATACTGTCTGTGTGCGTGCATGTGCGTGTCTGTGTGTGTGGGTGCATGTCTGTCTGTGTGTGCGTGTGTGTGTGTGTCTGTGTCTATCTGTCTGTGTGTGCGTGTGTCTGTGTGTGTGCGTGTGTGTGTGTGTGCGTGTGTGTCTGTGTCTATCTGTCTGTGTGTGCGTGTGTGTGTGTGTGTGTGTGTGTGTGTGTCTATCTGTCTGTCTGGGGGATGTGGGAGGAGAAGAACCAGGAAAATCTCACACTTTCTTTGGGCAGAATGCATCCAGAGACTGTTTCAAAGTGGAAGAATGAGTGGACGGTGAGCGATGGGTCATAACTTCAGCTTTCTCTAAAAATGGCAGTCTGTGTAGAAAAAACAAGACAAAATCTCCCCTGCTAAAAATCACAGCTCCTCAGCAGCTATTTGGATGATTTGAGCTCTCTGGGGTGGAGCCTGGGAAAGTTCAGCTTGTTTCAGACACATGTTTTTCAAAGAGCACAATTGCAGTAACATTGCTTTTCGTAATTTGTCTACACAGTGTTTTTGAATCTATTGCGTTTTATAAAATGGAGAGATAATTTGTTGATTTAGTATGTGTTGTACATAATGTAATACTCCAGGGTCCAAAGATCACCCAGAGATCATTCTATCTTAGTAAACAGCCATCAAACCACAACAGGTTCAACTGAAGTATCCTGGATATGTTAAAGGAGCAGTATGAAGTTTTTGCTCCTACTGACAAACATTTTTAACCATATGCATCTGAACCATGTGATGTTAATTCTGCTTTCTGATTGGATAATCTGATGGAGGATAATGAAAAACTTTGAAGTGCCAAAGTAAAAGCCACATAAAACTCCCAAACAACTTACAATTTAGATCACGAGAGATCCTGTGTTCGTCCCATAGCGGGGAATTTTCAGTTTTCAGTTAAGTTATAAAACAGTAGGAAAGAGGAGCACACAGCACAAGATAAGACAATAGCTGTACTAATTAAAATAAAACAAAATCTCTAACTCTAGCATCAAATAATAAGTATAAAATCTCTATCTTGAACATTAAAATAATAAAAAACTTACTGTGTATTCTAGTGCAAGCAATGTCAGAATCAGAATCAGAATCAGAATCATTTTTATTGCCAACGTAAGTAACGGGAGGTCACAGACTTGGAAATTGCTTTGGCTCAGTGCAACAGTCAAAAAGAGATAATAAAAATAAGAATAAAAAACACTTCTAAAGAATAAATTTAAATTTAAAATAGAGTTACAGTTACTATTTACAATATACAAGTGCACATGGTGCACACAATGTAAGGTGACAGCAGTACAGTGAAGTAAAGTGACGTATGATGGGCAGTAAAGTGACTTTATAAAGGGCGGGGGGACAGGTTAAGAAGTGTTCAAGAGTCCAACAGCAGAGGGGAAGAAACTGTTCTTGTGGCGGGAGGTTCTAGTCCTGATGGACCGCAGCCTCCTGCCTGAGGGGAGTGGTTGGAATAGTCCATGTGCAGGGTGAGAGGGGTCGGCTGTGATACGACCAGCCCGGCCTCGAGCTCGGGCGACGTACAGGTCCTGCAGCGATGGAAGGCTGCGGCCGATCACTTCCTCTGCAGAGCGCACAATGCGCTGTAGTCTCTGTTTGTCCCTGACTGTGGCTCCAGCGAACCACACGGTGATGGAGGAGGTGAGGATGGACTCGATGATGGCCGTGTAGAACTGCACCAACATCTGTGCAGGCAGCAATGTGTTGTTATATGTTAGCATCTGCACATTAGCAGCAGTATGTTTACATTTATAATAATAATTATAATAATAGTTTTGATGTTAGTAGTCCTCTATCTCTGTTAAAGTTACATTAAGAATATCTTTATGGAGACACGTCATGTCCATAAACGATAAATCCGCATTTACTCTCTGTTTTGTACTTGTTGACCTTGTTCCAGGCGCACAGATGAATGACAGTTGTGTAATTTAGAAGTAAGATCTTACCAACTGTCCCAGTAATAATACATATCACTTATAGTTCCTGATTGAAAAGAAATCTGGCTGTCATGTTTTACCGTCAGATTTGTTTTTTAGGAGAACAAAGGTTTCTCTGTGAGCGAGCAGCAGCTGGCGGCCTGTGATCACACCGCACTGCTGCTGTTCTTGCACAATTTGTTTTTTTTCACGTCACTTAATTACGATTTGAGAATGAGAACCCTTGTAAGCAGATCTTTTTATTGTCTAATAATTGTTTATCTAATGTAGCACATACTGTGTTTATGATATACCAAGGAATTACATTTGTATTGTTATTATTATTTCAAGCTAAGTTGCTAAAATTGGACGACCATAGTTGAAGAAATTACAGCAGGAAAGAGGCTGCAAGAGAAACACCATCCAGCAAACATCCGTACCTGTGCTTTAATTAAGACTGAATCCAAATCACATGAGTCCAGTGAAACGTTAAAGTTATACGTTTAGAAGAGTGAAAGCCCCCTAATGTTTATTATCTGTCCTCTCTCCTCAATGAATGTGAGGAGTTTGCCAGCAGCATTTTCCCTAAACAACAAACTGAAAGTGATTTTTTTGCGCTATTAACTATCTGAGTTTTTTATATATTTTATCAATAAATATGTATAATACATTTTCTTCAGCATGTTGTGCCAATTTGCATAGATCATTTGGATCATGTGCTGTGATTTTAAAACATTGAATTTATTTACACTGAATACTTTTTTGTTACAGTTTATAGAATTCAAAAGCAAAAAAAAGTGTTGATAATAAAAACACAAAATAGCCTGCATAGACAACTGAAACCCATTGAAACCCATGTAAATCTTGTCTGTTTTGGAGTCAAAACCTCCTGACATCCTGTGCGGTGTATATATATTGTGTATATATATATATATATATATATATACATATATATATATACATATATGTATATATATATATATATATATATATATATGTATATATATTGTGTATATATATTATATATATGTATATTGTATCTATATTGTGTATATATATATATATAATATATATATATATATATATATAATATATATATATTACGTATAGTGATTTCTAGCGCGTAGTGAAAAAAAGTATTTGAATATCTCACGCAAAAAGTAAAATTAACTGAACTTTGAATGTGAACTGTTCACTTTGAGCATGTATGAACTAAACTTGAACTAGTTCAGAAAAGTTGTGAACTGGTACAACACTGCCCCTTGTCATCCTGAACTTTTGTTCTTCTTAAATCCTTCAGTTTTCTTTAAATCCACACTTTTTTCCTTCCCGCTCTGACTCCGCTCTACCACTGCTCTGATGAGCAGCTCTGATTGGTCAGAGCACGGCAGAGCCCCTCTGTGCACGTGCATGAGAGCCACACACGCGTATTTTGTGCAACGCATAATGGGACATAATCCACTGCACAGAACCGGGAGGACCAGACGATGCACAAATATAGCCGAGTTCCTCTGATATATCAGCGCCCGTGAAGTCCCATGCACCACTGAGCACAAGCCATTCATTTTAATAGGGCGCCATCTTGGATCACTGGGGCTTTGACACCATGGGGACTGAAAGATTAGCGGAACTCGCCCATATTTGGGCATTTCTCTGGTCCTCCCGGTTCTGTGCAGTAAACGACCTCCCACGGCCATATGAAAACATCAATAGATTTACGTTTAGTTCAGGAAAAAAGATTGTTTATTTAAATATTTACAATAAGTATACAATATTCACTTTAATATAAGAATACTATCTACTGTGGAATATTCAGAACACCAAGGCAGAGTAAAGCTTGGGGTTTACCATGGAGACTGTCACCTTTGCCACAAAGGTGGGGTTAGGGTTAGGGTAAGACCCCTGTATCATGGATTTTTGATTTGTATTCTAAATGTATTTGCGAGTGGAAAGTTCTTTTACCAACATGTGCCCAGAGGCTAATGACTTTAGCAGAACGTCATTGTGGTCGAAGTGTTTTTCCGATTACTATTTACTGTAAACCAATCTGAATACAACTGGTAAAGCATTAAACCGAATTGAAGGAGACTAGAGGAGATATGCGGTTTGTGCTTGTGTCTGTGTGTGTGTGTTTGCCTGCCTGTGTGCGTATGTTTGTGTCTGTGTGTGTGTGTGTGGCTGTGTGTGTGAGTGTGTTTGCGTGTGTGTGTGACCTCCATGTGTCCAGGAGTCTGCATGTTTTCTTTCATTTGCATAAGGGATTTCCCCCTCCGTCTTGTACTCCATCATATTTTGTATCTTTCAAGAGCATATGGAAACTATTATTAATAATACGCAAAAAGGGCTGTCATCTTTGTGAAGTAATTCAAAAGTATTTAACGGCAAAACTCCCACACTTTTCTTTAGAGGATCACTTTAAATTATTTGGACTTCAAGATAAATGAATAATGTTCTTTGGTTTTAGCACAATTAACACGACTCATGACTGAGTAGAGAACTGATTTAAGTTACACCTCACTTACTGTTCATGTGGGTACCTGGCCCCAGATAGACAAGTAAAAAATAAAAAAATACTTTACTTTCATTATTATTTCTTTATTTCTTTATTTTTTTTCATTCTTTGGTCGGGGTGGATGGGGGGTAAAATATGTATATATATAACTACATATGATCCTACCTTGATCCTACATTTGTTGTGTCTTATCCATGAATTCTACCTTTGTAAATGAAATACACGAAATACACCTGAAAGTTTGTCCTTTAATGTAAACCCCTATAAAAATAAAATCAAATAAAAAAAAGATGGATCCACTACTAGGAAACGTGACGTGGTTTTAGACCGTTGTGAGACATTTTAGTTTTACTATACTGATGATGTGTTGTTGCTATAGTAATCCCTCTGGTGGATGGAAAGTTGTAATATATGGATTGTATTAGTTATACAGATACAAGATGGATCAGATACAAGAAATGGCACAAATGCTATAAATCTAATTAACATTATCTTTTCTTTCTAATGTTTTTTAAAATGATTTTGTTTGGTTCTATACAGCCTAAAATAGGTGCTAATAATTATGTAGCCAGTAGCATTTACCCCTGAACTGTGTATTTGCATTATACCTATATACCTATAAACTATCATTTCAGTTCCTCTGCGAACAGGAACTCCAGGCTGTTTATTAGGACGCTAATGAAGCAGAGCCATCCAAAGAGCCCCACCGAGGGACACGAGGGAGAGGGGAGGAAGAACACACTTGTATACAATGTGACTTATGGTGTTACAACATACTCAGAGACCCTAAGCAATGCAGTATTTTTGTGAAAGAATTGTTAGATAACTTTTGAAATGACAAAGGTCGTCTCAAACCAATGTGTTCTTAAAAAGAACTAAAAGCACGCTGTACAATCTAAGCTGTTAGCGTACTGCTTACCCCTGGAGATGAAGTATAAACCTTTTTACTATGCACAGCTTAACCAATCACCAAAATGACAATAAAGGGTCACATTTCTCGCCTCAAATGTTGTTAAAAGTAACATTTGTGCCTTATTTATTTTATTCACATTACCATAAACAATCACCTGTGCGCTGTGGCCTGACATCCTTGGTTTGTCCTTTACAAGACCAGAAGCTGATGTTGATTCAGACAAAACTTTAATACTTTGATCAAACTTTTTCTCACACAATACAGTGTTTTTATTGTTGTTGTTGTTGTTGTTACATATTGGGCCTTGTCAGTGCTCCAATATCCTTTGCATCATGATTTGAAACCATAGAAGCCACATTCCCCGATCCTTCCCCAGTCCCCGCTACAATAGGCAGAACATTTTTGATTATTTATCACATTTTCCGTGTTCAACATTAGCACAGGCTTCATCACTCAGCTGCTGCCATAAACATTTTCTCTGGCTACAAGAGAAGCGGTCGAGTGTTCCCCATTCCCATCATCACTGCCTTCCAGTGTATTAGCGGCTCTTCATTTGTCAGCAGAAGAAGCACATGGTACAGGCCTGCTCTGCGAACATTACAAGTTGAAATCATCTCCAACGAAATCACTGCCGACAAACCGTGTTTACGATATAATAGAGTAGAAAATGAACGACCTGTTCTCATCAGACTTTTTTTTACGTTCATAAACAAAGGAATCGGGTCTGTCTTCTCCAAGCTATTCATTGATCAACAACAACAAAAACTACAGTGTGTGTGTGTTGTGCCTCCTCTCACTCCTCATTACCCTGGTCTTGCCACACCATTGTACTGATTTCATTTCATACTCAGGTCTGGATTTGCTCCATTGAGCTCTATTAACAGGTGGGAGGGGTTAACTTCTTTTGCAGATTGAAACAATTGGATCTGAGTTTACTAGCTTTAGCCATCTCCTTTGCCACTAACAGAGCCCGTGGGGAGAGCCACAACATCTTTGCAGCGATGACATTTGCTAAACATTCCTCTTACTCCGGCTTCAATTTCTTGATATTTGGAGCTGAACCAGAACGGATTACTTTACTATTGCATTCTCCGCTATTGCCAAACAACCAGAAAATTTAGCGCAACTCTTGACGTCACCGACACCAACATCCGCCTCCCCCGCTCTCTGATGGGTCAGAGGGGATTCAACCGAGGATCAGACCCAGACGTACATGTAAGAAATGATCATGGACCAGAGTTTACAGACGGCTAAAGACCAGGCTAGCTCCTCATAGGCGTAGTTCCAGAAGAATTGGGCAGTATACAGTTATTCTCCATTGTATGTTTTGGTCTATAATAGATGAATGAATGAAAAATCTACTTAGTAACTTACTAAAAGCCTTTTAATTTTAGTTTTTTGCCATTTGAAGCTACGTAGCCGTCAGACTTCTGGTCATAAAGTGTGGAAACAATTGAAAACACAGATTGTGAGCGTGCTTCCCTCGATTGGTTTCTTCCACTGTCACTCATGCGCAGAGGTGCCATTTAGTCGTGTAGTGTGAGAATCTGGTTTGTTCATCAGCGTGAGAGGCCACAGGTCAGACTCAGGGGACCCATCAGCAGTGAGCTGTCAGCTGACCCTGAACGATCCTGGGGCAGGACGGCCTCCACTCCCAAAGGCTTTCAATCTCTCTGTGTCAATAAGTGGCATCACAAGTGCCATCGACATGAGATGAAGCTGATATTTGACACGTACATCATCAGGCATCATGCATTTTGTTTATGGTTGAACAAGCCTGTTTTTCCTTTACATGGAAACTTTCAGATACTAAAGATATGGCTCACTCCACACAAACGTCCAATTCACTTCAAATCTTACTTGAAGCGGCAATAAAATAAATGTATTTATTTTTTTTATTTCAAAATGTTTTTATTATTTTAAACATAGAAAAAGTACAAATCAACATGGGAATATGCATTCAATACATTCACTTAGTCTTAATGCGATTTCCATCCCATAGTCATGCTCAGACACTGGTATTTTAGTACTTGAAAGAAAAAACAAAACAAAACAACAACCACAAACAAAATATACCCCCCCCCCCAAATAAAGACGAGGAAGAAAGAAGAGAAAGAAGAAGAAAAGCAAGAGAAGAGAAAAGAAGAGAGTGGCCTCTTATTCTAGTACATTTCTATTTATTTTCTATTTATTTATTTGTTCCTTTCATGAAAATGCTTTGTTCACATGTTCACATAATAATAATTACATACCTAATTTCAACATTTACATGAAGGAAAGGAGCAGAAAAGAAGAATACAATTCTTATGTTTTTCTGCCCCTTTTCAAAATCATATCAACCCTGGGCTTTCACATGGTACCAGTTTCACCAACACATTTTTTTTTTTTTAAACAAAAAAACATTTACATATATTTTGATGCAAATGCATTTGCAACAAATTTGCATTTAAACAAATACATCCAATTACTCAAGAGCTTCATATGATTCAATCATTTTTACTATATACAACTTTTTAAATTGAGAGATATTTTGACAACGTTTTGATTCATTTTCCTGAGCATTCCACAGTTTGACACCTCTGACCGATAAACACATTTGTTTTAATGTTGTTCGTGCAAACTGGTGTTTAAAGTCAAACCTTCTCCTGGAGTTTTCATTTTCTGACGTAACAGTAAACAGTGATTGTATATTTTCTGGTAGTGCTGCATTTCTAGCTTTAAACATGACTAATAATGTCTGTAATTCTATTATATTTTTAAATTTCAACAATTTGGACCTAATGAATAGTGAGTTTGTATGTTCTCGAAATGCAGCTCTGTGTATTATACGGACAGCTCTTTTCTGTAGTAAGGATAACGATTTTATACTGCTTTCATACGTGTTACCCCACACTTCTACACAGTAAGTAAAATAAGTCAAAATCATAGAACAATATAACATTCGCAATATGTGGACGGGTAACATGTATTTAGATTTGTTCAAAATAAATACGCTTTTCGATACTTTATTTTTCACGTACATTATATGTGGTTTCCATGTTAAACTGTCATCCAACACTACACCAAGGAACTTTATTTCATTCAGTCTTTCAATAATTGTGCTGTTAATAGATAGAGTGACTTCAGTTTTTCTTTTTTTACCAAACACCATAAACTTTGTTTTTGCTATATTTAAAGATAATTTGTTGTCATCAAACCAAGTTTTCAGTTTTACCATTTCATTTCCAATATTTTCAGCCAGGTCTTTAAGATCATTTCCAGAAATGAAAAAGTTGGTGTCATCTGCAAACAACACAAACTGTAATAACTTTGACACTTCACAAATGTCATTTATATATAAAATAAAAAGTTTAGGTCCTATAAACGAACCTTGAGGAACTCCACACTTGATATTCAGGCATGTGGATTTCTTACCTCCAAATTCTGTATATTGCTGCCTATTTTCTAAATAGCTGGTTAACCAATTCAAGACTACTCCTCTGATTCCATATGAATATAATTTAGATATTAGAATAGAATGATCTATAGTGTCAAATGCCTTTTTCAAATCAATAAACACTCCTATAGTATATTTCTTTTTATCAACTGCAGTTGATATTTCTTCTACAATTTTGGTTAAAGCCAAATTTGTTGACCGATTGGACCTAAAACCATACTGATTCTCATTAAGTAATTTATTAGTTTCTATAAAACTGTCCAGTTTATTTACAAATATTTTTTCTAATAATTTTGAAAATTGAGAAAGCAATGACACTGGCCTATAGTTATTAAAGTCATGTCTATCTCCATCTTTAAAAAGAGGAATGACTTTAGCCAGTTTCATTTGCTCTGGAAATATTCCCATTTTAAAGGATAAATTAAAAATATAATGCAATGGTTTGAGAATACAATCTACAGTCATCTTTATCAGTCTCATGTCAATACCATCGCTGTCCTTTGATGTCTTGTTTTTAAGTTTATGAACAACAGTTAATATTTCGTTTTCTGTAACATCAGACAGATACATTGACTGTAGATTATCTTTTCCTCCATTACAGACACCTTTAAATGTTTTGTTACACATAATTTTATCAGCTAAACTAGGTCCTATATTTACAAAAAAGGAGTTAAGTTCATTCACAATTTCCTCCTGATTTTCAATAACTTTTTTATCTTTTGTAAAGTATTTTGGGATTTCTGTGGATTCCTTCCTTTTTCCTATTACCTTGCTTAGAATGTTCCAAGTTGCCCTGATGTTATGTTTGTTTTCATAAAGAATTCTAGAGTAGTATTCCTTTTTGGCATTCCTCAATATGGTTGTCAACTTATTTTTGTAGCCCTTGTAGCGCTTTTCAGCCATTTCTGTTCCGGTTTTTATGTAGATCTTGTACAGTTTATTTTTCTTTTTGCACGCATTATGTAAACCATTTGTAATCCAAGGTTTTTTGTTATCATTACCTCTAACTCTACATGGAACCTCTGGACAATGTTTATTGTAGAGATGTAAGAAACGTTTTAAAAATGACTCGTATGCTGTATTCACATCATTTGTATAAATGCTGTTCCAGTCTTGATCATATAGATCATTTCTGAAAGCATTTACCACCTCATCATTCAGTTTTCTTTTATACACTTGTTGAAATATAATTGACTTGTTTGGCAATCTATGGTTAAATATTGCAAAAATAGGCAAATGGTCGCTTATATCATTAATTACTAAGCCACAGTTTTGGTAGTTTTCTAAACAATTAGTAAATATATTATCGATCAGGGTTGCACTAGTTGAAGTTATTCTACTAGGCTTTGTGATCATTGGATAAAGTCCTTTACCATATAATGTGTCTAGGAAATCTGAAGTTTGTGAATTTGTGTTACTTTTTAACAGATCAATATTAAAATCTCCACATATTACCACAGTTTTATTGTAGTTTAAATTACTTATCATGTCTTCAAGAATGTCCTTGAAAGTTTCAATTTTGGATCCTGGTTTCTTGTACACACATGCAACAATAATGTTTCAACTTTTTTCTAGTTCTATTTCTACAGCAATACTTTCCAACAAGTCATCAACAACACGAGTCATACATTTTACTGGTTTACATTTTAGATCTTTGTCAATGTAGAGAGCTACTCCACCTCCAATTGCAGTTGTTCTGCTGTTGAAATATAAATCATAGCCTTTTATTTTCAAATCAACCTCCTTCTCTTTGTTGATCCAGGTCTCTGAAAGGGCAATCAACTTAAATTTACCTTTAAATATGTCCAAAAAGTGCTCAATTTTTGTGAAGTTCTTTGGTAAACTTCATTTGCATCAAATACATCCTCATAGTAATCCAGAAAAGGTTGCCATATAATTTGGAATTTTTCATTTTGTACAATAGTTCTAATCTTTTCAAGCTGGAGGAATGACATTGTCTCCTTCACCCAGTGCGAGTGTTTAGGAACCTGTGGAGACTTCCAATTTGAAAGAATCAAACGGCGAGCCAGCAATGAGGAGAATGCTATCATTTGACACTGACCATTGGAGAGCCCGTTTACTCGAACTACCCCAAATACTGCAGTAATTGGATCTGGGTCTATCCGTCTTTTACATATATGTGAGAAAGTGTCAAAAACTTCTGACCAAAATATGTGCTAATTCGGACAGGACCAAAACATGTGTGACAAAGTCGCTGCACTTTGTTTACAACGAGTGCAGGTCGGGTCCACATTAGGGTACATTTTGGCCAGTCTAGTCTTTGATAGGTGTAATCGATTGAGGACTTTGAATTGAATTAATCTGTGTCTAACACAAATAGATGATGTGTATGTCTTAGTAATGACTCTTTGCCAAATTTCATCAGTAAATTTTACATTCAAACCATTCTCCCACTGGGTTTTCAAAGGAATGAGCGATGGAGAATCAATATTGTGAATTATTTTATATAACTGGGACACAGCACCTGGTTTTTGCAGTTTTATTGCCAAACAGTCGTCAATGGGACTATTTCCAGGTTGTAAAGGAAATGATGCATTTGGTGTACGGACAAAGTCACGAATTTGGAAATAGCGAAAGAAGTGTGATTTCGGTAGCACATATTTTGTAGTCAGTTGTTCAAAGGTTGCAAAGCTACCATCAAAAAATAAATTATCAACACATTTTATGCCTTGTTTGGTCCATAGTTGGAAAGCAGTGTCAATTAATGATGGTTTGAACACAGCATTTTTAATCAAAGGCATAGAAGCCAAGGCTTGTGTGCATTGGAAGTGTTTACGAAATTGAGTCCAGATGCGAAGACTTGATCTGACAATTAAGTTATCTGTGTATTTTGCCACTGGTATCGGAAGTGGGGCGCATAACAGTGACGCTAAAGACACTGATGTACAGGAATGTTGTTCCATTAAAGACCAATTCGGGCCGTCATCCTTCAAATTTAAGTTATACCAAATGGATAATTTGAAGATATTCGCAGCCCAATAATAATACAAAAAATTTGGAAGACCCAAACCACCATTTTCTTTGCATCGCTCCAAAACCGCCTTTCTAACACGGGGCAAAGACTTCTTCCAAATAAAGCGACTTATGTACCCATCAAGTTCTTTAAAAAATAACTTAGGCAAAAAGATTGGTATTGTTGTAAACAGGTACAGGATTTTTGGTAAAATTACCATTTTAACCGAGTTAACTCTGCCAGCCAGAGACAAAGGAAGGGAGGACCAGCGATTGAGATCCTCCTTGATCTGATCCAGTAATCTTTTGAAATTGGCCTGAAACAAATCATTATAATTAGTAGTGACATTAACACCCAAGTATGTAAATTGTCCTTTGACAATTTTAAAATTATACAGGTCACGACTCATCAAATTGTGAAATAATTTCCAGACTCTCTGGGATTGAGGTATCTGGTTTTGACAGGAATAGTAGCAAGTCGTCCGCATATAGTGAGACTTTGTGAACCATTCCACCCCGTGAGACCCCTTGTATAGAATTGTTATTCCTTAAAGCAATAGCTAGCGGCTCAATAGCGAGGTCGAAAAGGAGTGGTGACAGAGGGCAACCCTGCCTTGTACCTCTTTGGAGGGTAAAATAAGATGAGTTGAAATTGTTTGTTCTCACCCTCGCTCGAGGCGCCGAGTACAGCGTCTCCACCCAAGAAGCAAAAGTTGAGCCAAATCCGAATTTGTCTAATGTCTTAAACAGATGACCATATTCAATCGAGTCGAATGCTTTGTGTGCATCTAATGACACCACAACTTCTGGAGTTTTGGTAGAGGTTTTGGAGTACAGTACGTTGAAAAGCCGTCTTAGATTATGAAACGATTGCCGGCCTTTTACAAAGCCTTTTTGGTCATTGTGTACAATTGTTGGTACAATTGGTTCCAATCTTAGTGATAATATTTTAGTAAGAATCTTGTAATCACTTGTGAGCAAACTCACTGGACGGTAGGACTCACATTTTGTCAGATCTTTATCCTTTTTGGGGAGAACTGAAATGGTGACCTGGGTCATTGATGTTGGAAGTTTCTTTTGTTTGAGGGCTTCCCTGTAAACTAAGCATAATAAAGGAATCAATTTATTGGCGAAAGCCTTATAAAACTCGATCGGATACCCATCGGGCCCCGCCACCTTCCTATTTTTCATAGATTTAATAGCTTTCCCGATTTCAGTTTCTGATATTGGCGCCTCTAGAGATTGTTTGTCTCCTGCTATAATTGGGAATGTTATATTATCTAAAAAATTATTATTATGCCAGTTATTTGAGGTGTACATAGATGAGTAGAAGCTTTTGAATTGATCATTAATGTCCTTGGTATCCACTTTAATTTCCCCATCTAACGCCTGTATTCCTCCAATAAAATTAGTTGCAGAGTGTTGACGCAGCTGGTATGATAATAACCGACCGGCTCGCTCACCGTGTTCATAACAGTTATGTCTGGATTTTAAGTATTTTTCTGCGGCTTTTTTAGAGGCTAGAAGGTCAAATTCTGTTTGTAATGCTATCCTTTGTTTTCGCAAATCCCCTTTAGGTGTAACAGAATGCTGCTGGTCAAGATCCCTTATTAATTTGATCATCTCTGTAAATCTTTTGGTGCGAGCTTTATTAAGACGGGCTGTATATTCTATTATTTGACCCCTGATGTAGACTTTCAGGGTTTCCCAAAGTGTGAAAATGTTTGTATCTGGTAAATGGTTCGTGTCAAGAAAAAAATCTATTGTTTTGAGATAAAGTCTACGAACTTTTCATCAGATAGTAAGTATGTATTGAATCGCCAGTTGCATTGATGTGGTAATCTATTCTGCAGATGAAGTTCTAAAATAACTGGGGCATGATCCGAAATTACAATACTTTCATAATTAGTTGACCTAGTCAGTGGGAGTAAGTTTCGATCTATTAGAAAATAATCAATTCGAGAGTAAGTCTGATGTACTGCCGAGAAGAAAGAGAATACTTTGGAAGTCGGATTTTTAAAACGCCATGGGTCAACAATCCCCGCAGATTGACAAAATGTATTTATGGTGTCAGCAGACTTTGATGGCGAGGTTGTTGATATTTTAGATCGATCAATAGGTTGGAGGGCAGTATTCAGATCCCCAGCGAATATGAGATGGTATGTGCCCAGTTCTGGTATACGGCCAAACAAATCCTTGAAAAATTTTGAATCATCCCAGTTGGGAGCATAGATGCTGATCAAGACCACTGGTTTATTATACAGCCTTCCTTGTACAATAATAAATCTCCCATTTTTATCACTAATGACTTTGTTATGGACAAACTGCACCTTTGTACCGATCAGAATTGCTGTACCACGAAATTTTGAATTTAGTTCAGAATGGAAAATCTGAGATACATTACTCCTCTTCAATTTTTGAATATCTTTTGTGCGAAGGTGTGTTTCCTGTAAGAAGATTACCTCTGCTTTCAATCGATTGAGATGAGAAAACACCTTGCTCCTCTTCACTGGGTGATTGAGTCCCCTCACGTTCCAGCTCACCAATCTAGTTGGTGGACCTATCATGTCACCAGAAGCACGACAATTTTGCAGTAGTCTATGTGGATGTATCTATAAAGCAGTTGCATCACATCGACAGCCCTATAGAAAAGGGAGAGGAGAGAGAAAGGAAAAACAGAAAAGCCAAGAAAGAAAAATAGCACAGAAGTCACCTTCCCCCCAAAACAAACCCTTTGCTGCTGGTCCCTCCCAAAGTACAGTAAGAGACTGCACCCCCCCCCCCCCCCCCCCCCCCCACCTCCCAAGCCACTATGAAGCATCTAAACTAAGTAAGAACTTTCCTAACCACTTACCAAAAGTGGCTGAGATCCTACCTAAACCTTAAATTAATTGTAGTTGAATAATTGTCATAGAACACCAACAAGACCCACAGATACTCAACCCTGTACCTGTACAAAACGAACACCCTAACTTCAGAGAACTTGAATACTCAAAACGTAAACAGGGGTGGTATATCAAAATAAAACTTAATGTATGAAAAAAAAAAAAAAAAAAAAAACTTGTAAAATAAATAAAAAGAATAAAATAACACCTAATTGAAATGTTTTTTTTTCTTTTCTTTTTTCCTCTTCCTTCCCCATTAAATATTACTCTGAGTCATAAAAACAAAGGAGAAAATAAAATAATTACCAAAAAACTATCCTCACGTTATCTTTGGAATAATATGACTTAAAAAATACTTTGCAAAAATGACAATTAAAAAAACAGAAACCATGAGTAGTTACAATCTTAATGATATGTTTGTGCAAATATGAATGAGATTGTATGATCTTAGCAACGGAGCATGAACCATAATATTCGTTAATGTCAACAGTACTTTACGATGCATCCATACGTCATGGCGCCATCAGTCCCTTGGCAAACGCTGTCGCCTTCACCGGGTCCGGGAACATCTGCTGCACGCCGTTGGGGGTGGTGATCTTCAATCTTGCTGGATACAAAAGTCCATACTTCACCCCTTCGCACTGCCTCAGGATCTGTCGCGCTGGTCCGAACGCTGCTCTCTGCAGTGCTAGACTTTGCGTAAAATCCGGGAAAATTCGGATAGTGTCCCCATCATTAGAGACGAGTTTTTCGGAGGCAGCCTTTCTCAGAATTGCTTCTTTTTCCTGAAAGTAGTGGCACTTCACCACGAATGCTCTGGGTGGCTGATTTGGCCCTGCTTTGGTTGTTTTTGGACTTGTGCGGTGTGCCCTGTCAATCACCGGAGGGGTTGCCAGATTCAGGACATGTTGCAGGAGTTCAGCAATGAACGTGCTCACTTTCGCACCACCTTCACGGCCTTCCTTTATCCCAAAAATACGCAAATTATCTCTTCTGGATCTCGCTTCCAAATCTTCAGTTTTCTCTGTCAGGCTCAAGATTTGATGTTTTAGTTCAGCCACCTGTTGCTCCAACTCCGTTACGCCATCAGAGCACGTGTTGGTCCCCTCCTCCAAGCTAGCCATGCGCTCCTCCAGCATGCTAACCCTGTTGTTAGCCTGCTCAATAGACGCCTTCACCTCGTCTCTCAAACTACTTTTTTGTTTGGCCAGCTCATTTTTCTGCATTTCTGCTTTGTCGTCAATTTTAGAAAGTAACTCAGATTTCAGAGCGTCAATGGCTTGTAGTACAGCGGTATTCCCCGAGGTTAGGCTACTTTCTCCAGTCTCGTTAGCTTTAGGCGGTTTTGGCATATTGAAAAGTCCACAAAGTCCATAAAAATACACAAAACGAAAAATAAGTTTCACCCAGTGTGACTCACAATGCCTTTACGGGTTGCAGATGATATAAAAATGTGGTCTTGTTGGTAAAATTGCAGTAAATGTAGGAGAGCTCAGACGACGCGTCTACATCTCTCCGAGGCCCAGCCGGAAGTCATAAAATAAATGTATAAACTAAAAATGTAGTTCAAAGGTTTTGAACTTTGGGGTCATAATAGTTTGGGGCTTTGTGAATCTAATAATTAAAAGGACAGAAGACTTTTTAATGGCTAATGTTTGGGGATAAAACTAGAATCAGTCTCTAATTATATATTATACATTATACAACTGCAGACAAACTGGGCGTTTTGGACGTAGCACTTTGCGTCCACTAGTTACTTCCAAAACGTCTGGAACTGTTAATAGTACGGGTGTGTTTTATTAGTGCCCTCTTCACTGGAAAAACAAGAAACAAAACAATAGTCTGTGAACATTCGTGGCAGACATTTCGCCAACTTTTTTGTTACCTTGACCCAAAACGCATATGTAAGGTTTAGTGTAGAGCCATATAGCAAAGCGCATCATTCCATTATTTTTGATTATGGGATTCTTATTTCACAAAGTACTGGGTCCCTGCCTTGGAGGTTAGACTGTTGTTTACTTGTCTCAAACTTCCTCTTATCATGTGCGACTATGACTCCTGCAAAGCCTCTTTTGGACTGACTGGACAAGCCAAAGGTCAGTGGCATTGACCCCAAGATGGTAGTTTACTATAAATGTTGACCCATACACAGACACCCGTGTTGGCTTTGGAATATAGTGCTGCAGCATTAATGGAGCTTCAGCTTTCACTGGGGCAGTAGGACTAACTGTGGAAGAGTCCCTTTTCTGCTACACTGATATGAGGCTATATTTCAAAGGATATTTTGGAACATGCTATTGTCAGTCATGCAAGATCATTTCTGGCTGTGTGTGTTTTGATGTGTGCCAGCAGTGCAGTTGGCCTCTGGGACTCCTCTGTCCTCCTTTCCCACAGTATGGGTCCCATGGGGCGCTGTGGTGACGTCAGGACAGAGGTACAGCCGGAGAGGTTGCGGGTTCACTTCCTGTCTGTCAGGGCAGAGTTGGGCAGTGTCCAAAGTGAGCGTCAAACTGTCTTTATGATCTGTCAGGACGTTTGACCTTTCTGTCTCTGTCTGTTTCAGGCCATGTGGCTCATGCTGCAGCAGGAGGAGCCGGAGGACTTCGTCATTTCAACTGGGGAGGTGCACAGTGTCAGGGAGTTTGTGGAACGTGCCTTTTCTCACATCGGGAAGACCATTGTGTAAGTTCAGAAAGGTCCAAAAAGAGATCCATTACCAGCTCCGCCTGAACACAAACTTGAGCTTAGGACAAATACATTGTTACTGAATTTAAAAAATAAAGTAATAGGTGTTTCTTGCTAAATTATTATTGAATTCAAAGTTGTAGGGATTCATTGTACAATTGGCATAAAGCCTGGGTGTCAAAGACAAGTCCCACAAATTAATTGTATTGGACCCCGGGGTGATTTTTGATTAGTATTAGAACTGCGGCCAGTTCTAGAGCCATGAAATAATGTTGGTTTATTAATTTAAAGGTAAGGTCAAGGGTAGAGGTGCGCTTTATTGATCCCCGTAGGGCAATTCATCTTATGCATTTGACCCATCCTGATGCCACTAAGGCTTACGTCAGGAGCAATGGTCGCCGTAGTAACAGCGCCCGAGAACCCATCTCCAGATGTTGATGCTTGGCTTGGTCAGGACCAGAGCTGGAGGATTTAACTTAGTGTGTATGTTTTTAGTGGTAGGGGAAACCGAAGTACCCGGAGGAAACCTACGCAAGCACAGGGAGAACATGCAAACTCCACTCAGAAAGACCCCATTTTGAACGGGATTTGAACCCAGGACCTTCTTGCTGAAAGGCGAGAGTGCTATCCACTCAGCCGCACCATGTAACCGTGCCACCCAATGTAATTTAATTTATTGTTCAGGACATGTGTTTTCTCTTTGAAGGAAGCTTTTGTCTGTGATTCTGTTGATAAATGTTTTCACTTGAAATGACTGACAGAGCCATACAAAAATATTGGATGTTTCATTTAATAATTAAATACATACGGTCCACTGTGTTAGGTCTTGGTTCAACAAGGTTATATGCATCATTTTAGTAGTAATAGTACAAAGTAAAGTTTATTTGTATAGCGCCTTTCACAGTAGTGGCGAGAACACACCTGAAAACTGATGTACGAAGAGATTTAAGCAATCTTTGAATAATAGACCATAATAGACACACTCGCAAATAGTATTTTTTGAGGACTTTAATTTACAAGCTCTTACATGCTCTCCTCTCGCCGTTCGCAGCAGCCCAGTGGAGCTGAGAGGGAGGATGTGGATGTGTGTAAATACCACTTTCCCGGTTTTGTTACCAAAAGAATATATACAAAATAAAAAAAGTTAGTTCAAACTGAAAATGCTTTTGTTGTGTCATTGCAGCTGGGAGGGAAAAGATGAGCAGGAAATTGGCCGATGTCAGGAGACCGGAGTGGTGCATATCAAAGTCGACCCTAAATTCTTCCGTCCCGTTGAAGTGGTAAGTCTGGGATTTTTTTGTGGCTACTTTTGATTTCCCTTTTCACTGACATTCAGCAAAGGAACAATGACTCACTCGGAAAAATATGAAAACAAATGAATAATAAATCATGAATTCATTACTCCACTAGTACTTCCTGCTTCTCGTACTTGACCTTAACTTGAATGTAACCCTTTATCAGTGGTCATGTGACTGCCGGTTATTGTGTCTTGAGCTGTGCACCTTCCAGTCTTCAACATTGGCACTGAAAAATGTTGTTTTTCATGCATCTGTGGAGAAGTGGCTGCTGCCTTAGATGTTCTCTTAAAAATCGTAGCAACATGGCTTATATCTCTACGCTGCCGAACTGAATGTTTTAAGAGATTCGTTGTTCTTTCGGCTGTCACACTGTACAACAGACCTGGATGACTTTTCTACTGCTGGACACCTGAATTTCTACTACAGGGATCAATAAAGTATCTGTCTATCTAAAAATATCATTATTATATTGAGCATTGGATTCTTCTTAAGGACTATCTCGGATCTGAATGGCAGACCAGAATACACACAAATATGACATGACAAGTACCTGTAAGAAACCCCCCGTAGGTCTGGACTATCTCTGCTGTTAATCTGCTGTGTTCTATTTTTCCGAACTCTTCAATGGACCTTTATTTACATTTGAAATAACAAAAGAATATGTGATTATTTTCAAAAATGAACGCTTGAACACTTCATAACCTGTCCCCCCGCCCTCTAGTAGTTATCTTATTAAGTCACTTTAATGCCATCATACCGTCACTTTACTGCTTGTCACCCTATTGCACTGCCTATTGCATATTGTGTGCACCATGTGACTGTAACTGTTATTTTAAATGTTATACCGTAGAAGTGTATGCTAATTTTTATTATTCTTATTATGCCTTACTCTATTCTCTATTATTTTTTTGGATTAATAATTGATTTTGTTTTGTTTGTTTTTGTT